>OY284470.1:38766480-39366480 GCA_958336335.1 Dilophus febrilis
TATTTTTCAAATTTTGCCATTATTAACATATAATTAATTTTTATTCATCTACATTTTATAGGTACCGATAAATCAGCAAATTTTTTTGGTATTTTAACGAAAAAAGCGTATGGATCACGTTCGGATATATTCGTAACGGATGACCGAATGGCCACCGAATTATTTCGTCAATATCAATGTGCTGCCTATAATGCATTATGTGCAATTGTTTGTAATACACAAACAGAATTGAAATTCTACACTACGTTACTGTTCAAAGAATTACCAACACAAAATAAATTAATTTGGCAAAAGTTAATTGATATTAAAAATGATACGTGGATGGATTTTCCACAAACCTTTGATAAATATCCGAAAATTAAAGAACGTTTAGTTTCGATACGATCAGTTGGCATATCGTCAACAATGGAATCCGCGTCGTCATCATCATCATCATCATCATCATCACTGGCTGATTCTACTAAAAAATTATTATCAACTAAACATAACATTCGATATATTCAAAGTCAAAATGTTTTTGAATCGTCGTTGAGTCAAGATGTTACAAAATTAGATTTAAATTTTTCGAATGTACGAACGTCCAGTGAATTGGCTGCTGCAAAATTTGAAAATTCCCAAGCAACCGTTTCAATTCCATTAGAACAATTTTCAATAAATCAACATGAAGTAATGGCAACGTTGTGCGCTGTCATTAAGCATATGTACGTACAAAAAATTACACCAATATCCGGGGATCCTCAGAAAATACGTAAAAATGTACCACAATGGGTGGAAATGTTATGCGGGATAATTGGTAATAGTCGACAACCGCGTAATGTACGTTTATTTTTGGCAAAATGCATTGAAAATTGTCGTGATATATTTCGTAATTATGCAGCCGCTGTAAATCAATCAATTTTACAATTGTTAGCCGATGAATGCGCTGGTTCAACATTAAATTGTTTTAATATTGATTTAATTGTTATGCTAATTGAATGGGGAGGTGGAGGTGGACAACAATCCAATGATCAACAATTACAATATTATAAATTACAAACAAATGAAGAATTTCAATTGGCCGGTGATGTATTAAAATTTATTATGAAAAATTGTTGGTTTGATCGTAAAGAAATATTTCGACGTAATTTAGAAATATGTAAATTATTAATTGAAATGTGGAAAGATCAAATTGTAATATCAAAACAATTTCTATTTGATTCAATCAATAAATCCCAACAATTAAATTCAAAAGAAAATCTTTGTGGTATTCAATTGAATGCCATTGTATTGGCAAATAATTTAATACCATGGACGACAAATGATACAAGAAATGTATATTTTCATTTGCTGTATAAATGTTTGGATAATGAATTTACAATAATTTATCAACCAGCCGCACAATTATTGGGTAAGTAGTAGAACTATAGAAAATCTAATTTAGATGTATTTAGTTTTAATTTTAAATAATTCATTCATTTCACGCTTCTTATCAATTATATTTTCGTACCTTTTCGCTAAATATTTCTTACATTTCCATATTTTGGCCGCCGCCGTGATCCCATGTCTAATAATCATTTTATCATCAACTCCGCTACATTTATTAGAAATTTTGTCACAAGTTCTTCAGTTGCATTCAATGGTAATAACACGGAAGATTCCCTTGCTCATATTCAGTACCACACTACCAGGTTCACCCTCAAATATATAGAAAAAATTTCACACGATTCACTAAAATGTATGCACAAAAAATTGAAAAACACACAAATCGGTGCCAGTTCCTAGTTCTTGATAAATAACTCTCCTTGTTCCTCATATTCGTTTCATACACATGACACCTGATACCTATATACAGCATTATTTATTTTTCATTCACACAAACACAATCACACACACACAAATGCCCGATCCGGCTCTCGAATTCGGAGATGCTCCGTCCCCTGTCACACCCCCTTTCCGAATAGAAGTTCCCATACCCACGATCATCTTTTTTTTTTTGGGTTTACGTTGAGATTTCTTCATCATTTCTCGTTTCTTTTCTCTATAATCTAATATCATGTCTTTTCCGTTTCAACCCCGCCCCCATTTGGTTTGAGCTTAAAAGGTTTTCTTTTAAACCCTCCCATCGGTGCGGTGTTGGCTGTTACTGTCTTCCACTTTAGAGTGGGAAATGGAATGCTAATTTCACAAACCTTTAGGTCATACTACAGAGTACCAGCGAACGAACCAAACTCAATTTTGAGTATGCACATTGGTAGAGAGCCTTATCCTGCCCAAATTTTGTCTCGGACTTAGTGGCGGACTCCCCCCTTTGGCCTGCGGAAGGCGTCAAAGTTTGTATGGGAAATTTTTTAATTTCCCCTCCGGAGGAGAAATTTAGTGGGGAAGTTATTAAGTGCCATGGGAATCTAAACTTTTGTTCGGGACTTAGTCGCCCCCCCCCACCTTTGACCGGGGGAAGGGAAACAAAATTTGGAAAATCTCAAAATCTAAAAAAGTTCCGCTCATGGAATTTTTTGTTTTAGTACCTGAAGTGGTAGAAGGGGTAAGTACAAATATATTTTGTTCTGGACCTAGGCTCCGCCTGACCTCGTTTGGCCAGGGGTGGGGGGGACTTCAAAATTTGTATGGGGAAATTTTTTTTTCCTGTTTCCCCTTCGGGAAAGAAGGCTATGGGTGGGTGTTATAAATTTGCTATGGCTATGGGTGGGTGTTATAAATTTAAAAAAATTAAAAAATTCCAAAAATATCATTTTTAAAAGGATTAAATTTTTTACTTGGGAAAAAATGGATCTAAGCACTAAAAAAAATTGCAAAAAAAAATTTCCCCATACAAATTTTGACCCCTTCCCTTGCCCAAATGGGAAGAATCCGCCAATAAGTCCAAAACAAAAGTTAGGCAGGATAAGACCCTCTACAAATGTGCATACTCAAAATTCAGTTTGGTTCGTTCGTCCGTCCGATAGACTCGCCAACAATCCGCAGGTTGGCAAATGCTCGGTTTGAGTGTGGGGGCGTTTTAATAGTTCCTGTTTCTCAGCAGACCACCCTTTTGGTGCCTCTGACCATACTCCAATTCGAAACAGAAGAAGTATTCAGTTCTGTGGTCAGGATCAGGGTGATCCGATTATATAACTCTCAAAAACACCATTTAAACCTATATAATATTCGGATCGATAGTCATCTTCTCAATATTGAATTATGAAAAGTGTAATGTGCCCATGTAATTCTCCACATTTTGTCTATTCTTTTGTCCCATTTTATACAATGGAAAAATCACAACCATCCTAAATGTATCCGTTTTTTGTTTAGATGAGCTCTGGTAGATTGTAGTTGACCGTTTAAATATCCGACTTTCCGAATATCTAGTATTCGTCATTTATTTCGGCCGAGAATATGTTACGTCAGTGCATTTCCAAAATATGCATGAATAAAGAGCTTAGAATGCCTGCAGCCAACTGGGTGTCGGTTCCAGTGTTTCTTGGACTCCCGGACCAGTAGTTCCTCTGATCCTTGCTCTAATCGTTGCTTTAGCTAAACCACAAAAGTGGTCTACAGTTGAGTGCTTGGGCGGGCAGAGCTCTTTATAGCGATGGCATTTGCCCTCTCATTAACCCATATTTCACTATGTCCAGGTATCCACATTATTGTGACTTTATTTACCCCGCACACCTCTTTCAGTATCCCCATCGAGCACGAGCTTTGACTCTATCTCTCACGGTCATAAGTGCTTTGCACTTTGAAGTTCACGGTCATAAGTGCTTTGCGTTGCTATCTGATAAAATATAGATTCTCTGGTTTTTTTTACCCCTTATCCTTGATCCATCTGATTCAAAGTTCTATTGAATGGATTTTGCGGCCTGGCTGGAATACGATGCTATATATCAATCCAGAGTGGCTCCAAGTTCCATTCTAGGATTAGCCCCCCATATATCCCTCGGAGGGAGCCAGAACATAGGTTGGTCTTATTAGTATAGAATTCCGTATAGAATTTTTGGGGAGTTTTCTGTGAACTTGATCTTATTTGGCCAATTCCAATTTTCCCTATTTGGATACCAATTACTGAGAGTGTTTTTGTCGATGTCATACACCCTAGGAATGTCTTCCACACCGTAGCATACCGAGAATAAGAGAACATTTGCTTTTTCTGATTTCATCAACTATATAGTCACTGGTGGTTCTTAGCCAGTAGCTACCCTAGCTATTCCTTCGGTAACCATAGTTCCGTGTACTACCTTCCTTGCCTCGTTCTTAATGAACAGCGATGTAGTGGTGTGGGGGAAGATTTAAAATCGCTTACAGCTTCTAGTTGTAGTAGGCGTGGTGGGCATTGCTCCCGTAACCCCCAAACACACGTCAATCTCTGAATTTTGTTAAAATTTGAGCTGTTAGTTTTCCGTTTATTGGGCCTTTTTGCTCCACACTGATGAAGCATAGAAGTCAAAATTGGTCTTGTGTTTAACCTTGTATGTATAATCAGAGCGGCATTTTGGGAGGGGGAGGTAAAACCCCATGATCTTCCTATTAAGCATTTCTTGCACGTCCATAGGGAGATTCTTGATTTATCTGTGGCATTTGCCTATTAATTGGGAGTTCCAGTTCAGTTTCGCATCTGCCAGATCTAAATCGAAAACCCTATCGCGTCCAAACCAAACAGCGTGTTCTAAAAACCAACCAAAATTTCTAAGAGTTAATCATCTCGTTATGCTGCGAAGAATCTCTAATTGATCTGTTGGTTTTCCTTAACTATGAATCAAGTGTTTATGCTCTCTTAATAAAAATGACTCTGAGTTCTTTTTTCAGTTCAGCGTCTCTTTAGCTTTTGAACTTTGCCATATTGCAATAACGACCTTAACAGCATAACCTGACGGGGAAGCTGCACTGCCATTTTGATTTAATTCACTAACACATTCGCTAGATGTCCTTCTAATCACTTGACTTCTTTTTCACACGTCTTTTCCACAACAGCGTTGGGTTGTGTATGTTCAAAAGCCGTAGACAGCACAATTTTGGTTATTTTTGATCCTTCCTTTAAGAACTTCTAACATTTATTTTCCATTGATATTTTACAAATCATTCTTTAATATTCACACAGGTATGTGCCTTCAACGGGTGATGCCTGACGACGAAGAAGGCAACGGCAACATAGACAACTTAGCCACCGAAGAATTAGACACCTTATATACAGAATTAATTGATAAATTACAACATTTGGTAAGAGAAAAAGATAGTAAAAAATTTACGGACATCATTTATGGAATACAAAAATATTATTCAAAAATCATTGATCCATTTCTATTGGTCATTTCGAATTTTATACCAAATTCATCGGGTCCAATAAAACGTATTTATTTGGAAATGTTTTTGGCACGTTGTGATACATACAAATTAAATGTTTATCGTGAGATATTAGCCATTGGCATTCAAGATCTGTTGAAAATTAAAGAATTTAAATGCATTGCATTGCACATTTTAAATAAGGTTATGTCAAAATTGAATGTTAGTGAAATTCATTTTATTTTCATACAATTCAATTTAAAACAATTTCTGATGGATGAAAATCAAATGTGTCGTGATATTGTTTATGAAATTTTAATGTATATTCATGAGCATATCGACGACGACGACGACGGTGACGGTAATAGAATGGAGGGCAGCAATAATCAAAAAGCACCGGCTATTGTTGAATTACTGAAGCAAAGTACAACGACTTTGTTGTTAAATGGTTTATCGGATGCGGATGTACAAATACAAAATCGTCTATTTAAATTTTGGTCAAATGAATGTAATTTATCGATGAATCCCGACGAACGGCTATTGAAATTATTTGGTAAATGTTACGATTCGAATTCGGCACGGACATTTTTAAGTTTTTGTACGCAATTGATATTGGAACCGGCCATTCAAGATCCCCAATCGAAGCGGCAAATATTTGAACATGAATATGATGAAGCGGATTCGAAATTTTACGAATACGATATAAATTTAAGTTATCGTAAACAAAATAGTATTTTAATGGCACCGTTATTTACGCAAACGCAACAATTGCTAGCAGGTTTGTTATTTTATTTTGAATTTGTTAGATTTTAATTTTTGTTTTTGTTAGATTTTAATCTGTAATTTAAGACTGACGGTGCGTTTTAAACGGTCCACGGTCCGAAGCGTACCATGATAGCTGTCTCAGTTCCTCCCGCCTTTTCTGTCCCCTTGCAATTTCCAGCCCGGTGAAATTTTGAGTGAAAAACCTGTTTTGTGTTTGTCAGTTCTGGCCAGGAAAGCCAATCGTTTTCCTTTTCCCTTGCTTTCCGCGGGCATTTATGGCCGATTTTTGATGAAGCAGGTGGAGTTCACGATGGCGGGTTCTGATCCGACGAGATCTGCCCCCCCCCCGTCCCGGTAATTTGACTCTATATTACCTCTGCTTCCCGCAGTATGCGGAGCCCACGAGTTTATTCTTCCGGGCGTCCCTCTCGGAAGATTTTTATTACAGCCGTATATTAGCTTCGACCTAAAAACATTGATCCATCCAGCGTCCTAATCGCCCACCGACCGTTTTCCTGATCTCATTATATTTGTATCCCCGCCATTCTGTTGCGCCCATCTCTCCACATCCATTCTGTTGCGCCCTTCTTAATGTTCACCGGAAATAATCCACAATCCTCGACTTTAGGTCCTTCGTTCATACTCCCATTAATTACAGTGTACGGTTCCGGCATCCCAAACAAACCGTTTTAAAAGAACTTCTTATGCACAGCTTAAGCAAAGATTGCTCATCTAATATATAGTGTCCCTCGTTATCTCAATCATCTCCTTGAAAGGTATCCTTCCCAGCTCGCTGTTTTTTGAATAACCGGTGACCGATCACCCCCATCCGTATGCTCTCCAAAGCCGGACATTTGCACACAATGTTCGCACCTGTTTCCTCATCCTCATCCTCAGAGCCTGCATGTATCATCTGTAAGAATTTTCATCCCCACAAGATGATGCCTGAAGCCGTCATGATCAGATGTGAGTGCCACCAGTTTCCTGAGAGTTCCCCGCCCTAAGCCAAGAACCTTTCGATTGGTGTTTCCTACTCTCAGTCGCAGGTGTCATCCTGGACTGTCTGAGTCCTTTTACTTCCTTCCATCTTTTCTGATGTTCTCGAAATGACCCAATTCTCGACTATGTCCCTCGCCGTACCTCTGCTAATCGCAGTGTACGGCTCCGGCCCCGCGAACTGATTGGTCGTTCCGCCTTTTGCCGTTTTAGCGTCCGCCCTTTCGTTCCTGTCGATTCCATTATGCCCTCTGACCACCCAAACCCGTATGACCGCATTCTGGGTCGTACACTCTTTAAGCCTGTGAGCACATTCAAGTGCCAGGGATGAATCAAACATCCCACCTTTCATACACCTTACCAGTTCCTTGCAATCAGTGGCAAAAAGGAGTTCTTTCCCGCACACCCCATTGCCCTGAACATTGTCCAGCGCATGAATTAGGGCCATCGTCTCCGCCCCCGGTATACTGAGGCATAACTCCCCATATTTATCTGACAGTACAATCCAAGTTCCATCGAGTAGTACCCGGCCCCGAAGCTGCCATTTTTCATAGATCCGTCCGTGAAGATTTTTATCATTTCCAACCCCACTTCAGGGAGTGATCCGTCATCTATGAGTGTCGTATGGTACATTTCCTGTATCACAACTCTCTTAATCCCGCCCATTGGCATGTCCATTTCCCTGACCCCCTTGACAAGAGCCAGGATTCTTCTGTGCCCGTATATGGTGCCTTTCTGGTACCATGTTTCGTTTTGTACCATTCGTCTTGCCGTATGTCGTGAGACGCCCGGTATATGAAATCTATAAATCTGTCCATTCTATATTTTTTTTTTATTATATTGTATATGAAATAAATAATATGCATATGGAATACTAGGTATATACAATAGTTGCAATACCAAGAATTTGTATATTCTTTATTTGTGAATTTATAAATATAATATCACAATATGTCACCCTACAACATGGTATATAAAAAACATAAAAGCATGTGAATTATGAAGGGATGTAATTAATTATTAAGGTTTGATCCATTTTATGTAAATAAGATCATATACCTTTTTAAATGATAGGATCGTGGGATTCATAACATGATAATATAATATATTATTTTTAAAGAAAATGTCAAATAAACAAAATCAAATAAAAGCAATAAAATCATGTGAATTATTAAGGTATGTAAGTGTGATCCATATTAGGTAAATATGATCATACACCTTTTATATATGATAATATCTGGGATCTAAAAAACACGATAATATTAGGTTGTCGAAAAAGTATTGTTAATTTTTATAAATAGATGTCATTATAATTGAATATTTCAAGTAGTACTAATCTAATCAGGTAACACTAACATAAGGTTCGAAAGATGACATTTCGTAGATAAAAAAAAAAAAAAAAAAATTAAATTTGTTTAGTCATTTAAAAGTTGTAGTGCATTTAAAGATGAGCGAAATTAGTGAAAAAATTCGATACATTTTACAATTTTATTATGAAAAAGGTGAAAATGCAACGCAGGCACATGAACAAATTTGTGCAGTTTACGGTGAAGGAACTTTATCAAAATTAACAGCCTATAGATGCTTTGCTCGATTTCGTTCCGGTAATTTTGATGTCAAAGATGCACCTCGTTCTGATCGACCAATCACTGAAAAAGTCGATGAAATCATATCAAAAATTGAAGAAAATCGACACGTAAGCAGTCATGATATCGCTAAAGAACTAAACATCCATCACCAAACAGTTTTAAACCATTTGACAAAGGCTGGATACAAGAAAAAGCTCGATGTTTGGGTACCACGCTGTTTAAAAGGAACGAAATCGAGTCATTTTTAAAGCGAATGATTACAGGTGATGAAAAATGGATCACATACGATAATAATGTACGAAAAAGATCGTGGTCCAAGAAGGGTGAAGCTCCTAAAACAGTAGCAAAACCTGGATTAACACCAAGAAAGGTAATGCTGTCTATTTGGTGGGATTTGAAAGGAATCGTTCATTATGAATTACTAGCACCCGGTCAAACCATTGATTCCGATCTCTATTGTCAACAATTAACAAGATTGAAGCACGAAATTAAAAAAAACGTCCAGAATTAATCAATCGAAAGGGTGTTGTGTTCCATCATGACAACGCCAGACCACACACATCTTTGACAACTCGGCAGAAACTGAGAGAGTAACCGAAACCGATGAGGTAACCTATATATGAGAAATCATGTGCTGTGATATATGGGTGGGTATGTACGTATATTGTATATACATTGCAGCTATATGTATAACAAGAATAAGGTTATATAAGAAAATAGTAAATAAAGATAGCAATGTATATATAGATGTATGGACATATGTTGACCCATATATTGTAATAAGGCCGTACTTCTTATGTATGCTTTACTTCATATTATAAAGAATAAAATTATAGTTATATATAAATACATAACATTAAAACAAAACAAAACATTAAAACATTAAAAAAAAAAAGTAATTGAGTAATTTAAAAAAAAAAAGGAAAATAATAAAATAAAAGAAAAAATTAAAGTTAGTTGTAATAATATAAAAATAAAAAATAATAAAAATTTTAAAAGTTTAAAGATTGTGTAATTTAAACTTAGTTCAAAAAATAATACTAAAATAAGAAACAAATTTATTGAATCAAACAAAAAATAAAAGTTAAATTAAAAAAAAAAAAAAAAAAAACAATTATTAGCCGAATTGTCTATACTAGCATGTCGATAGACAATATTATGTAAGTATAAGCATATGTAACGCAAAATCACTCCACCAAGTTTATTATTCCCCAATACTAGGTCGCATACGCGACCGCTTTTGGGATTACATGTTGGTAAACTTGGTTTAAGTTGGTATTCGCCTGAACGAGTACATAACCACAACTAGCGAGTCGATTTGCTATAAATTTTAAGTATTCGTGTTGACGTATTATTATTAAACATAAACAAAAAAAAAAATAAAGAAAAAACCAAGTTCAATTAAAATTATTTATAGTGTTTTGTTTTGTGAATGCGGTGTTATGTTTTCCAAAATTAGTTTGCGGTATTTTTATTTATTGCGATCTGTTAATGTAGATGATTTTGAGGTAATAATCTGTTGGAACGCTCCCCCCCACACGTATTTACTGCCGTCTTTATAATGAATATGTCCAGAGGCAGTAATCGCTGCAATGTTTGCATGGACATGGGCGGCGTGGTGCGAAAAGCCCCCGTAATACCCACACATGCCATTCTTTGTAATCGATCAAGCCGACACCTCACTGTTTTTTGGGCGGCTTTATTCCACCATACAATTGAGGCATATGCCACCGGTCTTACCATCATTGTGTATATCCAGTACATCAACTTTGGCGAGATCTCCCACTATCGTCCGCATACTCTTCTACACTGATGTAATGCCCTTTTCGCCCTCTGGATCTTCTCCTCCACATGATGTCTCCTATCCAGATGGACACCCAGATATTTGACCACCGTGGACAGTTTAAGATCCGTTCCAAAAAGGCTTAAAGGCCTCAATTCCAGACCCCTTGTTTCGTCCTTGAGAACACCGAATTAAGTCAGGTCATGGACAGGTCATGTCGTATACACCATCTCTCCGTCACCCGAAGAGCTTCTGATCCCATGACTTCCCCGATGTTGTCCATGAATTTTCCCCGCACCATTATCGCTAAGTCGTCTGCATACCCTACAGTGTGCCATCCTGACATTCTCCTGACATTCGAGTAATGAGTCGACAGTGAAATTTCACAGTAATGGAGATAATACCCCACCCTGCGGGCATCCCCCGTTTACCATTGCCCTAAGTTTGGAGTATCCTGATTTTATATTTATTGCCCTTTTTTCCAGCCAGATATTGTCCACCCAGTCTCTAATTACTCGGGTGACCTTACGCCGCTTCAGGGTAATCCTGAGCAGTTTTCCTGAACTGAACCCTGTCCATAAATACAGTTAATGCAATTCCTCCAGTGTCCAGTTCGTGTTCCACCGCGCTGGTTCTTTTGTAGGTGATATGTCCTCCCCCGATGATCTACTATCACCCCCTCCATTGTTTTCAACAGGAAGGATGACAGACTAATCGGTCTAAATGACTTCGGCTCGGCATAGTCCCCCCTCGGCTCGGCTTGGGTAGAAATACCACTTTGGTTGCCCGCAACGCCACCAGAATATACCACATCGAAAGAGTCAATTACCGGCTCTTTCGTAGCACAAACAAATTTATATGACATTTTAAGCTAAGCTCCTTCATGAAACATGAACTTTGAAGCTACCCCCCCATCCATAGATCCGTCCAGGAAGATATTTTTCGATCGTGTTCGATCCCACTTCGGAGAGAGCGTTCCATTATCCAGAAGAGTCCATGAAACATAAGAGTTTTATGCCGTCTTCATACCACTAGCTCTGTGTTAAATTACGAATATTTAGAGAAAAATTATTTTATTATTTGTTTTTTTTTTTTCTTACTTTACATTCAGGTGATTTTTCAAATAAACAATATTTACGTGCAACAATAACGGATGTTGTATTTGAACCAACCCATGATCCATTAAGTATATTACAAACAACAAATAATTTTACATTACAAACACATAATTCATTATTGTTTTCGGTGGCCACCGAAACATTAGATCGTCGTTCAAATCGTATAAATCAATGTGGAATGGGAACCAAGAGATTTGCGTCCACCACTAATACAATACAAAAAAACCCAAAACAAAATGTTGTGACCAATGATGATGATTCATTTAATAAATTACGTCGTCGTTTTTTAATTGATCGTGAATTAACCGGTAAAGCAATTGCCTATAAAACAATTGAAAAACATAAATATGAATTGATGACCGGTGGCGATCAACGTAAAGAAAAAGATCGTCATGTTCAATTGTATCGGCGTTATCGAACCGGTGATTATCCCGATTTATTAATAAATAATTTAGCAATTTTATTGCCATTACAGGGATTAGTTAAACGTGATCAATTATTGGCCCGGAAGGTATTAGTTTCAATTGTAACGGCCATAATAAATAATAATAATGATGTAGATGATGATGATGATGAATTACCAACACCAACTGCAGCACCATCTGCAAATGGATTTATAACCGAATTAAGTGGGCACATTGAAAATATATTAAAAAAAAATTCAAAAACATGTGATGCTTTTATTTTTACAACCCTCATGGAAATTGCTTTAATTAAACCGCAACAATTTGTAATTGCACCAGAAGTGATTTCAATGTGTGCAACTACCAATCAAATGTTATCCATTGCAATATTATATTTAGAAAATCGTTTATGTGCCATTAGCAATCGTGACATGGAACCCGATGATCATCCATCATCAATAAATGATGTCGAATCACAACATTGGATGGAATTAACAAATTTATATTTTGCCTTATCCGAATACGATGTTGTTTGTGGTATTTTTGCGGATAAATTAAAAACGGATCCAATGTTAGCGTGTGCCATCGAATACGAAATGAATGGCGATTGGTTACGGGCACAAAAATACTATTTAGATATTATCAAAAAGACACAACAATCGTCGGCCGAGACAATCGAAGTTGATTTTGCCTATCAATCGTATTTCAATTGTCTGGCGGAAATGGGCAATTGGACTTTACTGTCAAAATATACCCGGGATCAAATTGGACAAGATACAAATGAATTGTGGACCGATCAGTGGAATCAAGAAAAACTTTTACCACACTATTTGAAATCAAATGTACGTTTAATATTGGAGGGAAAACGTGATCAGGCGATTGGAGATTTTTTAAAAGTCATTACCGAATGGATGACAACACCAAATAAAGAAAAATCCAATTGGATTCAACGGTATCACGGTGAAGAATTAATGATGCTTGAAATAACAAATGGAAATTATTTACAGGCTCGTGTCCATTCTGAACAATATCTGATGCGTTTACTTGCCGAATGGGGGAATTTAAGTATTTTATCGCAAAAAATAAGGGCAGAAAAATTGTTGAACATTTGTAAAGTTTCGGAAATTCATCAATTCACAAGTGTATTGATAACACCATCGGAATCATCGCCATCATCACCTTCAAATAATTTAGCTGTAATAAATGAATTTATAATACGTCTGACAAATTCAAAACCTCAAGTTACCGATTCATTATTATTATGGAATTCAATTATAACATATCGATGTTTTATTTGTTCAATTTTAATTGATCGTTTAAGAAAAAAAACAATTGATTTAAGCAGCAATCAGCAACAGTCCCAGTATACGGATACGAATACGGAAAATTATTTTAATGCTAAAAAATTATCAATAGAAAAATTATTAAATTTAACATTTTCAATGAATTTTAATTTATTAAATATTGCATTAGAACAAAAAAATATTCAATTATCGGATAAATTAATTTATGGTTTATCAAATTATGAAAAAAATTATGAATCTGAAAATGAAAATGATTTAAAAAAATCATTACAATGGTTAATTGCTCGAAGTAAACATCAACAATTAAAAGCACAAAGTAAAAAATCAGTCACGGCAACGACAACGACAACGACAACGGATGCCATTCAATTATTATTACAATCTTGGCAACGTATCGATTTGAATGTATTGAATAATGTTATGATTTATAAATATCCAGATATTCATATACAGGCTGTAAATCAAGCGGCATCCATTTGCATAGAATTTATTGAGGATCATGGATTGCGGTCAATGGTGATGGTGTCGGGGGCGGCGGCCGATGACAATCAACGTGATGATGATGTTGTTAGACAAACATATCGAAAACAATTATTTGAACGAACATCAACAAGTAAAAATTGTAAGTATTTATTTTTATTATTTTAATTTTTTTTCCCCAGTTTTATTTCTTTTCTTATAAATTCAAATATAACATTTAAATAACACAAAAAATATAAATAAATAATGCAATATAATACAAAAACAAACTACGTTAAACAAACAAAAATAAAAACAAGAAAACAAAACTGTACTACGACATGTTCAATTTGACCGTCGCCGTCGAGTCCAGTTCCCTTTCCCCTACCCATTGTATTCCATTACCCACTTCCTTCTATACCGTTCCATTTGCATTATAAATCTCTCTACCATTTTCCAATCACATCTCTTTCCACTCCACAAAACCATTCTCCCGGATAACACCTCCTTAACCTCGTTAATTCCAGCTCGACCCTCAATCATTTCATCCTCACCTCCCTCAACATCGGACAAATTCCTATAAAATGCCACATACTCTCCCACTCATTCCTATTGCATAGGGTACATCTCCAGTTTTCCTCCGGCCCCATCCTCTCGCATTCACTCTTATACTATCTCCCATCGCCCTCATGTACCCATGCACCAGATTTCCTCCCAAGTAATCCTGCCTTCCTATACCCCATTCCACCTCCGAATATATCCGATCCGATTTTCCCTTCTTTTACAATCTCCTTCAAACATTGTTCTTCCACCCCGTTTACCAAAACCTCAGCCGTTGCTTTCCAATACCTCACATCCTTTGACTCCAAATCCCATTCAATTTCGAGTTCCGCGGGTTTTTTCTTCCATACTCTTTTCACCATTTCCCACAAAATTCTACACGTTCTCCTCTCTTCCTAACATCCCAACTACAATTACCTCACATGTAATTCAAAATAATACACCCACAGTGGCAACCTACCAAACTCTTTATATATCACACAGTCCCTCGTCACCGGATTCAACCCCGGATTCCACCCCTGGTTTCAACCCCAATATGCTCTTCAATATATTCATCTGCATTCTCTCCACAACCTCATATTCATTTCCTCCCACACCTGACACCCATAACCCACCATCATCGCCCTAAATACCCCATCTAACACCCTCATTTTGGCCTCCACACTTACGTCCTGCCTTATCATGACCCGACTCCAAATTTGTGCCAATCCCGCCTTCGCCTCCAATACCTTCTTTTCCACATGCACCCTCCATGAACCACCCGCCGTCAACCGCGCACCCAGATACTTATACTCGTTAACCACATCCACTGCCTCTCTATTAAATCTCCAACAATCATCCCTACTCAACCTACCACCATTTCTAAAAACAATCATCTGCATACATCAGTACCTTCACATTCTCCCCCGTAATCCATACACCCCCTCCTATCACCTCAATCAAATCATTTAAGAACAACGAAAATAACGTTGGACTTAACACACACCCTTGTTTCACGCCCCTATCACACCCAAAATATTTCGAGCAACCATTTTTCCTTCATATACACGCCTTATTATTCCCGTACAACCTCTTTCACATATTCACCACTTTCGTCGACACTCCCCACTGATCCAATTTACCCTACATCAACCCTCTGTCCACATTATCATCGAAAACCACCATAAAGTCCACAAAAAACCCATATATCTCTACCCCCCTTATCCTCAACTTCACCGCTCGTTGATGGACCCCCTTAAACTGCAAATATTATCCACCGCCGAATACCCTCTTCTGAAACCCACTTGACATTCACTAATTATTCGTCCTTCCTCCATCCATTCCACTATCGCCTCATTCCATAAACCCGCCACTACCTTACCCATTACGTTCTGCACTGAAATTGCCCTATAATTTTCCATCTGCCTGCTATCTCCTCCCTTAAATAATGGAAAAATTTTCGCATTTCTAAAACTATCCGGTACCTCTTCCCCTCCCCTCCATTCCAAATATCATTTACCGCCTCCCATATCCACTTCCTCGCGTTCCTACCCAGATGTTTGAAGAACTCCCCTGGTATGCTATCTTCACCCACCGCCTTTTTTGTTCTTATTTTATTCAGGATCCAATCCTCCAATCTCCAATCTCAAAATCCCTCTTTAATCTCTTGTCCTTCCGTATTTCCACCACATACATTGCCCACTCACCCTCCAAACCCGGATTCAAATGCCCCCCCAAAAATACTCCACCCATTCCTCATTATCAATTCCATTACCCCTTCTTTCCGCCTGCCCTTTATTTTATGTTTATTATTATTGCCATTTCGCACGAATTTGGGAAACGAATTTTTTATCGACTAATATGGAAAAATCTGAGTTTTTTGTTTGGGTATTACTTGATCGATTTTTTGCTCTTAATATGGGCGTTTTCGTTTATTCCTCTTATGCGAACACAAACGCACAAGTGACACAAATACGTTTTTTTACCTCCTTTTGTGTTGACACAAATTTCCTATCTATTTTGTAGGAGCACCATCGCCCTGTGTGAGATTGTTGTTGCTTTATCGTCACTATAACATTTTCACATGAGATATGAGAAATATCGAATGGCCGTGTATTGAATGGTTCGGCTTTTTGTTTTGTTTGAATTCCGTTTACTGTTAGACCTGTTGTTGAGGACTGGTTGGCCGTCAGCCATAGAAGAGTCTCTTTCTATGGTAAGGCTAATACTCCCGGCGGTGACTGGGAAGCGGCTGAAAGTTTTTCTTTGTTTGATTGCTCCGCGTAGACCTTTCTGACATGCTGGGTTTCCCAATCAGTCCAATACCCGTTCAGTTCAGTAACTCCCTTTGTTTGTTTGTTTTTTTTTTTTGCAATCAAAAAGGTTTTCGTTAGCGTATTGTGTCAGCGTTCAATAGGATTAAATTTAAAAATACCTTGGTAGGTAAGACTACTTATAAATTCCCAGAGTGTAGCGTCTTTTCATTGACAAACACTGCGATTGACACTTGTTCAAAGCAACGTAAAAAGTGTGTTGTTAAAAAATTTTAAATAAACCGTAAATAGTGGCAATCGCTTTCTTCACCTTCACATAATCTATGTGTGAGTTCCATGATAATCTTGGATCAAGAATGATCCCCAGATATTTCGTCTCTGAATTTAGGACCAACTGAGTTTCTCCCATTTTTTATAGCCGGTATGCTTATTTTCCTTCTACTTGTAAATGGTATTATTTTTGTTTTCGCGGGATTCAATTCGAGTCCCTCTTTTGTACGCCATTCTTTAGTGGTGTTTAGGGCCCTTTGCATTAATTCACTTATTGTGCTCTCATGGTGGCCCCTAATTATTATAGTTATGTCATCAGCATAACCTATGGGTTTATAGCCCTCGCTATTTTGGGCGTACATCAACTCATCGACCACTAAAGAACACATCAGTGGCGATAGCACACTTCCCTGTGGACAATCCCTTGTTGTCCCCACTTCAAGGTTTATGGATCCCATGTTCGCGGTTATTATTCTGCCTTCCAGCATTTTTTTAATCCATGCCTGTATCACATCGTCTATCGCTCTATTTTTTTTGGGGGCATTTTCCATTGAATTATAGCCAGCATTATCAAAAGCACCTCCAATGTCCATAAAGGCCACTAGGGCAATTCTAAGGCCCCTTCAATGATTTATTACAAATTTCGTTAATGTATGGCTCTAACAACCAAATTGAAATTGTAAAATTAAAAAAAAATCATCTCATCAAATCTTTTTCCATTTTTGTTTCCATCAACTAATTGAAAATTTTTCATTTTTTTTTTCTCAACTAATTTCAGCAAATATCGATGGAAGATTATATGAACATGCAATGTATTGTTTAAAAAAATCAGTTAAAATTGCTGAAGCAAATAATCGAAATATAATTAATAATAAACCAGCAGCAGCAGCATATGATTCAGAGGAACAATCATCGATAACAACAACAACAACGACAACATCAACATCCTCCTCTTCAACTAATGTACCAAATTTAGCATTAGCCAATGCTTATTTTAATTTAGCCCAATTTTGTTATGATTCATGTGAAAAATCTCATATTCAAAATACAATTGAATTGGAGAAATTATTAATTGTATCGGTGTTACGAGGAATGCGTTACAATTCCAAAGAATGTCATCAAATGTTTGCTGTTTTATTACAATTAAAAAATCTATTGAATAACAATTTAACAGAATTATTTACAGATGAAGTGAGTAATTTTGAAACAAAAACTTTTTTATTAATTACTTACCAATTGTTTTTTTTTTTTAGTCTTTTCATGTACCCGAATGGATGTTTTTACGTTGGATACCACAAATTTTATCAAGATTAAATTTTTATCAGGAATGTTATTTAGATGCGCTGATAAATCGTTTAGTTACCGCCTATCCAATTGCAATTATTTATCAATTTCAATTGGCATACGATCAATCGAAATCGAAATTAAATCAACCGTCATCATCGTTTCTTCGATCAATCTCTTTTGATCGACCATTTATTGTAAATGTACGAGATCGTTTAAATTTACCAATTTATAATTCATTTATAACGGCATTGAATTGTGTTTGTATACCAGAAAAAATTATTGAATATCATTTAACAAATATTTATAATTCTTGTGGCGGTGGCGGTGATGGTGATGGTGAAGGGAAGCAGCAGCAGCAGCAGAAACTGGTTCGGGAACGGAATACATTAGATAAAATTCAATTGGTTTTGAATCAACTTTTTGATGTAAATCAAAAAAATTATCAGGGAAAATCATTTGAAAGAATTCAATCGTTTAAATTGATTTTAGAAGATTTAAAGGGATTGGTTAATGGTAAGTAAAGTATAAATGATTAAGAATTTATAATGTAATGCCATCCAATTTTTATACATTTTCTATCTCCCCCATATTACATAAACAGCACTTCCGCTTTCTCGCTGGACACCATCCACTTGCATTCAACCCCATCATATTTCCCCTCACCTTTAATATTATCCTCATCTCCATAAATTGCAGATCTCCTTGCAGATAATCTCCTTGTATCCACCTTCCCCACTCTAACACCGGATACACATATTCCATCCCCATTCCAGCCCTTCTCATTCCTCCATTTCAGCCATGGATTTATCCTCCACCTTCCGCAGCATTACTTCGGCCCTCATTCTCCAATACTCAGCATCTCTCGACTCCCAATCCCACTGTACCGCACTGCAGCTCCCTCATTTTGGTCCTCCATAATTCAATCCCGCCCCCGACATCCCTGTTTACCATTTCACACATAATTCTTACCACAACTAATCTCGACTATCCTTTTCTCAGTGTCCCAATTATTTATTTATAACCTATCGGCACCTTAAAATAGTGAACTCACAGCGATTCACACCCTTTCCCAATTCCATATACAACACAAAATTTCTAGTGGACCTTTTCTAACCATAGCATTTTTTTCCATCCAACAACTTTCATATATCTCTCTACACTTCCTCATATCTAATTGACTTCCCACACCTGACACCCATAACTAACTACACTCCTGAAAACACCATCCGTCCATTACCTTCATTTTCGCAGTCACTCTCACCTCTGAATTCCCACCATAATCGTACCCCACAACTGACCCACACCCACTTTTGATTCCAATACTATTATTTATTAAATGCCTTTTCCATGATCCGCCATCCGAAAATACAATTCCGAGATATTCTTCTCCGGATCATGCCGCCTATCATTTTACTTGAAATACGCATGCTGCGCACATCTTGCAAAACATTAGAGTTTCCTATCCACAGTCCTATCGAATGCCGCCTTTAAATCCACAAAAAAAAAACAATATACTCTCCCACCATTTAGCCTTAATTTCAAATCCACTATTCCCCTTAAACGCTGTATATTATCCATTGCAGAATATCCCCTTCTAAATCCGGCCTGACCATCATTCAATATATTTCGCTGCTCCATCCACTCCGTCAGTCTTCCATTCACAATACCTTATCAATTTGTATGTGATCAGTTTAACAATCTTTTCTGTTTTAAAATATCAATCTTATATTTATCATACGGAATCTGCTTTAACCTCGCCGAAATCCTCGCGATTTTTGGCAATTCATTAACCTTAAACGTTCGACTGTTGGATCGTCAACACGAATTGTTGTTGGTGTCGCCATTTCTTTGGTCATTTCCAATCTATTTGCTGAAACTTCTGTGAAACTTCTTATAATAATAAATACTTCTACTTCTTCTATTGATTTTCGATTGATGTAAACAAACAGATCGGCATTCCGAAGCGTTTGATTCCTTATCGGCCATTAATCTTAATCTTTGTCAATGGTGACGAGGGTTTCGACTCTATTAATTCGATTATAAGAATAATTATTCATACGGCCCGGATGGATGGTGTTTCATCTGCAATTTTAATGCGATCTGCGTCTGCGGTTGTTTGTTTGTTTGCTTGCTTGCTTGGCGACAAATAAACTAACTTGGCATGATTTTTTATCCGTAGTAGCCGATTATGGGTAAGTTTTCTAATCCGAAACGATTTCAACCATTAGTTTTTTTTTGTCATTCACATTCACCCGGTTCTTGTAGATCTGCTAGAATACATCCTCGGTTAAAATATGGTCAGTATATTGGATAATTCCCGATAGTTATGGTGGCGATAAATTATGCAATCTTGCTGGATGTTCGTGAGGCATTTCGTATATATATACTTATATTAAATCAGAACTCAGACGGAATTGAACGAAATTCCCTTACCCTTTTGTCAAACTATAATATTGCATATTATTCTTTCGCGTATATTTAATTCAACACATAACATCGTTCAATTTTCCGGATGGATTGAAAGGCGATGGTCGGTAATCATCGGTCCATTGGGGATTTTGATGTGATGTTGTTAGGTATGACACCGTTTTCATTCTGTTTGCAGTCTTATGTGCAAGATAACGGATTATCTCTTCCAATATATCAACACTTTCGCATTCTCGCCCGTGATCCTTAAAACCTATCACGTCATTCAAATCATTCGGAAAAGTACGGGAACAGTGTCGGACTAAGAACACATATCCTTTCTTTACTCCCTTATCGCACCCAAAACACTTCGAACAATCATTCTTCATTCCCCATATACACGCCCTATTATCCCTGTTTTTATTTTTCGGTTTTTTTTAACAAAGTAGGGAAAATCTATAAAAGAATACCCGAAAGCCCGTGCCGGATTTTGTACTCACTAAAACTCCCCACATCCATCGTTTGCGGTATTTTCTAATTAGGCCGCATTGCCTTCCTTTTGAACTGTTCCTCAGAAAGAAATGCGGGCGACCAGTCACGGTCAACGTTTGCACTGTCAATGTGCGCAGTCGTTTTTTCATCCTAAAGACTAAGCTTGCGCGTGTCATCCGTGAGAATGTTCGCATCGCATCGAAAAGATGTCACCTGCGAGAAGTTCGATTGTGTGTGGCCACCACCCAATTTTTTTCGGAGAGTTCCTCGCCTATTATCTCTCATATAAAACCTACTCAACATATTCACCTAGTTTAAGTCGACACTCTCCACGGATCAAACTTACTCCACATCATTCACCTTGTCTGTCTCTATACTATCGTACGCTGCCGACAAAAAACTCATAGGTTCTTACCTCCTATCCCTTATCTTCAACTCCACACATCTTCAAACCCTTCTTAAACATGCAAACCTTATCTACAAACAGAATATACACTCTTCCAAAAAAATACCCTCTTTCAGAATACCTGCCTTCCTCCATTCATGCCACTTCATGCCTTTCAGTTTTCCTATAAGACCCCCCACGCCTGTTTTTCCCATTGAATTCAGAGAGAGAGATATTGCCTTATAATCTTCCATCTGAATGCCACTTCTCCACTCCCTTTATCAATATTATTGGTAAAAATCTAACCAAATCTATTCGGCACCTGATCCAGCATTCCACATCCCATTTAGCGCCGCCCGTTCGTTTAGCGTTCAATTCTTCACGTTTCTATCAAGCCGCTTGAAATCTCTCCTCCTGGTATATTCCAACGTCTTACAAACCGTCCTTATTTGATCTTAATTTGTTTTGCAAATCCAATCCAATTCAATCTATTGACTTCTCTACATGGTTATATCAAAATCGTTGTTCAATATCTCGTTCCTACCGCGTATTGACATCACAAAAACACTAATTGACCACTCTCGCTCCAACTCTGGCCGTGTTGTTGAACTACCTCCTAAAATACTCCAACCCAATCATCAATACCAATCGTATCTTCCTCCTGTTGTGTGTTACAGAAATCCCTTGTTGTACTTACTTTTGAAATTCATTCACCTTCCCCATCCATAACTTGGACAACACCACCTTTTCGCCCCCTTTAGTTTATTTATTACCAAAAAAACTATATTATAATTAATTTAAAAAAACCCACCCACCCCTCTGTTTCAGATCCCACAAAACTTATGAAAACAATACAATCACATTTGGCCGCCCTAAAAAAAAAACCATCATTAGCATCACGAACAACATTCGAAAAAGATTCAAAAATCACATTGGATTCGTTAAGTCCATGGTTTGCCAATCATCATTTTGAATGGCATAATAATAATAATAATTGTCGTTTAATTGATGAAGATTTAGAAATACCCGGTCAATATGATGGTGGACAGCGACCAAACGTTAATTTACACATAAAAATAATTAAATTTGAACAGTCAATAAAAATTTACGAATCAAAACGAAGCCCAATTAAATTAACCATTCACGGCAGTAATGCACAATTGTATAATTTCATTATAAAATATGGTGAAGATTTACGACAAGATCAACGTATCCAACAATTACTAACGCTAATGAACGAACAATTAAATATGGATAAAAATTGTCGACAAAATAATTTATCAATAAATACATTTGATGTGATACCGGTAAATTGGTATTGTGGTATGATAAAATGTATTGATAATGCAGCATTAACCATTAATGATATATTAGTAAATGTTTGGCAACGACATGGTGGCGGTGGCGGTGGTGGCGGCGGCGGCGGCAATTCACGAGATTTTACTAAGAAGGTAACGGAAATATCCATCGATCATATGGAATTTTTAAAAAAAGGAGCAGCAGCAGCAGCAACAGCCATTTCAGATCATCACAGTACCAGTACCAGCGGGAGTCAGACCTCAACGATTGTAATGGATTTAAAAAATATTTATGGTCGTGCTGCCTGTCATTATTCACGTGAACAAATAATGACAAAATTTCAAGAGTTATCCTATGGATTTCCGGAGGATTTGATTCGGGCAACCTTCATTGATATTTCACTGTCACCGGAAAGTTTTTTTACGTTACGCAATCAATTTGCAATGAGTTTGGCAACAATGAATATTGCCCATTGGCTGTTGGGCATCGGCGATCGTCATCTGTCCAATATGCTATTGAATACGAAAAATGGCAGTGTTATCGGTAAGTGGTTTTTTACAATGTAATAATAATAATGATATTTTAAAAACACTTGCGGTACTTTTGCTTGCGCCCGGTAATTTGTAATTCAACGTTGAACATTTAAGGTTGAGGTTAAGGTTCAAAAAAGTGGTCCATTTTTATTCTGAAATCTCGAGGTGGCGGCGACGGCGACGACGGAGGCGGCGGACTTTTCTTTCCTTTAGACCGGAAGTAGTAGTGGTCAATTTACAAGTTGTTCCATGCTCCACGTGTTGCTATGGACCGGCACCAGACGAGGGTATTACTTACTTAAAAGTGCCAATAACCTATAATTGGTTTTGGCGTCCATCAACATCTTCTCCAACTGGCCTTCATCCAACTGGGCGGATCTATTAAACGCCAACGTCTGTCACCTGGAAAGGGCGACGAGGGCGACGAATTTAAATCATTGTCCGTATTCCATTGCCTGAGTTATTGCCTGAGTTTTCCTGTTCTGTCCAAGGCACTGTTTTTAATTTCATAATTGGTGTGTTTTTTTTTTATGTTGTCGTCCATTGTTCGACCAATCGCATGAGATTCACACCTATACCTGATTTTAACCTGAGTGATTCTCAGAATGAATCCTTCAGTTATCCTTTGGTTATTGGCTACCACGTGGAGGACTTGATCTTTTAGGCACGCCTTGATCAGGAACTCAACAGATTGGCGATCAACGAGACCAGAGTCAGTGTCTACCCTCTATTGATCCCAACCAAAATCCAAACCAATCAAGGCCACCCGAGGATATTTATAATTTGAAAAATCCCAACAATTACCCCCTGGATTATAAGGAAATGACTTTTCACATACGGGAGGCTCACGGGAGAAAAACATTAGATGGACCCCCCCCCCCCCCTGCCCACTGGCGCTTCATCGGTTAAATGGATTCCAATTACCCAAATGAAATTTTAAAAAAAAATCCAAAAATATAATTATAATTTCCCTAAATGAACCCGATTTAATGGCTTGCTCTCAATTGACCGTTGCTCCGAGTCTCAAATCACCGACCCCTTATACCACAACTCCCGTCACCTCTTCTCTTTCGTTACTTCGTCTACAGGCGCTCTAACCACTGTATTCTTTCACCAGACATTCCCATGTATCTCTCTACCCTTTTCCAATACCACACCAGCGACACACTTTCATTACACTCACCCTTCCACACAATAGTTCCTTCATTCCTTCCCACCACCAAGTTAACTTCCTTACTCCACCTAACCATTTATACCCGACCTCTGCTAGAACCGGATATTCCCCTAAAAAAATGCCATTCACACCCTTTTTTCTTACTCTCCTATCAACGTATAAACATACATAATCAGATTTTCTAACAATCCCATCCTTTTTCATTGAGCCCCGTCACATCTGCCCTCACTCTCATTATCATTCTCATCTCATCATCACTTTCAAATTCCCCTTAAAATATTCCTGCATTTTCACCCACCCCATTGCAACAACTGAATACACCAAAATCCTGCAATCTGTCTCCTTTACCATCGCTCTTTCACACAATTTTCTTCCACCCTTTTAACCAAGACTTCTCGCTCTCAAGCTCCACCAATATTCCGTATCCCATGACTCCTCCCAATACCATTCCATATCACATTCCACCACGTTCTTCTTCTTCTGTATGCATCATGTGGGACTTTTTCACCATTTCTCATCAAAACGTTTCTCGGCAATCGACTCCTCCCCTTTCCCTAACCGTTTCCAATAATAATATATATCTCACGGGCAACACTATAAAGCAATAGACCTGACATCATTCTCTTCAGCATATATCTCTCAAATCTGTCTACCTCCTTATATCCATAGCTCTTCAAACCGCATACCTTCTCATATCTCTTCATATCTCTTCACTTCCGAATTACCCCATCCAGCACCCTTAACTTCTGCGCCATACATCAATACTTGTTGTCCTTTTGTTAATATACCCTTCCCCACATACCTGACTCACACCCGATTCCAGGGCCTCGCCAACACCTGCAACACCTTATATTCTTCCGGTGGATTTCAATCCAAATATCCATCGATTGTTCAGTGGACGTCCTTCATCTGGCGCGGTTGTTTGCCCCTTGGTCGTGGACGCCGCTTTGAACATCTTGGGATTTTACGGAACTGGAATTCCGAGGTAACAATTCTGTATTCTGCAATACTACAATCCAAATAACATTATTATTATGGTGGAACCAATACGTGATTCCCCCATCAGTCTGTCGGCCAGGGTTCCGATTCATTTGAATACCGTGACAACATTCTGTATACTATTTACGTGAATATGGCCCATAAAATATATACCATAACAGTTCCGCGTTTCAAATCATACTCCACACTACACTACACTTCAGTCGGGAGTGATTAAAAAAATGGAACTATCAAATAAATGGACATTCAAACTAAATTAATTCCTCGTGTGTGTTCAATGGCAAATTTTGTGAAGAGATTTTGTGAGTATTGACCAAACCAAACATAAATTCCATCACTCTATCACTCATACATAATTTCTATATCGCGCCACAACAACAACAACAAAGTACGCGAGCACATAAAAACACGGAACACAGTATATAAAAATACCCACACACACACACACCCAACTCTACTACACCGAACCCCGCGCGACACGCAAAAGACAAAAGGGCGGTCAGCAAACGGATTGCAGATTCCATCAATAATCGGAATCTGGAAGCGCTGATGAACAACAACAGTTTAGATTCCCATTTATTACCCTAAACCATTGACTTCCGCACCAACTTAAATTAAATTTTGCCACCATCTGGAGATGAAAATTTAACCAATAAGACCGTCATCTCTTCTTCAAACAACGAGAAATTTCATACATTTCTCAGTATTCCCAGGGTGCCAGGTGGTGTTATGATGAGACAAGAGGTGAGAGAAAAGGTGTTCATCAGGACGATAATTAATTGTTGAAGGTTGTCAGGTATGAGGTGTTAATAACTATGGGGCGATAGAGATTTTTCAGCGCTATGTACCTATTAAAAAGATGGTTTAGTTTACATCGCCGACGTGCAGGAATTGTGAGATGTGTTGTGTCTGACATCTTAATTACCGAGCGTGGAGGAATCGTATAGGTATGAATTGCCTAAAGGTAGGCAAGAAAATCAAAGAATGTATGAGAAATTCCAATGGGGCATTGGGAAAATATTTGAAGGGCGTGGATTTTAGTTATGCAGAGATGATTCAGATAAATTTTCACTCTTCTAATGTCTTATAACGGGAAAAATCATCGCCTTCTTAAATCACCACCGTTTATCTCTTCTCCAACACCATTCAATCCACTAACTCACTCACTTATCGGGCAGTACCGTACTTCCCATTCGCTTGCCAATAGCGCGGCAGCGTTTTTTTTTTGTTTTTTTTTTCTGGAATACTCGATAATAGAGTTCCGATTTTTGAGACGCTCAATAAAATACAATTATAATGTTTTCTATAAAAATATATAGGCATTGATTTTAGTTTAACATTTGGTGCGGCTACCCGTGATTTAAATATACCGGAAATGGTACCATTTCGTTTAACACCACAATTTGTCAATGTAATGCAACCGTTAGGCACTACCGGTTTTCTATCCAAATGTATGATTCATACATTACGGGCGTTGCGTGCCAATAGTAAGGTGTTAACAGCATGTATGGATGTATTCGTCCATGAACCGACAATTGATTGGCTGGAAACGGCTCGATCGAAATTGGCCGACGACCAAGTGTCGCTGGCAAGTTCAGGTAAGGGGAGATTCATCGCCGGACCGGATCGGTGATTCATTTAGAGAATTATATTTAATTTGTATTTTTTTAAACAATTTTTAGCCAGCAGTAATTGGGAACCAAATGTTCGGATAAAATTTGCTAAATTAAAATTAATGGGTATTAATCCGAAAATTGGTTTAATTGAAGATTTATCTGCATCGTTGGTACTTCGATCGTGTCCCGAATACATCGAAGCATATAAACGTATATTAAATGGTCATCCACAGCATAATAAACGTGCCCAATTAAATGCGGATAATTTAACGGTTGAACAACAAGTTTCATGTTTAATTGATTTGGCAACAGATCCTGTAATTTTAGGTTTATCCTATATTGGATTTAGGCCATGGCTTTAGAAGGAAGTAAAACTGTTTTTTTTTGTTTTTTTTTGGTAAAGTAATTTATTTTTTATTTTATATATATTTTTGTTATTAAATTTATTTATATTTCCGGGGTGGTGGGGGTGGGGGAAATTATGAAATAAAAAAAAAAACAATTAATTAATCAATAAATAAATAGTTTGTTTATAAACCCGTTATTGTTCGTATAAAACTGCGTACGGGAATCGGTGCAATGTGTGTATAAACACCAGGCCAACGTGAATCACCACAACTTGCATGCCATGAAGATATGGCTATTACACGACCTCCTTGTACCAATGGACCTCCTTGATCGCCTAAACATTTATCAGGACCACCGGTTCCGGCACACATGTCACTATAACCACAAACAGTGAGAGTGAGAGAGAGAAAGAGAGATGAATTTTGAAAATTAAAGTAATTTTTAACTTTTAAATAATTTTAAAAAAAGTAATATGCAATTTACAACAACATACTTTGGTGCAAGTCCGCCAAAGTCAGCCAATGAATTATTACACATTGCTTTATTAACAACGGTCAGTGTAACGGCTCGTAATGTAGTCGATGGTTCACCTTCTAACTGAAAAAATGAAAGTAAAAATCAAAAACAAAATGATTATTTTTTTTTATCTATAAAAACTGTTTGATTAATTTGATGAATAAAAATGAATTGATTTAAAGTGTAACGACGATCGAATACGCATAAAAGAAAAATTTTCAGGTCATCAGAAAAAGTACAGCTAAAAGCGGGTCCGCTATACCGCTATAGTAAAAGTAAAGAAAAATCCCGAGGTTGGTGTAGGTTTCGTGCGGTCTGTATGTGTGTGCATGTGCGGTAACATTCCAATATTCCGAAATGAACAATACCTAGAGAAATGGATGGAAATGGAAATTAATCCCGGAATGGACAGAGTCCGAAAGAGAAATGAGCCTGAAATGGGCATGATCCCGAAAAAGAAATGAGCTCGAAATGGGCATAATACCGAAAGAGAAAGGGGCTCGAAATTGACACAATCCCGTAATAGAAATGGGCCCGATATGAGCATAATCCCGAAAGAGAAATGAGGCCGAAATGGACATAATCAAGAAAGAGAAATGAACTCGAAATGAGCATAATCCCGAAAGAGAAATGATTCCGGAATGGAAATAATTGGGAAATGGGCATAATCCCGAAAAAGAAATGAGTCCGAAATGGAGATAATCAAGAAAGAGAAATCGGCATCATTCCGAAAGAGAAATGAGATCGAAATTGACACAATCCCGAAAAAAATGAACCCGAAATGGGCATAATCCCGAAAGAGAAAGAGTCAAAAATAGAATAAAGTGCGAAATGGCACAGTTCCGAAATTACCCTGAAAATGCGAATCGCCCCGAAATGGCGATTACCGTGCATTTGCATTATCCATATATTGATATTGTCCCGAAATGGAAATTTCCTCGTAATGGAGTTTAGGCAGAAATGAACCAGATTCCGAAATGGAAAGATATCTTGAAGGGGAATTTCCGCGTTTGGAAATTAGTTCGAAATGAACATGATTCCGAAATGCCAAAATGGCTCAAAATCGAAATCAGACTGAAATGAACAGAATCCCGGAATTGGACATAATCAAGAAGAAAGAGAGATGAGCTCGAAATAGAAATAAGTGCGAAATGGACACAATCGCGGAAAAGAAATGAGCCCGAAAAGGGCATAATCCCGAAAGAGAAATGAGCACGAAATGGGCATAATCCCGAAAGAGAAAGGATCCCGAAATGGAAATAGTCAAGAAAGAGAAATGAGCTCGAAATTGACCCAGTCCCGAAAGAGAAATGATCCGGAAATAAGTAATCAATTAATCAATTAGTCCGAACTGCACACAGTCCCTAAAGGAAAATTACCTCAAAATAGAAATTAGCCAGAATCGGACACAATCTCGAAAGGGAAATTAGCCCGAAATGACACAGTCCCGAAATTTGCCTGAAATGTGAATTACTCCGAAAAGGCGATTACCTCCTCAAAATCAAAATCGAAATTAGACTGAAATGGACAGAATCACGAAATGGAAAACAGCCTGAAAACGAAATTAGACCGAAAGGGACATAATTTCAAAACTGGAAATTAGCCGGAAATGACACAGTCCGGAAATTAGTCTGAAATTGTGATTACCGCGAATCTGAATTTCCGGTTGGAAGTTAGTTCAAAATGGAACTTATGCCGAAATACAGACATAATCCCGGAAACGAAATCAGGACGAAATGGACACAATCTCGATAGGGAAATTAACCTGAACTGTGAATTATCCCGAAAAACAAATTAGGCCGAATTGACACAGTCCCGAAATTAGTCTGAAATCGCGATCACGACGAACCTGAATTTCCATTTGGAAGTTAGGCCGAAATGGACATACTCACGAAATGGAAATTATCCCTAAAAATTAAATAAACCATTAAATGCAATTAGACTGAAATGGACATAATCCAGAAATGTGAATTATCCCGATATGGCAATTGACACAATCCCGTCGAAATTACCCTGAAACCCGTGAATTACCCATGAAATGGAAATTATCCTTATATTAATACATTGCCCGTAAGATGGAAATGGAAATTTTACCGAAATACGGACATAATCCCGAAAGGAAAATTAACTTCGAAATGGACATAAACACGATATGGAAATTAACCCTAAAAAGGGGCTTTACGCGTAATGGAACTTATTCGAAATCGAACTTCTTCGAAATGGATAATATCCTGAATTGGACATTCCCCATCTCTTAAGCTTAATTTCAAGAGGTCGACGTCTTCTACTCTTCTAAATCGTTACTAAATCAACACTTTTATCTATACGTGGACAAAGCCTTTTGTCCATTTGACCAACGGCACGTGGTTTGTGTTTTTGTGTTCCAGCATTCCGTAATAGGGAAAGTTGAGAATCGCGCCATTTCTGCGCTATGTACAGGATTTAATCCGCCATTTTTGAGCCGCCATTGTTATTGAATCATCAGATGTTGAGTTGAAAAGATTGAGAAGAAACGAAGGTTTGCTTCGTTAACCTTCAACATTCAGAGCCAATCAATCCTAATCATTAAAAAAGAATGAAATGACCAAAATCTAAATGGTATCTTTTCTAAATGGTATCTTTTCTAAATGGTATCTTTTCTAAATGGTTCTTTGGTCCCCAAAACTTCTTTTCTTTTCCGATTCTTTGGTGTAAGAAATAAAAACAATTTCATAAAAGTATATAAAAATAATATAAAATATAAAAAATATAAAAAAAATTAATTTACAGCTATTAAACCCCATCCAGCAATTGTTGCCGTACTGCCTTCCGGTGCAAGTGTACCCTGAATTCCCAACGGTATCGGTTGCATACTTGCACTAAATGTAATATTTAATGATAATCGTAAAACGGCCACATCATTATTCAGTGTCAAACCATTAAATTCCGGATGCATAACAATTTCCGATACACCAATGGTAACACCAAGTAAACGATTACTATTACCACCGCGTACCGTTACCTGAAATGGTGCTGTTTTTATAACACAATGCGCTGCCGATAAAATCCACATATTTGATAAAATTGAACCGCCACAAATGTGATTACCCATTCGTCTTATTGATACCTATCGAATATCGAAATATAGATAATTAATTATGTTAATTAGGGGTTTGTTGTCAAATTATCAATGTAATTTATGTATGTATAACAAAACCACCATCACCACCACCACAGAGCATGTTTGTGCATGATTACGTGAACTAATTATTAAGTGTAAGCACTCTCCCAATTGGTAATGTATGAGGTTCGTTTCATGGAAAAAAACGTACTATTTCTTTTACGTTTCTCCACGAAACCGCTTTATTTCGGTTGAGTTTGCTTCTGTTTTTTTCGGAAACTTCTCAATCGTCATTTGACTGACATTTTTTTATTTTGAAAAATTTTTCTTATGATAGAGTGGGTTAGAAGCTTGAACAAGGGATTTGTCAGACCATTGCAAATTCTCGCTCTCTTGCAAAATGTTCCCGATAATTTTTTCTCGTATATCCACGTTCAATGAGTTCTTTCAATGAAGATCTTTGTGATATAGTGGGTTTATTTTTTGGATACCAAATGGAAATAATTACTCTTTTGGAAACCCTAGCTGATCCCATCCCATACAATGAATATCAGGAGGACGGACGGATGACGATCAACTGCACTGTTTTTTTTACCTAATTTACGTAATTACTTGTCAATGTCATAATTACTCAATGACATTGACGTAGTCGATTGAAAATATTATGGATGCCGTTTCCGCAAAGGACCATTCCTATTATTGGAACGTGAAACACTGAACGGAAATGGTTCAATAATGGTAAACGCGAGAAGAAAACCAAGTATCAAAGTGTAATGATCAATTGGTCAGAATGATTACGAAACGGCGCGGACGGACAGTGGGAATTTATTTACTTTTGGTAAACGGATAAACACCTGATAAACAGTGAAATGCTCTTGGATGCTCTTGAATCCAAAATGCTCGAATTCGTGACGGGCTCACGATGGCCATAGAATTACGGGCCGCTGAGGTTTTACGGCCGCTAAATTGATTCGCCGCCGTATTAATGAACAAATGAAAAAAATTTACAGTGTGGATGAAGAACAATCTCGGATTGCTTCAATAAAAACAAGACCTTTTTATGATTTGTGAAAGATGTCTCAAAGACATTAAGAACCAAAAAACTGAAAAATGAGGTTATATTCGATTGAATTTCGACGGTTCGATCATTTTTCACTTGTACTGTTCCGAAACATCTCACATTGACGTGGGGCTAAAAGATATTCAGTAAAATTCCCGCAAAAAAAAAATCAAAGGACAGCATTTTATTTCCCAAATATCGAAGTGGAAAATCAATTTTTGAACTAATTAAGCATGCGGCGTGACATTCGTAATGTAACCAAATAATTTTGTTATTGGACAATTTGGCGAAATTATTTTTCACGCAGTTCCGTTGAATTTTATCATACCCTATCGTTTTTTCGCCCTAGCATGGTCAGGTCAAGTACAGACGCAACCTCTTTCATTTGTTTTTTTATTGTAGCGCTTTGTAGCGCTTGTAGCGATTTTATTTAAACTCCATTGTTTTGTTCTTCCCCCATCTTAAATCACACATACCATATACGGATAACTTTGGATGTCCACTTCAATGCCATTAATTATACGATTATCAATTGGTTCACTATTAATTCCATTATTGGATAATTTAATGCTACAAATAATTACAATTGTAATGAATAAATATTGTTTAAACATTTTATATTTTATTATATTATATAGGTTTCTTAAAACAAAATACTACTGAAGATGCAACGCGATTAATTAAATTTTTGTTACTAAACTAAAAGAAAAAAATATTAACAAATAAACCAAAACCATAAAAAAAACTTATCTCGGTTTTGTTTGGTTTTAACGATAATGCTTTTGTTTTGAAAAGGTGTTTGTGTTTTTTTTTTGGCTCTTTTCTGTTATCAGGTTAAGCAGGTTAATTTCGAATGTGATATCTGACTGATTGACTGATTGACTGACTGACTGACTTACTGGCAAATACAATTTTATATAAAAAAAAATCTACAACGTTTTCTTTTCTTTTCTTTTCTTTGCGTTTTTTTCAATTGAATTCGATTCGTTTTTGTATCTATATCTAGATATAGCATTAATAAATATAATCGGGCAGTGACGGTACGTGAAAAAAAAATTTGATTCACATACAAAACACTTTTGAGGATTTTTGTTTAGGAACATTTTTGGAAAATAGAATATAGAATAAAATATGGAATATAGAAAAGTGGTCGGCAGAGTGAGTGAATGTTTAAGGATCGTGGGAATCCGCCCAAATTTTGATTCATCCAAGGGTTCTCAAAAGGCGTGCGTTCTCTCGTCAGATGCCAGAGGAACAACAATTTAAAAAATATCTAATAAAATTCCGCAGCAGTTCAAATATTTTTTATTCTGGAACTAGGTACGACCTGACCTCGTTCGTGGGTAGGTGCGGGCTCCCGAGATACTTCAACAGAGAGTTCGTAAGGGGACATTTTTTCGTCGTTGTGTCCCCCCACACACTATTAATATTTGTGGCATTTGTTAAATGGGTATTAATGGGTATCCATTTCACAACCGTTTTTTTTTGTTCAGAACTTCAGAAGTCGTTCCACCAATTTACCACCCTTCTCCTCCTCCCCATCGACGATCACAAAAGATTAGGAAAATCCCAATATTTGTATATTGTATATAATACTTCTCTCGGATAATGGGATTTTTGTTTTTTTTTATAACCAAGAAGGAGGGACAATCATCAAAAGTACACTAACCCGAAGGTTTGTGTTACAATCTTATTTTGGATTAAAACGGCTCCGCTTCGACTGCGGTACCTTACCGCGATTTGACACCCACCCGATTTGTTACTAAAGTTGGCCCGATTTGTTACTAAAGCTCATCGAATATATCGCAAGCGTCTCTTTGAAGGGAATCTGGTCCGCCAATTCTTTCTCAGTAAGGAACCGCGGTCGTCATCAACCGGTCGTTACCTTATCGTTATGTTTGATAATAAAACAGTGTACATGATGCCTGCAAGGTCTCCCGATGTCCAGTTGTGAAAGTCATAGCAATTTTTCAAGAGTTGTTCGTGACATGATTAGATTTTTACTAATCGTCTTTCGTACACTCAGTCTTAATGTTTGTCGGGGTCCTTTTACTTCCATCCATCGTTTTTGAAACTCGTACCAAATAATCCAAATTCATGTTCATTTAGGTCCTTATTAAATGTACCGTCAAATGTCTGAATTACGACTAAATCATCTTCGCCTATGGTATACTGAGGCATAACTTCCCATGTTTATTTTTCTTTAAGCAATTTATTAATACATTTATTATAATACTTACTAATCTAAATGAAATCTATACAAATATAATTTAAAAATAAATTCAAATCACCCTGGGGGCATGGTCCAAAAACCGTTACCCCAACTTTAGCCTTATCCCTTTCTTATCTATTAAACTCCTTCACCATCATCCCCCTGTACGCCACCATTTCTAATATTACTCCCGCTATTCTTTTCCATTTGCTCCCCTTCCCCGTTTCCATTTCCATCTTTCCTGTACTTACATCACCTTTACATGTTTTCTCGTCAACAACCTAACCCCCAACCAACCATTTCATCAATCTTACCTCCATCAATACCGGACACTCCCCCAGAAAATGCCACATCGTTTCCCTAACACCCATATTACACATACTACAAATGGCATGCTTTTCTACCGTTCCCCATATCCATGCATTGAACCCTAATGAATCCGCTCTAGCCCGCATTATAGCCCTTGTCTTCTCACCACATACCAACTTCTCTCTCCAACGACTCCTGCATGCCCTCACCCCATTCCAAAACAGGATACACCCAATCATATTTCATAGCCTCCTTCCCTCACTTACCAGCTCCCTCACACCATACATCTATCCCCTACCTTGTTTAATAATTCCAACGACTGTCCCCTCCAATAATCAATATCCCTTAATTCCCAATCCCATGCCATCATTCCACATTCCTCCGCTTTGTCATTCCACATATTTATCCATCCTATATTCCTTCCAATCATTTCCCACAAATTCTTCCCTGTCAATCTTGTACCACTTTTTCCCATCATACCTATTATATACCTTACATGTAACCTCAGATAATGTACCCAAATCGGCAATCTACCTAACTCCAAATAGATTACACACTCCCGAGTAGTCCGATTCAGCCAAAATATCTTCTTTAACACATATCTTTGAAATCCTTCCACCTCATTATACCTCTGCACTCCCCACACCCGGCATCCATAGCTTACCACATCTCTAAACACACTATCCATCACTTTCACTTTCCATCCCATGTTTATACATGAAAACGCAAAGTCAAGCTCCTTCTTTCTTTCACGTAGAAACTAGCCAGTGCAGCCAGACTTCCAATTTTTCATAGATACAGTGGTGCATTTCCTTTATCATCGCCATTTTCCACTTCCACAAAGTCCAGAAAAAGCAAAAAACAGTTAATCAGACATTTTAAAAACGTTTACACACATGTGCATGTTTAAATTACAATTCACTTATACATTACACATGCGCCTTAAACTTATATTTTCATTTTTTTAACGCACCGTTACTGTGAGTTGATCGGAGGCATAACACCACGATTATTGCGTTATTTGCAAGTGTATTGATATTGATTGGTTAAAATTTGGACTTTTGATTGTATATTCAATTTATTAATGGGATATTTTTATTTATTGACAAAAAAAAGTGAAAAAAAAAAAACGATGCGTAATATTAAAAATATCATTATAATATAATAATAAATAAATAGAACTTTGATACATTTATTTAATCGTGCATTTGCTGGTAATAATAATAATAATGATAATTTTTTCAAGTGTCTTAATATATTATAATCTAATCGCACAACGAGGGTTCTGACGTCGGTCAAACGATGAAATGGCACAAAGGTGAGTTTCTTATTTTCATTATTCACAGTATTAGGTGGCAACTGCCCGATTGGAGACGGTGGAAGTTTTTATGGAGGTTGTAAAATCAATCGTATGTTTTGTATCAAATCGCATCAAATTAAAGCTTATTATTTGTCCTTTCCAATGATATAATGAAATTTGAAATGAAGCAAATCCTTCATATTTAATTAAATCCTGGCGGTTGGGTTCACATGGGATTGTCCAATTTTTGATCATGCCTCCTGGGTTTGGCAGTGGACCGACCATAATAATCATAATATCAATCGAAAGGTATTTAAATTCCCTATCGATCTATAGTTATGGTTATAAAAACCGTAGAATAAAATCGTGAGTTATTAGGGTTTGAAAATGCAAAAATCGCGATTTTCAAACCCAGTTCCCGGTGTTCCCGAACCACTTAGAAATCCCATATTTATGGAATCCCGATATTATGGTGTGCCCTACAAAATTATTAGGTACATTAACCAATATATTGCCCATCGTTAGCTATGATAGGTTCCTCCCATCTTTTAGGAAGTTTGTTGATTCCTCGATTGAAGAACTCCTCATCTTTTGTCCCAATCCATTCATCGACTCATTTTCGCACTTCTTCAGCATTTCGAAAGCGTACATCTGTCAGGCAGACCTGCATTGATCTGAGCAAATGGTAATCATAAGGATCAAGGTCTGGAGATTACGGGTGGGTGATCAAGATGATCCCAACCGAGCCCGTTTTGTTTTTTCCTTAACGATGTTTACACTATATGTGGTCTGGCATTAAAACTTTGTGGTATTTTCGAGCTATCAATGGTCGTTTTTCGTTCAATTTCTTTGCCAATTCGCCCAGTTGTCGTCGGTAGCGATCAGATGTAACCGTTTCATTCGGGTTTAACAGCTCATAATACACGACACCCTTCTGATCCCACCAAATGCAAAGCATAAGCTTCTGGCAATGAATATTGAGCGTTTTGATTGTGAAGTTGATGGTTGGCCGGGATCAACATATGATGATGCTTTACGTTTAGGGTTGTCGTAATACACCCACTTTTCACCGCCATAGTGACAATTCGACTCAAAAAACTATGTTTTTGTGCTCGGCAAGATGTTTATGGCATGCATCGATTCGTGCTTTGAGTTGATTTTCATTCATTCAGTTGATGTGGCACCCATTTTCCAAGTTTTCGAATCTTTCCCATTGCATGTAAACGTTTGCCAATGGTTGTTTGGTCGACATTGAACGCCATTGCAAGTTCACGTTTCGTTCTACACGAATTTTTATCCAATAACGCTTGCAATTCGTCTTCGTCTTCAAATTTTTTTGGCTGACCTTGCCGTTCTTTGTCTTCCAAGTCAAAATCACCATTTCGGAAACCATCGTTAACAAGTTTTTTTTAAGTAGGAGCATGTTCACCGTAAGCCTCTACCAACAATCGATAACCATCACCAGCGGTTTTCTTCAAATTAAAGAAAGTTATTAAACTTCCCCCCAAAACAAGTTTTTCAGGCATGTGTTTCGACGTATTCTAAGCAAAAAAAAACTTTGTTTTACTAACTATGGCCTAGGTGTCTCCGATGAACACAACGCTATTTGCGCCATCTGTTATCTAAATCCGCATTTTTAATTCCTACACGTAATATATAAATCGGTTGTAAATTTCAATTTTTTTTTTACACTATCTGTGAAAGCAAAACAACAACAAAATACAAGTAAAAATTGACAACGATCCGTTTATAACGTGCACGAAACGTAACATTACTTGTTTTTAATCAAAATTTTCTTAAATTATTTTATACAAAATCAAGAATTGTTGCTGCTGCTATTAATGCAGAAAATCATTCCGAATGTTCCGTTTTCTGAATTCCATGTAATTTAATAATTTAATTTGAATTTAAATTAATTTATCGATGATATTGTTGCATTAACATTTTTAACTCTTTTTTTTTTATTTTTAAATAAAACATTTAGAGGATTTACAAAATGAATTAATAATTCAAAACCCCCTCTAAATGTTATATTTTTTAGCGCGTTTTTGTTTCATCGATTTCGAAAAATTAAATTTCAAAACCTAACAAAAAATAATAAATAAAAAGGTTTAAATACTAGAAAAATATTAAAACCCCTTCAAATGTTAAATAATTAAAAGTTTTCAAATATTATTTCATGGAGGGCGTTCATTTTCAAATGATTTTAATGCAATAATATCAAGATTGCTGTTGTTGTACTCGTCATCCTCGATAGATGATAATCTTTGATGTGATTGATTTGCCTATATGTTGATCCTGTTGTTGATGCTGTATTACTGCGTTCTTTTCCAACCCATCATCCAATTGTAAATATTATTGTTTTCGACACATTATTACAATGATCGCCAATTAAATAACTACTACTACTATATATTGTAAATTTTAACCATCGATTCCAGTGAATTAAAACGACCATAATTGGTATGATTGATAGCTATTCAATTTTGAAAATAATCTATCGAACGACAAAGTCGTCTAAAAAGTTTAATTTAAAATTCAACCTATTCAAAATAAATCCAGACAATCCACAAACAAACCTTTATCAACTATTACATATAAATATGACCAATGACCAATAAATTATCTATGCCGATACGTATAATGTAGGCATATTTAATAGTCCCAACACCGGTGGACGTAATCCGACAAAACGAATGGATCAGTCCAAAGAAGAGATCCGAGTGCAAATCTAATGAATATTTTTGTCTGTATTGCTTCAATTCTATTTATATCTAAGGCGTAAAATGGCGACCATACAGGACACGCATACTCCATAACGGATCGGACTAACGAATAAAACACTGAACGTAAACAAAATAGATCCGCCAATTCACGGGACATACTTACTTCTTACTTACTTCAGCGCGCCTACAACCTACAATTGGTTTTGGCTTCCATTAACAGCCTCCTCCAACCGGACCTATTTACCGCCAACGTCCGCCAGCCGGAAACGCCGAGGGCCCGAAGGTTCGCTTCAACATCACCCTTCCACCTACCCCGCGGTCTTCCCACACTCCTAGATCCGCCCGGCTTACTGTCCAGCATTTTTGACAACATACGATCGCCATCCATCCATTCGTACCACATGACCAAACCACCTCCACAAGCGACCAATCTTAATGAACCGAACGATGTCCGGTTCGGTATACAATTTATATAGCTCGAAATCGTACCGCCTATGCCACAATCCCCTTTCCTTTGTCGGTCCAAAGCTGAGGCGTAGTATTTTCTTTTCGAACCCTCCAAGTCGTTGTTCGTTAGCCTGTGTCATGCAACACGTTTCAGAAACATATTTTTGACAATTGGTCGAACCACAGTGTTTGATATAACCTTAGTTTCAATGTTTTACTCAATGTTTTCGAGAAGAACATCTTTCGCAAACCGTAAAAGGCCTTGTTTTCCTGAAGCAATCCGGGATTGAACTTCCTCCGCTATATAATTTTCACTGTTTATGCGGCTTCCAAGGTAGCTAAACCTGTCCGTCGTTTCATATTTGTTCTGACCAATTATGTTACGCTTTGATGTTGTGCCATAAACCTACTGTTCGTTGGTGCGATCATATACTTGGTTTTTCTCCTTAATCCCATTTCCGAAGCTTCACGTCACCGACAGTAAGAACGCTTCTTGCACCCATCATATTTCTACCCACTACGTCAATGTCATCGGCATAGCAGAGTAATTGAGCAGATGACGTAAAAATAGTGCTGTTGGTGTTCAATAAATGGTCGTCCTCCTTATACATTTTTCCAATATAACATTGAAAAATAATGTAGCCAAATTTGGGTCCCCTTGCCGTACTCCGTCAATGGTTTCAAATGCATCCGATTTGATCCCCATTACTTGTACCTGAGATGTAACTTGCGTCAGTGTTAGTTTTGACATGGCTATCAATTTTTGTGGGAATCCAAATCGTTCCTCTAAATGGTGCGTCATAATTTTTTCCTATTAACACTGTCGTATGTTGCCTTAAAATCAACAAATAGGTAGTGTGTTACAACGTTGAACTCCCTATACTTTTCCATTATCTGTCGTATGACGAACAGTTGATCAGTTGTTGTTGAGCGATCATTACGGAATCCAAACATTGACATTCACCGCTGATTTACTCCTCATATGGTAAAAAAGACGCAACACTTAAGCAAGTACCATAAATATTTTGCATTCAGCAAAGATATTCACCGATCAGTTGGAACACGTCATCCTGTCTCCCTTCTTGTGTATTGGCACAATTACAGCAAGCTTCCACTCCTGTGGTATAACCTCATAGTTCCAAACATACACAATTAGCTCGTGTATATAACATTCAACAATACATCCCCACCACATTTTAAGAGTTCACCAGGTACGCGGTCAGATCCAGCGGCCTTTCCATTCTTGATATTCAGAATGGCTTCTCTGGTTTCCTCATATACAAACCGAAATTAGTGGTTGTGCTGTTTGGTACGGAAGTTCGTTTTCTGCATTTCTACCAATTGAGTTGCTTGCTGCGTAAGTAGATCTTTAAAATACGCAGCCCATCTCGCGATGGCTCTTTCTTCATCCGCCAAAATTTCACCACTGGTATCCTTACAAAGAAGGGGTTGTTGTATAAATTCGCTAGTTACAGATCTGATATTTTCCTGTACAAATTTACGGTAAAGACGGTAAAGTTCCACATATCATTACACGTGTTTTGCTGTTGATCCTCATCTGTTCGAACAATTAACTCCACCAATTTATCTTCGTACTGTTGTTTTACTTGGTCATTTTTTGAGATTTTCCAAATTGAATCCTCTCGCAATGACTTTTTGGCGGTTTGCACTAACACGATATCTGAACAAAGCTCTTACTGGAGATAATGATCAGAATCAATGTTAGGTCCCCTACAGCTCCTTACATCCAGTATGTCGGACGCATGACGACTGTCAATGAGTACGTGGTCTATTTGGTTTGTTGTTTTTGTATCGGGCGAACACCATGTTCCTTTGTGTATGTTCTTATGTGGGAAACGTGTGCTGACTCCTATCATATTGTTTGATATTGTGGAATCGACTAAAAACGCTCGCCGTTAATAAATTGCAGTGTGTATGAAGGCTATGTTGACCAATTGCCGGTCGATATACAATTTCTCTACCCATCTGTGCATTAAAATCGCCAAACACAATTTTAATGTTACGACTAGGCGCTTGATTGAGCTAAATACGATTGAGCTTTTCGTAAAACATATCCTTCGTGTCTGCATCTTTGTTTTCTGTTGGGGCGTGAACGTTGATAAAGGTTACATTAAAAAATTTTTCCTTTATTAGTAATGTACAAAATCTTTCATCAATGGGGTTGAAACCCCAAATGACCGATTCTTTGGTTTTACCCATTACAATAAAGACGGTGCCGAATAACGCTGTTTTATTTCTACCGCTATAGTAGAATTTGTATTCTTTACTTGATAAAATGTTCTTTCTAGGCCACCGTGTTTCCTGGACCGCTGTTATGTCCAATTTAGCTTTCTTTATTGGCAAAGAGTTGAAGTTTTTAAACCGCCCGCGCGCAGTATTGTTCTTACGTTCCATGATGCCAGTTTTAAATCATTGTCCTTGTTCCATTACCTGAGTCGTTGCCGTTTTTCCTGTCCTGTCCGAGGCACTGTTGTTAGTTTCATAATTTGTTGTTTTTACGGTGTGATACGGGTTGTATCATTCAGTTACCATTGATTACCACGTGGAGGTAAAGTATGCACTTGATCAGGAACTCAACAGTTGCAACACTGGGTCAGCGACCAGTCAGTGCCTACCCTATACGATTGAGCCCAATCCAAACCAACTTTCCAAGTATACCAATACATTTTATTGCATATTTAAAAAGATCATAAAAAAAATTACTAAAGGTCTTCTTGTATCACTTTAGTCGCTTTCATATGAATTTTCCACTTTCAAGTAAAAATAAATCACGTTTTTTAAGGTTAAATTATTAAAAATTTTCCATATTTTCAAATTATTGTAACTTCCCAATTGGTTAACTACAATCTGAATGATTATTTTTGACGTTTTCAGCCCGATAGCTCAAGCTTAAAGGTTTCGGTGACAAAGATTTCCCAAAGCTTTGCTATACTAACCCCTTATGAAAAAATTGATTTTTCACCGAAACCTTTAAGTTTGAGATATCGTGTTGAAAACTAGCATACTTATGCTTTAAGGGATGCTGAATCCGGTTTCAGAAAGTTTTATCCCTTAGTTTTTGAGTTATGACCCGACAAACATTTCCCAAAGTTTTGCTATACTAACTCCTTATGAAAAAATGGATTTTTACCGAATCGTTTAAGTTTGAGCTAACGGGCTGGATCTTCCCCTCCACATGATGCTCCCAGACCAGTCTCCTATCCAGATGGACACCCAGCAGATATTTGACCACCGTTTAAGACAGTTTAAGATCCGTTCCAAAAAGGCTTAAAGACCTTAATTCCAGACCCCTTGTTGATTCCTTGAGAACACAATTAAGTCCATGACTTCTACCCGATGGTGGCCAGGAGTTTTCCCCGCACCATTCCATCGCTAAGTCGTCTGCATACCTTACAGTGTGCACATATATTTCCTCCAGACATTCGATAGTGAATGAGTCGATGGTGAGATTCCACAGTAATGGAGATAATACCCCACCCTGCGTGTGGGCATCCCGGTTTACCTTTCCCCTAAGTTTGAAGTATCCAGATTTTATATTTATTGCCCTTTTTTCCAGCCAGATAGTGTCCACCCAGTCACTAATTACTCGGCTGACCTTGTGTTCAACAGGAAGGATGACAAACTAATCGGCCTAAAAAACCTTCTTTTATTAGAATGTTAGAAGTTAATATCGCCGAATTTTTTTTTGTTTTTTCAGTGTAGATAAACAATACAAAATTTACATGCATTATACAACACAATAAATTACTTTTATTACGCACGTGCGTACTTTGTAGTATTAACTTTTTTTTATCATAATTTGCTCTCCTAGGAATGGGAACTTTTTTGATCCTAAAAAAATCCCATTTCAAAATTTTGTCCGTTCGCTTGTCTTATTTTTTTCTCTCGGAAAAACTACCAAACCAAGATTTTCTATGGCATTTCAGAATTTTCGGAATATTCTCACATTTTTTTTGTTTCTTTATTGTTGTATATTTCAATCAAAGTATGGAAGATATTTGGTAATTTGATAATTTTAGCTATTTTAGCGAAGTTGGTGGTAACAATAAATGATACAAAATAACATTCCCGGAAAGTTTTTCCCGGATCCCATCGCAGCAGGATGGCTCCCAACACAAATCCGCTCTGCTGCTGTTCATGGATGGAATGAATTTGAACATATATTTCTGGTTCGGACAAGATTGTTGGTGAGGAGTTAATTTGGTGATAAATTTAACTCCCCTTACCCCAAGCATCGTCAGTACCATCAGGTCACCGCATCAGTATGTGCTTCCTGTTACAGGTGTTTTTCTTACAGTGCTTTTTTTATTATATTTATTTTTGTTAATTGTTTGTGTGTTGGAATATTCTTGATTTTTGTTTTGAAATAGATTTTATATATAAAAATTAATTATCATTTAATAATTCGATTGCGTTTCAAAACGACGGTACATTTTAAAAAAATTGTTTATTGTATAATTAAATCTGTTTAATATTTTCATTAGTGAATTTTACAAAATTATAAATAAAATTAAAATTTTTTAAACTTAAGTTAAATTACATTAAAAAAAAAAGTGAAATAAATGAAAAAAAGTGAGTTTTAAGTTAAAGATTTTAAAATTGACAATCAAAAGTAAAAATACATTGATTTAAGAGTGCGGGATTAAAACATTCATTAATTTAAAAAAAAAACAAAATTGTTGTTTAGTTTTTAATTGGTTTTAAAGTTTACTAAAAAAATAAATATGAATACTGAATCAAATGTTTGTGAGAAAACTAAATTTCATTGTGAAACTTGTGGGAAATATTTAAAAAGGAAACACGATTTGATCATACACATTCGAACGCATACAGGCGAAAAACCTTACGATTGCAAACAATGTGAAAAAACCTTTGCACAAATTGGTCATTTAAACACACATATTCGTGCTATTCATACCCGTGAAAAAAATTATCTTTGCGATGATTGTGGAAAAGAATTTGTAACAAATGGGGAATTAAATATCCATACTCGCCTTCATACCGCTGAAAAACCTTATTGTTGTGATGATTGTGGAAAAGGATTTGTAACAAATTGGGATTTAAAAAAGCATATTCGCACTCATTCAGGCGAAAAACCTTACGATTGCAAGGAATGTGAAAAAACCTTTGCACAAATTGGTCATTTAAACACACATATTCGTGCTATTCATACCCGTGAAAAAAATTATCTTTGCGATGATTGTGGAAAAGAATTTGTAACAAATGGGGAATTAAAGATCCATACTCGCCTTCATACCGGTGAAAAACCTTATTGTTGTGATGATTGTGGAAAAGGATTTGTAACAAATGGGAATTTAAAAAAGCATATTCGCACTCATTCAGGCGAAAAACCTTACGATTGCCTCGAATGTGGAAAAGCCTTTTCACAAATTGGTAGTTTAAACACACATATTCAAGATATCCATTTCCGTGAAAAACCGTATGATTGCCTCGAATGTGGAACAGCCTTTGCACGAAAGGCTAATTTAAACAAACATATTCGTACTATTCATTTAGGTGTTAAACCTTTTGAATGTGATGTGTGTGGAAAATACTTTACAAACAAAAGTAATTTATTATCACATATGAAAGTGCATATTAAAAAAATTCTACACAACAACAGCAGCAGATAAAATGTAATAATAATATTATTAACTTTTAAGCGATACATCCACGAATATTTTGGTCAAGCGAGAATCTGCAAAACAATATAATTTTCAAAATTCCATCATCAGTTGTTAATTCTTTCGATTCGAATTCGAATTACGAATAAAATCCATCGCATTCACATTCTCATCAAACAATACCAGATCAAAACCACATAAACATAAAAATATTTTATAATAATAATATTATTAATAATTACGTATCGTTTCCAATCAACGATGACGAGCAATCATCTGATTTCCAAACCAAACCAAACCAAACCAATACTTTTAATGACAATATGATGATGAGTCCATCTCCATCAATTAATTCACATCTGGCAGATGAATCGGTATCCGAATCACTACTATCAACATCGGATGTTTACAAACGCGATTATCACCCGCTCCACGGATCACTGATCACTGAATCATTAGAATGATGGCGATCATCAATCAAATTGACTAACTAATTTTATCTTATTGACAATATTTTTTTGTATTTTAAATAGCTATTATTTTTTTATGTATAAAATTTTTTGATTATTAAAATTAATAAAATCGATTATGAAAATCATTTTGATTTCTCTTCGATTTCGTAATGTTTATTATATTGTGAATGTGTGAATGTCCGAAAAATTTTTTATCAAAACGTTATATTAATTTAATATCGCCGCATAATAATAATAATAAAGCAAACATTTACAAAAATCATAATTAATTATAGATTTATTGAAATTGACATCAATTACTGAGTTGAGTCGTCGGAAGGTAGGGGGCTGGGGGGGGGGTCTTAAATTTATCATACACTAAATCAATCCTTCAAGTTTGAGCAATCGGCCTGAAAACTTGCATACTTATGCTTTAAGGGATACTAAATCCGAATAAATAGGTTTCAGAACGTTTTTGCACCTAGTTTTTGAGTTATGGCCCGACAAAGATTTCCCAAAGTGTTGCTATACTAACCCCTTATGAAAAAATGGATTTTTCACCGAAACCTTCAAGTTTGAGCTATCGGGCTGAAAACTTGCATACTTATGCTTTAATGGATACTAAATCCGAATAAATAGGTTTCAGAACGTTGTAGCCCTTAGTTTTTGAGTTATGGCCCGACAAAGATTTCCCAAAGTTTTGCTATACTAACCCCTTATGAAAAATGGTTTTTTCACCGCAACCTTTAAGTTTGAGCTATCGGGCTGAAAACTTGCATACTTATGCTTTAAGGGATGCTGAATCCGAATAAATAGCTTTCAGAACGTTTTAGCTCTTAGTTTTTGAGTTATGGCCCGACAAAGATTTCCCAAAGTTTTGCTATACTAACCCCTTATGAAAAAATGGATTTTTCACCGAAACCTTTAAGTTTGAGCTATCGGGCTGAAAACTTGCATACTTATGCTTTAAGGGATGCTGAATCCGAATAAATAGGTTTCAGAACGTTTTAGCCCTTAGTTTTTGAGGTATGGCCCGACAAAGATTTCCCAAAGTTTTGCTATACTAACCCCTTATTAAAAAACGGATTTTTCACCGAACCCTTTAAGTTTGAGCTATCGGGCTGAAAACTTGCATACTTATGCTTTAAGGGATGCTGAATCCGAATAAATAGGTTTCAGAACGTTTTTGGCCCTTAGTTTTTGAGTTATGGCCCGACAAATATTTCCCAAAGTTTTGCTATACTAACCCCTTATGAAAAATGGATTTTTCACAGAAACCTTTAAGTTTGAGCCATCGGGCTGAAAACTTGCATACTTATGCTTTAAGGGATGCTGAATCCGAATAAATAGGTTTCAGAACGTTTTAGCCCTTAGTTTTTGAGTTATGGCCCGACAAAGATTTCCCAAAGTTTTGCTATACTAACCCCTTATTAAAAAACGGATTTTTCACCGAACCCTTTAAGTTTGAGCTATCGAGCTGAAAACTTGCATACTTATGCTTTAAGGGATGCTGAATCCGAATAAATAGGTTTCAGAACGTTTTAGCCCTTAGTTTTTGAGGTATGGCCCGACAAAGATTTCCCAAAGTTTTGCTATACTAACCCCTTATTAAAAAACGGATTTTTCACCGAACCCTTTAAGTTTGAGCTATCGAGCTGAAAACTTGCATACTTATGCTTTAAGGGATGCTGAATCCGAATAAATAGGTTTCAGAACGTTTTAGCCCTTAGTTTTTGAGGTATGGCCCGACAAATATTTCCCAAAGTTTTGCTATACTAACCCCTTATGAAAAAATGGATTTTTCACCGAAACCTTCAAGTTTGAGCTATCGGGCTGAAAACTTGCATACTTATGCTTTAAGGGATGCTGAATCCGAATAAATAGGTTTCAGAACGTTTTAGCCCTTAGTTTTTGAGGTATGGCCCGACAAAGATTTCCCAAAGTTTTGCTATACTAACCCCTTATTAAAAAACGGATTTTTCACCGAACCCTTTAAGTTTGAGCTATCGAGCTGAAAACTTGCATACTTATGCTTTAAGGGATGCTGAATCCGAATAAATAGGTTTCAGAACGTTTTTGGCCCTTAGTTTTTGAGTTATGGCCCGACAAATATTTCCCAAAGTTATGCTATACTAACCCCGTATGAAAAAACGGATTTTTCACCGAAACCTTTAAGTTTGAGCTATCGGGCTGAAAACTTGCATACTTATGCTTTAAGGGATGCTAAATCCGAATAAATAGGTTTCAGAACGTTTTAGCCCTTAGTTTTTGAGTTATGGCCCGACAAAGATTTCCCAAAGTTTTGCTATACTAACTCCGTATGAAAAAACGGATTTTTCACCGAAACCTTTAAGTTTGAGCTATCGGGCTGAAAACTTGCATACTTACGCTTTAAGGGATGCTGAATCCGAATAAATAGGTTTCAGAACGTTTTTGGCCCTTAGTTTTTGAGTTATGGCCCGACAAAGATTTCCCAAAGTTTTGCTATACTAACCCCTTATGAAAAATGGTTTTTTCACAGAAACCTTTAAGTTTGAGCCATCGGGCTGAAAACTTGCATACTTATGCTTTAAGGGATGCTGAATCCGAATAAATAGGTTTCAGAACGTTTTAGCCCTTAGTTTTTGAGTTATGGCCCGACAAAGATTTCCCAAAATTTTGCTATACTAACCCCTTATGAAAAATGGTTTTGTCACCGAAACCTTTAAGTTTGAGCTATCGGGCTGAAAACTTGCATACTTATGCTTTAAGGGATGCTGAATCCGAATAAATAGGTTTCAGAACGTTTTAGCTTTTAGATTTTGAGTTATGGCCCGACAAAGATTTCCTAAAGTTTTGCTATACTAACCCCGTATTAAAAAACAGATTTTTCACCGAAACCTTTAAGTTTGAGCTATCGGGCTGAAAACTTGCATACTTATGCTTTAAGGGATGCTGAATCCGAATAACTAGGTTTCAGAACGTTTTAGCTCTTAGTTTTTGAGTTATGGCCCGACAAAGATTTCCCAAAGTTTTGCTATACTAACCCCGTATGAAAAAACGGATTTTTCACCGAAACCTTTAAGTTTGAGCTATCGGGCTGAAAACTTGCATACTTATGCTTTAAGGGATGCTAAATCCGAATAAATAGGTTTCAGAACGTTGTAGCCCTTAGTTTTTGAGTTATGGCCCGACAAATATATCCCAAAGTTTTGCTATACTAACCCCTTATGAAAAAATGGATTTTTCACCGAAACCTTTAAGTTTGAGCTATCGGGCTGAAAACTTGCATACTTATGCTTTAAGGGATGCTGAATCCGAATAAATAGCTTTCAGAACGTTTTAGCTCTTAGTTTTTGAGTTATGGCCCGACAAAGATTTCCCAAAGTTTTGCTATACTAACCCCTTATGAAAAAATGGATTTTTCACCGAAACCTTTAAGTTTGAGCTATCGGGCTGAAAACTTGCATACTTATGCTTTAAGGGATGCTAAATCCGAATAAATAGGTTTCAGAACGTTTTGGCCCTTAGATTTTGAGTTATGGCCCGACAGAGATTTCCCAAAATCTTGAAAGGGTCCTCCCTTATGAAAAAATGGATTTTTCACCGAAACTTTTAAGTTTGAGCTATCGGGCTGAAAACCTGCATACTTATGCTTTAAGGGATGCTAAATCCGGATAAATAGGTTTCAGAACGTTTTAGCCCTTAGTTTTTGAGTTATGGCCCGACAAAGATTTCCCAAAGTTTTGCTATACTAACCCCTTATGAAAAAATGGATTTTTCACCGAAACCTTTAAGTTTGAGCTATCGGGCTGAAAACTTGCATACTTATGCTTTAAGGGATGCTAAATCCGAATGAATAGGTTTCAGAACGTTTTGGCCCTTAGATTTTGAGTTATGGCCCGACAGAGATTTTCCAAAATCTTGAAAGGGTCCTCCCTTATGAAAAAACGGATTTTTCACCGAACCCTTTAAGTTTGAGCTATCGGGCTGAAAACTTGCATACTTATGCTTTAAGGGATGCTGAATCCGAATAAATAGGTTTCAGAACGTTTTTGGCCTTAGTTTTTGAGTTATGGCCCGACAAATATTTCCCAAAGTTTTGCTATACTAACCCCTTATGAAAAATGGTTTTTTCACCGAAACCTTTAAGTTTGAGCTATCGGGCTGAAAACTTGCATACTTATGCTTTAAGGGATGCTGAATCCGAATAACTAGGTTTCAGAACGTTTTAGCTCTTAGTTTTTGAGTTATGGCCCGACAAAGATTTCCCAAAGTTTTGCTATACTAACCCCGTATGAAAAAACGGATTTTTCACCGAAACCTTTAAGTTTGAGCTATCGGGCTGAAAACTTGCATACTTATGCTTTAATGGATACTTAATCCGAATAAATAGGTTTCAGAACGTTTTAGCCCTTAGTTTTTGAGGTATGGCCCGACAAAGATTTCCCAAAGTTTTGCTATACTAACCCCTTATGAAAAAATGGATTTTTCACCGAAACCTTTAAGTTTGAGCTATCGGGCTGAAAACTTGCATACTTATGCTTTAAGGGATGCTGAATCCGAATAAATAGGTTTCAGAACGTTTTTGGCCCTTAGATTTTGAGTTATGGCCCGACAGAGATTTCCCAAAGTTATGCCATACTAACCCCTTATGAAAAAACGGATTTTTCACCGAACCCTTTAAGTTTGAGCTATCGGGCTGAAAACTTGCATACTTATGCTTTAAGGGATGCTGAATCCGAATAAATAGCTTTCAGAACGTTTTAGCCCTTAGTTTTTGAGTTATGGCCCGACAAAGATTTCCCAAAGTTTTGCTATACTAACCCCTTATGAAAAAATGGATTTTTCACCGAAACCTTTAAGTTTGAGCTATCGGGCTGAAAACTTGCATACTTATGCTTTAAGGGATGCTGAATCCGAATAAATAGCTTTCAGAACGTTTTAGCTCTTAGTTTTTGAGTTATGGCCCGACAAAGATTTCCCAAAGTTTTGCTATACTAACCCCTTATGAAAAAATGGATTTTTCACCGAAACCTTTAAGTTTGAGCTATCGGGCTGAAAACTTGCATACTTATGCTTTAAGGGATGCTAAATCCGAATAAATAGGTTTCAGAACGTTTTGGCCCTTAGATTTTGAGTTATGGCCCGACAGAGATTTCCCAAAATCTTGAAAGGGTCCTCCCTTATGAAAAAATGGATTTTTCACCGAAACTTTTAAGTTTGAGCTATCGGGCTGAAAACCTGCATACTTATGCTTTAAGGGATGCTAAATCCGGATAAATAGGTTTCAGAACGTTTTAGCCCTTAGTTTTTGAGTTATGGCCCGACAAAGATTTCCCAAAGTTTTGCTATACTAACCCCTTATGAAAAAATGGATTTTTCACCGAAACCTTTAAGTTTGAGCTATCGGGCTGAAAACTTGCATACTTATGCTTTAAGGGATGCTGAATCCGAATAAATAGCTTTCAGAACGTTTTAGCTCTTAGTTTTTGAGTTATGGCCCGACAAAGATTTCCCAAAGTTTTGCTATACTAACCCCTTATGAAAAAATGGATTTTTCACCGAACCCTTTAAGTTTGAGCTATCGGGCTGAAAACTTGCATACTTATGCTTTAAGGGATGCTGAATCCGAATAAATAGGTTTCAGAACGTTTTTGGCCTTAGTTTTTGAGTTATGGCCCGACAAATATTTCCCAAAGTTTTGCTATACTAACCCCTTATGAAAAATGGTTTTTTCACCGAAACCTTTAAGTTTGAGCTATCGGGCTGAAAACTTGCATACTTATGCTTTAAGGGATGCTGAATCCGAATAACTAGGTTTCAGAACGTTTTAGCTCTTAGTTTTTGAGTTATGGCCCGACAAAGATTTCCCAAAGTTTTGCTATACTAACCCCGTATGAAAAAACGGATTTTTCACCGAAACCTTTAAGTTTGAGCTATCGGGCTGAAAACTTGCATACTTATGCTTTAATGGATACTTAATCCGAATAAATAGGTTTCAGAACGTTTTAGCCCTTAGTTTTTGAGGTATGGCCCGACAAAGATTTCCCAAAGTTTTGCTATACTAACCCCTTATGAAAAAACGGATTTTTCACCGAACCCTTTAAGTTTGAGCTATCGGGCTGAAAACTTGCATACTTATGCTTTAAGGGATGCTGAATCCGAATAAATAGGTTTCAGAACGTTTTTGGCCCTTAGATTTTGAGTTATGGCCCGACAGAGATTTCCCAAAGTTATGCTATACTAACCCCTTATGAAAAAACGGATTTTTCACCGAACCCTTTAAGTTTGAGCTATCGGGCTGAAAACTTGCATACTTATGCTTTAAGGGATGCTGAATCCGAATAAATAGCTTTCAGAACGTTTTAGCCCTTAGTTTTTGAGTTATGGCCCGACAAAGATTTCCCAAAGTTTTGCTATACTAACCCCTTATGAAAAAATGGATTTTTCACCGAAACCTTCAAGTTTGAGCTATCGGGCTGAAAACTTGCATACTTATGCTTTAATGGATACTTAATCCGAATAAATAGGTTTCAGAACGTTTTAGCCCTTAGTTTTTGAGGTATGGCCCGACAAAGATTTCCCAAAGTTTTGCTATACTAACCCCTTATTAAAAAACGGATTTTTCACCGAACCCTTTAAGTTTGAGCTATCGGGCTGAAAACTTGCATACTTATGCTTTAAGGGATGCTGAATCCGAATAAATAGCTTTCAGAACGTTTTAGCTCTTAGTTTTTGAGTTATGACCCGACAAAGATTTCCCAAAGTTTTGCTATACTAACCCCTTATGAAAAAATGGATTTTTCACCGAACCCTTTAAGTTTGAGCTATCGGGCTGAAAACTTGCATACTTATGCTTTAAGGGATTCTGAATCCGAATAAATAGGTTTCAGAACGTTTTTGGCCCTTAGTTTTTGAGTTATGGCCCGACAAATATTTCCCAAAGTTTTGCTATACTAACCCCTTATGAAAAATGGTTTTTTCACCGAAACCTTTAAGTTTGAGCTATCGAGCTGAAAACTTGCATACTTATGCTTTAAGGGATGCTGAATCCGAATAACTAGGTTTCAGAACGTTTTAGCTCTTATTTTTTGAGTTATGGCTCGACAAAGATTTCCCAAAGTTATGCTATACTAACCCCGTATGAAAAAACGGATTTTTCACCGAAACCTTTAAGTTTGAGCTATCGGGCTGAAAACTTGCATACTTATGCTTTAAGGGATGCTAAATCCGAATAAATAGGTTTCAGAACGTTTTAGGCCCTTAGTTTTTGAGTTATGGCCCGACAAAGATTTCCCAAAGTTTTGCTATACTAACTCCGTATGAAAAAAGGGATTTTTCACCGAAACCTTTAAGTTTGAGCTATCGGGCTGAAAACTTGCATACTTACGCTTTAAGGGATGCTGAATCCAAATAAATAGGTTTCAGAACGTTTTTGGCCCTTAGTTTTTGAGTTATGGCCCGACAAAGATTTCCCAAAGTTTTGCTATACTAACTCCGTATGAAAAAACGGATTTTTCACCGAAACCTTTAAGTTTGAGCCATAGGGCTGAAAACTTGCATACTTATGCTTTAAGGGATGCTGAATCCGAATAAATAGGTTTCAGAACGTTTTAGCTCTTAGTTTTTGAGTTATGGGCCGACAAAGATTTCCCAAAGTTTTGCTATACTAACTCCGTATGAAAAAACGGATTTTTCACCGAAACCTTTAAGTTTGAGCTATCGGGCTGAAAACTTGCATACTTATGCTTTAAGGGATGCTGAATCCGAATAAATAGGTTTCAGAACGTTTTAGCCCTTAGTTTTTGAGTTATGGCCCGACAAAGATTTCCCAAAGTTTTGCTATACTAACCCCTTATGAAAAATGGTTTTTTCACCGAAACCTTTAAGTTTGAGCTATCGGGCTGAAAACTTGCATACTTATGCTTTAAGGGATGCTGAATCCGAATAAATAGCTTTCAGAACGTTTTAGCCCCTAGTTTTTGAGTTATGGCCCGACAAAGATTTCCCAAAGTTTTGCTATACTAACCCCTTATGAAAAAATGGATTTTTCACCGAAACCTTTAAGTTTGAGCTATCGGGCTGAAAACTTGCATACTTATGCTTTAAGGGATGCTAAATCCGAATAAATAGGTTTCAGAACGTTTTGGCCCTTAGATTTTGAGTTATGGCCCGACAGAGATTTCCCAAAATCTTGAAAGGGTCCTCCCTTATGAAAAAATGGATTTTTCACCGAAACTTTTAAGTTTGAGCTAGCGGGCTGAAAACCTGCGTACTTATGCTTTAAGGGATGCTAAATCCGGAAAAATAGGTTTCAGAACGTTTTAGCCCTTAGTTTTTGAGTTATGGCCCGACAAAGATTTCCCAAAGTTTTGCTATACTAACCCCTTATGAAAAAATGGATTTTTCACCGAAACCTTTAAGTTTGAGCTATCGGGCTGAAAACTTGCATACTTATGCTTTAAGGGATACTTAATCCGAATAAATAGGTTTCAGAACGTTTTAGCCCTTAGTTTTTGAGGTATGGCCCGACAAAGATTTCCCAAAGTTTTGCTATACTAACCCCTTATGAAAAATGGTTTTTTCACCGAAACCTTTAAGTTTGAGCTATCGGGCTGAAAACTTGCATACTTATGCTTTAAGGGATGCTGAATCCGAATAAATAGCTTTCAGAACGTTTTAGCCCCTAGTTTTTGAGTTATGGCCCGACAAAGATTTCCCAAAGTTTTGCTATACTAACCCCTTATGAAAAAATGGATTTTTCACCGAAACCTTTAAGTTTGAGCTATCGGGCTGAAAACTTGCATACTTATGCTTTAAGGGATGCTAAATCCGAATAAATAGGTTTCAGAACGTTTTGGCCCTTAGATTTTGAGTTATGGCCCGACAGAGATTTCCCAAAATCTTGAAAGGGTCCTCCCTTATGAAAAAATGGATTTTTCACCGAAACTTTTAAGTTTGAGCTAGCGGGCTGAAAACCTGCATACTTATGCTTTAAGGGATGCTAAATCCGGAAAAATAGGTTTCAGAACGTTTTAGCCCTTAGTTTTTGAGTTATGGCCCGACAAAGATTTCCCAAAGTTTTGCTATACTAACCCCTTATGAAAAAATGGATTTTTCACCGAAACCTTTAAGTTTGAGCTATCGGGCTGAAAACTTGCATACTTATGCTTTAAGGGATACTTAATCCGAATAAATAGGTTTCAGAACGTTTTAGCCCTTAGTTTTTGAGGTATGGCCCGACAAAGATTTCCCAAAGTTTTGCTATACTAACCCCTTATGAAAAATGGTTTTTTCACAGAAACCTTTAAGTTTGAGCCATCGGGCTGAAAACTTGCATACTTATGCTTTAAGGGATGCTGAATCCGAATAAATAGGTTTCAGAACGTTTTAGCTCTTAGTTTTTGAGTTATGGCCCGACTAAGATTTCCTAAAGTTTTGCTATACTAACCCCGTATTAAAAAACAGATTTTTCACCGAAACCTTTAAGTTTGAGCTATCGGGCTGAAAACTTGCATACTTATGCTTTAAGGGATACTTAATCCGAATAAATAGGTTTCAGAACGTTTTAGCCCTTAGTTTTTGAGGTATGGCCCGACAAAAATTTCCCAAAGTTTTGCTATACTAACCCCTTATGAAAAATGGTTTTTTCACAGAAACCTTTAAGTTTGAGCTAGCGGGCTGAAAACCTGCGTACTTATGCTTTAAGGGATGCTAAATCCGGAAAAATAGGTTTCAGAACGTTTTAGCCCTTAGTTTTTGAGTTATGGCTCGACAAAGATTTCCCAAAGTTATGCTATACTAACCCCGTATGAAAAAACAGATTTTTCACCGAAACCTTTAAGTTTGAGCTATCGGGCTGAAAACTTGCATACTTATGCTTTAAGGGATACTTAATCCGAATAAATAGGTTTCAGAACGTTTTGGCCCTTAGTTTTTGAGGTATGGCCCGACAAAGATTTCCCAAAGTTTTGCTATACTAACCCCTTATGAAAAATGGTTTTTTCACAGAAACCTTTAAGTTTGAGCCATCGGGCTGAAAACTTGCATACTTATGCTTTAAGGGATGCTGAATCCGAATAAATAGGTTTCAGAACGTTTTAGCTCTTAGTTTTTGAGTTATGGCCCGACTAAGATTTCCTAAAGTTTTGCTATACTAACCCCGTATTAAAAAACAGATTTTTCACCGAAACCTTTAAGTTTGAGCTATCGGGCTGAAAACTTGCATACTTACGCTTTAAGGGATGCTGAATCCGAATAAATAGGTTTCAGAACGTTTTTGGCCCTTAGTTTTTGAGTTATGGCCCGACAAAGATTTCCCAAAGTTTTGCTATACTAACCCCTTATGAAAAATGGTTTTTTCACAGAAACCTTTAAGTTTGAGCCATAGGGCTGAAAACTTGCATACTTATGCTTTAAGGGATGCTGAATCCGAATAAATAGGTTTCAGAACGTTTTAGCCCTTAGTTTTTGAGTTATGGCCCGACAAAGATTTCCCAAAGTTTTGCTATACTAACTCCGTATGACAAAACGGATTTTTCACCGAAACCTTTAAGTTTGAGCTATCGGGCTGAAAACTTGCATACTTATGCTTTAAGGGATGCTGAATCCGAATAAATAGGTTTCAGAACGTTTTAGCCCTTAGTTTTTGAGTTATGGCCCGACAAAGATTTCCCAAAGTTTTGCTATACTAACCCCTTATGAAAAATGGTTTTTTCACCGAAACCTTTAAGTTTGAGCTATCGGGCTGAAAACTTGCATACTTATGCTTTAAGGGATGCTGAATCCGAATAAATAGCTTTCAGAACGTTTTAGCCCCTAGTTTTTGAGTTATGGCCCGACAAAGATTTCCCAAAGTTTTGCTATACTAACCCCTTATGAAAAAATGGATTTTTCACCGAAACCTTTAAGTTTGAGCTATCGGGCTGAAAACTTGCATACTTATGCTTTAAGGGATGCTAAATCCGAATAAATAGGTTTCAGAACGTTTTGGCCCTTAGATTTTGAGTTATGGCCCGACAGAGATTTCCCAAAATCTTGAAAGGGTCCTCCCTTATGAAAAAATGGATTTTTCACCGAAACTTTTAAGTTTGAGCTAGCGGGCTGAAACCTGCGTACTTATGCTTTAAGGGATGCTAAATCCGGAAAAATAGGTTTCAGAACGTTTTAGCCCTTAGTTTTTGAGTTATGGCCCGACAAAGATTTCCCAAAGTTTTGCTATACTAACCCCTTATGAAAAAATGGATTTTTCACCGAAACCTTTAAGTTTGAGCTATCGGGCTGAAAACTTGCATACTTATGCTTTAAGGGATACTTAATCCGAATAAATAGGTTTCAGAACGTTTTAGCCCTTAGTTTTTGAGGTATGGCCCGACAAAGATTTCCCAAAGTTTTGCTATACTAACCCCTTATGAAAAATGGTTTTTTCACAGAAACCTTTAAGTTTGAGCCATCGGGCTGAAAACTTGCATACTTATGCTTTAAGGGATGCTGAATCCGAATAAATAGGTTTCAGAACGTTTTAGCTCTTAGTTTTTGAGTTATGGCCCGACTAAGATTTCCTAAAGTTTTGCTATACTAACCCCGTATTAAAAAACAGATTTTTCACCGAAACCTTTAAGTTTGAGCTATCGGGCTGAAAACTTGCATACTTATGCTTTAAGGGATACTTAATCCGAATAAATAGGTTTCAGAACGTTTTAGCCCTTAGTTTTTGAGGTATGGCCCGACAAAGATTTCCCAAAGTTTTGCTATACTAACCCCTTATGAAAAATGGTTTTTTCACAGAAACCTTTAAGTTTGAGCCATCGGGCTGAAAACTTGCATACTTATGCTTTAAGGGATGCTGAATCCGAATAAATAGGTTTCAGAACGTTTTTGGCCCTTAGTTTTTGAGTTATGGCCCGACAAATATTTCCCAAAGTTATGCTATACTAACCCCGTATGAAAAAACGGATTTTTCACCGAAACCTTTAAGTTTGAGCTATCGGGCTGAAAACTTGCATACTTATGCTTTAAGGGATGCTAAATCCGAATAAATAGGTTTCAGAACGTTTTAGCCCTTAGTTTTTGAGTTATGGCCCGACAAAGATTTCCCAAAGTTTTGCTATACTAACTCCGTATGAAAAAACGGATTTTTCACCGAAACCTTTAAGTTTGAGCTATCGGGCTGAAAACTTGCATACTTACGCTTTAAGGGATGCTGAATCCGAATAAATAGGTTTCAGAACGTTTTTGGCCCTTAGTTTTTGAGTTATGGCCCGACAAAGATTTCCCAAAGTTTTGCTATACTAACCCCTTATGAAAAATGGTTTTTTCACAGAAACCTTTAAGTTTGAGCCATCGGGCTGAAAACTTGCATACTTATGCTCTAAGGGATGCTGAATCCGAATAAATAGGTTTCAGAACGTTTTAGCCCTTAGTTTTTGAGTTATGGCCCGACAAAGATTTCCCAAAATTTTGCTATACTAACCCCTTATGAAAAATGGTTTTTTCACCGAAACCTTTAAGTTTGAGCTATCGGGCTGAAAACTTGCATACTTATGCTTTAAGGGATGCTGAATCCGAATAAATAGGTTTCAGAACGTTTTAGCTTTTAGATTTTGAGTTATGGCCCGACAAAGATTTCCTAAAGTTTTGCTATACTAACCCCGTATTAAAAAACAGATTTTTCACCGAAACCTTTAAGTTTGAGCTATCGGGCTGAAAACTTGCATACTTATGCTTTAAGGGATGCTGAATCCGAATAACTAGGTTTCAGAACGTTTTAGCTCTTAGTTTTTGAGTTATGGCCCGACAAAGATTTCCCAAAGTTTTGCTATACTAACCCCGTATGAAAAAACGGATTTTTCACCGAAACCTTTAAGTTTGAGCTATCGGGCTGAAAACTTGCATACTTATGCTTTAAGGGATGCTAAATCCGAATAAATAGGTTTCAGAACGCTGTAGCCCTTAGTTTTTGAGTTATGGCCCGACAAATATATCCCAAAGTTTTGCTATACTAACCCCTTATGAAAAAATGGATTTTTCACCGAAACCTTTAAGTTTGAGCTATCGGGCTGAAAACTTGCATACTTATGCTTTAAGGGATGCTGAATCCGAATAAATAGCTTTCAGAACGTTTTAGCTCTTAGTTTTTGAGTTATGGCCCGACAAAGATTTCCCAAAGTTTTGCTATACTAACCCCTTATGAAAAAATGGATTTTTCACCGAAACCTTTAAGTTTGAGCTATCGGGCTGAAAACTTGCATACTTATGCTTTAAGGGATGCTAAATCCGAATAAATAGGTTTCAGAACGTTTTGGCCCTTAGATTTTGAGTTATGGCCCGACAGAGATTTCCCAAAATCTTGAAAGGGTCCTCCCTTATGAAAAAATGGATTTTTCACCGAAACTTTTAAGTTTGAGCTATCGGGCTGAAAACCTGCATACTTATGCTTTAAGGGATGCTAAATCCGGATAAATAGGTTTCAGAACGTTTTAGCCCTTAGTTTTTGAGTTATGGCCCGACAAAGATTTCCCAAAGTTTTGCTATACTAACCCCTTATGAAAAAATGGATTTTTCACCGAAACCTTTAAGTTTGAGCTATCGGGCTGAAAACTTGCATACTTATGCTTTAAGGGATGCTAAATCCGAATGAATAGGTTTCAGAACGTTTTGGCCCTTAGATTTTGAGTTATGGCCCGACAGAGATTTTCCAAAATCTTGAAAGGGTCCTCCCTTATGAAAAAACGGATTTTTCACCGAACCCTTTAAGTTTGAGCTATCGGGCTGAAAACTTGCATACTTATGCTTTAAGGGATGCTGAATCCGAATAAATAGGTTTCAGAACGTTTTTGGCCTTAGTTTTTGAGTTATGGCCCGACAAATATTTCCCAAAGTTTTGCTATACTAACCCCTTATGAAAAATGGTTTTTTCACCGAAACCTTTAAGTTTGAGCTATCGGGCTGAAAACTTGCATACTTATGCTTTAAGGGATGCTGAATCCGAATAACTAGGTTTCAGAACGTTTTAGCTCTTAGTTTTTGAGTTATGGCCCGACAAAGATTTCCCAAAGTTTTGCTATACTAACCCCGTATGAAAAAACGGATTTTTCACCGAAACCTTTAAGTTTGAGCTATCGGGCTGAAAACTTGCATACTTATGCTTTAATGGATACTTAATCCGAATAAATAGGTTTCAGAACGTTTTAGCCCTTAGTTTTTGAGGTATGGCCCGACAAAGATTTCCCAAAGTTTTGCTATACTAACCCCTTATGAAAAAACGGATTTTTCACCGAACCCTTTAAGTTTGAGCTATCGGGCTGAAAACTTGCATACTTATGCTTTAAGGGATGCTGAATCCGAATAAATAGGTTTCAGAACGTTTTTGGCCCTTAGATTTTGAGTTATGGCCCGACAGAGATTTCCCAAAGTTATGCTATACTAACCCCTTATGAAAAAACGGATTTTTCACCGAACCCTTTAAGTTTGAGCTATCGGGCTGAAAACTTGCATACTTATGCTTTAAGGGATGCTGAATCCGAATAAATAGCTTTCAGAACGTTTTAGCCCTTAGTTTTTGAGTTATGGCCCGACAAAGATTTCCCAAAGTTTTGCTATACTAACCCCTTATGAAAAAATGGATTTTTCACCGAAACCTTTAAGTTTGAGCTATCGGGCTGAAAACTTGCATACTTATGCTTTAAGGGATGCTGAATCCGAATAAATAGCTTTCAGAACGTTTTAGCTCTTAGTTTTTGAGTTATGGCCCGACAAAGATTTCCCAAAGTTTTGCTATACTAACCCCTTATGAAAAAATGGATTTTTCACCGAAACCTTTAAGTTTGAGCTATCGGGCTGAAAACTTGCATACTTATGCTTTAAGGGATGCTAAATCCGAATAAATAGGTTTCAGAACGTTTTGGCCCTTAGATTTTGAGTTATGGCCCGACAGAGATTTCCCAAAATCTTGAAAGGGTCCTCCCTTATGAAAAAATGGATTTTTCACCGAAACTTTTAAGTTTGAGCTATCGGGCTGAAAACCTGCATACTTATGCTTTAAGGGATGCTAAATCCGGATAAATAGGTTTCAGAACGTTTTAGCCCTTAGTTTTTGAGTTATGGCCCGACAAAGATTTCCCAAAGTTTTGCTATACTAACCCCTTATGAAAAAATGGATTTTTCACCGAAACCTTTAAGTTTGAGCTATCGGGCTGAAAACTTGCATACTTATGCTTTAAGGGATGCTGAATCCGAATAAATAGCTTTCAGAACGTTTTAGCTCTTAGTTTTTGAGTTATGGCCCGACAAAGATTTCCCAAAGTTTTGCTATACTAACCCCTTATGAAAAAATGGATTTTTCACCGAAACCTTTAAGTTTGAGCTATCGGGCTGAAAACTTGCATACTTATGCTTTAAGGGATGCTAAATCCGAATAAATAGGTTTCAGAACGTTTTGGCCCTTAGATTTTGAGTTATGGCCCGACAGAGATTTCCCAAAATCTTGAAAGGGTCCTCCCTTATGAAAAAATGGATTTTTCACCGAAACTTTTAAGTTTGAGCTATCGGGCTGAAAACCTGCATACTTATGCTTTAAGGGATGCTAAATCCGGATAAATAGGTTTCAGAACGTTTTAGCCCTTAGTTTTTGAGTTATGGCCCGACAAAGATTTCCCAAAGTTTTGCTATACTAACCCCTTATGAAAAAATGGATTTTTCACCGAAACCTTTAAGTTTGAGCTATCGGGCTGAAAACTTGCATACTTATGCTTTAAGGGATGCTAAATCCGAATGAATAGGTTTCAGAACGTTTTGGCCCTTAGATTTTGAGTTATGGCCCGACAGAGATTTTCCAAAATCTTGAAAGGGTCCTCCCTTATGAAAAAACGGATTTTTCACCGAACCCTTTAAGTTTGAGCTATCGGGCTGAAAACTTGCATACTTATGCTTTAAGGGATGCTGAATCCGAATAAATAGGTTTCAGAACGTTTTTGGCCTTAGTTTTTGAGTTATGGCCCGACAAATATTTCCCAAAGTTTTGCTATACTAACCCCTTATGAAAAATGGTTTTTTCACCGAAACCTTTAAGTTTGAGCTATCGGGCTGAAAACTTGCATACTTATGCTTTAAGGGATGCTGAATCCGAATAACTAGGTTTCAGAACGTTTTAGCTCTTAGTTTTTGAGTTATGGCCCGACAAAGATTTCCCAAAGTTTTGCTATACTAACCCCGTATGAAAAAACGGTTTTTTCACCGAAACCTTTAAGTTTGAGCTATCGGGCTGAAAACTTGCATACTTATGCTTTAATGGATACTTAATCCGAATAAATAGGTTTCAGAACGTTTTAGCCCTTAGTTTTTGAGGTATGGCCCGACAAAGATTTCCCAAAGTTTTGCTATACTAACCCCTTATGAAAAAACGGATTTTTCACCGAACCCTTTAAGTTTGAGCTATCGGGCTGAAAACTTGCATACTTATGCTTTAAGGGATGCTGAATCCGAATAAATAGGTTTCAGAACGTTTTTGGCCCTTAGATTTTGAGTTATGGCCCGACAGAGATTTCCCAAAGTTATGCTATACTAACCCCTTATGAAAAAACGGATTTTTCACCGAACCCTTTAAGTTTGAGCTATCGGGCTGAAAACTTGCATACTTATGCTTCAAGGGATGCTGAATCCGAATAAATAGCTTTCAGAACGTTTTAGCCCTTAGTTTTTGAGTTATGGCCCGACAAAGATTTCCCAAAGTTTTGCTATACTAACCCCTTATGAAAAAATGGATTTTTCACCGAAACCTTCAAGTTTGAGCTATCGGGCTGAAAACTTGCATACTTATGCTTTAATGGATACTTAATCCGAATAAATAGGTTTCAGAACGTTTTAGCCCTTAGTTTTTGAGGTATGGCCCGACAAAGATTTCCCAAAGTTTTGCTATACTAACCCCTTATTAAAAAACGGATTTTTCACCGAACCCTTTAAGTTTGAGCTATCGGGCTGAAAACTTGCATACTTATGCTTTAAGGGATGCTGAATCCGAATAAATAGCTTTCAGAACGTTTTAGCTCTTAGTTTTTGAGTTATGACCCGACAAAGATTTCCCAAAGTTTTGCTATACTAACCCCTTATGAAAAAATGGATTTTTCACCGAACCCTTTAAGTTTGAGCTATCGGGCTGAAAACTTGCATACTTATGCTTTAAAGGATTCTGAATCCGAATAAATAGGTTTCAGAACGTTTTTGGCCCTTAGTTTTTGAGTTATGGCCCGACAAATATTTCCCAAAGTTTTGCTATACTAACCCCTTATGAAAAATGGTTTTTTCACCGAAACCTTTAAGTTTGAGCTATCGAGCTGAAAACTTGCATACTTATGCTTTAAGGGATTCTGAATCCGAATAACTAGGTTTCAGAACGTTTTAGCTCTTATTTTTTGAGTTATGGCTCGACAAAGATTTCCCAAAGTTATGCTATACTAACCCCGTATGAAAAAACGGATTTTTCACCGAAACCTTTAAGTTTGAGCTATCGGGCTGAAAACTTGCATACTTATGCTTTAAGGGATGCTAAATCCGAATAAATAGGTTTCAGAACGTTTAAGCCCTTAGTTTTTGAGTTATGGCCCGACAAAGATTTCCCAAAGTTTTGCTATACTAACTCCGTATGAAAAAACGGATTTTTCACCGAAACCTTTAAGTTTGAGCTATCGGGCTGAAAACTTGCATACTTACGCTTTAAGGGATGCTGAATCCAAATAAATAGGTTTCAGAACGTTTTTGGCCCTTAGTTTTTGAGTTATGGCCCGACAAAGATTTCCCAAAGTTTTGCTATACTAACCCCTTATGAAAAATGGTTTTTTCACAGAAACCTTTAAGTTTGAGCCATAGGGCTGAAAACTTGCATACTTATGCTTTAAGGGATGCTGAATCCGAATAAATAGGTTTCAGAACGTTTTAGCTCTTAGTTTTTGAGTTATGGGCCGACAAAGATTTCCCAAAGTTTTGCTATACTAACTCCGTATGAAAAAACGGATTTTTCACCGAAACCTTTAAGTTTGAGCTATCGGGCTGAAAACTTGCATACTTATGCTTTAAGGGATGCTGAATCCGAATAAATAGGTTTCAGAACGTTTTAGCCCTTAGTTTTTGAGTTATGGCCCGACAAAGATTTCCCAAAGTTTTTCTATACTAACCCCTTATGAAAAATGGTTTTTTCACCGAAACCTTTAAGTTTGAGCTATCGGGCTGAAAACTTGCATACTTATGCTTTAAGGGATGCTGAATCCGAATAAATAGCTTTCAGAACGTTTTAGCCCCTAGTTTTTGAGTTATGGCCCGACAAAGATTTCCCAAAGTTTTGCTATACTAACCCCTTATGAAAAAATGGATTTTTCACCGAAACCTTTAAGTTTGAGCTATCGGGCTGAAAACTTGCATACTTATGCTTTAAAGGATGCTAAATCCGAATAAATAGGTTTCAGAACGTTTTGGCCCTTAGATTTTGAGTTATGGCCCGACAGAGATTTCCCAAAATCTTGAAAGGGTCCTCCCTTATGAAAAAATGGATTTTTCACCGAAACTTTTAAGTTTGAGCTAGCGGGCTGAAAACCTGCGTACTTATGCTTTAAGGGATGCTAAATCCGGAAAAATAGGTTTCAGAACGTTTTAGCCCTTAGTTTTTGAGTTATGGCCCGACAAAGATTTCCCAAAGTTTTGCTATACTAACCCCTTATGAAAAAATGGATTTTTCACCGAAACCTTTAAGTTTGAGCTATCGGGCTGAAAACTTGCATACTTATGCTTTAAGGGATACTTAATCCGAATAAATAGGTTTCAGAACGTTTTAGCCCTTAGTTTTTGAGGTATGGCCCGACAAAGATTTCCCAAAGTTTTGCTATACTAACCCCTTATGAAAAATGGTTTTTTCACCGAAACCTTTAAGTTTGAGCCATCGGGCTGAAAACTTGCATACTTATGCTTTAAGGGATGCTGAATCCGAATAAATAGCTTTCAGAACGTTTTAGCTCTTAGTTTTTGAGTTATGGCCCGACAAAGATTTCCCAAAGTTTTGCTATACTAACCCCTTATGAAAAAATGGATTTTTCACCGAAACCTTTAAGTTTGAGCTATCGGGCTGAAAACTTGCATACTTATGCTTTAAGGGATGCTAAATCCGAATAAATAGGTTTCAGAACGTTTTGGCCCTTAGATTTTGAGTTATGGCCCGACAGAGATTTCCCAAAATCTTGAAAGGGTCCTCCCTTATGAAAAAATGGATTTTTCACCGAAACTTTTAAGTTTGAGCTATCGGGCTGAAAACCTGCATACTTATGCTTTAAGGGATGCTAAATCCGGATAAATAGGTTTCAGAACGTTTTAGCCCTTAGTTTTTGAGTTATGGCCCGACAAAGATTTCCCAAAGTTTTGCTATACTAACCCCTTATGAAAAAATGGATTTTTCACCGAAACCTTTAAGTTTGAGCTATCGGGCTGAAAACTTGCATACTTATGCTTTAAGGGATGCTAAATCCGAATGAATAGGTTTCAGAACGTTTTGGCCCTTAGATTTTGAGTTATGGCCCGACAGAGATTTTCCAAAATCTTGAAAGGGTCCTCCCTTATGAAAAAACGGATTTTTCACCGAACCCTTTAAGTTTGAGCTATCGGGCTGAAAACTTGCATACTTATGCTTTAAGGGATGCTGAATCCGAATAAATAGGTTTCAGAACGTTTTTGGCCTTAGTTTTTGAGTTATGGCCCGACAAATATTTCCCAAAGTTTTGCTATACTAACCCCTTATGAAAAATGGTTTTTTCACCGAAACCTTTAAGTTTGAGCTATCGGGCTGAAAACTTGCATACTTATGCTTTAAGGGATGCTGAATCCGAATAACTAGGTTTCAGAACGTTTTAGCTCTTAGTTTTTGAGTTATGGCCCGACAAAGATTTCCCAAAGTTTTGCTATACTAACCCCGTATGAAAAAACGGATTTTTCACCGAAACCTTTAAGTTTGAGCTATCGGGCTGAAAACTTGCATACTTATGCTTTAATGGATACTTAATCCGAATAAATAGGTTTCAGAACGTTTTAGCCCTTAGTTTTTGAGGTATGGCCCGACAAAGATTTCCCAAAGTTTTGCTATACTAACCCCTTATTAAAAAACGGATTTTTCACCGAACCCTTTAAGTTTGAGCTATCGGGCTGAAAACTTGCATACTTATGCTTTAAGGGATGCTGAATCCGAATAAATAGCTTTCAGAACGTTTTAGCTCTTAGTTTTTGAGTTATGACCCGACAAAGATTTCCCAAAGTTTTGCTATACTAACCCCTTATGAAAAAATGGATTTTTCACCGAACCCTTTAAGTTTGAGCTATCGGGCTGAAAACTTGCATACTTATGCTTTAAGGGATTCTGAATCCGAATAAATAGGTTTCAGAACGTTTTTGGCCCTTAGTTTTTGAGTTATGGCCCGACAAATATTTCCCAAAGTTTTGCTATACTAACCCCTTATGAAAAATGGTTTTTTCACCGAAACCTTTAAGTTTGAGCTATCGAGCTGAAAACTTGCATACTTATGCTTTAAGGGATGCTGAATCCGAATAACTAGGTTTCAGAACGTTTTAGCTCTTATTTTTTGAGTTATGGCTCGACAAAGATTTCCCAAAGTTATGCTATACTAACCCCGTATGAAAAAACGGATTTTTCACCGAAACCTTTAAGTTTGAGCTATCGGGCTGAAAACTTGCATACTTATGCTTTAAGGGATGATAAATCCGAATAAATAGGTTTCAGAACGTTTTAGCCCTTAGTTTTTGAGTTATGGCCCGACAAAGATTTCCCAAGGTTTGCTATACTAACTCCGTATGAAAAAACGGATTTTTCACCGAAACCTTTAAGTTTGAGCTATCGGGCTGAAAACTTGCATACTTACGCTTTAAGGGATGCTGAATCCGAATAAATAGGTTTCAGAACGTTTTTGGCCCTTAGTTTTTGAGTTATGGCCCGACAAAGATTTCCCAAAGTTTTGCTATACTAACCCCTTATGAAAAATGGTTTTTTCACAGAAACCTTTAAGTTTGAGCCATAGGGCTGAAAACTTGCATACTTATGCTTTAAGGGATGCTGAATCCGAATAAATAGGTTTCAGAACGTTTTAGCTCTTAGTTTTTGAGTTATGGCCCGACAAAGATTTCCCAAAGTTTTGCTATACTAACTCCGTATGAAAAAACGGATTTTTCACCGAAACCTTTAAGTTTGAGCTATCGGGCTGAAAACTTGCATACTTATGCTTTAAGGGATGCTCATACGCGTATCTTGGTTTTGTTCACTCTGTTCAGTGAACCACCTGCTAAAAATATTGATAAATAATTAAGAAAATACAGATTTTAATATTTTTCTTAATTTTTGATGAATAAAATAATAATAAGTGCCCCAAAAAATTTGCAGCGCTGATTATTTATATCATTATATCAGTAAAAAATATAAGAGATAATATTCTTTATATCATATATATAAAGAAATCATATATATAAAGAAACGTCGCATAAAAGAAAAACGAAAACGAAAAAATACATACACCTTTAATCTATATATACTCTTTCTTTTGTGCATTTTTTTAATCGCACTCCCATAGTGTGCACAATTTTAAATGAACCAAAAAATATTGTTGTTATACATAGTTGTTTAATTGTATATGGCAAATACATTTATATTTTCCGAAAATGCGAGGTATACGAATATACAAATAATACAAATACTATTTTAATTTTCGTTCACTATAAATTGTGCACAATATAATACAAATGCTTGTTTCTTTTTTCTTATATATGCTGTATGGTTGTTTGTATGCTTTATTTTTTATCATTCAAATCTCGCATACTCATATACTGCCTGCTGCGGTGTATATAATCATAGAAAATATATAAATATTTTTTTTTGTGTTTTTTTTTTTATTTTTCTCATTTCTATATATGGCATATTGGCATATACCCAGCAAACATTTGGAAGATAAATCGGCGATACGATATCGCGGGGAAGATAAAAAAAAAGTTATTTATATCGCCAATTTATCGTTGTTTTAACAGTTGAGCGATATTGTACGGAAGATAAAAATGCGATACGATGGCGATACGCTTTGACGATAAAAAGAAAATACAGAGCCACATTTATCTTCTATTTCTCTTCCAGCCCATAAAATGACGATAATATATTATTATTTATTGCTTGCCTATCTTCTTGATGATAAATCCGCGATAAATATATCGTCTTTTTGTCTTCCTCGCGATAAGTATGTAAATAATTAAGTATAAAATTAAATTATAACAGTTTAAATGGAACAGCGAATGAATAAAGAAGAAATATTAACAATTTTTAATTTTTATAATTTTCAGGATTGAGCTGTCACAGGATTTCACAGCATGGAACTTCCATTGATATTCCCTTAGAATATTCTAATCTATATATCGCATTAGTATCCCCAATTTATCTTCCTGGCGATATCGCATTTGTATCGCCAATTTATCTTCCTCGCGATATCGTTAATTTATCTTTCAGATGTATCGCGGAAGAATCCCATTCTCTATACGTAGGGAGTAACGTACGCGATAAAAATGCGATATCTTTGGCGATAAATTTATCGCCTAGGCGAATCGTCTGCAGTACTACCAGCGATAAGAAATGTTTGTGGGGATACGAATATACAAATAATACAAATACTATTTTAATTTTCGTTCACTATAAATTGTGCACAATATAATACAAATGCTTGTTTCTTTTTTCTTATATATGCTGTATGGTTGTTTGTATGCTTTATTTTTTATCATTCAAATCTCGCATACTCATATACTGCCTGCTGCGGTGTATATAACCATAGAAAATATATAAATATTTTTTTTGTGTTTTTTTTTTATTTTTCTCATTTCTATATATGGCATGAATAAAAAATAGATATTATTTACTATATAAAATTATATGCGATATTTTTTCATTCTTTCGCAAATGCTTGTTATGCGTACTTCATTATTTTTCCAAACATTGTTCAATTAAATAATTTCAATTTCAATTTCAATACACATTTAAATAAATTCCGCAACTTTATAATTTGATAATTGTTTGATTCCATATTCTTTAATATAGTTTCCTGTTTTTTTTTCACATTTAATTGTAATATGAATTTTTATGAATGTAATTCAAATGATGGATGCATTATTGAACAGTTTTTAAAAACGCCTTTTTCAAGGCGAACTGTTGAAATAAAAAATATATTGGTTAAACTCGAAAGGCCACAACCGGATTTGCAAAATTTAATGAAACAATGCAAAACTCAAGGCAGAGAAGTCACTCGTCGATTTCCTGTGTCGATTTATCAAAAACATGAATGGATAACTGGTTGCAATAAGTTGAATAAAATTTTTTGTTGGCCATGTTTATTTTTTTTGCCAAATCGTGACACCATTTGGTTGAATCCTGGTTATTCAGATTTAAATCATTTAAGTGCAGCAGTTTTTAATCATGAAAAAACCATGAGTCATTTAACTGCTGTACTAGATATGAAAACTTTTGGTGATGTTCGGATTGATTTAATGTTGGATTCACAACTCAAACATTCCGTAACTACTCATAATGAAAATGTTACAAAAAATCGCTTGGTATTGAGAAGATTAATTGATATGACATGCTTCCTTGGTATGCAAGAATTGTCTTTTAGGGGGCATGATGAAACTGCTGATTCGGTGAATAGAGGAAATTTCATAGAAATGATGAATGTTTTAGCCAAATATGATTCAATTCTGTCGCAACATTTAAATAATGCTGGTCAGTTTCGTGGAACCTCACCAATCATTCAAAATGATTTAATTGAATCCATTGCAAAATTAATAAATCCAAAATATGTGATTTATTGCTAACTCTGTATTACAGAGTTACATATTATTCCAGGTGGTTGTCCCCCCCCCCCCCCACCCCCAAGGTGTTTAGTAGTTTTTTTTGTTCTTTACCAGTTTTTAAAGTGAACAAGTACCCTTGGAGGTCCAGATCCGCCACTGAGGTTTCAGAACGTTTTAGCCCTTAGTTTTTGAGTTATGGCCCGACAAAGATTTCGCAAAGTTTTGCTATACTAACCCCTTATGAAAAATGGTTTTTTCACCGAAACCTTTAAGTTTGAGCTATCGGGCTGAAAACTTGCATACTTATGCTTTAAGGGATGCTGAATCCGAATAAATAGCTTTCAGAACGTTTTAGCCCCTAGTTTTTGAGTTATGGCCCGACAAAGATTTCCCAAAGTTTTGCTATACTAACCCCTTATGAAAAAATGGATTTTTCACCGAAACCTTTAAGTTTGAGCTATCGGGCTGAAAACTTGCATACTTATGCTTTAAGGGATGCTAAATCCGAATAAATAGGTTTCAGAACGTTTTGGCCCTTAGATTTTGAGTTATGGCCCGACAGAGATTTCCCAAAATCTTGAAAGGGTCCTCCCTTATGAAAAAATGGATTTTTCACCGAAACTTTTAAGTTTGAGCTAGCGGGCTGAAAACCTGCGTACTTATGCTTTAAGGGATGCTAAATCCGGAAAAATAGGTTTCAGAACGTTTTAGCCCTTAGTTTTTGAGTTATGGCCCGACAAAGATTTCCCAAAGTTTTGCTATACTAACCCCTTATGAAAAAATGGATTTTTCACCGAAACCTTTAAGTTTGAGCTATCGGGCTGAAAACTTGCATACTTATGCTTTAAGGGATACTTAATCCGAATAAATAGGTTTCAGAACGTTTTAGCCCTTAGTTTTTGAGGTATGGCCCGACAAAGATTTCCCAAAGTTTTGCTATACTAACCCCTTATGAAAAATGGTTTTTTCACAGAAACCTTTAAGTTTGAGCCATCGGGCTGAAAACTTGCATACTTATGCTTTAAGGGATGCTGAATCCGAATAAATAGGTTTCAGAACGTTTTAGCTCTTAGTTTTTGAGTTATGGCCCGACTAAGATTTCCTTAAGTTTTGCTATACTAACCCCGTATTAAAAAACAGATTTTTCACCGAAACCTTTAAGTTTGAGCTATCGGGCTGAAAACTTGCATACTTATGCTTTAAGGGATACTTAATCCGAATAAATAGGTTTCAGAACGTTTTAGCCCTTAGTTTTTGAGGTATGGCCCGACAAAAATTTCCCAAAGTTTTGCTATACTAACCCCTTATGAAAAATGGTTTTTTCACAGAAACCTTTAAGTTTGAGCCATCGGGCTGAAAACTTGCATACTTATGCTTTAAGGGATGCTGAATCCGAATAAATAGGTTTCAGAACGTTTTAGCTCTTAGTTTTTGAGTTATGGCCCGACTAAGATTTCCTAAAGTTTTGCTATACTAACCCCGTATTAAAAAACAGATTTTTCACCGAAACCTTTAAGTTTGAGCTATCGGGCTGAAAACTTGCATACTTATGCTTTAAGGGATACTTAATCCGAATAAATAGGTTTCAGAACGTTTTGGCCCTTAGTTTTTGAGGTATGGCCCGACAAAAATTTCCCAAAGTTTTGCTATACTAACCCCTTATGAAAAATGGTTTTTTCACAGAAACCTTTAAGTTTGAGCCATCGGGCTGAAAACTTGCATACTTATGCTTTAAGGGATGCTGAATCCGAATAAATAGGTTTCAGAACGTTTTAGCTCTTAGTTTTTGAGTTATGGCCCGACTAAGATTTCCTAAAGTTTTGCTATACTAACCCCGTATTAAAAAACAGATTTTTCACCGAAACCTTTAAGTTTGAGCTATCGGGCTGAAAACTTGCATACTTACGCTTTAAGGGATGCTGAATCCGAATAAATAGGTTTCAGAACGTTTTTGGCCCTTAGTTTTTGAGTTATGGCCCGACAAAGATTTCCCAAAGTTTTGCTATACTAACCCCTTATGAAAAATGGTTTTTTCACAGAAACCTTTAAGTTTGAGCCATAGGGCTGAAAACTTGCATACTTATGCTTTAAGGGATGCTGAATCCGAATAAATAGGTTTCAGAACGTTTTAGCTCTTAGTTTTTGAGTTATGGCCCGACAAAGATTTCCCAAAGTTTTGCTATACTAACTCCGTATGAAAAAACGGATTTTTCACCGAAACCTTTAAGTTTGAGCTATCGGGCTGAAAACTTGCATACTTATGCTTTAAGGGATGCTGAATCCGAATAAATAGGTTTCAGAACGTTTTAGCCCTTAGTTTTTGAGTTATGGCCCGACAAATATTTCCCAAAGTTTTGCTATACTAACCCCTTATGAAAAATGGTTTTTTCACCGAAACCTTTAAGTTTGAGCTATCGGGCTGAAAACTTGCATACTTATGCTTTAAGGGATGCTGAATCCGAATAAATAGCTTTCAGAACGTTTTAGCCCCTAGTTTTTGAGTTATGGCCCGACAAAGATTTCCCAAAGTTTTGCTATACTAATCCCTTATGAAAAAATGGATTTTTCACCGAAACCTTTAAGTTTGAGCTATCGGGCTGAAAACTTGCATACTTATGCTTTAAGGGATGCTAAATCCGAATAAATAGGTTTCAGAACGTTTTGGCCCTTAGATTTTGAGTTATGGCCCGACAGAGATTTCCCAAAATCTTGAAAGGGTCCTCCCTTATGAAAAAATGGATTTTTCACCGAAACTTTTAAGTTTGAGCTAGCGGGCTGAAAACCTGCGTACTTATGCTTTAAGGGATGCTAAATCCGGAAAAATAGGTTTCAGAACGTTTTAGCCCTTAGTTTTTGAGTTATGGCCCGACAAAGATTTCCCAATGTTTTGCTATACTAACCCCTTATGAAAAAATGGATTTTTCACCGAAACCTTTAAGTTTGAGCTATCGGGCTGAAAACTTGCATACTTATGCTTTAAGGGATACTTAATCCGAATAAATAGGTTTCAGAACGTTTTAGCCCTTAGTTTTTGAGGTATGGCCCGACAAAGATTTCCCAAAGTTTTGCTATACTAACCCCTTATGAAAAATGGTTTTTTCACAGAAACCTTTAAGTTTGAGCCATCGGGCTGAAAACTTGCATACTTATGCTTTAAGGGATGCTGAATCCGAATAAATAGGTTTCAGAACGTTTTAGCTCTTAGTTTTTGAGTTATGGCCCGACTAAGATTTCCTAAAGTTTTGCTATACTAACCCCGTATTAAAAAACAGATTTTTCACCGAAACCTTTAAGTTTGAGCTATCGGGCTGAAAACTTGCATACTTATGCTTTAAGGGATACTTAATCCGAATAAATAGGTTTCAGAACGTTTTAGCCCTTAGTTTTTGAGGTATGGCCCGACAAAGATTTCCCAAAGTTTTGCTATACTAACCCCTTATGAAAAAATGGATTTTTCACCGAAACCTTTAAGTTTGAGCTATCGGGCTGAAAACTTGCATACTTATGCTTTAAGGGATGCTAAATCCGAATAAATAGGTTTCAGAACGTTTTGGCCCTTAGATTTTGAGTTATGGCCCGACAGAGATTTCCCAAAATCTTGAAAGGGTCCTCCCTTATGAAAAAATGGATTTTTCACCGAAACTTTTAAGTTTGAGCTAGCGGGCTGAAAACCTGCATACTTATGCTTTAAGGGATACTGAATCCGAATAAATAGCTTTCAGAACGTTTTAGCCCCTAGTTTTTGAGTTATGGCCCGACAAAGATTTCCCAAAGTTTTGCTATACTAACCCCTTATGAAAAAATGGATTTTTCACCGAAACCTTTAAGTTTGAGCTATCGGGCTGAAAACTTGCATACTTATGCTTTAAGGGATGCTAAATCCGAATAAATAGGTTTCAGAACGTTTTGGCCCTTAGATTTTGAGTTATGGCCCGACAGAGATTTCCCAAAATCTTGAAAGGGTCCTCCCTTATGAAAAAATGGATTTTTCACCGAAACCTTTAAGTTTGAGCTATCGGGCTGAAAACTTGCATACTTATGCTTTAAGGGATGCTGAATCCGAATAAATAGCTTTCAGAACGTTTTAGCTCTTAGTTTTTGAGTTATGGCCCGACAAAGATTTCCCAAAGTTTTGCTATACTAACCCCTTATGAAAAAATGGATTTTTCACCGAAACCTTTAAGTTTGAGCTATCGGGCTGAAAACTTGCATACTTATGCTTTAAGGGATGCTAAATCCGAATAAATAGGTTTCAGAACGTTTTGGCCCTTAGATTTTGAGTTATGGCCCGACAGAGATTTCCCAAAATCTTGAAAGGGTCCTCCCTTATGAAAAAATGGATTTTTCACCGAAACTTTTAAGTTTGAGCCATCGGGCTGAAAACTTGCATACTTATGCTTTAAGGGATGCTGAATCCGAATAAATAGGTTTCAGAACGTTTTAGCTCTTAGTTTTTGAGTTATGGCCCGACTAAGATTTCCTAAAGTTTTGCTATACTAACCCCGTATTAAAAAACAGATTTTTCACCGAAACCTTTAAGTTTGAGCTATCGGGCTGAAAACTTGCATACTTATGCTTTAAGGGATACTTAATCCGAATAAATAGGTTTCAGAACGTTTTGGCCCTTAGTTTTTGAGGTATGGCCCGACAGAGATTTTCCAAAATCTTGAAAGGGTCCTCCCTTATGAAAAAACGGATTTTTCACCGAACCCTTTAAGTTTGAGCTATCGGGCTGAAAACTTGCATACTTATGCTTTAAGGGATGCTGAATCCGAATAAATAGGTTTCAGAACGTTTTTGGCCTTAGTTTTTGAGTTATGGCCCGACAAATATTTCCCAAAGTTTTGCTATACTAACCCCTTATGAAAAATGGTTTTTTCACCGAAACCTTTAAGTTTGAGCTATCGGGCTGAAAACTTGCATACTTATGCTTTAAGGGATGCTGAATCCGAATAACTAGGTTTCAGAACGTTTTAGCTCTTAGTTTTTGAGTTATGGCCCGACAAAGATTTCCCAAAGTTTTGCTATACTAACCCCGTATGAAAAAACGGATTTTTCACCGAAACCTTTAAGTTTGAGCTATCGGGCTGAAAACTTGCATACTTATGCTTTAATGGATACTTAATCCGAATAAATAGGTTTCAGAACGTTTTAGCCCTTAGTTTTTGAGGTATGGCCCAACAAAGATTTCCCAAAGTTTTGCTATACTAACCCCTTATGAAAAAACGGATTTTTCACCGAACCCTTTAAGTTTGAGCTATCGGGCTGAAAACTTGCATACTTATGCTTTAAGGGATGCTGAATCCGAATAAATAGGTTTCAGAACGTTTTTGGCCCTTAGATTTTGAGTTATGGCCCGACAAAGATTTCCCAAAGTTTTGCTATACTAACCCCTTATGAAAAAATGGATTTTTCACCGAAACCTTCAAGTTTGAGCTTTCGGGCTGAAAACTTGCATACTTATGCTTTAATGGATACTTAATCCGAATAAATAGGTTTCAGAACGTTTTAGCCCTTAGTTTTTGAGGTATGGCCCGACAAAAATTTCCCAAAGTTATGCTATACTAACCCCTTATGAAAAAACGGATTTTTCACCGAACCCTTTAAGTTTGAGCTATCGGGCTGAAAACTTGCATACTTATGCTTTAAGGGATGCTGAATCCGAATAAATAGCTTTCAGAACGTTTTAGCCCTTAGTTTTTGAGTTATGGCCCGACAAAGATTTCCCAAAGTTTTGCTATACTAACCCCTTATGAAAAAATGGATTTTTCACCGAAACCTTCAAGTTTGAGCTATCGGGCTGAAAACTTGCATACTTATGCTTTAATGGATACTTAATCCGAATAAATAGGTTTCAGAACGTTTTAGCCCTTAGTTTTTGAGGTATGGCCCGACAAAGATTTCCCAAAGTTTTGCTATACTAACCCCTTATTAAAAAACGGATTTTTCACCGAACCCTTTAAGTTTGAGCTATCGGGCTGAAAACTTGCATACTTATGCTTTAAGGGATGCTGAATCCGAATAAATAGCTTTCAGAACGTTTTAGCTCTTAGTTTTTGAGTTATGACCCGACAAAGATTTCCCAAAGTTTTGCTATACTAACCCCTTATGAAAAAATGGATTTTTCACCGAACCCTTTAAGTTTGAGCTATCGGGCTGAAAACTTGCATACTTATGCTTTAAGGGATTCTGAATCCGAATAAATAGGTTTCAGAACGTTTTTGGCCCTTAGTTTTTGAGTTATGGCCCGACAAATATTTCCCAAAGTTTTGCTATACTAACCCCTTATGAAAAATGGTTTTTTCACCGAAACCTTTAAGTTTGAGCTATCGAGCTGAAAACTTGCATACTTATGCTTTAAGGGATGCTGAATCCGAATAACTAGGTTTCAGAACGTTTTAGCTCTTATTTTTTGAGTTATGGCTCGACAAAGATTTCCCAAAGTTATGCTATACTAACCCCGTATGAAAAAACGGATTTTTCACCGAAACCTTTAAGTTTGAGCTATCGGGCTGAAAACTTGCATACTTATGCTTTAAGGGATGCTAAATCCGAATAAATAGGTTTCAGAACGTTTTAGCCCTTAGTTTTTGAGTTATGGCCCGACAAAGATTTCCCAAAGTTTTGCTATACTAACTCCGTATGAAAAAACGGATTTTTCACCGAAACCTTTAAGTTTGAGCTATCGGGCTGAAAACTTGCATACTTACGCTTTAAGGGATGCTGAATCCGAATAAATAGGTTTCAGAACGTTTTTGGCCCTTAGTTTTTGAGTTATGGCCCGACAAAGATTTCCCAAAGTTTTGCTATACTAACCCCTTATGAAAAATGGTTTTTTCACAGAAACCTTTAAGTTTGAGCCATAGGGCTGAAAACTTGCATACTTATGCTTTAAGGGATGCTGAATCCGAATAAATAGGTTTCAGAACGTTTTAGCCCTTAGTTTTTGAGTTATGGCCCGACAAAGATTTCCCAAAGTTTTGCTATACTAACTCCGTATGAAAAAACGGATTTTTCACCGAAACCTTTAAGTTTGAGCTATCGGGCTGAAAACTTGCATACTTACGCTTTAAGGGATGCTGAATCCGAATAAATAGGTTTCAGAACGTTTTTGGCCCTTAGTTTTTGAGTTATGGCCCGACAAATATTTCCCAAAGTTTTGCTATACTAACCCCTTATGAAAAATGGTTTTTTCACCGAAACCTTTAAGTTTGAGCTATCGAGCTGAAAACTTGCATACTTATGCTTTAAGGGATGCTGAATCCGAATAACTAGGTTTCAGAACGTTTTAGCTCTTATTTTTTGAGTTATGGCTCGACAAAGATTTCCCAAAGTTATGCTATACTAACCCCGTATGAAAAAACGGATTTTTCACCGAAACCTTTAAGTTTGAGCTATCGGGCTGAAAACTTGCATACTTATGCTTTAAGGGATGCTAAATCCGAATAAATAGGTTTCAGAACGTTTTAGCCCTTAGTTTTTGAGTTATGGCCCGACAAAGATTTCCCAAAGTTTTGCTATACTAACTCCGTATGAAAAAACTGATTTTTCACCGAAACCTTTAAGTTTGAGCTATCGGGCTGAAAACTTGCATACTTACGCTTTAAGGGATGCTGAATCCGAATAAATAGGTTTCAGAACGTTTTTGGCCCTTAGTTTTTGAGTTATGGCCCGACAAAGATTTCCCAAAGTTTTGCTATACTAACCCCTTATGAAAAATGGTTTTTTCACAGAAACCTTTAAGTTTGAGCCATAGGGCTGAAAACTTGCATACTTATGCTTTAAGGGATGCTAAATCCGAATAAATAGGTTTCAGAACGTTTTAGCCCTTAGTTTTTGAGTTATGGCCCGACAAAGATTTCCCAAAGTTTTGCTATACTAACTCCGTATGAAAAAACGGATTTTTCACCGAAACCTTTAAGTTTGAGCTATCGGGCTGAAAACTTGCATACTTACGCTTTAAGGGATGCTGAATCCGAATAAATAGGTTTCAGAACGTTTTTGGCCCTTAGTTTTTGAGTTATGGCCCGACAAATATTTCCCAAAGTTTTGCTATACTAACCCCTTATGAAAAATGGTTTTTTCACAGAAACCTTTAAGTTTGAGCCATAGGGCTGAAAACTTGCATACTTATGCTTTAAGGGATGCTGAATCCGAATAAATAGGTTTCAGAACGTTTTAGCTCTTAGTTTTTGAGTTATGGCCCGACAAAGATTTCCCAAAGTTGTTCTATACTAACTCCGTATGAAAAAACGGATTTTTCACCGAAACCTTTAAGTTTGAGCTATCGGGCTGAAAACTTGCATACTTATGCTTTAAGGGATACTTAATCCGAATAAATAGGTTTCAGAACGTTTTAGCCCTTAGTTTTTGAGGTATGGCCCGACAAAGATTTCCCAAAGTTTTGCTATACTAACCCCTTATGAAAAATGGTTTTTTCACAGAAACCTTTAAGTTTGAGCCATCAGGCTGAAAACTTGCATACTTATGCTTTAAGGGATGCTGAATCCGAATAAATAGGTTTCAGAACGTTTTAGCTCTTAGTTTTTGAGTTATGGCCCGACTAAGATTTCCTAAAGTTTTGCTATACTAACCCCGTATTAAAAAACAGATTTTTCACCGAAACCTTTAAGTTTGAGCTATCGGGCTGAAAACTTGCATACTTATGCTTTAAGGGATACTTAATCCGAATAAATAGGTTTCAGAACGTTTTAGCCCTTAGTTTTTGAGGTATGGCCCGACAAAAATTTCCCAAAGTTTTGCTATACTAACCCCTTATGAAAAATGGTTTTTTCACAGAAACCTTTAAGTTTGAGCCATCGGGCTGAAAACTTGCATACTTATGCTTTAAGGGATGCTGAATCCGAATAAATAGGTTTCAGAACGTTTTAGCTCTTAGTTTTTGAGTTATGGCCCGACTAAGATTTCCTAAAGTTTTGCTATACTAACCCCGTATTAAAAAACAGATTTTTCACCGAAACCTTTAAGTTTGAGCTATCGGGCTGAAAACTTGCATACTTATGCTTTAAGGGATACTTAATCCGAATAAATAGGTTTCAGAACGTTTTGGCCCTTAGTTTTTGAGGTATGGCCCGACAAAGATTTCCCAAAGTTTTGCTATACTAACTCCGTATGAAAAAACGGATTTTTCACCGAAACCTTTAAGTTTGAGCTATCGGGCTGAAAACTTGCATACTTATGCTTTAAGGTATGCTGAATTCGAATAAATAGGTTTCAGAACGTTTTAGCTCTTAGTTTTTGAGTTATGGCCCGACAAAGATTTCCTAAAGTTTTGCTATACGAACCCCGTATTAAAAAACAGATTTTTCACCGAAACCTTTAAGTTTGAGCTATCGGGCTGAAAACTTGCATACTTATGCTTTAAGGGATGCTGAATCCGAATAAATAGGTTTCAGAACGTTTTTGGCCCTTAGTTTTTGAGTTATGGCCCGACAAAGATTTCCCAAAGTTTTGCTATACTAACCCCTTATGAAAAATGGTTTTTTCACCGAAACCTTTAAGTTTGAGCTATCGGGCTGAAAACTTGCATACTTATGCTTTAAGGGATGCTGAATTCGAATAAATAGGTTTCAGAACGTTTTAGCTCTTAGTTTTTGAGTTATGGCCCGACAAAGATTTCCTAAAGTTTTGCTATACGAACCCCGTATTAAAAAACAGATTTTTCACCGAAACCTTTAAGTTTGAGCTATCGGGCTGAAAACTTGCATACTTATGCTTTAAGGGATGCTGAATCCGAATAAATAGGTTTCAGAACGTTTTTGGCCCTTAGTTTTTGAGTTATGGCCCGACAAAGATTTCCCAAAGTTTTGCTATACTAACCCCTTATGAAAAATGGTTTTTTCACCGAAACCTTTAAGTTTGAGCTATCGGGCTGAAAACTTGCATACTTATGCTTTAAGGGATGCTGAATTCGAATAAATAGGTTTCAGAACGTTTTAGCTCTTAGTTTTTGAGTTATGGCCCGACTAAGATTTCCTAAAGTTTTGCTATACTAACCCCGTATTAAAAAACAGATTTTTCACCGAAACCTTTAAGTTTGAGCTATCGGGCTGAAAACTTGCATACTTATGCTTTAAGGGATGCTGAATTCGAATAAATAGGTTTCAGAACGTTTTAGCTCTTAGTTTTTGAGTTATGGCCCGACAAAGATTTCCTCAAGTTTTGCTATACTAACCCCGTATTAAAAAACAGATTTTTCACCGAAACCTTTAAGTTTGAGCTATCGGGCTGAAAACTTGCATACTTATGCTTTAAGGGATGCTGAATTCGAATAAATAGGTTTCAGAACGTTTTAGCCCTTAGTTTTTGAGGTATGGCCCGACAAAGATTTCCCAAAGTTTTGCTATACTAACTCCGTATGAAAAAACGGATTTTTCACCGAAACCTTTAAGTTTGAGCTATCGGGCTGAAAACTTGCATACTTATGCTTTAAGGGATGCTGAATTCGAATAAATAGGTTTCAGAACGTTTTAGCTCTTAGTTTTTGAGTTATGGCCCGACAAAGATTTCCTCAAGTTTTGCTATACTAACCCCGTATTAAAAAACAGATTTTTCACCGAAACCTTTAAGTTTGAGCTATCGGGCTGAAAACTTGCATACTTATGCTTTAAGGGATGCTGAATTCGAATAAATAGGTTTCAGAACGTTTTAGCTCTTAGTTTTTGAGTTATGGCCCGACAAAGATTTCCTAAAGTTTTGCTATACTAACCCCGTATTAAAAAACAGATTTTTCACCGAAACCTTTAAGTTTGAGCTATCGGGCTGAAAACTTGCATACTTATGCTTTAAGGGATGCTGAATCCGAATAAATAGGTTTCAGAACGTTTTTGGCCCTTAGTTTTTGAGTTATGGCCCGACAAAGATTTCCCAAAGTTTTGCTATACTAACTCCGTATGAAAAAACGGATTTTTCACCGAAACCTTTAAGTTTGAGCTATCGGGCTGAAAACTTGCATACTTATGCTTTAAGGGATGCTGAATCCGAATAAATAGGTTTCAGAACGTTTTAGCTCTTAGTTTTTAAGTTATGGCCCGACAAAGATTTCCCAAAGTTTTGCTATACTAACTCCGTATGAAAACACGGATTTTTCACCGAAACCTTTAAGTTTGAGCTATCGGGCTGAAAACTTGCATACTTACGCTTTAAGGGATGCTGAATCCGAATAAATAGGTTTCAGAACGTTTTTGGCCCTTAGTTTTTGAGTTATGGCCCGACAAAGATTTCCCAAAGTTTTGCTATACTAACCCCTTATGAAAAATGGTTTTTTCACAGAAACCTTTAAGTTTGAGCTATCGGGCTGAAAACTTGCATACTTATGCTTTAAGGGATGCTAAATCCGAATAAATAGGTTTCAGAACGTTTTAGCCCTTAGTTTTTGAGTTATGGCCCGACAAAGATTTCCCAAAGTTTTGCTATACTAACCCCTTATGAAAAAATGGATTTTTCACCGAAACCTTTAAGTTTGAGCTATCGGGCTGAAAACTTGCATACTTATGCTTTAAGGGATACTTAATCCGAATAAATAGGTTTCAGAACGTTTTAGCCCTTAGTTTTTGAGGTATGGCCCGACAAAGATTTCCCAAAGTTTTGCTATACTAACCCCTTATGAAAAATGGTTTTTTCACAGAAACCTTTAAGTTTGAGCCATCGGGCTGAAAACTTGCATACTTATGCTTTAAGGGATGCTGAATCCGAATAAATAGGTTTCAGAACGATTTAGCTCTTAGTTTTTGAGTTATGGCCCGACTAAGATTTCCTAAAGTTTTGCTATACTAACCCCGTATTAAAAAACAGATTTTTCACCGAAACCTTTAAGTTTGAGCTATCGGGCTGAAAACTTGCATACTTATGCTTTAAGGGATACTTAATCCGAATAAATAGGTTTCAGAACGTTTTAGCCCTTAGTTTTTGAGGTATGGCCCGACAAAAATTTCCCAAAGTTTTGCTATACTAACCCCTTATGAAAAATGGTTTTTTCACAGAAACCTTTAAGTTTGAGCCATCGGGCTGAAAACTTGCATACTTATGCTTTAAGGGATGCTGAATCCGAATAAATAGGTTTCAGAACGTTTTAGCTCTTAGTTTTTGAGTTATGGCCCGACTAAGATTTCCTAAAGTTTTGCTATACTAACCCCGTATTAAAAAACAGATTTTTCACCGAAACCTTTAAGTTTGAGCTATCGGGCTGAAAACTTGCATACTTATGCTTTAAGGGATACTTAATCCGAATAAATAGGTTTCAGAACGTTTTGGCCCTCAGTTTTTGAGGTATGGCCCGACAAAGATTTCCCAAAGTTTTGCTATACTAACTCCGTATGAAAAAACGGATTTTTCACCGAAACCTTTAAGTTTGAGCTATCGGGCTGAAAACTTGCATACTTATGCTTTAAGGGATGCTGAATCCGAATAAATAGCTTTCAGAACGTTTTAGCTCTTAGTTTTTGAGTTATGGCCCGACAAAGATTTCCCAAAGTTTTGCTATACTAACCCCTTATGAAAAAATGGATTTTTCACCGAAACCTTTAAGTTTGAGCTATCGGGCTGAAAACTTGCATACTTATGCTTTAAGGGATGCTAAATCCGAATAAATAGGTTTCAGAACGTTTTGGCCCTTAGATTTTGAGTTATGGCCCGACAGAGATTTCCCAAAATCTTGAAAGGGTCCTCCCTTATGAAAAAACGGATTTTTCACCGAACCCTTTAAGTTTGAGCTATCGGGCTGAAAACTTGCATACTTATGCTTTAAGGGATGCTGAATCCGAATAAATAGGTTTCAGAACGTTTTTGGCCTTAGTTTTTGAGTTATGGCCCGACAAATATTTCCCAAAGTTTTGCTATACTAACCCCTTATGAAAAATGGTTTTTTCACCGAAACCTTTAAGTTTGAGCTATCGGGCTGAAAACTTGCATACTTATGCTTTAAGGGATGCTGAATCCGAATAACTAGGTTTCAGAACGTTTTAGCTCTTAGTTTTTGAGTTATGGCCCGACAAAGATTTCCCAAAGTTTTGCTATACTAACCCCGTATGAAAAAACGGATTTTTCACCGAAACCTTTAAGTTTGAGCTATCGGGCTGAAAACTTGCATACTTATGCTTTAATGGATACTTAATCCGAATAAATAGGTTTCAGAACGTTTTAGCCCTTAGTTTTTGAGGTATGGCCCGACAAAGATTTCCCAAAGTTTTGCTATACTAACCCCTTATGAAAAAACGGATTTTTCACCGAACCCTTTAAGTTTGAGCTATCGGGCTGAAAACTTGCATACTTATGCTTTAAGGGATGCTGAATCCGAATAAATAGGTTTCAGAACGTTTTTGGCCCTTAGATTTTGAGTTATGGCCCGACAGAGATTTCCCAAAATCTTGAAAGGGTCCTCCCTTATGAAAAAATGGATTTTTCACCGAAACTTTTAAGTTTGAGCTATCGGGCTGAAAACTTGCATACTTATGCTTTAAGGGATGATAAATCCGGATAAATAGGTTTCAGAACGTTTTAGCCCTTAGTTTTTGAGTTATGGCTCGACAAATATTTCCCAAAGTTTTGCTATACTAACCCCTTATGAAAAAATGGATTTTTCACCGAAACCTTCAAGTTTGAGCTTTCGGGCTGAAAACTTGCATACTTATGCTTTAATGGATACTTAATCCGAATAAATAGGTTTCAGAACGTTTTAGCCCTTAGTTTTTGAGTTATGGCCCGACAAAAATTTCCCAAAGTTATGCTATACTAACCCCTTATGAAAAAACGGATTTTTCACCGAACCCTTTAAGTTTGAGCTATCGGGCTGAAAACTTGCATACTTATGCTTTAAGGGATGCTGAATCCGAATAAATAGCTTTCAGAACGTTTTAGCCCTTAGTTTTTGAGTTATGGCCCGACAAAGATTTCCCAAAGTTTTGCTATACTAACCCCTTATGAAAAAATGGATTTTTCACCGAAACCTTCAAGTTTGAGCTATCGGGCTGAAAACTTGCATACTTATGCTTTAATGGATACTTAATCCGAATAAATAGGTTTCAGAACGTTTTAGCCCTTAGTTTTTGAGGTATGGCCCGACAAAGATTTCCCAAAGTTTTGCTATACTAACCCCTTATTAAAAAACGGATTTTTCACCGAACCCTTTAAGTTTGAGCTATCGGGCTGAAAACTTGCATACTTATGCTTTAAGGGATGCTGAATCCGAATAAATAGCTTTCAGAACGTTTTAGCTCTTAGTTTTTGAGTTATGACCCGACAAAGATTTCCCAAAGTTTTGCTATACTAACCCCTTATGAAAAAATGGATTTTTCACCGAACCCTTTAAGTTTGAGCTATCGGGCTGAAAACTTGCATACTTATGCTTTAAGGGATTCTGAATCCGAATAAATAGGTTTCAGAACGTTTTTGGCCCTTAGTTTTTGAGTTATGGCCCGACAAATATTTCCCAAAGTTTTGCTATACTAACCCCTTATGAAAAATGGTTTTTTCACCGAAACCTTTAAGTTTGAGCTATCGAGCTGAAAACTTGCATACTTATGCTTTAAGGGATGCTGAATCCGAATAACTAGGTTTCAGAACGTTTTAGCTCTTATTTTTTGAGTTATGGCTCGACAAAGATTTCCCAAATTTATGCTATACTAACCCCGTATGAAAAAACGGATTTTTCACCGAAACCTTTAAGTTTGAGCTATCGGGCTGAAAACTTGCATACTTATGCTTTAAGGGATGCTAAATCCGAATAAATAGGTTTCAGAACGTTTTAGCCCTTAGTTTTTGAGTTATGGCCCGACAAAGATTTCCCAAAGTTTTGCTATACTAACTCCGTATGAAAAAACGGATTTTTCACCGAAACCTTTAAGTTTGAGCTATCGGGCTGAAAACTTGCATACTTACGCTTTAAGGGATGCTGAATCCGAATAAATAGGTTTCAGAACGTTTTTGGCCCTTAGTTTTTGAGTTATGGCCCGACAAAGATTTCCCAAAGTTTTGCTATACTAACCCCTTATGAAAAATGGTTTTTTCACAGAAACCTTTAAGTTTGAGCCATAGGGCTGAAAACTTGCATACTTATGCTTTAAGGGATGCTGAATCCGAATAAATAGGTTTCAGAACGTTTTTGGCTCTTAGTTTTTGAGTTATGGCCCGACAAAGATTTCCCAAAGTTTTGCTATACTAACTCCGTATGAAAAAACGGATTTTTCACCGAAACCTTTAAGTTTGAGCTATCGGGCTGAAAACTTGCATACTTATGCTTTAAGGGATACTTAATCCGAATAAATAGGTTTCAGAACGTTTTAGCCCTTAGTTTTTGAGGTATAGCCCGACAAAGATTTCCCAAAGTTTTGCTATACTAACCCCTTATGAAAAATGGTTTTTTCACAGAAACCTTTAAGTTTGAGCCATCGGGCTGAAAACTTGCATACTTATGCTTTAAGGGATGCTGAATCCGAATAAATAGGTTTCAGAACGTTTTAGCTCTTAGTTTTTGAGTTATGGCCCGACTAAGATTTCCTAAAGTTTTGCTATACTAACCCCGTATTAAAAAACAGATTTTTCACCGAAACCTTTAAGTTTGAGCTATCGGGCTGAAAACTTGCATACTTATGCTTTAAGGGATACTTAATCCGAATAAATAGGTTTCAGAACGTTTTAGCCCTTAGTTTTTGAGGTATGGCCCGACAAAAATTTCCCAAAGTTTTGCTATACTAACCCCTTATGAAAAATGGTTTTTTCACAGAAACCTTTAAGTTTGAGCCATCGGGCTGAAAACTTGCATACTTATGCTTTAAGGGATGCTGAATCCGAATAAATAGGTTTCAGAACGTTTTAGCTCTTAGTTTTTGAGTTATGGCCCGACTAAGATTTCCTAAAGTTTTGCTATACTAACCCCGTATTAAAAATCAGATTTTTCACCGAAACCTTTAAGTTTGAGCTATCGGGCTGAAAACTTGCATACTTATGCTTTAAGGGATACTTAATCCGAATAAATAGGTTTCAGAACGTTTTGGCCCTTAGTTTTTGAGGTATGGCCCGACAAAGATTTCCCAAAGTTTTGCTATACTAACTCCGTATGAAAAAACGGATTTTTCACCGAAACCTTTAAGTTTGAGCTATCGGGCTGAAAACTTGCATACTTATGCTTTAAGGGATGCTGAATTCGAATAAATAGGTTTCAGAACGTTTTAGCTCTTAGTTTTTGAGTTATGGCCCGACAAAGATTTCCTCAAGTTTTGCTATACTAACCCCGTATTAAAAAACAGATTTTTCACCGAAACCTTTAAGTTTGAGCTATCGGGCTGAAAACTTGCATACTTATGCTTTAAGGGATGCTGAATTCGAATAAATAGGTTTCAGAACGTTTTAGCTCTTAGTTTTTGAGTTATGGCCCGACAAAGATTTCCTAAAGTTTTGCTATACTAACCCCGTATTAAAAAACAGATTTTTCACCGAAACCTTTAAGTTTGAGCTATCGGGCTGAAAACTTGCATACTTATGCTTTAAGGGATGCTGAATCCGAATAAATAGGTTTCAGAACGTTTTTGGCCCTTAGTTTTTGAGTTATGGCCCGACAAAGATTTCCCAAAGTTTTGCTATACTAACCCCTTATGAAAAATGGTTTTTTCACCGAAACCTTTAAGTTTGAGCTATCGGGCTGAAAACTTGCATACTTATGCTTTAAGGGATGCTGAATTCGAATAAATAGGTTTCAGAACGTTTTAGCTCTTAGTTTTTGAGTTATGGCCCGACAAAGATTTCCCAAAGTTTTGCTATACTAACTCCGTATGAAAACACGGATTTTTCACCGAAACCTTTAAGTTTGAGCTATCGGGCTGAAAACTTGCATACTTACGCTTTAAGGGATGCTGAATCCGAATAAATAGGTTTCAGAACGTTTTTGGCCCTTAGTTTTTGAGTTATGGCCCGACAAAGATTTCCCAAAGTTTTGCTATACTAACCCCTTATGAAAAAATGGATTTTTCACCGAAACCTTTAAGTTTGAGCTATCGGGCTGAAAACTTGCATACTTATGCTTTAAGGGATGCTAAATCCGGATAAATAGGTTTCAGAACGTTTTAGCCCTTAGTTTTTGAGTTATGGCTCGACAAAGATTTCCCAAAGTTTTGCTATACTAACCCCTTATTAAAAAACGGATTTTTCACCGAACCCTTTAAGTTTGAGCTATCGGGCTGAAAACTTGCATACTTATGCTTTAAGGGATACTTAATCCGAATAAATAGGTTTCAGAACGTTTTAGCCCTTAGTTTTTGAGGTATGGCCCGACAAAAATTTCCCAAAGTTTTGCTATACTAACCCCTTATGAAAAATGGTTTTTTCACAGAAACCTTTAAGTTTGAGCCATCGGGCTGAAAACTTGCATACTTATGCTTTAAGGGATGCTGAATCCGAATAAATAGGTTTCAGAACGTTTTAGCCCTTAGTTTTTGAGTTATGGCCCGACAAAGATTTCCCAAAGCTTTGCTATACTAACCCCTTATGAAAAATGGTTTTTTCACAGAAACCTTTAAGTTTGAGCCATCGGGCTGAAAACTTGCATACTTATGCTTTAAGGGATGCTGAATCCGAATAAATAGGTTTCAGAACGTTTTAGCTCTTAGTTTTTGAGTTATGGCCCGACAAAGATTTCCCAAAGTTTTGCTATACTAACTCCGTATGAAAAAACGGATTTTTCACCGAAACCTTTAAGTTTGAGCTATCGGGCTGAAAACTTGCATACTTACGCTTTAAGGGATGCTGAATTCGAATAAATAGGTTTCATAACGTTTTAGCTCTTAGTTTTTGAGTTATGGCCCGACAAAGATTTCCTAAAGTTTTGCTATACTAACCCCGTATTAAAAAACAGATTTTTCACCGAAACCTTTAAGTTTGAGCTATCGGGCTGAAAACTTGCATACTTATGCTTTAAGGGATGCTGAATCCGAATAAATAGGTTTCAGAACGTTTTAGCCCTTAGTTTTTGAGTTATAGCCCGACAAAGATTTCCCAAAGTTTTGCTATACTAACCCCTTATGAAAAATGGTTTTTTCACCGAAACCTTTAAGTTTGAGCTATCGGGCTGAAAACTTGCATACTTATGCTTTAAGGGATGCTGAATTCGAATAAATAGGTTTCAGAACGTTTTAGCTCTTAGTTTTTGAGTTATGGCCCGACAAAGATTTCCTAAAGTTTTGCTATACTAACCCCGTATTAAAAAACAGATTTTTCACCGAAACCTTTAAGTTTGAGCTATCGGGCTGAAAACTTGCATACTTATGCTTTAAGGGATGCTGAATCCGAATAAATAGGTTTCAGAACGTTTTTGGCCCCTAGTTTTTGAGTTATGGCCCGACAAAGATTTCCCAAAGTTTTGCTATACTAACCCCTTATGAAAAATGGTTTTTTCACCGAAACCTTTAAGTTTGAGCTATCGGGCTGAAAACTTGCATACTTATGCTTTAAGGGATGCTGAATTCGAATAAATAGGTTTCAGAACGTTTTAGCTCTTAGTTTTTGAGTTATGGCCCGACAAAGATTTCCTAAAGTTTTGCTATACTAACCCCGTATTAAAAAACAGATTTTTCACCGAAACCTTTAAGTTTGAGCTATCGGGCTGAAAACTTGCATACTTATGCTTTAAGGGATGCTGAATCCGAATAAATAGGTTTCAGAACGTTTTTGGCCCCTAGTTTTTGAGTTATGGCCCGACAAAGATTTCCCAAAGTTTTGCTATACTAACCCCTTATGAAAAATGGTTTTTTCACCGAAACCTTTAAGTTTGAGCTATCGGGCTGAAAACTTGCATACTTATGCTTTAAGGGATGCTGAATTCGAATAAATAGGTTTCAGAACGTTTTAGCTCTTAGTTTTTGAGTTATGGCGCGACAAAGATTTCCTAAAGTTTTGCTATACTAACCCCGTATTAAAAAACAGATTTTTCACCGAAACCTTTAAGTTTGAGCTATCGGGCTGAAAACTTGCATACTTATGCTTTAAGGGATGCTGAATCCGAATAAATAGGTTTCAGAACGTTTTAGCCCTTAGTTTTTGAGTTATAGCCCGACAAAGATTTCCCAAAGTTTTGCTATACTAACCCCTTATGAAAAATGGTTTTTTCACCGAAACCTTTAAGTTTGAGCTATCGGGCTGAAAACTTGCATACTTATGCTTTAAGGGATGCTGAATTCGAATAAATAGGTTTCAGAACGTTTTAGCTCTTAGTTTTTGAGTTATGGCCCGACAAAGATTTCCTAAAGTTTTGCTATACTAACCCCGTATTAAAAAACAGATTTTTCACCGAAACCTTTAAGTTTGAGCTATCGGGCTGAAAACTTGCATACTTATGCTTTAAGGGATGCTGAATCCGAATAAATAGGTTTCAGAACGTTTTTGGCCCTTAGTTTTTGAGTTATGGCCCGACAAAGATTTCCCAAAGTTTTGCTATACTAACCCCTTATGAAAAATGGTTTTTTCACCGAAACCTTTAAGTTTGAGCTATCGGGCTGAAAACTTGCATACTTATGCTTTAAGGGATGCTGAATCCGAATAAATAGGTTTCAGAACGTTTTTGGCCCTTAGTTTTTGAGTTATGGCCCGACAAAGATTTCCCAAAGTTTTGCTATACTAACCCCTTATGAAAAATGGTTTTTTCACCGAAACCTTTAAGTTTGAGCTATCGGGCTGAAAACTTGCATACTTATGCTTTAAGGGATGCTGAATTCGAATAAATAGGTTTCAGAACGTTTTAGCTCTTAGTTTTTGAGTTATGGCCCGACAAAGATTTCCTAAAGTTTTGCTATACTAACCCCGTATTAAAAAACAGATTTTTCACCGAAACCTTTAAGTTTGAGCTATCGGGCTGAAAACTTGCATACTTATGCTTTAAGGGATGCTGAATCCGAATAAATAGGTTTCAGAACGTTTTAGCCCTTAGTTTTTGAGTTATAGCCCGACAAAGATTTCCCAAAGTTTTGCTATACTAACCCCTTATGAAAAATGTTTTTTTCACCGAAACCTTTAAGTTTGAGCTATCGGGCTGAAAACTTGCATACTTATGCTTTAAGGGATGCTGAATCCGAATAAATAGGTTTCAGAACGTTTTTGGCCCTTAGTTTTTGAGTTATGGCCCGACAAAGATTTCCCAAAGTTTTGCTATACTAACCCCTTATGAAAAATGGTTTTTTCACCGAAACCTTTAAGTTTGAGCTATCGGGCTGAAAACTTGCATACTTATGCTTTAAGGGATGCTGAATTCGAATAAATAGGTTTCAGAACGTTTTAGCTCTTAGTTTTTGAGTTATGGCCCGACAAAGATTTCCTAAAGTTTTGCTATACTAACCCCGTATTAAAAAACAGATTTTTCACCGAAACCTTTAAGTTTGAGCTATCGGGCTGAAAACTTGCATACTTATGCTTTAAGGGATGCTGAATCCGAATAAATAGGTTTCAGAACGTTTTAGCCCTTAGTTTTTGAGTTATAGCCCGACAAAGATTTCCCAAAGTTTTGCTATACTAACCCCTTATGAAAAATGTTTTTTTCACCGAAACCTTTAAGTTTGAGCTATCGGGCTGAAAACTTGCATACTTATGCTTTAAGGGATGCTAAATCCGAATAAATAGGTTCCATAGCGTTTTAGCCCTTAGTTTTTGAGTTATGGCCCGACAAAGATTTCCCAAAGTTTTGCTATACTAACCCCTTATGAAAAAATGGATTTTTCACCGAAACCTTTAAGTTTGAGCTATCGGGCTGAAAACTTGCATACTTATGCTTTAAGGGATGCTAAATCCGAATAAATAGGTTTCAGAACGTTTTGGCCCTTAGATTTTGAGTTATGGCCCGACAGAGATTTCCCAAAATCTTGAAAGGGTCCTCCCTTATGAAAAAATGGATTTTTCACCGAAACCTTTAAGTTTGAGCTATCGGGCTGAAAACTTGCATACTTATGCTTTAAGGGATGCTGAATCCGAATAAATAGGTTTCAGAACGTTTTAGCCCTTAGTTTTTGAGTTATGGCCCGACAAAGATTTCCCTAAGTATTGAAAGGGTACCCCCTTATGAAAAAATGGATTTTTCACCGAAACCTTTAAGTTTGAGCTATCGGGCTGAAAACCTGCATACTTATGCTTTAAGGGATGCTAAATCCGGATAAATAGGTTTCAGAACGATTTAGCCCTTAGTTTTTGAGTTATGGCTCGACAAAGATTTCCCAAAGTTTTGCTATACTAACCCCTTATGAAAAAATGGATTTTTCACCGAAACCTTCAAGTTTGAGCTATCGGGCTGAAAACTTGCATACTTATGCTTTAATGGATACTTAATTCGAATAAATAGGTTTCAGAACGTTTTAGCTCTTAGTTTTTGAGGTATGGCCCGACAAAGATTTCCCAAAGTTTTGCTATACTAACCCCTTATGAAAAAACGGATTTTTCACCGAACCCTTTAAGTTTGAGCTATCGGGCTGAAAAGTTGCATACTTATGCTTTAAGGGATGCTAAATCCGAATAAATAGGTTTCCAAACGTTTTAGCCCTTAGTTTTTGAGTTATGGCCCGACAAAGATTTCCCAAAGTTTTGCTATACTAACCCCTTACGAAAAAATGGATTTTTCACCGAAACCTTTAAGTTTGAGCTATCGGGCTGAAAACTTGCATACTTATGCTTTAAGGGATGCTAAATCCGGATAAATAGGTTTCAGAACGATTTAGCCCTTAGTTTTTGAGTTATGGCTCGACAAAGATTTCCCAAAGTTTTGCTATACTAACCCCTTATGAAAAAATGGATTTTTCACCGAAACCTTTAAGTTTGAGCTATCGGGCTGAAAACTTGCATACTTATGCTTTAAGGGATGCTAAATCCGAATAAATAGGTTTCAGAACGTTTTAGCCCTTAGTTTTTGAGTTATGGCCCGACAAAGATTTCCCAAAGTTTTGCTATACTAACCCCTTACGAAAAAATGGATTTTTCACCGAAACCTTTAAGTTTGAGCTATCGGGCTGAAAACTTGCATACTTATGCTTTAAGGGATGCTAAATCCGGATAAATAGGTTTCAGAACGATTTAGCCCTTAGTTTTTGAGTTATGGCTCGACAAAGATTTCCCAAAGTTTTGCTATACTAACCCCTTATGAAAAAATGGATTTTTCACCGAAACCTTTAAGTTTGAGCTATCGGGCTGAAAACTTGCATACTTATGCTTTAAGGGATGCTAAATCCGAATAAATAGGTTCCATAGCGTTTTAGCCCTTAGTTTTTGAGTTATGGCCCGACAAAGATTTCCCAAAGTTTTGCTATACTAACCCCTTATGAAAAAATGGATTTTTCACCGAAACCTTTAAGTTTGAGCTATCGGGCTGAAAACTTGCATACTTATGCTTTAAGAGATACTGAATCCGAATAAATAGGTTTCAGAACGTTTTAGCCCTTAGTTTTTGAGTTATGGCCCGACAAAGATTTCCCTAAGTATTGAAAGGGTACCCCCTTATGAAAAAATGGATTTTTCACCGAAACCTTTAAGTTTGAGCTATCGGGCTGAAAACCTGCATACTTATGCTTTAAGGGATGCTAAATCCGGATAAATAGGTTTCAGAACGATTTAGCCCTTAGTTTTTGAGTTATAGCTCGACAAAGATTTCCCAAAGTTTTGCTATACTAACCCCTTATGAAAAAATGGATTTTTCACCGAAACCTTCAAGTTTGAGCTATCGGGCTGAAAACTTGCATACTTATGCTTTAATGGATACTTAATTCGAATAAATAGGTTTCAGAACGTTTTAGCTCTTAGTTTATGAGGTATGGCCCGACAAAGATTTCCCAAAGTTTTGCTATACTAACCTCTTACGAAAAAATGGATTTTTCACCGAAACCTTTAAGTTTGAGCTATCGGGCTGAAAACTTGCATACTTATGCTTTAAGGGATGCTGAATCCGAATAAATAGGTTTCAGAACGTTTTAGCTCTTAGTTTTTGGGTTATGGCCCGACAAAGATTTCCCAAAGTTTTGCTATACTAACCCCTTATGAAAAAATGGATTTTTCACCGAAACCTTTAAGTTTGAGCTATCGGGCTGAAAACTTGCATACTTATGCTTTAATGGATACTTAATCCGAATAAATAGGTTTCAGAACGTTTTAGCAATTAGGTATTGACGTATAGCCCGACAAAGATTTCCCAAAGTTTTGCTATACCCCTTATGAAACCCCTTATGAAAAAACGGATTTTTCACCGAACCCTTTAAGTTTGAGCTATCGGGCTGAAAACTTGCATACTTATGCTTTAAGGGATGCTGAATCCGAATAAATAGGTTTCAGAACGTTTTTGGCCCTTAGTTTTTGAGTTATGGCACGACAAAGATTTCCCAAAGTTTTGCTATACTAACCTCTTACGAAAAAATGGATTTTTCACCGAAACCTTTAAGTTTGAGCTATCGGGCTGAAAACTTGCATACTTATGCTTTAATGGATACTTAATCCGAATAAATAGGTTTCAGAACGTTTTAGCAATTAGGTATTGACGTATAGCCCGACAAAGATTTCCCAAAGTTTTGCTATACCCCTTATGAAACCCCTTATGAAAAAACGGATTTTTCACCGAACCCTTTAAGTTTGAGCTATCGGGCTGAAAACTTGCATACTTATGCTTTAAGGGATGCTGAATCCGAATAAATAGGTTTCAGAACGTTTTTGGCCCTTAGTTTTTGAGTTATGGCACGACAAAGATTTCCCAAAGTTTTGCTATACTAACCTCTTACGAAAAAATGGATTTTTCACCGAAACCTTTAAGTTTGAGCTATCGGGCTGAAAACTTGCATACTTATGCTTTAAGGGATGCTGAATCCGAATAAATAGGTTTCAGAACGTTTTAGCTCTTAGTTTTTGGGTTATGGCCCGACAAAGATTTCCCAAAGTTTTGCTATACTAACCCCTTATGAAAAAATGGATTTTTCACCGAAACCTTTAAGTTTGAGCTATCGGGCTGAAAACTTGCATACTTATGCTTTAATGGATACTTAATCCGAATAAATAGGTTTCAGAACGTTTTAGCAATTAGGTATTGACGTATAGCCCGACAAAGATTTCCCAAAGTTTTGCTATACCCCTTATGAAACCCCTTATGAAAAAACGGATTTTTCACCGAACCCTTTAAGTTTGAGCTATCGGGCTGAAAACTTGCATACTTATGCTTTAAGGGATGCTGAATCCGAATAAATAGGTTTCAGAACGTTTTTGGCGCTTAGTTTTTGAGTTATGGCCCGATAAAGATTTCCCAAAGTTTTGCTATACTAACCCCTTATGAAAAATGGTTTTTTCACCGAAACCTTTAAGTTTGAGCTATCGGGCTGAAAACTTGCATACTTATGCTTTAAGGGATGCTGAATCCGAATAACTAGGTTTCAGAACGTTTTAGCTCTTAGTTTTTGAGTTATGGCCCGACAAAGATTTCCCAAAGTTTTGCTATACTAACCCCTTATGAAAAAATGGATTTTTCACCGATACCTTTAAGTTTGAGCTATCGGGCTGAAAACTTGCATACTTATGCTTTAAGGGATGCTGAATCCGAATAAATAGGTTTCAGAACGTTTTAGCTCTTAGTTTTTGGGTTATGGCCCGACAAAGATTTCCCAAAGTTTTGCTATACTAACCCCTTATGAAAAAATGGATTTTTCACCGAAACCTTTAAGTTTGAGCTATCGGGCTGAAAACTTGCATACTTATGCTTTAATGGATACTTAATCCGAATAAATAGGTTTCAGAACGTTTTAGCAATTAGGTATTGACGTATAGCCCGACAAAGATTTCCCAAAGTTTTGCTATACCCCTTATGAAACCCCTTATGAAAAAACGGATTTTTCACCGAACCCTTTAAGTTTGAGCTATCGGGCTGAAAACTTGCATACTTATGCTTTAAGGGATGCTGAATCCGAATAAATAGGTTTCAGAACGTTTTTGGCCCTTAGTTTTTGAGTTATGGCACGACAAAGATTTCCCAAAGTTTTGCTATACTAACCTCTTACGAAAAAATGGATTTTTCACCGAAACCTTTAAGTTTGAGCTATCGGGCTGAAAACTTGCATACTTATGCTTTAAGGGATGCTGAATCCGAATAAATAGGTTTCAGAACGTTTTAGCTCTTAGTTTTTGGGTTATGGCCCGACAAAGATTTCCCAAAGTTTTGCTATACTAACCCCTTATGAAAAAATGGATTTTTCACCGAAACCTTTAAGTTTGAGCTATCGGGCTGAAAACTTGCATACTTATGCTTTAATGGATACTTAATCCGAATAAATAGGTTTCAGAACGTTTTAGCAATTAGGTATTGACGTATAGCCCGACAAAGATTTCCCAAAGTTTTGCTATACCCCTTATGAAACCCCTTATGAAAAAACGGATTTTTCACCGAACCCTTTAAGTTTGAGCTATCGGGCTGAAAACTTGCATACTTATGCTTTAAGGGATGCTGAATCCGAATAAATAGGTTTCAGAACGTTTTTGGCGCTTAGTTTTTGAGTTATGGCCCGACAAAGATTTCCCAAAGTTTTGCTATACTAACCCCTTATGAAAAATGGTTTTTTCACCGAAACCTTTAAGTTTGAGCTATCGGGCTGAAAACTTGCATACTTATGCTTTAAGGGATGCTGAATCCGAATAACTAGGTTTCAGAACGTTTTAGCTCTTAGTTTTTGAGTTATGGCCCGACAAAGATTTCCCAAAGTTTTGCTATACTAACCCCTTATGAAAAAATGGATTTTTCACCGAAACCTTTAAGTTTGAGCTATCGGGCTGAAAACTTGCATACTTATGCTTTAATGGATACTTAATCCGAATAAATAGGTTTCAGAACGTTTTAGCAATTAGGTATTGACGTATAGCCCGACAAAGATTTCCCAAAGTTTTGCTATACCCCTTATGAAACCCCTTATGAAAAAACGGATTTTTCACCGAACCCTTTAAGTTTGAGCTATCGGGCTGAAAACTTGCATACTTATGCTTTAAGGGATGCTGAATCCGAATAAATAGGTTTCAGAACGTTTTTGGCGCTTAGTTTTTGAGTTATGGCCCGATAAAGATTTCCCAAAGTTTTGCTATACTAACCCCTTATGAAAAATGGTTTTTTCACCGAAACCTTTAAGTTTGAGCTATCGGGCTGAAAACTTGCATACTTATGCTTTAAGGGATGCTGAATCCGAATAACTAGGTTTCAGAACGTTTTAGCTCTTAGTTTTTGAGTTATGGCCCGACAAAGATTTCCCAAAGTTTTGCTATACTAACCCCTTATGAAAAAATGGATTTTTCACCGATACCTTTAAGTTTGAGCTATCGGGCTGAAAACTTGCATACTTATGCTTTAAGGGATGCTGAATCCGAATAAATAGGTTTCAGAACGTTTTAGCTCTTAGTTTTTGGGTTATGGCCCGACAAAGATTTCCCAAAGTTTTGCTATACTAACCCCTTATGAAAAAATGGATTTTTCACCGAAACCTTTAAGTTTGAGCTATCGGGCTGAAAACTTGCATACTTATGCTTTAATGGATACTTAATCCGAATAAATAGGTTTCAGAACGTTTTAGCAATTAGGTATTGACGTATAGCCCGACAAAGATTTCCCAAAGTTTTGCTATACCCCTTATGAAACCCCTTATGAAAAAACGGATTTTTCACCGAACCCTTTAAGTTTGAGCTATCGGGCTGAAAACTTGCATACTTATGCTTTAAGGGATGCTGAATCCGAATAAATAGGTTTCAGAACGTTTTTGGCCCTTAGTTTTTGAGTTATGGCACGACAAAGATTTCCCAAAGTTTTGCTATACTAACCTCTTACGAAAAAATGGATTTTTCACCGAAACCTTTAAGTTTGAGCTATCGGGCTGAAAACTTGCATACTTATGCTTTAAGGGATGCTGAATCCGAATAAATAGGTTTCAGAACGTTTTAGCTCTTAGTTTTTGGGTTATGGCCCGACAAAGATTTCCCAAAGTTTTGCTATACTAACCCCTTATGAAAAAATGGATTTTTCACCGAAACCTTTAAGTTTGAGCTATCGGGCTGAAAACTTGCATACTTATGCTTTAATGGATACTTAATCCGAATAAATAGGTTTCAGAACGTTTTAGCAATTAGGTATTGACGTATAGCCCGACAAAGATTTCCCAAAGTTTTGCTATACCCCTTATGAAACCCCTTATGAAAAAACGGATTTTTCACCGAACCCTTTAAGTTTGAGCTATCGGGCTGAAAACTTGCATACTTATGCTTTAAGGGATGCTGAATCCGAATAAATAGGTTTCAGAACGTTTTTGGCGCTTAGTTTTTGAGTTATGGCCCGACAAAGATTTCCCAAAGTTTTGCTATACTAACCCCTTATGAAAAATGGTTTTTTCACCGAAACCTTTAAGTTTGAGCTATCGGGCTGAAAACTTGCATACTTATGCTTTAAGGGATGCTGAATCCGAATAACTAGGTTTCAGAACGTTTTAGCTCTTAGTTTTTGAGTTATGGCCCGACAAAGATTTCCCAAAGTTTTGCTATACTAACCCATAATGAAAAATGGTTTTTTCACCGAAACCTTTAAGTTTGAGCTATCGGGCTGAAAACCTGCATACTTATGCTTTAAGGGATGCTAAATCCGAATAAATAGGTTCCATAGCGTTTTAGCCCTTAGTTTTTGAGTTATGGCCCGACAAAGATTTCCCAAAGTTTTGCTATACTAACCCCTTAAGAAAAAATGGATTTTTCACCGAAACCTTTAAGTTTGAGCTATCGGGCTGAAAACTTGCATACTTATGCTTTAAGGGATGCTAAATCCGAATAAATAGGTTTCAGAACGTTTTAGCCCTTAGTTTTTGAGTTATGGCCCGACAAAGATTTCCCAATTTTTGCTATATTAACCCCTTATGAAAAAATGGATTTTTCACCGAAACCTTTAAGTTTGAGCTATCGGGCTGAAAACTTGCATACTTATGCTTTAAGGGATGCTAAATCCGAATAAATAGGTTCCATAGCGTTTTTGCCCTTAGTTTTTGAGTTATGGCCCGACAAAGATTTCCCAAAGTTTTGCTATACTAACCCCTTATGAAAAAATGGATTTTTCACCGAAACCTTTAAGTTTGAGCTATCGGGCTGAAAACTTGCATACTTATGCTTTAAGAGATACTGAATCCGAATAAATAGGTTTCAGAACGTTTTAGCCCTTAGTTTTTGAGTTATGGCCCGACAAAGATTTCCCTAAGTATTGAAAGGGTACCCCCTTATGAAAAAATGGATTTTTCACCGAAACCTTTAAGTTTGAGCTATCGGGCTGAAAACTTGCATACTTATGCTTTAATGGATACTTAATCCGAATAAATAGGTTTCAGAACGTTTTAGCAATTAGGTATTGACGTATAGCCCGACAAAGATTTCCCAAAGTTTTGCTATACCCCTTATGAAACCCCTTATGAAAAAACGGATTTTTCACCGAACCCTTTAAGTTTGAGCTATCGGGCTGAAAACTTGCATACTTATGCTTTAAGGGATGCTGAATCCGAATAAATAGGTTTCAGAACGTTTTTGGCCCTTAGTTTTTGAGTTATGGCACGACAAAGATTTCCCAAAGTTTTGCTATACTAACCTCTTACGAAAAAATGGATTTTTCACCGAAACCTTTAAGTTTGAGCTATCGGGCTGAAAACTTGCATACTTATGCTTTAAGGGATGCTGAATCCGAATAAATAGGTTTCAGAACGTTTTAGCCCTTAGTTTTTGAGTTATGGCCCGACAAAGATTTCCCAAAGTTTTGCTATACTAACCTCTTACGAAAAAATGGATTTTTCACCGAACCCTTTAAGTTTGAGCTATCGGGCTGAAAACTTGCATACTTATGCTTTAAGGGATGCTGAATCCGAATAAATAGGTTTCAGAACGTTTTTGGCCCTTAGTTTTTGAGTTATGGCACGACAAAGATTTCCCAAAGTTTTGCTATACTAACCTCTTACGAAAAAATGGATTTTTCACCGAAACCTTTAAGTTTGAGCTATCGGGCTGAAAACTTGCATACTTATGCTTTAAGGGATGCTGAATCCGAATAAATAGGTTTCAGAACGTTTTTGGCCCTTAGTTTTTGAGTTATGGCACGACAAAGATTTCCCAAAGTTTTGCTATACTAACCTCTTACGAAAAAATGGATTTTTCACCGAACCCTTTAAGTTTGAGCTATCGGGCTGAAAACTTGCATACTTATGCTTTAAGGGATGCTGAATCCGAATAAATAGGTTTCAGAACGTTTTTGGCCCTTAGTTTTTGAGTTATGGCCCGACAAAGATTTCCCAAAGTTTTGCTATACTAACCCATAATGAAAAATGGTTTTTTCACCGAAACCTTTAAGTTTGAGCTATCGGGCTGAAAACCTGCATACTTATGCTTTAAGGGATGCTAAATCCGAATAAATAGGTTCCATAGCGTTTTAGCCCTTAGTTTTTGAGTTATGGCCCGACAAAGATTTCCCAAAGTTTTGCTATACTAACCCCTTAAGAAAAAATGGATTTTTCACCGAAACCTTTAAGTTTGAGCTATCGGGCTGAAAACTTGCATACTTATGCTTTAATGGATACTTAATTCGAATAAATAGGTTTCAGAACGTTTTAGCTCTTAGTTTATGAGGTATGGCCCGACAAAGATTTCCCAAAGTTTTGCTATACTAACCTCTTACGAAAAAATGGATTTTTCACCGAAACCTTTAAGTTTGAGCTATCGGGCTGAAAACTTGCATACTTATGCTTTAAGGGATGCTGAATCCGAATAAATAGGTTTCAGAACGTTTTAGCTCTTAGTTTTTGGGTTATGGCCCGACAAAGATTTCCCAAAGTTTTGCTATACTAACCCCTTATGAAAAAATGGATTTTTCACCGAAACCTTTAAGTTTGAGCTATCGGGCTGAAAACCTGCATACTTATGCTTTAAGGGATGCTAAATCCGGATAAATAGGTTTCAGAACGATTTAGCCCTTAGTTTTTGAGTTATAGCTCGACAAAGATTTCCCAAAGTTTTGCTATACTAACCCCTTATGAAAAAATGGATTTTTCACCGAAACCTTCAAGTTTGAGCTATCGGGCTGAAAACTTGCATACTTATGCTTTAATGGATACTTAATTCGAATAAATAGGTTTCAGAACGTTTTAGCTCTTAGTTTATGAGGTATGGCCCGACAAAGATTTCCCAAAGTTTTGCTATACTAACCTCTTACGAAAAAATGGATTTTTCACCGAAACCTTTAAGTTTGAGCTATCGGGCTGAAAACTTGCATACTTATGCTTTAAGGGATGCTGAATCCGAATAAATAGGTTTCAGAACGTTTTAGCTCTTAGTTTTTGGGTTATGGCCCGACAAAGATTTCCCAAAGTTTTGCTATACTAACCCCTTATGAAAAAATGGATTTTTCACCGAAACCTTTAAGTTTGAGCTATCGGGCTGAAAACTTGCATACTTATGCTTTAATGGATACTTAATCCGAATAAATAGGTTTCAGAACGTTTTAGCAATTAGGTATTGACGTATAGCCCGACAAAGATTTCCCAAAGTTTTGCTATACCCCTTATGAAACCCCTTATGAAAAAACGGATTTTTCACCGAACCCTTTAAGTTTGAGCTATCGGGCTGAAAACTTGCATACTTATGCTTTAAGGGATGCTGAATCCGAATAAATAGGTTTCAGAACGTTTTTGGCCCTTAGTTTTTGAGTTATGGCACGACAAAGATTTCCCAAAGTTTTGCTATACTAACCTCTTACGAAAAAATGGATTTTTCACCGAAACCTTTAAGTTTGAGCTATCGGGCTGAAAACTTGCATACTTATGCTTTAAGGGATGCTGAATCCGAATAAATAGGTTTCAGAACGTTTTAGCTCTTAGTTTTTGGGTTATGGCCCGACAAAGATTTCCCAAAGTTTTGCTATACTAACCCCTTATGAAAAAATGGATTTTTCACCGAAACCTTTAAGTTTGAGCTATCGGGCTGAAAACTTGCATACTTATGCTTTAATGGATACTTAATCCGAATAAATAGGTTTCAGAACGTTTTAGCAATTAGGTATTGACGTATAGCCCGACAAAGATTTCCCAAAGTTTTGCTATACCCCTTATGAAACCCCTTATGAAAAAACGGATTTTTCACCGAACCCTTTAAGTTTGAGCTATCGGGCTGAAAACTTGCATACTTATGCTTTAAGGGATGCTGAATCCGAATAAATAGGTTTCAGAACGTTTTTGGCGCTTAGTTTTTGAGTTATGGCCCGACAAAGATTTCCCAAAGTTTTGCTATACTAACCCCTTATGAAAAATGGTTTTTTCACCGAAACCTTTAAGTTTGAGCTATCGGGCTGAAAACTTGCATACTTATGCTTTAAGGGATGCTGAATCCGAATAACTAGGTTTCAGAACGTTTTAGCTCTTAGTTTTTGAGTTATGGCCCGACAAAGATTTCCCAAAGTTTTGCTATACTAACCCCTTATGAAAAAATGGATTTTTCACCGATACCTTTAAGTTTGAGCTATCGGGCTGAAAACTTGCATACTTATGCTTTAATGGATACTTAATCCGAATAAATAGGTTTCAGAACGTTTTAGCCCTTAGTTTTTGAGTTATGGCCCGACAAAGATTTCCCAAAGTTTTGCTATACTAACCCATAATGAAAAATGGTTTTTTCACCGAAACCTTTAAGTTTGAGCTATCGGGCTGAAAACCTGCATACTTATGCTTTAAGGGATGCTAAATCCGAATAAATAGGTTCCATAGCGTTTTAGCCCTTAGTTTTTGAGTTATGGCCCGACAAAGATTTCCCAAAGTTTTGCTATACTAACCCCTTAAGAAAAAATGGATTTTTCACCGAAACCTTTAAGTTTGAGCTATCGGGCTGAAAACTTGCATACTTATGCTTTAAGGGATGCTAAATCCGAATAAATAGGTTTCAGAACGTTTTAGCCCTTAGTTTTTGAGTTATGGCCCGACAAAAATTTCCCAATTTTTGCTATATTAACCCCTTATGAAAAAATGGATTTTTCACCGAAACCTTTAAGTTTGAGCTATCGGGCTGAAAACTTGCATACTTATGCTTTAAGGGATGCTAAATCCGAATAAATAGGTTCCATAGCGTTTTAGCCCTTAGTTTTTGAGTTATGGCCCGACAAAGATTTCCCAAAGTTTTGCTATACTAACCCCTTATGAAAAAATGGATTTTTCACCGAAACCTTTAAGTTTGAGCTATCGGGCTGAAAACTTGCATACTTATGCTTTAAGAGATACTGAATCCGAATAAATAGGTTTCAGAACGTTTTAGCCCTTAGTTTTTGAGTTATGGCCCGACAAAGATTTCCCTAAGTATTGAAAGGGTACCCCCTTATGAAAAAATGGATTTTTCACCGAAACCTTTAAGTTTGAGCTATCGGGCTGAAAACCTGCATACTTATGCTTTAAGGGATGCTAAATCCGGATAAATAGGTTTCAGAACGATTTAGCCCTTAGTTTTTGAGTTATAGCTCGACAAAGATTTCCCAAAGTTTTGCTATACTAACCCCTTATGAAAAAATGGATTTTTCACCGAAACCTTCAAGTTTGAGCTATCGGGCTGAAAACTTGCATACTTATGCTTTAATGGATACTTAATTCGAATAAATAGGTTTCAGAACGTTTTAGCTCTTAGTTTATGAGGTATGGCCCGACAAAGATTTCCCAAAGTTTTGCTATACTAACCTCTTACGAAAAAATGGATTTTTCACCGAAACCTTTAAGTTTGAGCTATCGGGCTGAAAACTTGCATACTTATGCTTTAAGGGATGCTGAATCCGAATAAATAGGTTTCAGAACGTTTTAGCTCTTAGTTTTTGGGTTATGGCCCGACAAAGATTTCCCAAAGTTTTGCTATACTAACCCCTTATGAAAAAATGGATTTTTCACCGAAACCTTTAAGTTTGAGCTATCGGGCTGAAAACTTGCATACTTATGCTTTAATGGATACTTAATCCGAATAAATAGGTTTCAGAACGTTTTAGCAATTAGGTATTGACGTATAGCCCGACAAAGATTTCCCAAAGTTTTGCTATACCCCTTATGAAACCCCTTATGAAAAAACGGATTTTTCACCGAACCCTTTAAGTTTGAGCTATCGGGCTGAAAACTTGCATACTTATGCTTTAAGGGATGCTGAATCCGAATAAATAGGTTTCAGAACGTTTTTGGCCCTTAGTTTTTGAGTTATGGCACGACAAAGATTTCCCAAAGTTTTGCTATACTAACCTCTTACGAAAAAATGGATTTTTCACCGAAACCTTTAAGTTTGAGCTATCGGGCTGAAAACTTGCATACTTATGCTTTAAGGGATGCTGAATCCGAATAAATAGGTTTCAGAACGTTTTAGCCCTTAGTTTTTGAGTTATGGCCCGACAAAGATTTCCCAAAGTTTTGCTATACTAACCTCTTACGAAAAAATGGATTTTTCACCGAACCCTTTAAGTTTGAGCTATCGGGCTGAAAACTTGCATACTTATGCTTTAAGGGATGCTGAATCCGAATAAATAGGTTTCAGAACGTTTTTGGCCCTTAGTTTTTGAGTTATGGCACGACAAAGATTTCCCAAAGTTTTGCTATACTAACCTCTTACGAAAAAATGGATTTTTCACCGAAACCTTTAAGTTTGAGCTATCGGGCTGAAAACTTGCATACTTATGCTTTAAGGGATGCTGAATCCGAATAAATAGGTTTCAGAACGTTTTTGGCCCTTAGTTTTTGAGTTATGGCACGACAAAGATTTCCCAAAGTTTTGCTATACTAACCCCTTAAGAAAAAATGGATTTTTCACCGAAACCTTTAAGTTTGAGCTATCGGGCTGAAAACTTGCATACTTATGCTTTAATGGATACTTAATTCGAATAAATAGGTTTCAGAACGTTTTAGCTCTTAGTTTATGAGGTATGGCCCGACAAAGATTTCCCAAAGTTTTGCTATACTAACCTCTTACGAAAAAATGGATTTTTCACCGAAACCTTTAAGTTTGAGCTATCGGGCTGAAAACTTGCATACTTATGCTTTAAGGGATGCTGAATCCGAATAAATAGGTTTCAGAACGTTTTAGCTCTTAGTTTTTGGGTTATGGCCCGACAAAGATTTCCCAAAGTTTTGCTATACTAACCCCTTATGAAAAAATGGATTTTTCACCGAAACCTTCAAGTTTGAGCTATCGGGCTGAAAACTTGCATACTTATGCTTTAAGGGATGCTGAATCCGAATAAATAGGTTTCAGAACGTTTTAGCTCTTAGTTTTTGGGTTATGGCCCGACAAAGATTTCCCAAAGTTTTGCTATACTAACCCCTTATGAAAAAATGGATTTTTCACCGAAACCTTCAAGTTTGAGCTATCGGGCTGAAAACTTGCATACTTATGCTTTAAGGGATGCTGAATCCGAATAAATAGGTTTCAGAACGTTTTAGCTCTTAGTTTTTGGGTTATGGCCCGACAAAGATTTCCCAAAGTTTTGCTATACTAACCCCTTATGAAAAAATGGATTTTTCACCGAAACCTTTAAGTTTGAGCTATCGGGCTGAAAACTTGCATACTTATGCTTTAATGGATACTTAATCCGAATAAATAGGTTTCAGAACGTTTTAGCAATTAGGTATTGACGTATAGCCCGACAAAGATTTCCCAAAGTTTTGCTATACCCCTTATGAAACCCCTTATGAAAAAACGGATTTTTCACCGAACCCTTTAAGTTTGAGCTATCGGGCTGAAAACTTGCATACTTATGCTTTAAGGGATGCTGAATCCGAATAAATAGGTTTCAGAACGTTTTTGGCCCTTAGTTTTTGAGTTATAGCTCGACAAAGATTTCCCAAAGTTTTGCTATACTAACCCCTTATGAAAAAATGGATTTTTCACCGAAACCTTCAAGTTTGAGCTATCGGGCTGAAAACTTGCATACTTATGCTTTAATGGATACTTAATTCGAATAAATAGGTTTCAGAACGTTTTAGCTCTTAGTTTATGAGGTATGGCCCGACAAAGATTTCCCAAAGTTTTGCTATACTAACCTCTTACGAAAAAATGGATTTTTCACCGAACCCTTTAAGTTTGAGCTATCGGGCTGAAAACTTGCATACTTATGCTTTAAGGGATGCTGAATCCGAATAAATAGGTTTCAGAACGTTTTTGGCCCTTAGTTTTTGAGTTATAGCTCGACAAAGATTTCCCAAAGTTTTGCTATACTAACCCCTTATGAAAAAATGGATTTTTCACCGAAACCTTCAAGTTTGAGCTATCGGGCTGAAAACTTGCATACTTATGCTTTAATGGATACTTAATTCGAATAAATAGGTTTCAGAACGTTTTAGCTCTTAGTTTATGAGGTATGGCCCGACAAAGATTTCCCAAAGTTTTGCTATACTAACCTCTTACGAAAAAATGGATTTTTCACCGAAACCTTTAAGTTTGAGCTATCGGGCTGAAAACTTGCATACTTATGCTTTAAGGGATGCTGAATCCGAATAAATAGGTTTCAGAACGTTTTAGCTCTTAGTTTTTGGGTTATGGCCCGACAAAGATTTCCCAAAGTTTTGCTATACTAACCCCTTATGAAAAAATGGATTTTTCACCGAAACCTTTAAGTTTGAGCTATCGGGCTGAAAACTTGCATACTTATGCTTTAATGGATACTTAATCCGAATAAATAGGTTTCAGAACGTTTTAGCAATTAGGTATTGACGTATAGCCCGACAAAGATTTCCCAAAGTTTTGCTATACCCCTTATGAAACCCCTTATGAAAAAACGGATTTTTCACCGAACCCTTTAAGTTTGAGCTATCGGGCTGAAAACTTGCATACTTATGCTTTAAGGGATGCTGAATCCGAATAAATAGGTTTCAGAACGTTTTTGGCCCTTAGTTTTTGAGTTATGGCACGACAAAGATTTCCCAAAGTTTTGCTATACTAACCTCTTACGAAAAAATGGATTTTTCACCGAAACCTTTAAGTTTGAGCTATCGGGCTGAAAACTTGCATACTTATGCTTTAAGGGATGCTGAATCCGAATAAATAGGTTTCAGAACGTTTTTGGCCCTTAGTTTTTGAGTTATGGCACGACAAAGATTTCCCAAAGTTTTGCTATACTAACCTCTTACGAAAAAATGGATTTTTCACCGAACCCTTTAAGTTTGAGCTATCGGGCTGAAAACTTGCATACTTATGCTTTAAGGGATGCTGAATCCGAATAAATAGGTTTCAGAACGTTTTTGGCCCTTAGTTTTTGAGTTATGGCCCGACAAAGATTTCCCAAAGTTTTGCTATACTAACCCATAATGAAAAATGGTTTTTTCACCGAAACCTTTAAGTTTGAGCTATCGGGCTGAAAACCTGCATACTTATGCTTTAAGGGATGCTAAATCCGAATAAATAGGTTCCATAGCGTTTTAGCCCTTAGTTTTTGAGTTATGGCCCGACAAAGATTTCCCAAAGTTTTGCTATACTAACCCCTTAAGAAAAAATGGATTTTTCACCGAAACCTTTAAGTTTGAGCTATCGGGCTGAAAACTTGCATACTTATGCTTTAAGGGATGCTAAATCCGAATAAATAGGTTTCAGAACGTTTTAGCCCTTAGTTTTTGAGTTATGGCCCGACAAAGATTTCCCAATTTTTGCTATATTAACCCCTTATGAAAAAATGGATTTTTCACCGAAACCTTTAAGTTTGAGCTATCGGGCTGAAAACTTGCATACTTATGCTTTAAGGGATGCTAAATCCGAATAAATAGGTTTCAGAACGTTTTAGCCCTTAGTTTTTGAGCTATGGCCCGACAAAGATTTCGGAAAGTTTTGCTATACTAACCCCTTATGAAAAAATGGATTTTTCACCGAAACCTTTAAGTTTGAGCTATCGGGCTGAAAACTTGCATACTTATGCTTTAAGGGGTGCTAAATCGGAATAAATAGGTTTCAGAACGTTTTAGCCCCTAGATTTTGAGTTATGGCCCGACAAAGATTTCCCAAAGTTTTGCTATACTAACCCCTTAAGAAAAAATGGATTTTTCACCGAAACCTTTAAGTTTGAGCTATCGGGCTGAAAACTTGCATACTTATGCTTTAATGGATACTTAATTCGAATAAATAGGTTTCAGAACGTTTTAGCTCTTAGTTTATGAGGTATGGCCCGACAAAGATTTCCCAAAGTTTTGCTATACTAACCTCTTACGAAAAAATGGATTTTTCACCGAAACCTTTAAGTTTGAGCTATCGGGCTGAAAACTTGCATACTTATGCTTTAAGGGATGCTGAATCCGAATAAATAGGTTTCAGAACGTTTTAGCTCTTAGTTTTTGGGTTATGGCCCGACAAAGATTTCCCAAAGTTTTGCTATACTAACCCCTTATGAAAAAATGGATTTTTCACCGAAACCTTCAAGTTTGAGCTATCGGGCTGAAAACTTGCATACTTATGCTTTAAGGGATGCTGAATCCGAATAAATAGGTTTCAGAACGTTTTAGCTCTTAGTTTTTGGGTTATGGCCCGACAAAGATTTCCCAAAGTTTTGCTATACTAACCCCTTATGAAAAAATGGATTTTTCACCGAAACCTTTAAGTTTGAGCTATCGGGCTGAAAACTTGCATACTTATGCTTTAATGGATACTTAATCCGAATAAATAGGTTTCAGAACGTTTTAGCAATTAGGTATTGACGTATAGCCCGACAAAGATTTCCCAAAGTTTTGCTATACCCCTTATGAAACCCCTTATGAAAAAACGGATTTTTCACCGAACCCTTTAAGTTTGAGCTATCGGGCTGAAAACTTGCATACTTATGCTTTAAGGGATGCTGAATCCGAATAAATAGGTTTCAGAACGTTTTTGGCCCTTAGTTTTTGAGTTATAGCTCGACAAAGATTTCCCAAAGTTTTGCTATACTAACCCCTTATGAAAAAATGGATTTTTCACCGAAACCTTCAAGTTTGAGCTATCGGGCTGAAAACTTGCATACTTATGCTTTAATGGATACTTAATTCGAATAAATAGGTTTCAGAACGTTTTAGCTCTTAGTTTATGAGGTATGGCCCGACAAAGATTTCCCAAAGTTTTGCTATACTAACCTCTTACGAAAAAATGGATTTTTCACCGAACCCTTTAAGTTTGAGCTATCGGGCTGAAAACTTGCATACTTATGCTTTAAGGGATGCTGAATCCGAATAAATAGGTTTCAGAACGTTTTTGGCCCTTAGTTTTTGAGTTATAGCTCGACAAAGATTTCCCAAAGTTTTGCTATACTATCCCCTTATGAAAAAATGGATTTTTCACCGAAACCTTCAAGTTTGAGCTATCGGGCTGAAAACTTGCATACTTATGCTTTAATGGATACTTAATTCGAATAAATAGGTTTCAGAACGTTTTAGCTCTTAGTTTATGAGGTATGGCCCGACAAAGATTTCCCAAAGTTTTGCTATACTAACCTCTTACGAAAAAATGGATTTTTCACCGAAACCTTTAAGTTTGAGCTATCGGGCTGAAAACTTGCATACTTATGCTTTAAGGGATGCTGAATCCGAATAAATAGGTTTCAGAACGTTTTAGCTCTTAGTTTTTGGGTTATGGCCCGACAAAGATTTCCCAAAGTTTTGCTATACTAACCCCTTATGAAAAAATGGATTTTTCACCGAAACCTTTAAGTTTGAGCTATCGGGCTGAAAACTTGCATACTTATGCTTTAATGGATACTTAATCCGAATAAATAGGTTTCAGAACGTTTTAGCAATTAGGTATTGACGTATAGCCCGACAAAGATTTCCCAAAGTTTTGCTATACCCCTTATGAAACCCCTTATGAAAAAACGGATTTTTCACCGAACCCTTTAAGTTTGAGCTATCGGGCTGAAAACTTGCATACTTATGCTTTAAGGGATGCTGAATCCGAATAAATAGGTTTCAGAACGTTTTTGGCCCTTAGTTTTTGAGTTATGGCACGACAAAGATTTCCCAAAGTTTTGCTATACTAACCTCTTACGAAAAAATGGATTTTTCACCGAAACCTTTAAGTTTGAGCTATCGGGCTGAAAACTTGCATACTTATGCTTTAAGGGATGCTGAATCCGAATAAATAGGTTTCAGAACGTTTTTGGCCCTTAGTTTTTGAGTTATGGCACGACAAAGATTTCCCAAAGTTTTGCTATACTAACCTCTTACGAAAAAATGGATTTTTCACCGAAAGCTTTAAGTTTGAGCTATCGGGCTGAAAACTTGCATACTTATGCTTTAAGGGATGCTGAATCCGAATAAATAGGTTTCAGAACGTTTTTGGCCCTTAGTTTTTGAGTTATGGCCCGACAAAGATTTCCCAAAGTTTTGCTATACTAACCCATAATGAAAAATGGTTTTTTCACCGAAACCTTTAAGTTTGAGCTATCGGGCTGAAAACCTGCATACTTATGCTTTAAGGGATGCTAAATCCGAATAAATAGGTTCCATAGCGTTTTAGCCCTTAGTTTTTGAGTTATGGCCCGACAAAGATTTCCCAAAGTTTTGCTATACTAACCCCTTAAGAAAAAATGGATTTTTCACCGAAACCTTTAAGTTTGAGCTATCGGGCTGAAAACTTGCATACTTATGCTTTAAGGGATGCTAAATCCGAATAAATAGGTTTCAGAACGTTTTAGCCCTTAGTTTTTGAGTTATGGCCCGACAAAGATTTCCCAATTTTTGCTATATTAACCCCTTATGAAAAAATGGATTTTTCACCGAAACCTTTAAGTTTGAGCTATCGGGCTGAAAACTTGCATACTTATGCTTTAAGGGATGCTAAATCCGAATAAATAGGTTTCAGAACGTTTTAGCCCTTAGTTTTTGAGCTATGGCCCGACAAAGATTTCGGAAAGTTTTGCTATACTAACCCCTTATGAAAAAATGGATTTTTCACCGAAACCTTTAAGTTTGAGCTATCGGGCTGAAAACTTGCATACTTATGCTTTAAGGGGTGCTAAATCGGAATAAATAGGTTTCAGAACGTTTTAGCCCCTAGATTTTGAGTTATGGCCCGACAAAGATTTCCCAAAGTTTTGCTATACTAACCCCTTATGAAAAAATTGATTTTTCACCGAAACCTTTAAGTTTGAGCTATCGGGCTGAAAACTTGCATACTTATGCTTTAAGGGATGCTAAATCCGAATAAATAGGTTTCAGAACGTTTTAGCCCTTAGTTTTTGAGTTATGGCCCGACAAAGATTTCCCAAAGTTTTCCTATACTAACCCCTTATGAAAAAATGGATTTTTTATCGAAATCTTTAAGTTTGAGCTATCGAGCTGAAAACTTGCATACTTATGCTTTAAGCTAAATCCGAATAAATAGGTTTCAGAACGTTTTAGCCCTTAGTTTTTGAGTTATGGCCCGAAAAAGATTTCCCAAAGTTTTGCTTATGAAAAAATGGATTTTTCACCGAAACCTTAAAGTTTGAGTTATCGGGCTGAAAACCTGCATACTTATGCTTTAAGGGATGCTAAATCCGAATAAATAGGTTTCAGAACGTTTAAGCCCTTAGTTTTTGAGTTATGGCCCGACAAAGATTTCCCAAAGTTTTCCTATACTAACCCCTTATGAAAAAATGGATTTTTCACCGAAACCTTAAAGTTTGAGCTATCGGGCTGAAAACTTGCATACTTATGCTTTAAGGGATGCTAAATCGGAATAAATAGGTTTCAGAACGTTTTAGCCCCTAGATTTTGAGTTATGGCCCGACAAAGATTTCCCTAAGTTTTGCTATACTAACCCCTTATGAAAAAATGGATTTTTCACCGAAACCTTTAAGTTTGAGCTATCGGGCTAAAAACTGGCATACTTATGCTTTAAGGGATGCTAAATCCGAATAGAACGGTTTCAGAACGTTTTAGCCCTTAGTTTTTGAGTTATGTCCCGACAAAAATTTCCCTAAGTTTTGCTATACTAACCCCTTATGAAAAAATGGATTTTTCACCGAAACCTTTAAGTTTGAGCTATCGGGCTGAAAACTTGCATACTTATGCTTTAAGGGATGCTAAATCCGAATAAATAGGTTTCAGAACGTTTTAGGCCTTAGTTTTTGAGTTTTGGCCCGACAAAGATTTCCCAATTTTTGCTATATTAACCCCTTATGAAAAAATGGATTTTTCACCGAAACCTTTAAGTTTGAGCTATCGGGCTGAAAACTTGCATACTTATGCTTTAAGGGGTGCTAAATCGGAATAAATAGGTTTCAGAACGTTTTAGCCCCTAGATTTTGAGTTATGGCCCGACAAAGATTTCCCAAAGTTTTGCTATACTAACCCCTTATGAAAAATTGATTTTTCACCGAAACCTTTAAGTTTGAGCTATCGGGCTGAAAACTTGCATACTTATGCTTTAAGGGATGCTAAATCCGAATAAATAGGTTTCAGAACGTTTTAGCCCTTAGTTTTTGAGTTTTGGCCCGACAAAGATTTCCCAATTTTTGCTATATTAACCCCTTATGAAAAAATGGATTTTTCCCCGAAACCTTTAAGTTTCAGCTATCGGGCTGAAAACTTGCATACTTATGCTTTAAGGGATGCTAAATCCGAATAAATAGGTTTCAGAACGTTTTAGCCCGTAGTTTTTGAGTTTTGGCCCGACAAAGATTTCCCAAAGTTTTGCTATACTAACCCCTTATGAAAAAATGGATTTTTCACCGAAACCTTTAAGTTTGAGCTATCAGGCTGAAAACTTGCATACTTATGCTTTAAGGGATGCTAAATCCGAATAAATAGGATTCAGAACGTTTTAGCCCTTAGTTTTTGAGCTATGGCCCGACAAAGATTTCGGAAAGTTTTGCTATACTAACCCCTTATGAAAAAATGGATTTTTCACCGAAACCTTTAAGTTTGAGCCATCGGGCTGAAAACTTGCATACTTATGCTTTAAGGGATGCTGAATCCGAATAAATAGGTTTCAGAACGTTTTAGCCCTTAGTTTTTGAGTTATGGCCCGACAAAGATTTTCCAAAGTTTTGCTATACTAACCCCTTATGAAAAAATGGATTTTTCACCGAAACCTTTATGTTTGAGCTATCAGGCTGAAAACTTGCATACTTATGCTTTAAGGGATGCTAAATCCGAATAAATAGGTTTCAGAACGTTTTAGCCCTTAGTTTTTGAGTTATGGCCCGACAAAGATTTCCCAAAGTTTTGCTATACTAACCCCTTATGAAAAAATGGATTTTTCCCCGAAACCTTTAAGTTTCAGCTATCGGGCTGAAAACTTTCATACTTATGCTTTAAGGGATGCTAAATCCGAATAAATAGGTTTCAGAACGTTTTAGCCCTTAGTTTTTGAGCTATGGCCCGACAAAGATTTCCGAAAGTTTTCCTATACTAACCCCTTATGAAAAAATGGATTTTTCACCGAAACCTTTAAGTTTGAGCCATCGGGCTGAAAACTTGCATACTTATGCTTTAAGGGATGCTAAATCCGAATAAATAGGTTTCATAACGTTTTAGCCCTTAGTTTTTGAGTTATGGTCCGACAAAGATTTCCCAAAGTTTTGCTATACTAACCCCTTATGAAAAAATGGATTTTTCACGGAAACCTTTAAGTTTGAGCTATCGGGCTGAAAACTTCCATACTTATGCTTTAAGGGATGCTAAATCGGAATAAATAGGTTTCAGAACGTTTTAGCCTTTAGTTTTTGAGTTATGGCCCGACAAAGATTTCCCTAAGTTTTGCTATACTAACCCCTTATGAAAAAATGGATTTTTCACCGAAACCTTTAAGTTTGAGTCATCGGGCTGAAAACTTGCATACTTATGCTTTAAGGGATGCTAAATCCGAATAAATATGTTTCAGAACGTTTTAGCCCTTAGTTTTTGAGTTATGGCCCGACAAAGATTTCCCAAAGTTTTGCTATATTAACCCCGTATGAAAAAATGGATTTTTCACCGAAACCTTTAAGTTTGAGCTATCGGGCTGAAAACTTGCATACTTATGCTTTAAGGGATGCTAAATCGGAATAAATAGGTTTCAGAACGTTTTAGCCCTTAGTTTTTGAGTTATGGCCCGACAAAATTTCCCTAAGTTTTGCTATACTAACCCCTTATGAAAAAATGGATTTTCCCCCGAAACCTTTAAGTTTCAGCTATCGGGCTGAAAACTTGCATACTTATGCTTTAAGGGATGCTAAATCCGAATAAATAGGTTTCAGAACGTTTTAGCCCGTAGTTTTTGAGTTTTGGCCCGACAAAGATTTCCCAAAGTTTTGCTATACTAACCCCTTATGAAAAAATGGATTTTTCACCGAAACCTTTAAGTTTGAGCTATCAGGCTGAAAAACTTGCATACTTATGCTTTAAGGGATGCTAAATCCGAATAAATAGGATTCAGAACGTTTTAGCCCTTAGTTTTTGAGCTATGGCCCGACAAAGATTTCGGAAAGTTTTGCTATACTAACCCCTTATGAAAAAATGGATTTTTCACCGAAACCTTTAAGTTTGAGCCATCGGGCTGAAAACTTGCATACTTATGCTTTAAGGGATGCTGAATCCGAATAAATAGGTTTCAGAACGTTTTAGCCCTTAGTTTTTGAGTTTTGGCCCGACAAAGATTTTCCAAAGTTTTGCTATACTAACCCCTTATGAAAAAATGGATTTTTCACCGAAACCTTTATGTTTGAGCTATCAGGCTGAAAACTTGCATACTTATGCTTTAAGGGATGCTAAATCCGAATAAATAGGTTTCAGAACGTTTTAGCCCTTAGTTTTTGAGTTATGGCCCGACAAAGATTTCCCAAAGTTTTGCTATACTAACCCCTTATGAAAAAATGGATTTTTCCCCGAAACCTTTAAGTTTCAGCTATCGGGCTGAAAACTTGCATACTTATGCTTTAAGGGATGCTAAATCCGAATAAATGGGTTTCAGAACGTTTTAGCCCTTAGTTTTTGAGCTATGGCCCGACAAAGATTTCCGAAAGTTTTGCTATACTAACCCCTTATGAAAAAATGGATTTTTCACCGAAACCTTTAAGTTTGAGTCATCGGGCTGAAAACTTGCATACTTATGCTTTAAGGGATGCTAAATCCGAATAAATAGGTTTCAGAACGTTTTAGCCCTTAGTTTTTGAGTTATGGCCCGACAAAGATTTCCCAAAGTTTTGCTATACTAACCCCTTATGAAAAAATGGATTTTTCACCGAAACCTTTAAGTTTGAGTCATCGGGCTGAAAACTTGCATACTTATGCTTTAAGGGATGCTAAATCCGAATAAATAGGTTTCAGAACGTTTTAGCCCTTAGTTTTTGAGTTATGGCCCGACAAAGATTTCCCAAAGTTTTGCTATATTAACCCCTTATGAAAAAATGGATTTTTCACCGAAACCTTTAAGTTTGAGCTATCGGGCTGAAAACTTGCATACTTATGCTTTAAGGGATGCTAAATCGGAATAAATAGGTTTCAGAACGTTTTAGCCCTTAGTTTTTGAGTTATGGCCCGACAAAATTTCCCTAAGTTTTGCTATACTAACCCCTTATGAAAAAATGGATTTTCCCCCGAAACCTTTAAGTTTCAGCTATCGGGCTGAAAACTTGCATACTTATGCTTTAAGGGATGCTAAATCCGAATAAATAGGTTTCAGAACGTTTTAGCCCTTAGTTTTTGAGTTTTGGCCCGACAAAGATTTTCCAAAGTTTTGCTATACTAACCCCTTATGAAAAAATGGATTTTTCACCGAAACCTTTAAGTTTGAGCTATCAGGCTGAAAACTTGCATACTTATGCTTTAAGGGATGCTAAATCCGAATAAATAGGTTTCAGAACGTTTTAGCCCTTAGTTTTTGAGTTATGGCCCGACAAAGATTTCCCAAAGTTTTGCTATACTAACCCCTTATGAAAAAATGGATTTTTCCCCGAAACCTTTAAGTTTCAGCTATCGGGCTGAAAACTTGCATACTTATGCTTTAAGGGATGCTAAATCCGAATAAATAGGTTTCAGAACGTTTTAGCCCTTAGTTTTTGAGCTATGGCCCGACAAAGATTTCCGAAAGTTTTCCTATACTAACCCCTTATGAAAAAATGGATTTTTCACCGAAACCTTTAAGTTTGAGCCATCGGGCTGAAAACTTGCATACTTATGCTTTAAGGGATGCTAAATCCGAATAAATAGGTTTCATAACGTTTTAGCCCTTAGTTTTTGAGTTATGGCCCGACAAAGATTTCCCAAAGTTTTGCTATACTAACCCCTCATGAAAAAATGGATTTTTCACCGAAACCTTTAAGTTTGAGCTATCGGGCTGAAAACTTCCATACTTATGCTTTAAGGGATGCTAAATCGGAATAAATAGGTTTCAGAACGTTTTAGCCCTTAGTTTTTGAGTTATGGCCCGACAAAGATTTCCCTAAGTTTTGCTATACTAACCCCTTATGAAAAAATGGATTTTTCACCGAAACCTTTAAGTTTGAGTCATCGGGCTGAAAACTTGCATACTTATGCTTTAAGGGATGCTAAATCCGAATAAATAGGTTTCAGAACGTTTTAGCCCTTAGTTTTTGAGTTATGGCCCGACAAAGATTTCCCAAAGTTTTGCTATATTAACCCCTTATGAAAAAATGGATTTTTCACCGAAACCTTTAAGTTTGAGCTATCGGGCTGAAAACTTGCATACTTATGCTTTAAGGGATGCTGAATCGGAATAAATAGGTTTCAGAACGTTTTAGCCCTTAGTTTTTGAGTTATGGCCCGACAAAGATTTCCCTAAGTTTTGCTATACTAACCCCTTATGAAAAAATGGATTTTTCACCGAAACCTTTAAGTTTGAGCTATCGGGCTGAAAACTTGCATACTTATGCTTTAAGGGATGCTAAATCCGAATAAATAGGTTTTAGAATCTTTTAGCCCTTAGTTTTTGAGTTATGGCCCGACAAAGATTTCCCAAAGTTTTGCTATACTAACCCCTCATGAAAAAATGGATTTTTCACCGAAACCTTTAAGTTTGAGCTATCGGGCTGAAAACTTCCATACTTATGCTTTAAGGGATGCTAAATCGGAATAAATAGGTTTCAGAACGTTTTAGCCTTTAGTTTTTGAGTTATGGCCCGACAAAGATTTCCCTAAGTTTTGCTATACTAACCCCTTATGAAAAAATGGATTTTTCACCGAAACCTTTAAGTTTGAGTCATCGGGCTGAAAACTTGCATACTTATGCTTTAAGGGATGCTAAATCCGAATAAATATGTTTCAGAACGTTTTAGCCCTTAGTTTTTGAGTTATGGCCCGACAAAGATTTCCCAAAGTTTTGCTATATTAACCCCGTATGAAAAAATGGATTTTTCACCGAAACCTTTAAGTTTGAGCTATCGGGCTGAAAACTTGCATACTTATGCTTTAAGGGATGCTAAATCGGAATAAATAGGTTTCAGAACGTTTTAGCCCTTAGTTTTTGAGTTATGGCCCGACAAAATTTCCCTAAGTTTTGCTATACTAACCCCTTATGAAAAAATGGATTTTCCCCCGAAACCTTTAAGTTTCAGCTATCGGGCTGAAAACTTGCATACTTATGCTTTAAGGGATGCTAAATCCGAATAAATAGGTTTCAGAACGTTTTAGCCCGTAGTTTTTGAGTTTTGGCCCGACAAAGATTTCCCAAAGTTTTGCTATACTAACCCCTTATGAAAAAATGGATTTTTCACCGAAACCTTTAAGTTTGAGCTATCAGGCTGAAAAACTTGCATACTTATGCTTTAAGGGATGCTAAATCCGAATAAATAGGATTCAGAACGTTTTAGCCCTTAGTTTTTGAGCTATGGCCCGACAAAGATTTTGGAAAGTTTTGCTATACTAACCCCTTATGAAAAAATGGATTTTTCACCGAAACCTTTAAGTTTGAGCCATCGGGCTGAAAACTTGCATACTTATGCTTTAAGGGATGCTGAATCCGAATAAATAGGTTTCAGAACGTTTTAGCCCTTAGTTTTTGAGTTTTGGCCCGACAAAGATTTTCCAAAGTTTTGCTATACTAACCCCTTATGAAAAAATGGATTTTTCACCGAAACCTTTATGTTTGAGCTATCAGGCTGAAAACTTGCATACTTATGCTTTAAGGGATGCTAAATCCGAATAAATAGGTTTCAGAACGTTTTAGCCCTTAGTTTTTGAGTTATGGCCCGACAAAGATTTCCCAAAGTTTTGCTATACTAACCCCTTATGAAAAAATGGATTTTTCCCCGAAACCTTTAAGTTTCAGCTATCGGGCTGAAAACTTGCATACTTATGCTTTAAGGGATGCTAAATCCGAATAAATGGGTTTCAGAACGTTTTAGCCCTTAGTTTTTGAGCTATGGCCCGACAAAGATTTCCGAAAGTTTTGCTATACTAACCCCTTATGAAAAAATGGATTTTTCACCGAAACCTTTAAGTTTGAGTCATCGGGCTGAAAACTTGCATACTTATGCTTTAAGGGATGCTAAATCCGAATAAATAGGTTTCAGAACGTTTTAGCCCTTAGTTTTTGAGTTATGGTCCGACAAAGATTTCCCAAAGTTTTGCTATACTAACCCCTTATGAAAAAATGGATTTTTCACCGAAACCTTTAAGTTTGAGTCATCGGGCTGAAAACTTGCATACTTATGCTTTAAGGGATGCTAAATCCGAATAAATAGGTTTCAGAACGTTTTAGCCCTTAGTTTTTGAGTTATGGCCCGACAAAGATTTCCCAAAGTTTTGCTATATTAACCCCTTATGAAAAAATGGATTTTTCACCGAAACCTTTAAGTTTGAGCTATCGGGCTGAAAACTTGCATACTTATGCTTTAAGGGATGCTAAATCGGAATAAATAGGTTTCAGAACGTTTTAGCCCTTAGTTTTTGAGTTATGGCCCGACAAAATTTCCCTAAGTTTTGCTATACTAACCCCTTATGAAAAAATGGATTTTCCCCCGAAACCTTTAAGTTTCAGCTATCGGGCTGAAAACTTGCATACTTATGCTTTAAGGGATGCTAAATCCGAATAAATAGGTTTCAGAACGTTTTAGCCCTTAGTTTTTGAGTTTTGGCCCGACAAAGATTTTCCAAAGTTTTGCTATACTAACCCCTTATGAAAAAATGGATTTTTCACCGAAACCTTTAAGTTTGAGCTATCAGGCTGAAAACTTGCATACTTATGCTTTAAGGGATGCTAAATCCGAATAAATAGGTTTCAGAACGTTTTAGCCCTTAGTTTTTGAGTTATGGCCCGACAAAGATTTCCCAAAGTTTTGCTATACTAACCCCTTATGAAAAAATGGATTTTTCCCCGAAACCATTAAGTTTCAGCTATCGGGCTGAAAACTTGCATACTTATGCTTTAAGGGATGCTAAATCCGAATAAATAGGTTTCAGAACGTTTTAGCCCTTAGTTTTTGAGCTATGGCCCGACAACGATTTCCGAAAGTTTTCCTATACTAACCCCTTATGAAAAAATGGATTTTTCACCGAAACCTTTAAGTTTGAGCCATCGGGCTGAAAACTTGCATACTTATGCTTTAAGGGATGCTAAATCCGAATAAATAGGTTTCATAACGTTTTAGCCCTTAGTTTTTGAGTTATGGCCCGACAAAGATTTCCCAAAGTTTTGCTATACTAACCCCTCATGAAAAAATGGATTTTTCACCGAAACCTTTAAGTTTGAGCTATCGGGCTGAAAACTTCCATACTTATGCTTTAAGGGATGCTAAATCGGAATAAATAGGTTTCAGAACGTTTTAGCCCTTAGTTTTTGAGTTATGGCCCGACAAAGATTTCCCTAAGTTTTGCTATACTAACCCCTTATGAAAAAATGGATTTTTCACCGAAACCTTTAAGTTTGAGTCATCGGGCTGAAAACTTGCATACTTATGCTTTAAGGGATGCTAAATCCGAATAAATAGGTTTCAGAACGTTTTAGCCCTTAGTTTTTGAGTTATGGCCCGACAAAGATTTCCCAAAGTTTTGCTATATTAACCCCTTATGAAAAAATGGATTTTTCACCGAAACCTTTAAGTTTGAGCTATCGGGCTGAAAACTTGCATACTTATGCTTTAAGGGATGCTGAATCGGAATAAATAGGTTTCAGAACGTTTTAGCCCTTAGTTTTTGAGTTATGGCCCGACAAAGATTTCCCTAAGTTTTGCTATACTAACCCCTTATGAAAAAATGGATTTTTCACCGAAACCTTTAAGTTTGAGCTATCGGGCTGAAAACTTGCATACTTATGCTTTAAGGGATGCTAAATCCGAATAAATAGGTTTTAGAATCTTTTAGCCCTTAGTTTTTGAGTTATGGCCCGACAAAGATTTCCCAAAGTTTTGAAAGGGTACCCCCTTATGAAAAAATGGATTTTTCCCCGAAACCTTTAAGTTTGAGCTATCAGGCTGAAAACTTGCATACTTATGCTTTAAGGGATGCTAAATCCGAATAAATAGGTTTCAGAACGTTTTAGCCCTTAGTTTTTGAGTTATGGCCCGACAAAGATTTCCCAAAGTTTTGCTATACTAACCCCTTATGAAAAAATGGATTTTTCCCCGAAACCTTTAAGTTTCAGCTATCGGGCTGAAAACTTGCATACTTATGCTTTAAGGGATGCTAAATCCGAATAAATAGGTTTCAGAACGTTTTAGCCCTTAGTTTTTGAGCTATGGCCCGACAAAGATTTCCGAAAGTTTTCCTATACTAACCCCTTATGAAAAAATGGATTTTTCACCGAAACCTTTAAGTTTGAGCCATCGGGCTGAAAACTTGCATACTTATGCTTTAAGGGATGCTAAATCCGAATAAATAGGTTTCATAACGTTTTAGCCCTTAGTTTTTGAGTTATGGCCCGACAAAGATTTCCCAAAGTTTTGCTATACTAACCCCTCATGAAAAAATGGATTTTTCACCGAAACCTTTAAGTTTGAGCTATCGGGCTGAAAACTTCCATACTTATGCTTTAAGGGATGCTAAATCGGAATAAATAGGTTTCAGAACGTTTTAGCCCTTAGTTTTTGAGTTATGGCCCGACAAAGATTTCCCTAAGTTTTGCTATACTAACCCCTTATGAAAAAATGGATTTTTCACCGAAACCTTTAAGTTTGAGTCATCGGGCTGAAAACTTGCATACTTATGCTTTAAGGGATGCTAAATCCGAATAAATAGGTTTCAGAACGTTTTAGCCCTTAGTTTTTGAGTTATGGCCCGACAAAGATTTCCCAAAGTTTTGCTATATTAACCCCTTATGAAAAAATGGATTTTTCACCGAAACCTTTAAGTTTGAGCTATCGGGCTGAAAACTTGCATACTTATGCTTTAAGGGATGCTAAATCGGAATAAATAGGTTTCAGAACGTTTTAGCCCTTAGTTTTTGAGTTATGGCCCGACAAAGATTTCCCTAAGTTTTGCTATACTAACCCCTTATGAAAAAATGGATTTTTCACCGAAACCTTTAAGTTTGAGCTATCGGGCTGAAAACTTGCATACTTATGCTTTAAGGGATGCTAAATCCGAATAAATAGGTTTTAGAATCTTTTAGCCCTTAGTTTTTGAGTTATGGCCCGACAAAGATTTCCCAAAGTTTTGAAAGGGTACCCCCTTATGAAAAAATGGATTTTTCCCCGAAACCTTTAAGTTTGAGCTATCGGGCTGAAAACTTGCATTCTTATGCTTTAAGGGATGCTAAATCGGAATAAATAGGTTTCAGAACGTTTTAGCTCTTAGTTTTTGAGTTATGGCCCGAACAAGATTTCCCAAAGTTTTGCTATATTAACCCCTTATGAAAAAATGGATTTTTCACCGAAACCTTTAAGTTTGAGCTATCGGGCTGAAAACCTGCATACTTATGCTTTAAGGGATGCTAAATCCGAATAAATAGGTTTCAGAACGTTTTAGCCCTTAGTTTTTGAGTTATGGCCCGACAAAGATTTCCCTAAGTTTTGCTATACTAACCCCTTATGAAAAAATGGATTTTTCACCGAAACCTTTAAGTTTGAGCCATCGGGCTGAAAACTTGCATACTTATGCTTTAAGGGATGCTAAATCCGAATAAATAGGTTTCATAACGTTTTAGCTCTTAGTTTTTGAGTTATGGCCCGACAAAAATTTCCCAAAGTTTTGCTATACTAACCCCTTATGAAAAAATGGATTTTTCACCGAAACCTTTAAGTTTGAGCTATCGGGCTGAAAACTTGCATACTTATGCTTTAAGGGATGCTAAATCGGAATAAATAGGTTTCAGAACGTTTTAGACCTTAGTTTTTGAGTTATGGCCCGACAAATATTTCCCTAAGTTTTGCTATACTAACCCCTTATGAAAAAATGGATTTTTCACCGAAACCTTTAAGTTTGAGCTATCGGGCTGAAAACTTGCATACTTATGCTTTTTGGGATGCTAAATCCGAATAAATAGGTTTTAGAATGTTTTAGCCCTTAGTTTTTGAGTTATGGCCCGACAAAGATTTCCCAAAGTTTTGAAAGGGTACCCCCTTATGAAAAAATGGATTTTTCACCGAAACCTTTAAGTTTGAGCTATCGGACTGAAAACCTGCATACTTATGCTTTAAGGGATGCTAAATCCGAATAAATAGGTTTCCGAACGTTTTAGCCCTTAGATTTTGAGTTTTGGCCCGACAAAGATTTCCCAAAGTTTTGCTATACTAACCCCTTATGAAAAAATGGAATTTTCCCCGAAACCTTAAAGTTCGAGCTATCGGGCTGAAAACTTGCATACTTATGCTTTAAGGGATGCTAAATCCGAATAAATAGGTTTCAGAACGTTTTAGCCCTTAGTTTTTGAGTTATGGCCCGACAAAGATTTCCCAAAGTTTTGAAAGGGTACCCCCTTATGAAAAAATGGATTTTTCACCGAAACCTTTAAGTTTGAGCTATCGGGCTGAAAACCTGCATACTTATGCTTTAAGGGATGCTGAATCCGAATAAATAGGTTTCAGAACGTTTTAGCCCCTAGTTTTTGAGTTTTGGCCCGACAAAGATTTCTCAAAGTTTTGCTATACTAACCCCTTATGAAAAAATGGAATTTTCCCCGAAACCTTAAAGTTCGAGCTATCGGGCTGAAAACTTGCATACTTATGCTTTAAGGGATGCTAAATCCGAATAAATAGGTTTCAGAACGTTTTAGCCCTTAGTTTTTGAGTTATGGCCCGACAAAAATTTCCCAAAGTTTTGCTATACTAACCCCTTATGAAAAAATGGATTTTTCACCGAAACCTTAAAGTTTGAGCTATCGAGCTGAAAACTTGCATACTTATGCTTTAAGGGATGCTAAATCCGAATAAATAGATTTCAGAACGTTTTAGCCCTTAGTTTTTGAGTTATGGCCCGACAAATATTTCCCAAAGTTTTGCTATACTAACCCCTTATGAAAAAATGGATTTTTCACCGAAACCTTAAAGTTTGAGCTATCGGGCTGAAAACTTGCATACTTATGCTTTAAGGGATGCTAAATCCGAATAAATAAGTTTCAGGACGTTTTAGCCCTTAGTTTTTGAGTTATGGCCCGACAAAGATTTCCCAAAGTTTTCCTATACCAACCCCTTATGAAAAAATGGATTTTTTATCGAAATCTTTAAGTTTGAGCTATCGGGCTGAAAACTTGAATACTTATGCTTTAAGGGATGCTAAATCCGAATAAATAGGTTTCAGAACGTTTTAGCCCTTAGTTTTTGAGTTATGGCCCGACAAAGATTTCCCAAAGTTTTGCTATACTAACCCCTTATGGAAAAATGGATTTTTCACCGAAACCTTAAAGTTTGAGCTATCGGGCTGAAAACTTGCATACTTATGCTTTAAGGGATGCTAAATCCGAATAAATAGGTTTCAGAACGTTTTAGCCCTTAGTTTTTGAGTTATGGCCCGACAAAGATTTCCCAAAGTTTTCCTATACTAACCCCTTATGAAAAAATGGATTTTTTATCGAAATCTTTAAGTTTGAGCTATCGGGCTGAAAACTTGCATACTTATGCTTTAAGGGATGCTAAATCCGAATAAATAGGTTTCAGAACGTTTTAGCCCTTAGTTTTTGAGTTATGGCCCGACAAAGATTTCCCAAAGTTTTGCTATACTAACCCCTTATGAAAAAATGGATTTTTCACCGAAACCTTAAAGTTTGAGCTATCGAGCTGAAAACTTGCACACTTATGCTTTAAGGGATGCTAAATCCGAATAAATAGGTTTCAGAACGTTTTAGCCCTTAGTTTTTGAGTTATGGCCCGACAAAGATTTCCCAAAGTTTTCCTATACTAACCCCTTATGAAAAAATGGATTTTTTATCGAAATCTTTAAGTTTGAGCTATCGGGCTGAAAACTTGCATACTTATGCTTTAAGGGATGCTAAATCCGAATAAATAGGTTTCAGAACGTTTTAGCCCTTAGTTTTTGAGTTATGGCCCGACAAAGATTTCCCAAAGTTTTCCTATACTAACCCCTTATGAAAAAATGGATTTTTTATCGAAATCTTTAAGTTTGAGCTATCGGGCTGAAAACTTGCATACTTATGCTTTAAGGGATGCTAAATCGGAATAAATAGGTTTCAGAACGTTTTAGCCCTTAGTTTTTGAGTTATGGCCCGACAAAGATTTCCCAAAGTTTTGCTATACTAACCCCTTATGAAAAAATTGATTTTTCACCGAAACCTTAAAGTTTGAGCTATCGGGCTGAAAACTTGCATACTTATGCTTTAAGGGATGCTAAATCCGAATAAATAGGTTTCAGAACGTTTTAGCCCTTAGTTTTTGAGTTATGGCCCGACAAAGATTTCCCAAAGTTTTCCTATACTAACCCCTTATGAAAAAATGGATTTTTTATCGAAATCTTTAAGTTTGAGCTATCGAGCTGAAAACTTGCATACTTATGCTTTAAGGGATGCTAAATCCGAATAAATAGGTTTCAGAACGTTTTAGCCCTTAGTTTTTGAGTTATGGCCCGACAAAGATTTCCCAAAGTTTTGCTATACTAACCCCTTATGAAAAAATGGATTTTTCACCGAAACCTTAAAGTTTGAGCTATCGGGCTGAAAACTTGCATACTTATGCTTTAAGGGATACTAAATCCGAATAAATAGGTTTCAGAACGTTTTAGCCCTTAGTTTTTGAGTTATGGCCCGACAAAGATTTCCCAAAGTTTTCCTATACTAACCCCTTATGAAAAAATGGATTTTTTAACGAAATCTTTAAGTTTGAGCTATCGGGCTGAAAACTTGCATACTTATGCTTTAAGGGATGCTAAATCCGAATAAATAGGTTTCAGAACGTTTTAGCCCTTAGTTTTTGAGTTATGGCCCGACAAAGATTTCCCATAGTTTTGCTATACTAACCCCTTATGAAAAAATGGATATTTCACCGAAACCTTAAAGTTTGAGCTATCGGGCTGAAAACTTGCATACTTATGCTTTAAGGGATGCTAAATCCGAATAAATAGGTTTCAGAACGTTTTAGCCCTTAGTTTTTGAGTTATGGCCCGACAAAGATTTCCCAATTTTTGCTATATTAACCCCTTATGAAAAAATGGATTTTTCACCGAAACCTTTAAGTTTGAGCTATCGGGCTGAAAACTTGCATACTTATGCTTTAAGGGATGCTAAATCCGAATAAATAGGTTTCAGAACGTTTTAGCCCTTAGTTTTTGAGCTATGGTCCGACAAAGATTTCGGAAAGTTTTGCTATACTAACCCCTTATGAAAAAATGGATTTTTCACCGAAACCTTAAAGTTTGAGCTATCGGGCTGAAAACTTGCATACTTATGCTTTAAGGGATGCTAAATCGGAATAAATAGGTTTCAGAACGTTTTAGCCCCTAGATTTTGAGTTATGGCCCGACAAATATTTCCCAAAGTTTTGCTATACTAACCCCTTATGAAAAAATGGATTTTTCACCGAAACCTTTAAGTTTGAGCTATCGGGCTAAAAACTGGCATACTTATGCTTTAAGGGATGCTAAATCCGAATAGAACGGTTTCAGAACGTTTTAGCCCTTAGTTTTTGAGTTATGTCCCGACAAAAATTTCCCAAAGTTTTGCTATACTAACCCCTTATGAAAAAATGGATTTTTCACCGAAACCTTTAAGTTTGAGCTATCGGGCTGAAAACTTGCATACTTATGCTTTAAGGGATGCTAAATCCGAATAAATAGGTTTCAGAACGTTTTAGGCCTTAGTTTTTGAGTTTTGGCCCGACAAAGATTTCCCAATTTTTGCTATATTAACCCCTTATGAAAAAATGGATTTTTCACCGAAACCTTTAAGTTTGAGCTATCGGGCTGAAAACTTGCATACTTATGCTTTAAGGGGTGCTAAATCCGAATAAATAGGTTTCAGAACGTTTTAGCCCCTAGATTTTGAGTTATGGCCCGACAAAGATTTCCCAAAGTTTTGCTATACTAACCCCTTATGAAAAAATTGATTTTTCACCGAAACCTTTAAGTTTGAGCCATCGGGCTGAAAACTTGCATACTTATGCTTTAAGGGATGCTGAATCCGAATAAATAGGTTTCAGAACGTTTTAGCCCTTAGTTTTTGAGTTTTGGCCCGACAAAGATTTTCCAAAGTTTTGCTATACTAACCCCTTATGAAAAAATGGATTTTTCACCGAAACCTTTATGTTTGAGCTATCAGGCTGAAAACTTGCATACTTATGCTTTAAGGGATGCTAAATCCGAATAAATAGGTTTCAGAACGTTTTAGCCCTTAGTTTTTGAGTTATGGCCCGACAAAGATTTCCCAAAGTTTTGCTATACTAACCCCTTATGAAAAAATGGATTTTTCCCCGAAACCTTTAAGTTTCAGCTATCGGGCTGAAAACTTTCATACTTATGCTTTAAGGGATGCTAAATCCGAATAAATGGGTTTCAGAACGTTTTAGCCCTTAGTTTTTGAGCTATGGCCCGACAAAGATTTCCGAAAGTTTTCCTATACTAACCCCTTATGAAAAAATGGATTTTTCACCGAAACCTTTAAGTTTGAGCCATCGGGCTGAAAACTTGCATACTTATGCTTTAAGGGATGCTAAATCCGAATAAATAGGTTTCATAACGTTTTAGCCCTTAGTTTTTGAGTTATGGTCCGACAAAGATTTCCCAAAGTTTTGTTATACTAACCCCTTATGAAAAAATGGATTTTTCACCGAAACCTTTAAGTTTGAGCTATCGGGCTGAAAACTTCCATACTTATGCTTTAAGGGATGCTAAATCGGAATAAATAGGTTTCAGAACGTTTTAGCCCTTAGTTTTTGAGTTATGGCCCGACAAAGATTTCCCTAAGTTTTGCTATACTAACCCCTTATGAAAAAATGGATTTTTCACCGAAACCTTTAAGTTTGAGTCATCGGGCTGAAAACTTGCATACTTATGCTTTAAGGGATGCTAAATCCGAATAAATAGGTTTCAGAACGTTTTAGCCCTTAGTTTTTGAGTTATGGCCCGACAAAGATTTCCCAAAGTTTAGCTATATTAACCCCTTATGAAAAAATGGATTTTTCACCGAAACCTTTAAGTTTGAGCTATCAGGCTGAAAAACTTGCATACTTATGCTTTAAGGGATGCTAAATCCGAATAAATAGGATTCAGAACGTTTTAGCCCTTAGTTTTTGAGCTATGGCCCGACAAAGATTTCGGAAAGTTTTGCTATACTAACCCCTTATGAAAAAATGGATTTTTCACCGAAACCTTTAAGTTTGAGCCATCGGGCTGAAAACTTGCATACTTATGCTTTAAGGGATGCTGAATCCGAATAAATAGGTTTTAGAACGTTTTAGCCCTTAGTTTTTGAGTTTTGGCCCGACAAAGATTTTCCAAAGTTTTGCTATACTAACCCCTTATGAAAAAATGGATTTTTCACCGAAACCTTTATGTTTGAGCTATCAGGCTGAAAACTTGCATACTTATGCTTTAAGGGATGCTAAATCCGAATAAATAGGTTTCAGAACGTTTTAGCCCTTAGTTTTTGAGTTATGGCCCGACAAAGATTTCCCAAAGTTTTGCTATACTAACCCCTTATGAAAAAATGGATTTTTCCCCGAAACCTTTAAGTTTCAGCTATCGGGCTGAAAACTTGCATACTTATGCTTTAAGGGATGCTAAATCCGAATAAATGGGTTTCAGAACGTTTTAGCCCTTAGTTTTTGAGCTATGGCCCGACAAAGATTTCCGAAAGTTTTGCTATACTAACCCCTTATGAAAAAATGGATTTTTCACCGAAACCTTTAAGTTTGAGTCATCGGGCTGAAAACTTGCATACTTATGCTTTAAGGGATGCTAAATCCGAATAAATAGGTTTCAGAACGTTTTAGCCCTTAGTTTTTGAGTTATGGCCCGACAAAGATTTCCCAAAGTTTTGCTATACTAACCCCTTATGAAAAAATGGATTTTTCACCGAAACCTTTAAGTTTGAGTCATCGGGCTGAAAACTTGCATACTTATGCTTTAAGGGATGCTAAATCCGAATAAATAGGTTTCAGAACGTTTTAGCCCTTAGTTTTTGAGTTATGGCCCGACAAACATTTCCCAAAGTTTTGCTATATTAACCCCTTATGAAAAAATGGATTTTTCACCGAAACCTTTAAGTTTGAGCTATCGGGCTGAAAACTTGCATACTTATGCTTTAAGGGATGCTAAATCGGAATAAATAGGTTTCAGAACGTTTTAGCCCTTAGTTTTTGAGTTATGGCCCGACAAAATTTCCCTAAGTTTTGCTATACTAACCCCTTATGAAAAAATGGATTTTCCCCCGAAACCTTTAAGTTTCAGCTATCGGGCTGAAAACTTGCATACTTATGCTTTAAGGGATGCTAAATCCGAATAAATAGGTTTCAGAACGTTTTAGCCCTTAGTTTTTGAGTTTTGGCCCGACAAAGATTTTCCAAAGTTTTGCTATACTAACCCCTTATGAAAAAATGGATTTTTCACCGAAACCTTTATGTTTGAGCTATCAGGCTGAAAACTTGCATACTTATGCTTTAAGGGATGCTAAATCCGAATAAATAGGTTTCAGAACGTTTTAGCCCTTAGTTTTTGAGTTATGGCCCGACAAAGATTTCCCAAAGTTTTGCTATACTAACCCCTTATGAAAAAATGGATTTTTCCCCGAAACCTTTAAGTTTCAGCTATCGGGCTGAAAACTTGCATACTTATGCTTTAAGGGATGCTAAATCCGAATAAATGGGTTTCAGAACGTTTTAGCCCTTAGTTTTTGAGCTATGGCCCGACAAAGATTTCCGAAAGTTTTGCTATACTAACCCCTTATGAAAAAATGGATTTTTCACCGAAACCTTTAAGTTTGAGTCATCGGGCTGAAAACTTGCATACTTATGCTTTAAGGGATGCTAAATCCGAATAAATAGGTTTCAGAACGTTTTAGCCCTTAGTTTTTGAGTTATGGCCCGACAAAGATTTCCCAAAGTTTTGCTATACTAACCCCTTATGAAAAAATGGATTTTTCACCGAAACCTTTAAGTTTGAGTCATCGGGCTGAAAACTTGCATACTTATGCTTTAAGGGATGCTAAATCCGAATAAATAGGTTTCAGAACGTTTTAGCCCTTAGTTTTTGAGTTATGGCCCGACAAAATTTCCCTAAGTTTTGCTATACTAACCCCTTATGAAAAAATGGATTTTCCCCCGAAACCTTTAAGTTTCAGCTATCGGGCTGAAAACTTGCATACTTATGCTTTAAGGGATGCTAAATCCGAATAAATAGGTTTCAGAACGTTTTAGCCCTTAGTTTTTGAGTTTTGGCCCGACAAAGATTTTCCAAAGTTTTGCTATACTAACCCCTTATGAAAAAATGGATTTTTCACCGAAACCTTTAAGTTTGAGCTATCAGGCTGAAAACTTGCATACTTATGCTTTAAGGGATGCTAAATCCGAATAAATAGGTTTCAGAACGTTTTAGCCCTTAGTTTTTGAGTTATGGCCCGACAAAGATTTCCCAAAGTTTTGCTATACTAACCCCTTATGAAAAAATGGATTTTTCCCCGAAACCTTTAAGTTTCAGCTATCGGGCTGAAAACTTGCATACTTATGCTTTAAGGGATGCTAAATCCGAATAAATAGGTTTCAGAACGTTTTTGGCCTTAGTTTTTGAGCTATGGCCCGACAAAGATTTCCGAAAGTTTTCCTATACTAACCCCTTATGAAAAAATGGATTTTTCACCGAAACCTTTAAGTTTGAGCCATCGGGCTGAAAACTTGCATACTTATGCTTTAAGGGATGCTAAATCCGAATAAATAGGTTTCATAACGTTTTAGCCCTTAGTTTTTGAGTTATGGCCCGACAAAGATTTCCCAAAGTTTTGCTATACTAACCCCTCATGAAAAAATGGATTTTTCACCGAAACCTTTAAGTTTGAGCTATCGGGCTGAAAACTTCCATACTTATGCTTTAAGGGATGCTAAATCGGAATAAATAGGTTTCAGAACGTTTTAGCCCTTAGTTTTTGAGTTATGGCCCGACAAAGATTTCCCAAAGTTTTGCTATATTAACCCCTTATGAAAAAATGGATTTTTCACCGAAACCTTTAAGTTTGAGCTATCGGGCTGAAAACTTGCATACTTATGCTTTAAGGGATGCTGAATCGGAATAAATAGGTTTCAGAACGTTTTAGCCCTTAGTTTTTGAGTTATGGCCCGACAAAGATTTCCCTAAGTTTTGCTATACTAACCCCTTATGAAAAAATGGATTTTTCACCGAAACCTTTAAGTTTGAGCTATCGGGCTGAAAACTTGCATACTTATGCTTTAAGGGATGCTAAATCGGAATAAATAGGTTTTAGAATCTTTTAGCCCTTAGTTTTTGAGTTATGGCCCGACAAAGATTTCCCAAAGTTTTGAAAGGGTACCCCCTTATGAAAAAATGGATTTTTCCCCGAAACCTTTAAGTTTGAGCTATCAGGCTGAAAACTTGCATACTTATGCTTTAAGGGATGCTAAATCCGAATAAATAGGTTTCAGAACGTTTTAGCCCTTAGTTTTTGAGTTATGGCCCGACAAAGATTTCCCAAAGTTTTGCTATACTAACCCCTTATGAAAAAATGGATTTTTCCCCGAAACCTTTAAGTTTGAGCTATCGGGCTGAAAACTTGCATACTTATGCTTTAAGGGATGCTAAATCCGAATAAATAGGTTTCAGAACGTTTTTGGCCTTAGTTTTTGAGCTATGGCCCGACAAAGATTTCCGAAAGTTTTCCTATACTAACCCCTTATGAAAAAATGGATTTTTCACCGAAACCTTTAAGTTTGAGCCATCGGGCTGAAAACTTGCATACTTATGCTTTAAGGGATGCTAAATCCGAATAAATAGGTTTCATAACGTTTTAGCCCTTAGTTTTTGAGTTATGGCCCGACAAAGATTTCCCAAAGTTTTGCTATACTAACCCCTCATGAAAAAATGGATTTCTCACCGAAACCTTTAAGTTTGAGCTATCGGGCTGAAAACTTCCATACTTATGCTTTAAGGGATGCTAAATCGGAATAAATAGGTTTCAGAACGTTTTAGCCCTTAGTTTTTGAGTTATGGCCCGACAAAGATTTCCCAAAGTTTTGCTATATTAACCCCTTATGAAAAAATGGATTTTTCACCGAAACCTTTAAGTTTGAGCTATCGGGCTGAAAACTTGCATACTTATGCTTTAAGGGATGCTGAATCGGAATAAATAGGTTTCAGAACGTTTTAGCCCTTAGTTTTTGAGTTATGGCCCGACAAAGATTTCCCTAAGTTTTGCTATACTAACCCCTTATGAAAAAATGGATTTTTCACCGAAACCTTTAAGTTTGAGCTATCGGGCTGAAAACTTGCATACTTATGCTTTAAGGGATGCTAAATCGGAATAAATAGGTTTTAGAATCTTTTAGCCCTTAGTTTTTGAGTTATGGCCCGACAAAGATTTCCCAAAGTTTTGAAAGGGTACCCCCTTATGAAAAAATGGATTTTTCACCGAAACCTTTAAGTTTGAGCTATCGGGCTGAAAACTTGCATACTTATGCTTTAAGGGATGCTAAATCCGAATAAATAGGTTTTAGAATCTTTTAGCCCTTAGTTTTTGAGTTATGGCCCGACAAAGATTTCCCAAAGTTTTGAAAGGGTACCCCCTTATGAAAAAATGGATTTTTCCCCGAAACCTTTAAGTTTGAGCTATCGGGCTGAAAACTTGCATTCTTATGCTTTAAGGGATGCTAAATCCGGATAAATAGGTTTCAGAACGTTTTAGCTCTTAGTTTTTGAGTTATGGCCCGAACAAGATTTCCCAAAGTTTTGCTATATTAACCCCTTATGAAAAAATGGATTTTTCACCGAAACCTTTAAGTTTGAGCTATCGGGCTGAAAACCTGCATACTTATGCTTTAAGGGATGCTAAATCCGAATAAATAGGTTTCAGAACGTTTTAGCCCTTAGTTTTTGAGTTATGGCCCGACAAAGATTTCCCAAAGTTTTCCTATACTAACCCCTTATGAAAAAATGGATTTTTTATCGAAATCTTTAAGTTTGAGCTATCGAGCTGAAAACTTGCATACTTATGCTTTAAGCTAAATCCGAATAAATAGGTTTCAGAACGTTTTAGCCCTTAGTTTTTGAGTTATGGCCCGACAAAGATTTCCCAAAGTTTTGCTTATGAAAAAATGGATTTTTCACCGAAACCTTAAAGTTTGAGTTATCGGGCTGAAAACCTGCATACTTATGCTTTAAGGGATGCTAAATCCGAATAAATAGGTTTCAGAACGTTTAAGCCCTTAGTTTTTGAGTTATGGCCCGACAAAGATTTCTCAAAGTTTTCCTATACTAACCCCTTATGAAAAAATGGATTTTTATCGAAATCTTTAAGTTTGAGCTATCGGGCTGAAAACTTGCATACTTATGCTTTAAGGGATGCTAAATCCGAATAAATAGGTTTCAGAACGTTTTAGCCCTTAGTCTTTGAGTTATGGCCCGACAAAGGTTTCCCTAAGTTTTGCTATACTAACCCCTTATGAAAAAATGGATTTTTCACCGAAACCTTAAAGTTTGAGCTATCGAGCTGAAAACTTGCATACTTATGCTTTAAGGGATGCTAAATCCGAATAAATAGGTTTCAGAACGTTTTAGCCCTTAGTTTTTGAGTTATGGCCCGACAAAGATTTCCCAAAGTTTTCCTATACTAACCCCTTATGAAAAAATGGATTTTTCACCGAAACCTTAAAGTTTGAGCTATCGGGCTGAAAACTTGCATACTTATGCTTTAAGGGATGCTAAATCGGAATAAATAGGTTTCAGAACGTTTTAGCCCCTAGATTTTGAGTTATGGCCCGACAAATATTTCCCAAAGTTTTGCTATACTAACCCCTTATGAAAAAATGGATTTTTCACCGAAACCTTTAAGTTTGAGCTATCGGGCTAAAAACTGGCATACTTATGCTTTAAGGGATGCTAAATCCGAATAGAACGGTTTCAGAACGTTTTAGCCCTTAGTTTTTGAGTTATGTCCCGACAAAAATTTCCCAAAGTTTTGCTATACTAACCCCTTATGAAAAAATGGATTTTTCACCGAAACCTTTAAGTTTGAGCTATCGGACTGAAAACTTGCATACTTATGCTTTAAGGGATGCTAAATCCGAATAAATAGGTTTCAGAACGTTTTAGGCCTTAGTTTTTGAGTTTTGGCCCGACAAAGATTTCCCAATTTTTGCTATATTAACCCCTTATGAAAAAATGGATTTTTCACCGAAACCTTTAAGTTTGAGCTATCGGGCTGAAAACTTGCATACTTATGCTTTAAGGGGTGCTAAATCCGAATAAATAGGTTTCAGAACGTTTTAGCCCCTAGATTTTGAGTTATGGCCCGACAAAGATTTCCCAAAGTTTTGCTATACTAACCCCTTATGAAAAAATTGATTTTTCACCGAAACCTTTAAGTTTGAGCTATCGGGCTGAAAACTTGCATACTTATGCTTTAAGGGATGCTAAATCCGAATAAATAGGTTTCAGAACGTTTTAGCCCTTAGTTTTTGAGTTTTGGCCCGACAAAGATTTCCCAATTTTTGCTATATTAACCCCTTATGAAAAAATGGATTTTTCCCCGAAACCTTTAAGTTTCAGCTATCGGGCTGAAAACTTGCATACTTATGCTTTAAGGGATGCTAAATCCGAATAAATAGGTTTCAGAACGTTTTAGCCCGTAGTTTTTGAGTTTTGGCCCGCCAAAGATTTCCCAAAGTTTTGCTATACTAACCCCTTATGAAAAAATGGATTTTTCACCGAAACCTTTAAGTTTGAGCTATCAGGCTGAAAACTTGCATACTTATGCTTTAAGGGATGCTAAATCCGAATAAATAGGATTCAGAACGTTTTAGCCCTTAGTTTTTGAGCTATGGCCCGACAAAGATTTCCGAAAGTTTTGCTATACTAACCCCTTATGAAAAAATGGATTTTTCACCGAAACCTTTAAGTTTGAGCCATCGGGCTGAAAACTTGCATACTTATGCTTTAAGGGATGCTGAATCCGAATAAATAGGTTTCAGAACGTTTTAGCCCTTAGTTTTTGAGTTTTGGCCCGACAAAGATTTTCCAAAGTTTTGCTATACTAACCCCTTATGAAAAAATGGATTTTTCACCGAAACCTTTATGTTTGAGCTATCAGGCTGAAAACTTGCATACTTATGCTTTAAGGGATGCTAAATCCGAATAAATAGGTTTCAGAACGTTTTAGCCCTTAGTTTTTGAGTTATGGCCCGACAAAGATTTCCCAAAGTTTTGCTATACTAACCCCTTATGAAAAAATGGATTTTTCCCCGAAACCTTTAAGTTTCAGCTATCGGGCTGAAAACTTTCATACTTATGCTTTAAGGGATGCTAAATCCGAATAAATGGGTTTCAGAACGTTTTAGCCCTTAGTTTTTGAGCTATGGCCCGACAAAGATTTCCGAAAGTTTTCCTATACTAACCCCTTATGAAAAAATGGATTTTTCACCGAAACCTTTAAGTTTGAGCCATCGGGCTGAAAACTGGCATACTTATGCTTTAAGGGATGCTAAATCCGAATAAATAGGTTTCATAACGTTTTAGCCCTTAGTTTTTGAGTTATGGTCCGACAAAGATTTCCCAAAGTTTTGTTATACTAACCCCTTATGAAAAAATGGATTTTTCACGGAAACCTTTAAGTTTGAGCTATCGGGCTGAAAACTTCCATACTTATGCTTTAAGGGATGCTAAATCGGAATAAATAGGTTTCAGAACGTTTTAGCCCTTAGTTTTTGAGTTATGGCCCGACAAAGATTTCCCTAAGTTTTGCTATACTAACCCCTTATGAAAAAATGGATTTTTCACCGAAACCTTTAAGTTTGAGTCATCGGGCTGAAAACTTGCATACTTATGCTTTAAGGGATGCTAAATCCGAATAAATAGGTTTCAGAACGTTTTAGCCCTTAGTTTTTGAGTTATGGCCCGACAAAGATTTCCCAAAGTTTAGCTATATTAACCCCTTATGAAAAAATGGATTTTTCACCGAAACCTTTAAGTTTGAGCTATCAGGCTGAAAAACTTGCATACTTATGCTTTAAGGGATGCTAAATCCGAATAAATAGGATTCAGAACGTTTTAGCCCTTAGTTTTTGAGCTATGGCCCGACAAAGATTTCCCAAAGTTTTGCTATACTAACCCCTTATGAAAAAATGGATTTTTCACCGAAACCTTTAAGTTTGAGCCATCGGGCTGAAAACTTGCATACTTATGCTTTAAGGGATGCTGAATCCGAATAAATAGGTTTTAGAACGTTTTAGCCCTTAGTTTTTGAGTTTTGGCCCGACAAAGATTTTCCAAAGTTTTGCTATACTAACCCCTTATGAAAAAATGGATTTTTCACCGAAACCTTTATGTTTGAGCTATCAGGCTGAAAACTTGCATACTTATGCTTTAAGGGATGCTAAATCCGAATAAATAGGTTTCAGAACGTTTTAGCCCTTAGTTTTTGAGTTATGGCCCGACAAAGATTTCCCAAAGTTTTGCTATACTAACCCCTTATGAAAAAATGGATTTTTCCCCGAAACCTTTAAGTTTCAGCTATCGGGCTGAAAACTTGCATACTTATGCTTTAAGGGATGCTAAATCCGAATAAATGGGTTTCAGAACGTTTTAGCCCTTAGTTTTTGAGCTATGGCCCGACAAAGATTTCCGAAAGTTTTGCTATACTAACCCCTTATGAAAAAATGGATTTTTCACCGAAACCTTTAAGTTTGAGTCATCGGGCTGAAAACTTGCATACTTATGCTTTAAGGGATGCTAAATCCGAATAAATAGGTTTCAGAACGTTTTAGCCCTTAGTTTTTGAGTTATGGCCCGACAAAGATTTCCCAAAGTTTTGCTATACTAACCCCTTATGAAAAAATGGATTTTTCACCGAAACCTTTAAGTTTGAGTCATCGGGCTGAAAACTTGCATACTTATGCTTTAAGGGATGCTAAATCCGAATAAATAGGTTTCAGAACGTTTTAGCCCTTAGTTTTTGAGTTATGGCCCGACAAACATTTCCCAAAGTTTTGCTATATTAACCCCTTATGAAAAAATGGATTTTTCACCGAAACCTTTAAGTTTGAGCTATCGGGCTGAAAACTTGCATACTTATGCTTTAAGGGATGCTAATTCGGAATAAATAGGTTTCAGAACGTTTTAGCCCTTAGTTTTTGAGTTATGGCCCGACAAAATTTCCCTAAGTTTTGCTATACTAACCCCTTATGAAAAAATGGATTTTCCCCCGAAACCTTTAAGTTTCAGCTATCGGGCTGAAAACTTGCATACTTATGCTTTAAGGGATGCTAAATCCGAATAAATAGGTTTCAGAACGTTTTAGCCCTTAGTTTTTGAGTTTTGGCCCGACAAAGATTTTCCAAAGTTTTGCTATACTAACCCCTTATGAAAAAATGGATTTTTCACCGAAACCTTTATGTTTGAGCTATCAGGCTGAAAACTTGCATACTTATGCTTTAAGGGATGCTAAATCCGAATAAATAGGTTTCAGAACGTTTTAGCCCTTAGTTTTTGAGTTATGGCCCGACAAAGATTTCCCAAAGTTTTGCTATACTAACCCCTTATGAAAAAATGGATTTTTCCCCGAAACCTTTAAGTTTCAGCTATCGGGCTGAAAACTTGCATACTTATGCTTTAAGGGATGCTAAATCCGAATAAATGGGTTTCAGAACGTTTTAGCCCTTAGTTTTTGAGCTATGGCCCGACAAAGATTTCCGAAAGTTTTGCTATACTAACCCCTTATGAAAAAATGGATTTTTCACCGAAACCTTTAAGTTTGAGTCATCGGGCTGAAAACTTGCATACTTATGCTTTAAGGGATGCTAAATCCGAATAAATAGGTTTCAGAACGTTTTAGCCCTTAGTTTTTGAGTTATGGCCCGACAAAGATTTCCCAAAGTTTTGCTATACTAACCCCTTATGAAAAAATGGATTTTTCACCGAAACCTTTAAGTTTGAGTCATCGGGCTGAAAACTTGCATACTTATGCTTTAAGGGATGCTAAATCCGAATAAATAGGTTTCAGAACGTTTTAGCCCTTAGTTTTTGAGTTATGGCCCGACAAAATTTCCCTAAGTTTTGCTATACTAACCCCTTATGAAAAAATGGATTTTCCCCCGAAACCTTTAAGTTTCAGCTATCGGGCTGAAAACTTGCATACTTATGCTTTAAGGGATGCTAAATCCGAATAAATAGGTTTCAGAACGTTTTAGCCCTTAGTTTTTGAGTTTTGGCCCGACAAAGATTTTCCAAAGTTTTGCTATACTAACCCCTTATGAAAAAATGGATTTTTCACCGAAACCTTTAAGTTTGAGCTATCAGGCTGAAAACTTGCATACTTATGCTTTAAGGGATGCTAAATCCGAATAAATAGGTTTCAGAACGTTTTAGCCCTTAGTTTTTGAGTTATGGCCCGACAAAGATTTCCCAAAGTTTTGCTATACTAACCCCTTATGAAAAAATGGATTTTTCCCCGAAACCTTTAAGTTTCAGCTATCGGGCTGAAAACTTGCATACTTATGCTTTAAGGGATGCTAAATCCGAATAAATAGGTTTCAGAACGTTTTTGGCCTTAGTTTTTGAGCTATGGCCCGACAAAGATTTCCGAAAGTTTTCCTATACTAACCCCTTATGAAAAAATGGATTTTTCACCGAAACCTTTAAGTTTGAGCCATCGGGCTGAAAACTTGCATACTTATGCTTTAAGGGATGCTAAATCCGAATAAATAGGTTTCATAACGTTTTAGCCCTTAGTTTTTGAGTTATGGCCCGACAAAGATTTCCCAAAGTTTTGCTATACTAACCCCTCATGAAAAAATGGATTTTTCACCGAAACCTTTAAGTTTGAGCTATCGGGCTGAAAACTTCCATACTTATGCTTTAAGGGATGCTAAATCGGAATAAATAGGTTTCAGAACGTTTTAGCCCTTAGTTTTTGAGTTATGGCCCGACAAAGATTTCCCAAAGTTTTGCTATATTAACCCCTTATGAAAAAATGGATTTTTCACCGAAACCTTTAAGTTTGAGCTATCGGGCTGAAAACTTGCATACTTATGCTTTAAGGGATGCTGAATCGGAATAAATAGGTTTCAGATCGTTTTAGCCCTTAGTTTTTGAGTTATGGCCCGACAAAGATTTCCCTAAGTTTTGCTATACTAACCCCTTATGAAAAAATGGATTTTTCACCGAAACCTTTAAGTTTGAGCTATCGGGCTGAAAACTTGCATACTTATGCTTTAAGGGATGCTAAATCGGAATAAATAGGTTTTAGAATCTTTTAGCCCTTAGTTTTTGAGTTATGGCCCGACAAAGATTTCCCAAAGTTTTGAAAGGGTACCCCCTTATGAAAAAATGGATTTTTCCCCGAAACCTTTAAGTTTGAGCTATCAGGCTGAAAACTTGCATACTTATGCTTTAAGGGATGCTAAATCCGAATAAATAGGTTTCAGAACGTTTTAGCCCTTAGTTTTTGAGTTATGGCCCGACAAAGATTTCCCAAAGTTTTGCTATACTAACCCCTTATGAAAAAATGGATTTTTCCCCGAAACCTTTAAGTTTGAGCTATCGGGCTGAAAACTTGCATACTTATGCTTTAAGGGATGCTAAATCCGAATAAATAGGTTTCAGAACGTTTTTGGCCTTAGTTTTTGAGCTATGGCCCGACAAAGATTTCCGAAAGTTTTCCTATACTAACCCCTTATGAAAAAATGGATTTTTCACCGAAACCTTTAAGTTTGAGCCATCGGGCTGAAAACTTGCATACTTATGCTTTAAGGGATGCTAAATCCGAATAAATAGGTTTCATAACGTTTTAGCCCTTAGTTTTTGAGTTATGGCCCGACAAAGATTTCCCAAAGTTTTGCTATACTAACCCCTCATGAAAAAATGGATTTCTCACCGAAACCTTTAAGTTTGAGCTATCGGGCTGAAAACTTCCATACTTATGCTTTAAGGGATGCTAAATCGGAATAAATAGGTTTCAGAACGTTTTAGCCCTTAGTTTTTGAGTTATGGCCCGACAAAGATTTCCCAAAGTTTTGCTATATTAACCCCTTATGAAAAAATGGATTTTTCACCGAAACCTTTAAGTTTGAGCTATCGGGCTGAAAACTTGCATACTTATGCTTTAAGGGATGCTGAATCGGAATAAATAGGTTTCAGAACGTTTTAGCCCTTAGTTTTTGAGTTATGGCCCGACAAAGATTTCCCTAAGTTTTGCTATACTAACCCCTTATGAAAAAATGGATTTTTCACCGAAACCTTTAAGTTTGAGCTATCGGGCTGAAAACTTGCATACTTATGCTTTAAGGGATGCTAAATCGGAATAAATAGGTTTTAGAATCTTTTAGCCCTTAGTTTTTGAGTTATGGCCCGACAAAGATTTCCCAAAGTTTTGAAAGGGTACCCCCTTATGAAAAAATGGATTTTTCCCCGAAACCTTTAAGTTTGAGCTATCAGGCTGAAAACTTGCATACTTATGCTTTAAGGGATGCTAAATCCGAATAAATAGGTTTCAGAACGTTTTAGCCCTTAGTTTTTGAGTTATGGCCCGACAAAGATTTCCCAAAGTTTTGCTATACTAACCCCTTATGAAAAAATGGATTTTTCCCCGAAACCTTTAAGTTTCAGCTATCGGGCTGAAAACTTGCATACTTATGCTTTAAGGGATGCTAAATCCGAATAAATAGGTTTCAGAACGTTTTAGCCCTTAGTTTTTGAGCTATGGCCCGACAAAGATTTCCGAAAGTTTTCCTATACTAACCCCTTATGAAAAAATGGATTTTTCACCGAAACCTTTAAGTTTGAGCCATCGGGCTGAAAACTTGCATACTTATGCTTTAAGGGATGCTAAATCCGAATAAATAGGTTTCATAACGTTTTAGCCCTTAGTTTTTGAGTTATGGCCCGACAAAGATTTCCCAAAGTTTTGCTATACTAACCCCTCATGAAAAAATGGATTTTTCACCGAAACCTTTAAGTTTGAGCTATCGGGCTGAAAACTTCCATACTTATGCTTTAAGGGATGCTAAATCGGAATAAATAGGTTTCAGAACGTTTTAGCCCTTAGTTTTTGAGTTATGGCCCGACAAAGATTTCCCTAAGTTTTGCTATACTAACCCCTTATGAAAAAATGGATTTTTCACCGAAACCTTTAAGTTTGAGTCATCGGGCTGAAAACTTGCATACTTATGCTTTAAGGGATGCTAAATCCGAATAAATAGGTTTCAGAACGTTTTAGCCCTTAGTTTTTGAGTTATGGCCCGACAAAGATTTCCCAAAGTTTTGCTATATTAACCCCTTATGAAAAAATGGATTTTTCACCGAAACCTTTATGTTTGAGCTATCGGGCTGAAAACTTGCATACTTATGCTTTAAGGGATGCTAAATCGGAATAAATAGGTTTCAGAACGTTTTAGCCCTTAGTTTTTGAGTTATGGCCCGACAAAGATTTCCCTAAGTTTTGCTATACTAACCCCTTATGAAAAAATGGATTTTTCACCGAAACCTTTAAGTTTGAGCTATCGGGCTGAAAACTTGCATACTTATGCTTTAAGGGATGCTAAATCCGAATAAATAGGTTTTAGAATCTTTTAGCCCTTAGTTTTTGAGTTATGGCCCGACAAAGATTTCCCAAAGTTTTGAAAGGGTACCCCCTTATGAAAAAATGGATTTTTCCCCGAAACCTTTAAGTTTGAGCTATCGGGCTGAAAACTTGCATTCTTATGCTTTAAGGGATGCTAAATCCGGATAAATAGGTTTCAGAACGTTTTAGCTCTTAGTTTTTGAGTTATGGCCCGAACAAGATTTCCCAAAGTTTTGCTATATTAACCCCTTATGAAAAAATGGATTTTTCACCGAAACCTTTAAGTTTGAGCTATCGGGCTGAAAACCTGCATACTTATGCTTTAAGGGATGCTAAATCCGAATAAATAGGTTTCAGAACGTTTTAGCCCTTAGTTTTTCAGTTATGGCCCGACAAAGATTTCCCTAAGTTTTGCTATACTAACCCCTTATGAAAAAATGGATTTTTCACCGAAACCTTTAAGTTTGAGCTATCGGGCTGAAAACTTGCATACTTATGCTTTAAGGGGTGCTAAATCGGAATAAATAGGTTTCAGAACGTTTTAGCCCCTAGATTTTGAGTTATGGCCCGACAAAGATTTCCCAAAGTTTTGCTATACTAACCCCTTATGAAAAAATTGATTTTTCACCGAAACCTTTAAGTTTGAGCTATCGGGCTGAAAACTTGCATACTTATGCTTTAAGGGATGCTAAATCCGAATAAATAGGTTTCAGAACGTTTTAGCCCTTAGTTTTTGAGTTTTGGCCCGACAAAGATTTCCCAATTTTTGCTATATTAACCCCTTATGAAAAAATGGATTTTTCCCCGAAACCTTTAAGTTTCAGCTATCGGGCTGAAAACTTGCATACTTATGCTTTAAGGGATGCTAAATCCGAATAAATAGGTTTCAGAACGTTTTAGCCCGTAGTTTTTGAGTTTTTGCCCGACAAAGATTTCCCAAAGTTTTGCTATACTAACCCCTTATGAAAAAATGGATTTTTCACCGAAACCTTTAAGTTTGAGCTATCAGGCTGAAAACTTGCATACTTATGCTTTAAGGGATGCTAAATCCGAATAAATAGGATTCAGAACGTTTTAGCCCTTAGTTTTTGAGCTATGGCCCGACAAAGATTTCCGAAAGTTTTGCTATACTAACCCCTTATGAAAAAATGGATTTTTCACCGAAACCTTTAAGTTTGAGCCATCGGGCTGAAAACTTGCATACTTATGCTTTAAGGGATGCTGAATCCGAATAAATAGGTTTCAGAACGTTTTAGCCCTTAGTTTTTGAGTTTTGGCCCGACAAAGATTTTCCAAAGTTTTGCTATACTAACCCCTTATGAAAAAATGGATTTTTCACCGAAACCTTTATGTTTGAGCTATCAGGCTGAAAACTTGCATACTTATGCTTTAAGGGATGCTAAATCCGAATAAATAGGTTTCAGAACGTTTTAGCCCTTAGTTTTTGAGTTATGGCCCGACAAAGATTTCCCAAAGTTTTGCTATACTAACCCCTTATGAAAAAATGGATTTTTCCCCGAAACCTTTAAGTTTCAGCTATCGGGCTGAAAACTTTCATACTTATGCTTTAAGGGATGCTAAATCCGAATAAATGGGTTTCAGAACGTTTTAGCCCTTAGTTTTTGAGCTATGGCCCGACAAAGATTTCCGAAAGTTTTCCTATACTAACCCCTTATGAAAAAATGGATTTTTCACCGAAACCTTTAAGTTTGAGCCATCGGGCTGAAAACTTGCATACTTATGCTTTAAGGGATGCTAAATCCGAATAAATAGGTTTCATAACGTTTTAGCCCTTAGTTTTTGAGTTATGGTCCGACAAAGATTTCCCAAAGTTTTGTTATACTAACCCCTTATGAAAAAATGGATTTTTCACGGAAACCTTTAAGTTTGAGCTATCGGGCTGAAAACTTCCATACTTATGCTTTAAGGGATGCTAAATCGGAATAAATAGGTTTCAGAACGTTTTAGCCCTTAGTTTTTGAGTTATGGCCCGACAAAGATTTCCCTAAGTTTTGCTATACTAACCCCTTATGAAAAAATGGATTTTTCACCGAAACCTTTAAGTTTGAGTCATCGGGCTGAAAACTTGCATACTTATGCTTTAAGGGATGCTAAATCCGAATAAATAGGTTTCAGAACGTTTTAGCCCTTAGTTTTTGAGTTATGGCCCGACAAAGATTTCCCAAAGTTTAGCTATATTAACCCCTTATGAAAAAATGGATTTTTCACCGAAACCTTTAAGTTTGAGCTATCAGGCTGAAAAACTTGCATACTTATGCTTTAAGGGATGCTAAATCCGAATAAATAGGATTCAGAACGTTTTAGCCCTTAGTTTTTGAGCTATGGCCCGACAAAGATTTCGGAAAGTTTTGCTATACTAACCCCTTATGAAAAAATGGATTTTTCACCGAAACCTTTAAGTTTGAGCCATCGGGCTGAAAACTTGCATACTTATGCTTTAAGGGATGCTGAATCCGAATAAATAGGTTTCAGAACGTTTTAGCCCTTAGTTTTTGAGTTTTGGCCCGACAAAGATTTTCCAAAGTTTTGCTATACTAACCCCTTATGAAAAAATGGATTTTTCACCGAAACCTTTATGTTTGAGCTATCAGGCTGAAAACTTGCATACTTATGCTTTAAGGGATGCTAAATCCGAATAAATAGGTTTCAGAACGTTTTAGCCCTTAGTTTTTGAGTTATGGCCCGACAAAGATTTCCCAAAGTTTTGCTATACTAACCCCTTATGAAAAAATGGATTTTTCCCCGAAACCTTTAAGTTTCAGCTATCGGGCTGAAAACTTGCATACTTATGCTTTAAGGGATGCTAAATCCGAATAAATGGGTTTCAGAACGTTTTAGCCCTTAGTTTTTGAGCTATGGCCCGACAAAGATTTCCGAAAGTTTTGCTATACTAACCCCTTATGAAAAAATGGATTTTTCACCGAAACCTTTAAGTTTGAGTCATCGGGCTGAAAACTTGCATACTTATGCTTTAAGGGATGCTAAATCCGAATAAATAGGTTTCAGAACGTTTTAGCCCTTAGTTTTTGAGTTATGGCCCGACAAAGATTTCCCAAAGTTTTGCTATACTAACCCCTTATGAAAAAATGGATTTTTCACCGAAACCTTTAAGTTTGAGTCATCGGGCTGAAAACTTGCATACTTATGCTTTAAGGGATGCTAAATCCGAATAAATAGGTTTCAGAACGTTTTAGCCCTTAGTTTTTGAGTTATGGCCCGACAAACATTTCCCAAAGTTTTGCTATATTAACCCCTTATGAAAAAATGGATTTTTCACCGAAACCTTTAAGTTTGAGCTATCGGGCTGAAAACTTGCATACTTATGCTTTAAGGGATGCTAAATCGGAATAAATAGGTTTCAGAACGTTTTAGCCCTTAGTTTTTGAGTTATGGCCCGACAAAATTTCCCTAAGTTTTGCTATACTAACCCCTTATGAAAAAATGGATTTTCCCCCGAAACCTTTAAGTTTCAGCTATCGGGCTGAAAACTTGCATACTTATGCTTTAAGGGATGCTAAATCCGAATAAATAGGTTTCAGAACGTTTTAGCCCTTAGTTTTTGAGTTTTGGCCCGACAAAGATTTTCCAAAGTTTTGCTATACTAACCCCTTATGAAAAAATGGATTTTTCACCGAAACCTTTATGTTTGAGCTATCAGGCTGAAAACTTGCATACTTATGCTTTAAGGGATGCTAAATCCGAATAAATAGGTTTCAGAACGTTTTAGCCCTTAGTTTTTGAGTTATGGCCCGACAAAGATTTCCCAAAGTTTTGCTATACTAACCCCTTATGAAAAAATGGATTTTTCCCCGAAACCTTTAAGTTTCAGCTATCGGGCTGAAAACTTGCATACTTATGCTTTAAGGGATGCTAAATCCGAATAAATAGGTTTCAGAACGTTTTAGCCCTTAGTTTTTGAGTTATGGCCCGACAAACATTTCCCAAAGTTTTGCTATACTAACCCCTTATGAAAAAATGGATTTTTCACCGAAACCTTTATGTTTGAGCTATCAGGCTGAAAACTTGCATACTTATGCTTTAAGGGATGCTAAATCCGAATAAATGGGTTTCAGAACGTTTTAGCCCTTAGTTTTTGAGCTATGGCCCGACAAAGATTTCCGAAAGTTTTGCTATACTAACCCCTTATGAAAAAATGGATTTTTCACCGAAACCTTTAAGTTTGAGTCATCGGGCTGAAAACTTGCATACTTATGCTTTAAGGGATGCTAAATCCGAATAAATAGGTTTCAGAACGTTTTAGCCCTTAGTTTTTGAGTTATGGCCCGACAAAGATTTCCCAAAGTTTTGCTATACTAACCCCTTATGAAAAAATGGATTTTTCACCGAAACCTTTAAGTTTGAGTCATCGGGCTGAAAACTTGCATACTTATGCTTTAAGGGATGCTAAATCCGAATAAATAGGTTTCAGAACGTTTTAGCCCTTAGTTTTTGAGTTATGGCCCGACAAAATTTCCCTAAGTTTTGCTATACTAACCCCTTATGAAAAAATGGATTTTCCCCCGAAACCTTTAAGTTTCAGCTATCGGGCTGAAAACTTGCATACTTATGCTTTAAGGGATGCTAAATCCGAATAAATAGGTTTCAGAACGTTTTAGCCCTTAGTTTTTGAGTTTTGGCCCGACAAAGATTTTCCAAAGTTTTGCTATACTAACCCCTTATGAAAAAATGGATTTTTCACCGAAACCTTTAAGTTTGAGCTATCAGGCTGAAAACTTGCATACTTATGCTTTAAGGGATGCTAAATCCGAATAAATAGGTTTCAGAACGTTTTAGCCCTTAGTTTTTGAGTTATGGCCCGACAAAGATTTCCCAAAGTTTTGCTATACTAACCCCTTATGAAAAAATGGATTTTTCCCCGAAACCTTTAAGTTTCAGCTATCGGGCTGAAAACTTGCATACTTATGCTTTAAGGGATGCTAAATCCGAATAAATAGGTTTCAGAACGTTTTAGCCCTTAGTTTTTGAGCTATGGCCCGACAAAGATTTCCGAAAGTTTTCCTATACTAACCCCTTATGAAAAAATGGATTTTTCACCGAAACCTTTAAGTTTGAGCCATCGGGCTGAAAACTTGCATACTTATGCTTTAAGGGATGCTAAATCCGAATAAATAGGTTTCATAACGTTTTAGCCCTTAGTTTTTGAGTTATGGCCCGACAAAGATTTCCCAAAGTTTTGCTATACTAACCCCTCATGAAAAAATGGATTTTTCACCGAAACCTTTAAGTTTGAGCTATCGGGCTGAAAACTTCCATACTTATGCTTTAAGGGATGCTAAATCGGAATAAATAGGTTTCAGAACGTTTTAGCCCTTAGTTTTTGAGTTATGGCCCGACAAAGATTTCCCAAAGTTTTGCTATATTAACCCCTTATGAAAAAATGGATTTTTCACCGAAACCTTTAAGTTTGAGCTATCGGGCTGAAAACTTGCATACTTATGCTTTAAGGGATGCTGAATCGGAATAAATAGGTTTCAGAACGTTTTAGCCCTTAGTTTTTGAGTTATGGCCCGACAAAGATTTCCCTAAGTTTTGCTATACTAACCCCTTATGAAAAAATGGATTTTTCACCGAAACCTTTAAGTTTGAGCTATCGGGCTGAAAACTTGCATACTTATGCTTTAAGGGATGCTAAATCGGAATAAATAGGTTTTAGAATCTTTTAGCCCTTAGTTTTTGAGTTATGGCCCGACAAAGATTTCCCAAAGTTTTGAAAGGGTACCCCCTTATGAAAAAATGGATTTTTCCCCGAAACCTTTAAGTTTGAGCTATCAGGCTGAAAACTTGCATACTTATGCTTTAAGGGATGCTAAATCCGAATAAATAGGTTTCAGAACGTTTTAGCCCTTAGTTTTTGAGCTATGGCCCGACAAAGATTTCCGAAAGTTTTCCTATACTAACCCCTTATGAAAAAATGGATTTTTCACCGAAACCTTTAAGTTTGAGCCATCGGGCTGAAAACTTGCATACTTATGCTTTAAGGGATGCTAAATCCGAATAAATAGGTTTCATAACGTTTTAGCCCTTAGTTTTTGAGTTATGGCCCGACAAAGATTTCCCAAAGTTTTGCTATACTAACCCCTCATGAAAAAATGGATTTTTCACCGAAACCTTTAAGTTTGAGCTATCGGGCTGAAAACTTCCATACTTATGCTTTAAGGGATGCTAAATCGGAATAAATAGGTTTCAGAACGTTTTAGCCCTTAGTTTTTGAGTTATGGCCCGACAAAGATTTCCCTAAGTTTTGCTATACTAACCCCTTATGAAAAAATGGATTTTTCACCGAAACCTTTAAGTTTGAGTCATCGGGCTGAAAACTTGCATACTTATGCTTTAAGGGATGCTAAATCCGAATAAATAGGTTTCAGAACGTTTTAGCCCTTAGTTTTTGAGTTATGGCCCGACAAAGATTTCCCAAAGTTTTGCTATATTAACCCCTTATGAAAAAATGGATTTTTCACCGAAACCTTTAAGTTTGAGCTATCGGGCTGAAAACTTGCATACTTATGCTTTAAGGGATGCTAAATCGGAATAAATAGGTTTCAGAACGTTTTAGCCCTTAATTTTTGAGTTATGGCCCGACAAAGATTTCCCTAAGTTTTGCTATACTAACCCCTTATGAAAAAATGGATTTTTCACCGAAACCTTTAAGTTTGAGCTATCGGGCTGAAAACTTGCATACTTATGCTTTAAGGGATGCTAAATCCGAATAAATAGGTTTTAGAATCTTTTAGCCCTTAGTTTTTGAGTTATGGCCCGACAAAGATTTCCCAAAGTTTTGAAAGGGTACCCCCTTATGAAAAAATGGATTTTTCCCCGAAACCTTTAAGTTTGAGCTATCGGGCTGAAAACTTGCATTCTTATGCTTTAAGGGATGCTAAATCCGGATAAATAGGTTTCAGAACGTTTTAGCTCTTAGTTTTTGAGTTATGGCCCGAACAAGATTTCCCAAAGTTTTGCTATATTAACCCCTTATGAAAAAATGGATTTTTCACCGAAACCTTTAAGTTTGAGCTATCGGGCTGAAAACCTGCATACTTATGCTTTAAGGGATGCTAAATCCGAATAAATAGGTTTCAGAACGTTTTAGCCCTTAGTTTTTGAGTTATGGCCCGACAAAGATTTCCCAAAGTTTTGCTATATTAACCCCTTATGAAAAAATGGATTTTTCACCGAAACCTTTAAGTTTGAGCTATCGGGCTGAAAACTTGCATACTTATGCTTTAAGGGATGCTAAATCGGAATAAATAGGTTTCAGAACGTTTTAGCCCTTAATTTTTGAGTTATGGCCCGACAAAGATTTCCCTAAGTTTTGCTATACTAACCCCTTATGAAAAAATGGATTTTTCACCGAAACCTTTAAGTTTGAGCTATCGGGCTGAAAACTTGCATACTTATGCTTTAAGGGATGCTAAATCCGAATAAATAGGTTTTAGAATCTTTTAGCCCTTAGGTTTTGAGTTATGGCCCGACAAAGATTTCCCAAAGTTTTGAAAGGGTACCCCCTTATGAAAAAATGGATTTTTCCCCGAAACCTTTAAGTTTGAGCTATCGGGCTGAAAACTTGCATTCTTATGCTTTAAGGGATGCTAAATCCGGATAAATAGGTTTCAGAACGTTTTAGCTCTTAGTTTTTGAGTTATGGCCCGAACAAGATTTCCCAAAGTTTTGCTATATTAACCCCTTATGAAAAAATGGATTTTTCACCGAAACCTTTAAGTTTGAGTCATCGGGCTGAAAACTTGCATACTTATGCTTTAAGGGATGCTAAATCCGAATAAATAGGTTTCAGAACGTTTTAGCCCTTAGTTTTTGAGTTATGGCCCGACAAAGATTTCCCAAAGTTTTGCTATATTAACCCCTTATGAAAAAATGGATTTTTCACCGAAACCTTTAAGTTTGAGCTATCGGGCTGAAAACTTGCATACTTATGCTTTAAGGGATGCTAAATCGGAATAAATAGGTTTCAGAACGTTTTAGCCCTTAATTTTTGAGTTATGGCCCGACAAAGATTTCCCTAAGTTTTGCTATACTAACCCCTTATGAAAAAATGGATTTTTCACCGAAACCTTTAAGTTTGAGCTATCGGGCTGAAAACTTGCATACTTATGCTTTAAGGGATGCTAAATCCGAATAAATAGGTTTTAGAATCTTTTAGCCCTTAGTTTTTCAGTTATGGCCCGACAAAGATTTCCCTAAGTTTTGCTATACTAACCCCTTATGAAAAAATGGATTTTTCACCGAAACCTTTAAGTTTGAGCCATCGGGCTGAAAACTTGCATACTTATGCTTTAAGGGATGCTAAATCCGAATAAATAGGTTTGATAACGTTTTAGCCCTTAGTTTTTGAGTTATGGCCCGACAAAGATTTCCCAAAGTTTTGCTATACTAACCCCTTATGAAAAAATGGATTTTTCACCGAAACCTTTAAGTTTGAGCTATCGGGCTGAAAACTTGCATACTTATGCTTTAAGGGATGCTAAATCGGAATAAATAGGTTTCAGAACGTTTTAGACCTTAGTTTTTGAGTTATGGCCCGACAAATATTTCCCTAAGTTTTGCTATACTAACCCCTTATGAAAAAATGGATTTTTCACCGAAACCTTTAAGTTTGAGCTATCGGGCTGAAAACTTGCATACTTATGCTTTAAGGGATGCTAAATCCGAATAAATAGGTTTTAGAATGTTTTAGCCCTTAGTTTTTGAGTTATGGCCCGACAAAGATTTCCCAAAGTTTTGAAAGGGTACCCCCTTATGAAAAAATGGATTTTTCACCGAAACCTTAAAGTTTGAGCTATCGAGCTGAAAACTTGCATACTTATGCTTTAAGGGATGCTAAATCCGAATAAATAGATTTCAGAACGTTTTAGCCCTTAGTTTTTGAGTTATGGCCCGATAAATATTTCCCAAAGTTTTGCTATACTAACCCCTTATGAAAAAATGGATTTTTCACCGAAACCTTAAAGTTTGAGCTATCGGGCTGAAAACTTGCATACTTATGCTTTAAGGGATGCTAAATCCGAATAAATAAGTTTCAGGACGTTTTAGCCCTTAGTTTTTGAGTTATGGCCCGACAAAGATTTCCCAAAGTTTTCCTATACCAACCCCTTATGAAAAAATGGATTTTTTATCGAAATCTTTAAGTTTGAGCTATCGGGCTGAAAACTTGAATACTTATGCTTTAAGGGATGCTAAATCCGAATAAATAGGTTTCAGAACGTTTTAGCCCTTAGTTTTTGAGTTATGGCCCGACAAAGATTTCCCAAAGTTTTGCTATACTAACCCCTTATGGAAAAATGGATTTTTCACCGAAACCTTAAAGTTTGAGCTATCGGGCTGAAAACTTGCATACTTATGCTTTAAGGGATGCTAAATCCGAATAAATAGGTTTCAGAACGTTTTAGCCCTTAGTTTTTGAGTTATGGCCCGACAAAGATTTCCCAAAGTTTTCCTATACTAACCCCTTATGAAAAAATGGATTTTTTATCGAAATCTTTAAGTTTGAGCTATCGGGCTGAAAACTTGCATACTTATGCTTTAAGGGATGCTAAATCCGAATAAATAGGTTTCAGAACGTTTTAGCCCTTAGTTTTTGAGTTATGGCCCGACGAAGATTTCCCAAAGTTTTGCTATACTAACCCCTTATGAAAAAATGGATTTTTCACCGAAACCTTAAAGTTTGAGCTATCGAGCTGAAAACTTGCACACTTATGCTTTAAGGGATGCTAAATCCGAATAAATAGGTTTCAGAACGTTTTAGCCCTTAGTTTTTGAGTTATGGCCCGACAAAGATTTCCCAAAGTTTTCCTATACTAACCCCTTATGAAAAAATGGATTTTTTATCGAAATCTTTAAGTTTGAGCTATCGGGCTGAAAACTTGCATACTTATGCTTTAAGGGATGCTAAATCCGAATAAATAGGTTTCAGAACGTTTTAGCCCTTAGTTTTTGAGTTATGGCCCGACAAAGATTTCCCAAAGTTTTGCTATACTAACCCCTTATGAAAAAATGGATTTTTCACCGAAACCTTAAAGTTTGAGCTATCGGGCTGAAAACTTGCATACTTATGCTTTAAGGGATGCTAAATCCGAATAAATAGGTTTCAGAACGTTTTAGCCCTTAGTTTTTGAGTTATGGCCCGACAAAGATTTCCCAAAGTTTTGCTATACTAACCCCTTATGAAAAAATGGATTTTTCACCGAAACCTTAAAGTTTGAGCTTTCGGGCTGAAAACTTGCATACTTATGCTTTAAGGGATGCTAAATCCGAATAAATAGGTTTCAGAACGTTTTAGCCCTTAGTTTTTGAGTTATGGCCCGACAAAGATTTCCCAAAGTTTTCCTATACTAACCCCTTATGAAAAAATGGATTTTTCACCGAAACCTTAAAGTTTGAGCTATCGGGCTGAAAACTTGCATACTTATGCTTTAAGGGATGCTAAATCCGAATAAATAGGTTTCAGAACGTTTTAGCCCTTAGTTTTTGAGTTATGGCCCGACAAAGATTTCCCAAAGTTTTGAAAGGGTACCCCCTTATGAAAAAATGGATTTATCCCCGAAACCTTTAAGTTTGAGCTATCGAGCTGAAAACTTGCATACTTATGCTTTAAGGGATGCTAAATCCGAATAAATAGGTTTCAGAACGTTTTAGCCCTTAGTTTTTGAGTTATGGCCCGACAAAGATTTCCCAAAGTTTTGCTATACTAACCCCTTATGAAAAAATGGATTTTTCACCGAAACCTTAAAGTTTGAGCTATCGGGCTGAAAACTTGCATACTTATGCTTTAAGGGATACTAAATCCGAATAAATAGGTTTCAGAACGTTTTAGCCCTTAGTTTTTGAGTTATGGCCCGACAAAGATTTCCCAAAGTTTTCCTATACTAACCCCTTATGAAAAAATGGATTTTTTAACGAAATCTTTAAGTTTGAGCTATCGGGCTGAAAACTTGCATACTTATGCTTTAAGGGATGCTAAATCCGAATAAATAGGTTTCAGAACGTTTTAGCCCTTAGTTTTTGAGTTATGGCCCGACAAAGATTTCCCAAAGTTTTGCTATACTAACCCCTTATGAAAAAATGGATATTTCACCGAAACCTTAAAGTTTGAGCTATCGGGCTGAAAACTTGCATACTTATGCTTTAAGGGATGGTAAATCCGAATAAATAGGTTTCAGAACGTTTTAGCCCTTAGTTTTTGAGTTATGACCCGACAAAGATTTCCCAAAGTTTTGCTATACTAACCTCTTATGAAAAAATGGATTTTTCACCGAAACCTTAAAGTTTGAGCTATCGAGCTGAAAACTTGCATACTTATGCTTTAAGGGATGCTAAATCCGAATAAATAGGGTTCAGAACGTTTTAGCCCTTAGTTTTTGAGTTATGGCCCGACAAAAATTTCCCAAAGTTTTCCTATACTAACCCCTTATGAAAAAATGGACTTTTCACCGAAACCTTTAAGTTTGAGCTCTCGGGCTGAAAACTGGCATACTTATGCTTTAAGGGATGCTAAATCCGAATAAATAGGTTTCAGAACGTTTTAGCCCTTAGTTTTTGAGTTATGGCCCGACAAAAATTTCCCAAAGTTTTGCTATACTAACCCCTTATGAAAAAATGGATTTTTCACCGAAACCTTTAAGTTTGAGCTATCAGGCTGAAAACTTGCATACTTATGCTTTAAGGGATGCTAAATCCGAATAAATAGGTTTCAGAACGTTTTAGGCCTTAGTTTTTGAGTTTTGGCCCGACAAAGATTTCCCAATTTTTGCTATATTAACCCCTTATGAAAAAATGGATTTTTCACCGAAACCTTTAAGTTTGAGCTATCGGGCTGAAAACTTGCATAATTATACTTTAAGGGATGCTAAATCCGAATAAATAGGTTTCAGCACGTTTTAGCCCTTAGTTTTTGAGCTATGGCCCGACAAAGATTTCGGAAAGTTTTGCTATACTAACCCCTTATGAAAAAATGGATTTTTCACCGAAACCTTTAAGTTTGAGCCATCGGGCTGAAAACTTGCATACTTATGCTTTAAGGGATGCTAAATCCGAATAAATAGGTTTCAGAACGTTTTAGCCCTTAGTTTTTGAGTTATGGCCCGACAAAGATTTCCCAAAGTTTTGCTATACTAACCCCTTATGAAAAAATGGATTTTTCACCGAAACCTTTAAGTTTGAGCTATCGGGCTGAAAACCTGCATACTTATGCTTTAAGGGATGCTAAATCCGAATAAATAGGTTTCAGAACGTTTTAGGCCTTAGTTTTTGAGTTTTGGCCCGACAAAGATTTCCCAATTTTTGCTATATTAACCCCTTATGAAAAAATGGATTTTTCACCGAAACCTTTAAGTTTGAGCTATCGGGCTGAAAACTTGCATAGTTATGCTTTAAGGGATGCTAAATCCGAATAAATAGGTTTCAGAACGTTTTAGGCCTTAGTTTTTGAGTTTTGGCCCGACAAAGATTTCCCAATTTTTGCTATATTAACCCCTTATGAAAAAATGGATTTTTCACCGAAACCTTTAAGTTTGAGCTATCGGGCTGAAAACTTGCATACTTATGCTTTAAGGGATTCTGAATCCGAATAAATAGGTTTCAGAACGTTTTTGGCCCTTAGTTTTTGAGTTATGGCCCGACAAATATTTCCCAAAGTTTTGCTATACTAACCCCTTATGAAAAATGGTTTTTTCACCGAAACCTTTAAGTTTGAGCTATCGAGCTGAAAACTTGCATACTTATGCTTTAAGTTATGCTAAATCGGACTAAATAGGTTTCAGAACGTTTTAGCCCCTAGATTTTGAGTTATGGCCCGACAAAGATTTCCCTAAGTTGTGCTATACTAACCCCTTATGAAAAAATGGATTTTTCACCGAAACCTTTAAGTTTGAGCTATCGGGCTGAAAACTTGCATACTCATGCTTTAAGGGATGCTAAATCGGAATAAATAGGTTTCAGAACGTTTTAGCCCCTAGATTTTGAGTTATGGCCCGACAAAGATTTCCCTAAGTTTTGCTATACTAACCCCTTATGAAAAAATGGATTTTTCACCGAAACCTTTAAGTTTGAGCTATCGGGCTGAAAACTTGCATACTTATGCTTTAAGGGATGCTAAATCCGAATAAATAGGTTTTAGAATGTTTTAGCCCTTAGTTTTTGAGTTATGGCCCGACAAAGATTTCCCAAAGTTTTGAAAGGGTACCCCCTTATGAAAAAATGGATTTTTCCCCGAAACCTTTAAGTTTGAGCTATCGGGCTGAAAACTTCCATTCTTATGCTTTAAGGGATGCTAAATCGGAATAAATAGGTTTCAGAACGTTTTAGCCCTTAGTTTTTGAGTTTTTGTCCGACAAAGATTTCCCAAAGTTTTGCTATACTAACCCCTTATGAAAAAATGGATTTTTCCCCGAAACCTTTAAGTTTCAGCTATCGGGCTGAAAACTTGCATACTTATGCTTTAAGGGATGCTAAATCCGAATAAATAGGTTTCAGAACGTTTTAGCCCTTAGTTTTTGAGCTATGGCCCGACAAAGATTTCCGAAAGTTTTCCTATACTAACCCCTTATGAAAAAATGGATTTTTTAACGAAATCTTTAAGTTTGAGCTATCGGGCTGAAAACTTGCATACTTATGCTTTAAGGGATGCTAAATCCGAATAAATAGGTTTCAGAACGTTTTAGCCCTTAGTTTTTGAGTTATGGCCCGACAAAGATTTCCCAAAGTTTTGCTATACTAACCCCTTATGAAAAAATGGATATTTCACCGAAACCTTAAAGTTTGAGCTATCGGGCTGAAAACTTGCATACTTATGCTTTAAGGGATGGTAAATCCGAATAAATAGGTTTCAGAACGTTTTAGCCCTTAGTTTTTGAGTTATGACCCGACAAAGATTTCCCAAAGTTTTGCTATACTAACCTCTTATGAAAAAATGGATTTTTCACCGAAACCTTAAAGTTTGAGCTATCGAGCTGAAAACTTGCATACTTATGCTTTAAGGGATGCTAAATCCGAATAAATAGGGTTCAGAACGTTTTAGCCCTTAGTTTTTGAGTTATGGCCCGACAAAAATTTCCCAAAGTTTTCCTATACTAACCCCTTATGAAAAAATGGACTTTTCACCGAAACCTTTAAGTTTGAGCTCTCGGGCTGAAAACTGGCATACTTATGCTTTAAGGGATGCTAAATCCGAATAAATAGGTTTCAGAACGTTTTAGCCCTTAGTTTTTGAGTTATGGCCCGACAAAAATTTCCCAAAGTTTTGCTATACTAACCCCTTATGAAAAAATGGATTTTTCACCGAAACCTTTAAGTTTGAGCTATCAGGCTGAAAACTTGCATACTTATGCTTTAAGGGATGCTAAATCCGAATAAATAGGTTTCAGAACGTTTTAGGCCTTAGTTTTTGAGTTTTGGCCCGACAAAGATTTCCCAATTTTTGCTATATTAACCCCTTATGAAAAAATGGATTTTTCACCGAAACCTTTAAGTTTGAGCTATCGGGCTGAAAACTTGCATAATTATACTTTAAGGGATGCTAAATCCGAATAAATAGGTTTCAGCACGTTTTAGCCCTTAGTTTTTGAGCTATGGCCCGACAAAGATTTCGGAAAGTTTTGCTATATTAACCCCTTATGAAAAAATGGATTTTTCACCGAAACCTTTAAGTTTGAGCCATCGGGCTGAAAACTTGCATACTTATGCTTTAAGGGATGCTAAATCCGAATAAATAGGTTTCAGAACGTTTTAGCCCTTAGTTTTTGAGTTATGGCCCGACAAAGATTTCCCAAAGTTTTGCTATACTAACCCCTTATGAAAAAATGGATTTTTCACCGAAACCTTTAAGTTTGAGCTATCGGGCTGAAAACCTGCATACTTATGCTTTAAGGGATGCTAAATCCGAATAAATAGGTTTCAGAACGTTTTAGGCCTTAGTTTTTGAGTTTTGGCCCGACAAAGATTTCCCAATTTTTGCTATATTAACCCCTTATGAAAAAATGGATTTTTCACCGAAACCTTTAAGTTTGAGCTATCGGGCTGAAAACTTGCATAGTTATGCTTTAAGGGATGCTAAATCCGAATAAATAGGTTTCAGAACGTTTTAGGCCTTAGTTTTTGAGTTTTGGCCCGACAAAGATTTCCCAATTTTTGCTATATTAACCCCTTATGAAAAAATGGATTTTTCACCGAAACCTTTAAGTTTGAGCTATCGGGCTGAAAACTTGCATACTTATGCTTTAAGGGATTCTGAATCCGAATAAATAGGTTTCAGAACGTTTTTGGCCCTTAGTTTTTGAGTTATGGCCCGACAAATATTTCCCAAAGTTTTGCTATACTAACCCCTTATGAAAAATGGTTTTTTCACCGAAACCTTTAAGTTTGAGCTATCGAGCTGAAAACTTGCATACTTATGCTTTAAGTTATGCTAAATCGGACTAAATAGGTTTCAGAACGTTTTAGCCCCTAGATTTTGAGTTATGGCCCGACAAAGATTTCCCTAAGTTGTGCTATACTAACCCCTTATGAAAAAATGAATTTTTCACCGAAACCTTTAAGTTTGAGCTATCGGGCTGAAAACTTGCATACTCATGCTTTAAGGGATGCTAAATCGGAATAAATAGGTTTCAGAACGTTTTAGCCCCTAGATTTTGAGTTATGGCCCGACAAAGATTTCCCTAAGTTTTGCTATACTAACCCCTTATGAAAAAATGGATTTTTCACCGAAACCTTTAAGTTTGGGCTATCGGGCTGAAAACTGGCATACTTATGCTTTAAGGGATGCTTAATCCGAATAAATAGGTTTCAGAACGTTTTAGCCCTTAGTTTTTGAGTTATGGCCCGACAAATATTTCCCAAAGTTTTGCTATACTAACCCCTTATGAAAAATGGTTTTTTCACCGAAACCTTTAAGTTTGAGCTATCGAGCTGAAAACTTGCATACTTATGCTTTAAGTTATGCTAAATCGGACTAAATAGGTTTCAGAACGTTTTAGCCCCTAGATTTTGAGTTATGGCCCGACAAAGATTTCCCTAAGTTGTGCTATACTAACCCCTTATGAAAAAATGAATTTTTCACCGAAACCTTTAAGTTTGAGCTATCGGGCTGAAAACTTGCATACTCATGCTTTAAGGGATGGTAAATCCGAATAAATAGGTTTCAGAACGTTTTAGCCCTTAGTTTTTGAGTTATGACCCGACAAAGATTTCCCAAAGTTTTGCTATACTAACCTCTTATGAAAAAATGGATTTTTCACCGAAACCTTAAAGTTTGAGCTATCGAGCTGAAAACTTGCATACTTATGCTTTAAGGGATGCTAAATCCGAATAAATAGGGTTCAGAACGTTTTAGCCCTTAGTTTTTGAGTTATGGCCCGACAAAAATTTCCCAAAGTTTTCCTATACTAACCCCTTATGAAAAAATGGACTTTTCACCGAAACCTTTAAGTTTGAGCTCTCGGGCTGAAAACTGGCATACTTATGCTTTAAGGGATGCTAAATCCGAATAAATAGGTTTCAGAACGTTTTAGCCCTTAGTTTTTGAGTTATGGCCCGACAAAAATTTCCCAAAGTTTTGCTATACTAACCCCTTATGAAAAAATGGATTTTTCACCGAAACCTTTAAGTTTGAGCTATCAGGCTGAAAACTTGCATACTTATGCTTTAAGGGATGCTAAATCCGAATAAATAGGTTTCAGAACGTTTTAGGCCTTAGTTTTTGAGTTTTGGCCCGACAAAGATTTCCCAATTTTTGCTATATTAACCCCTTATGAAAAAATGGATTTTTCACCGAAACCTTTAAGTTTGAGCTATCGGGCTGAAAACTTGCATAATTATACTTTAAGGGATGCTAAATCCGAATAAATAGGTTTCAGCACGTTTTAGCCCTTAGTTTTTGAGCTATGGCCCGACAAAGATTTCGGAAAGTTTTGCTATACTAACCCCTTATGAAAAAATGGATTTTTCACCGAAACCTTTAAGTTTGAGCCATCGGGCTGAAAACTTGCATACTTATGCTTTAAGGGATGCTAAATCCGAATAAATAGGTTTCAGAACGTTTTAGCCCTTAGTTTTTGAGTTATGGCCCGACAAAGATTTCCCAAAGTTTTGCTATACTAACCCCTTATGAAAAAATGGATTTTTCACCGAAACCTTTAAGTTTGAGCTATCGGGCTGAAAACCTGCATACTTATGCTTTAAGGGATGCTAAATCCGAATAAATAGGTTTCAGAACGTTTTAGGCCTTAGTTTTTGAGTTTTGGCCCGACAAAGATTTCCCAATTTTTGCTATATTAACCCCTTATGAAAAAATGGATTTTTCACCGAAACCTTTAAGTTTGAGCTATCGGGCTGAAAACTTGCATAGTTATGCTTTAAGGGATGCTAAATCCGAATAAATAGGTTTCAGAACGTTTTAGGCCTTAGTTTTTGAGTTTTGGCCCGACAAAGATTTCCCAATTTTTGCTATATTAACCCCTTATGAAAAAATGGATTTTTCACCGAAACCTTTAAGTTTGAGCTATCGGGCTGAAAACTTGCATACTTATGCTTTAAGGGATTCTGAATCCGAATAAATAGGTTTCAGAACGTTTTTGGCCCTTAGTTTTTGAGTTATGGCCCGACAAATATTTCCCAAAGTTTTGCTATACTAACCCCTTATGAAAAATGGTTTTTTCACCGAAACCTTTAAGTTTGAGCTATCGAGCTGAAAACTTGCATACTTATGCTTTAAGTTATGCTAAATCGGACTAAATAGGTTTCAGAACGTTTTAGCCCCTAGATTTTGAGTTATGGCCCGACAAAGATTTCCCTAAGTTGTGCTATACTAACCCCTTATGAAAAAATGGATTTTTCACCGAAACCTTTAAGTTTGAGCTATCGGGCTGAAAACTTGCATACTCATGCTTTAAGGGATGCTAAATCGGAATAAATAGGTTTCAGAACGTTTTAGCCCCTAGATTTTGAGTTATGGCCCGACAAAGATTTCCCTAAGTTTTGCTATACTAACCCCTTATGAAAAAATGGATTTTTCACCGAAACCTTTAAGTTTGAGCTATCGGGCTGAAAACTTGCATACTTATGCTTTAAGGGATGCTAAATCCGAATAAATAGGTTTTAGAATGTTTTAGCCCTTAGTTTTTGAGTTATGGCCCGACAAAGATTTCCCAAAGTTTTGAAAGGGTACCCCCTTATGAAAAAATGGATTTTTCCCCGAAACCTTTAAGTTTGAGCTATCGGGCTGAAAACTTCCATTCTTATGCTTTAAGGGATGCTAAATCGGAATAAATAGGTTTCAGAACGTTTTAGCCCTTAGTTTTTGAGTTTTTGTCCGACAAAGATTTCCCAAAGTTTTGCTATACTAACCCCTTATGAAAAAATGGATTTTTCCCCGAAACCTTTAAGTTTCAGCTATCGGGCTGAAAACTTGCATACTTATGCTTTAAGGGATGCTAAATCCGAATAAATAGGTTTCAGAACGTTTTAGCCCTTAGTTTTTGAGCTATGGCCCGACAAAGATTTCCGAAAGTTTTCCTATACTAACCCCTTATGAAAAAATGGATTTTTTAACGAAATCTTTAAGTTTGAGCTATCGGGCTGAAAACTTGCATACTTATGCTTTAAGGGATGCTAAATCCGAATAAATAGGTTTCAGAACGTTTTAGCCCTTAGTTTTTGAGTTATGGCCCGACAAAGATTTCCCAAAGTTTTGCTATACTAACCCCTTATGAAAAAATGGATATTTCACCGAAACCTTAAAGTTTGAGCTATCGGGCTGAAAACTTGCATACTTATGCTTTAAGGGATGGTAAATCCGAATAAATAGGTTTCAGAACGTTTTAGCCCTTAGTTTTTGAGTTATGACCCGACAAAGATTTCCCAAAGTTTTGCTATACTAACCTCTTATGAAAAAATGGATTTTTCACCGAAACCTTAAAGTTTGAGCTATCGAGCTGAAAACTTGCATACTTATGCTTTAAGGGATGCTAAATCCGAATAAATAGGGTTCAGAACGTTTTAGCCCTTAGTTTTTGAGTTATGGCCCGACAAAAATTTCCCAAAGTTTTCCTATACTAACCCCTTATGAAAAAATGGACTTTTCACCGAAACCTTTAAGTTTGAGCTCTCGGGCTGAAAACTGGCATACTTATGCTTTAAGGGATGCTAAATCCGAATAAATAGGTTTCAGAACGTTTTAGCCCTTAGTTTTTGAGTTATGGCCCGACAAAAATTTCCCAAAGTTTTGCTATACTAACCCCTTATGAAAAAATGGATTTTTCACCGAAACCTTTAAGTTTGAGCTATCAGGCTGAAAACTTGCATACTTATGCTTTAAGGGATGCTAAATCCGAATAAATAGGTTTCAGAACGTTTTAGGCCTTAGTTTTTGAGTTTTGGCCCGACAAAGATTTCCCAATTTTTGCTATATTAACCCCTTATGAAAAAATGGATTTTTCACCGAAACCTTTAAGTTTGAGCTATCGGGCTGAAAACTTGCATAATTATACTTTAAGGGATGCTAAATCCGAATAAATAGGTTTCAGCACGTTTTAGCCCTTAGTTTTTGAGCTATGGCCCGACAAAGATTTCGGAAAGTTTTGCTATATTAACCCCTTATGAAAAAATGGATTTTTCACCGAAACCTTTAAGTTTGAGCCATCGGGCTGAAAACTTGCATACTTATGCTTTAAGGGATGCTAAATCCGAATAAATAGGTTTCAGAACGTTTTAGCCCTTAGTTTTTGAGTTATGGCCCGACAAAGATTTCCCAAAGTTTTGCTATACTAACCCCTTATGAAAAAATGGATTTTTCACCGAAACCTTTAAGTTTGAGCTATCGGGCTGAAAACCTGCATACTTATGCTTTAAGGGATGCTAAATCCGAATAAATAGGTTTCAGAACGTTTTAGGCCTTAGTTTTTGAGTTTTGGCCCGACAAAGATTTCCCAATTTTTGCTATATTAACCCCTTATGAAAAAATGGATTTTTCACCGAAACCTTTAAGTTTGAGCTATCGGGCTGAAAACTTGCATAGTTATGCTTTAAGGGATGCTAAATCCGAATAAATAGGTTTCAGAACGTTTTAGGCCTTAGTTTTTGAGTTTTGGCCCGACAAAGATTTCCCAATTTTTGCTATATTAACCCCTTATGAAAAAATGGATTTTTCACCGAAACCTTTAAGTTTGAGCTATCGGGCTGAAAACTTGCATACTTATGCTTTAAGGGATTCTGAATCCGAATAAATAGGTTTCAGAACGTTTTTGGCCCTTAGTTTTTGAGTTATGGCCCGACAAATATTTCCCAAAGTTTTGCTATACTAACCCCTTATGAAAAATGGTTTTTTCACCGAAACCTTTAAGTTTGAGCTATCGAGCTGAAAACTTGCATACTTATGCTTTAAGTTATGCTAAATCGGACTAAATAGGTTTCAGAACGTTTTAGCCCCTAGATTTTGAGTTATGGCCCGACAAAGATTTCCCTAAGTTGTGCTATACTAACCCCTTATGAAAAAATGAATTTTTCACCGAAACCTTTAAGTTTGAGCTATCGGGCTGAAAACTTGCATACTCATGCTTTAAGGGATGCTAAATCGGAATAAATAGGTTTCAGAACGTTTTAGCCCCTAGATTTTGAGTTATGGCCCGACAAAGATTTCCCTAAGTTTTGCTATACTAACCCCTTATGAAAAAATGGATTTTTCACCGAAACCTTTAAGTTTGGGCTATCGGGCTGAAAACTGGCATACTTATGCTTTAAGGGATGCTTAATCCGAATAAATAGGTTTCAGAACGTTTTAGCCCTTAGTTTTTGAGTTATGGCCCGACAAAAATTTCCCAAAGTTTTGCTATACTAACCCCTTATGAAAAAATGGATTTTTCACCGAAACCTTTAAGTTTGAGCCATCGGGCTGAAAACTTGCATACTTATGCTTTAAGGGATGCTAAATCCGAATATATAGGTTTCATAACGTTTTAGCCCTTAGTTTTTGAGTTACGGCCCGACAAAGATTTCCCAAAGTTTTGCTATACTAACCTTATGAAAAAATGGATTTTTCACCGAAACCTTTAAGTTTGAGCTCTCGGGCTGAAAACTTGCATACTTATGCTTTAAGGGGTGCTAAATCGGAATAAATAGGTTTCAGAACGTTTTAGCCCCTAGATTTTCAGTTATGGCCCGACAAAGATTTCCCTAAGTTTTGCTATACTAACCCCTTATGAAAAAATGGATTTTTCACCGAAACCTTTAAGTTTGAGCTATTGGGCTGAAAACTTGCATACTTATGCTTTAAGGGATGCTGAATCCGAATAAATAGGTTTCATAACGTTTTAGCCCTTAGTTTTTGAGTTATGGCCCGACAAAGATTTCCCTAAGTTTTGCTATACTAACCCCTTATGAAAAAATGGATTTTTCACCGAAACCTTTAAGTTTGAGCTATCGGGCTGAAAACTTGCATACTTATGCTTTAAGGGATTCTGAATCCGAATAAATAGGTTTCAGAACGTTTTTGGCCCTTAGTTTTTGAGTTATGGCCCGACAAATATTTCCCAAAGTTTTGCTATACTAACCCCTTATGAAAAATGGTTTTTTCACCGAAACCTTTAAGTTTGAGCTATCGAGCTGAAAACTTGCATACTTATGCTTTAAGTTATGCTAAATCGGACTAAATAGGTTTCAGAACGTTTTAGCCCCTAGATTTTGAGTTATGGCCCGACAAAGATTTCCCTAAGTTGTGCTATACTAACCCCTTATGAAAAAATGGATTTTTCACCGAAACCTTTAAGTTTGAGCTATCGGGCTGAAAACTTGCATACTCATGCTTTAAGGGATGCTAAATCGGAATAAATAGGTTTCAGAACGTTTTAGCCCCTAGATTTTGAGTTATGGCCCGACAAAGATTTCCCTAAGTTTTGCTATACTAACCCCTTATGAAAAAATGGATTTTTCACCGAAACCTTTAAGTTTGAGCTATCGGGCTGAAAACTTGCATACTTATGCTTTAAGGGATGCTAAATCCGAATAAATAGGTTTTAGAATGTTTTAGCCCTTAGTTTTTGAGTTATGGCCCGACAAAGATTTCCCAAAGTTTTGAAAGGGTACCCCCTTATGAAAAAATGGATTTTTCCCCGAAACCTTTAAGTTTGAGCTATCGGGCTGAAAACTTCCATTCTTATGCTTTAAGGGATGCTAAATCGGAATAAATAGGTTTCAGAACGTTTTAGCCCTTAGTTTTTGAGTTTTTGTCCGACAAAGATTTCCCAAAGTTTTGCTATACTAACCCCTTATGAAAAAATGGATTTTTCCCCGAAACCTTTAAGTTTCAGCTATCGGGCTGAAAACTTGCATACTTATGCTTTAAGGGATGCTAAATCCGAATAAATAGGTTTCAGAACGTTTTAGCCCTTAGTTTTTGAGCTATGGCCCGACAAAGATTTCCGAAAGTTTTCCTATACTAACCCCTTATGAAAAAATGGATTTTTTAACGAAATCTTTAAGTTTGAGCTATCGGGCTGAAAACTTGCATACTTATGCTTTAAGGGATGCTAAATCCGAATAAATAGGTTTCAGAACGTTTTAGCCCTTAGTTTTTGAGTTATGGCCCGACAAAGATTTCCCAAAGTTTTGCTATACTAACCCCTTATGAAAAAATGGATATTTCACCGAAACCTTAAAGTTTGAGCTATCGGGCTGAAAACTTGCATACTTATGCTTTAAGGGATGGTAAATCCGAATAAATAGGTTTCAGAACGTTTTAGCCCTTAGTTTTTGAGTTATGACCCGACAAAGATTTCCCAAAGTTTTGCTATACTAACCTCTTATGAAAAAATGGATTTTTCACCGAAACCTTAAAGTTTGAGCTATCGAGCTGAAAACTTGCATACTTATGCTTTAAGGGATGCTAAATCCGAATAAATAGGGTTCAGAACGTTTTAGCCCTTAGTTTTTGAGTTATGGCCCGACAAAAATTTCCCAAAGTTTTCCTATACTAACCCCTTATGAAAAAATGGACTTTTCACCGAAACCTTTAAGTTTGAGCTCTCGGGCTGAAAACTGGCATACTTATGCTTTAAGGGATGCTAAATCCGAATAAATAGGTTTCAGAACGTTTTAGCCCTTAGTTTTTGAGTTATGGCCCGACAAAAATTTCCCAAAGTTTTGCTATACTAACCCCTTATGAAAAAATGGATTTTTCACCGAAACCTTTAAGTTTGAGCTATCAGGCTGAAAACTTGCATACTTATGCTTTAAGGGATGCTAAATCCGAATAAATAGGTTTCAGAACGTTTTAGGCCTTAGTTTTTGAGTTTTGGCCCGACAAAGATTTCCCAATTTTTGCTATATTAACCCCTTATGAAAAAATGGATTTTTCACCGAAACCTTTAAGTTTGAGCTATCGGGCTGAAAACTTGCATAATTATACTTTAAGGGATGCTAAATCCGAATAAATAGGTTTCAGCACGTTTTAGCCCTTAGTTTTTGAGCTATGGCCCGACAAAGATTTCGGAAAGTTTTGCTATATTAACCCCTTATGAAAAAATGGATTTTTCACCGAAACCTTTAAGTTTGAGCCATCGGGCTGAAAACTTGCATACTTATGCTTTAAGGGATGCTAAATCCGAATAAATAGGTTTCAGAACGTTTTAGCCCTTAGTTTTTGAGTTATGGCCCGACAAAGATTTCCCAAAGTTTTGCTATACTAACCCCTTATGAAAAAATGGATTTTTCACCGAAACCTTTAAGTTTGAGCTATCGGGCTGAAAACCTGCATACTTATGCTTTAAGGGATGCTAAATCCGAATAAATAGGTTTCAGAACGTTTTAGGCCTTAGTTTTTGAGTTTTGGCCCGACAAAGATTTCCCAATTTTTGCTATATTAACCCCTTATGAAAAAATGGATTTTTCACCGAAACCTTTAAGTTTGAGCTATCGGGCTGAAAACTTGCATAGTTATGCTTTAAGGGATGCTAAATCCGAATAAATAGGTTTCAGAACGTTTTAGGCCTTAGTTTTTGAGTTTTGGCCCGACAAAGATTTCCCAATTTTTGCTATATTAACCCCTTATGAAAAAATGGATTTTTCACCGAAACCTTTAAGTTTGAGCTATCGGGCTGAAAACTTGCATACTTATGCTTTAAGGGATTCTGAATCCGAATAAATAGGTTTCAGAACGTTTTTGGCCCTTAGTTTTTGAGTTATGGCCCGACAAATATTTCCCAAAGTTTTGCTATACTAACCCCTTATGAAAAATGGTTTTTTCACCGAAACCTTTAAGTTTGAGCTATCGAGCTGAAAACTTGCATACTTATGCTTTAAGTTATGCTAAATCGGACTAAATAGGTTTCAGAACGTTTTAGCCCCTAGATTTTGAGTTATGGCCCGACAAAGATTTCCCTAAGTTGTGCTATACTAACCCCTTATGAAAAAATGAATTTTTCACCGAAACCTTTAAGTTTGAGCTATCGGGCTGAAAACTTGCATACTCATGCTTTAAGGGATGCTAAATCGGAATAAATAGGTTTCAGAACGTTTTAGCCCCTAGATTTTGAGTTATGGCCCGACAAAGATTTCCCTAAGTTTTGCTATACTAACCCCTTATGAAAAAATGGATTTTTCACCGAAACCTTTAAGTTTGGGCTATCGGGCTGAAAACTGGCATACTTATGCTTTAAGGGATGCTTAATCCGAATAAATAGGTTTCAGAACGTTTTAGCCCTTAGTTTTTGAGTTATGGCCCGACAAAAATTTCCCAAAGTTTTGCTATACTAACCCCTTATGAAAAAATGGATTTTTCACCGAAACCTTTAAGTTTGAGCCATCGGGCTGAAAACTTGCATACTTATGCTTTAAGGGATGCTAAATCCGAATATATAGGTTTCATAACGTTTTAGCCCTTAGTTTTTGAGTTACGGCCCGACAAAGATTTCCCAAAGTTTTGCTATACTAACCTTATGAAAAAATGGATTTTTCACCGAAACCTTTAAGTTTGAGCTCTCGGGCTGAAAACTTGCATACTTATGCTTTAAGGGGTGCTAAATCGGAATAAATAGGTTTCAGAACGTTTTAGCCCCTAGATTTTCAGTTATGGCCCGACAAAGATTTCCCTAAGTTTTGCTATACTAACCCCTTATGAAAAAATGGATTTTTCACCGAAACCTTTAAGTTTGAGCTATTGGGCTGAAAACTTGCATACTTATGCTTTAAGGGATGCTGAATCCGAATAAATAGGTTTCATAACGTTTTAGCCCTTAGTTTTTGAGTTATGGCCCGACAAAGATTTCCCTAAGTTTTGCTATACTAACCCCTTATGAAAAAATGGATTTTTCACCGAAACCTTTAAGTTTGAGCTATCGGGCTGAAAACTTGCATACTTATGCTTTAAGGGATGCTAAATCCGAATAAATAGGTTTTAGAATGTTTTAGCCCTTAGTTTTTGAGTTATGGCCCGACAAAGATTTCCCAAAGTTTTGAAAGGGTACCCCCTTATGAAAAAATGGATTTTTCCCCGAAACCTTTAAGTTTGAGCTATCGGGCTGAAAACTTCCATTCTTATGCTTTAAGGGATGCTAAATCGGAATAAATAGGTTTCAGAACGTTTTAGCCCTTAGTTTTTGAGTTTTTGTCCGACAAAGATTTCCCAAAGTTTTGCTATACTAACCCCTTATGAAAAAATGGATTTTTCCCCGAAACCTTTAAGTTTCAGCTATCGGGCTGAAAACCTGCATACTTATGCTTTAAGGGATGCTAAATCCGAATAAATAGGTTTCAGAACGTTTTAGCCCTTAGTTTTTGAGCTATGGCCCGACAAAGATTTCCGAAAGTTTTCCTATACTAACCCCTTATGAAAAAATGGATTTTTCACCGAAACCTCTAAGTTTGAGCCATCGGGCTGAAAACTTGCATACTTATGCTTTAAGGGATGCTAAATCCGAATAAATAGGTTTCATAACGTTTTAGCCCTTAGTTTTTGAGTTATGGCCCGACAAAGATTTCCCAAAGTTTTGCTATACTAACCCCTTATGAAAAAATGGATTTTTCACCGAAACCTTTAAGTTTGAGCTATCGGGCTGAAAACTTGCATACTTATGCTTTAAGGGATGCTGAATCCGAATAAATAGGTTTCAGAACGTTTTAGCCCTTAGTTTTTGAGTTTTTGTCCGACAAAGGTTTCCCAAAGTTTTGCTATACTAACCCCTTATGAAAAAATGGATTTTTCCCCGAAACCTTTAAGTTTGAGCTATCGGGCTGAAAACTTGCATACTTATGCTTTAAGGGATGCTAAATCCGAATAAATAGGTTTTAGAATGTTTTAGCCCTTAGTTTTTGAGTTACGGCCCGAACAAGATTTCCCAAAGTTTTGCTATATTAACCCCTTATGAAAAAATGGATTTTTCACCGAAACCTTTAAGTTTGAGCTATCGGGCTGAAAACCTGCATACTTATGCTTTAAGGGATGCTAAATCCGAATAAATAGGTTTCATAACGTTTTAGCCCTTAGTTTTTGAGTTATGGCCCGACAAAGATTTCCCAAAGTTTTGCTATACTAACCCCTTATGAAAAAATGGATTTTTCACCGAAACTTTTAAGTTCGAGCTATCGGGCTGAAAACCTGCATACTTATGCTTTAAGGGATGCTAAATCCGGATAAATACGTTTCAGAACGTTTTAGCCCCTAGTTTTTGAGTTATGGCCCGACAAAGATTTCCCAAAGTGTTGCTATACTAACCCCTTATGAAAAAATGGATTTTTCACCGAAACCTTCAAGTTTGAGCTATCGGGCTGAAAACTTGCATACTTATGCTTTAATGGATACTAAATCCGAATAAATAGGTTTCAGAACGTTGTAGCCCTTAGTTTTTGAGTTATGGCCCGACAAAGATTTCCCAAAGTTTTGCTATACTAACCCCTTATGAAAAAATGGATTTTTCACCGAAACCTTCAAGTTTGAGCTATCGGGCTGAAAACTTGCATACTTATGCTTTAAGGGATGCTGAATCCGAATAACTAGGTTTCAGAACGTTTTAGCTCTTAGTTTTTGAGTTATGGCCCGACAAAGATTTCCCAAAGTTTTGCTATACTAACCCCGTATGAAAAAACGGATTTTTCACCGAAACCTTTAAGTTTGAGCTATCGGGCTGAAAACTTGCATACTTATGCTTTAAGGGATGCTGAATCCGAATAAATAGCTTTCAGAACGTTTTTGGCCCTTAGATTTTGAGTTATGGCCCGACAGAGATTTCCCAAAATCTTGAAAGGGTCCTCCCTTATGAAAAAATGGATTTTTCACCGAAACTTTTAAGTTTGAGCTATCGGGCTGAAAACTTGCATACTTATGCTTTAAGGGATGATAAATCCGGATAAATAGGTTTTAGAATGTTTTAGCCCTTAGTTTTTGAGTTATGGCCCGACAAAGATTTCCCAAAGTTTTGAAAGGGTACCCCCTTATGAAAAAATGGATTTTTCCCCGAAACCTTTAAGTTTGAGCTATCGGGCTGAAAACTTCCATTCTTATGCTTTAAGGGATGCTAAATCGGAATAAATAGGTTTCAGAACGTTTTAGCCCTTAGTTTTTGAGTTTTTGTCCGACAAAGATTTCCCAAAGTTTTGCTATACTAACCCCTTATGAAAAAATGGATTTTTCCCCGAAACCTTTAAGTTTCAGCTATCGGGCTGAAAACTTGCATACTTATGCTTTAAGGGATGCTAAATCCGAATAAATAGGTTTCAGAACGTTTTAGCCCTTAGTTTTTGAGCTATGGCCCGACAAAGATTTCCGAAAGTTTTCCTATACTAACCCCTTATGAAAAAATGGATTTTTCACCGAAACCTCTAAGTTTGAGCCATCGGGCTGAAAACTTGCATACTTATGCTTTAAGGGATGCTAAATCCGAATAAATAGGTTTCATAACGTTTTAGCCCTTAGTTTTTGAGTTATGGCCCGACAAAGATTTCCCAAAGTTTTGCTATACTAACCCCTTATGAAAAAATGGATTTTTCACCGAAACCTTTAAGTTTGAGCTATCGGGCTGAAAACTTGCATACTTATGCTTTAAGGGATGCTGAATCCGAATAAATAGGTTTCAGAACGTTTTAGCCCTTAGTTTTTGAGTTTTTGTCCGACAAAGGTTTCCCAAAGTTTTGCTATACTAACCCCTTATGAAAAAATGGATTTTTCCCCGAAACCTTTAAGTTTGAGCTATCGGGCTGAAAACTTGCATACTTATGCTTTAAGGGATGCTAAATCCGAATAAATAGGTTTTAGAATGTTTTAGCCCTTAGTTTTTGAGTTACGGCCCGAACAAGATTTCCCAAAGTTTTGCTATATTAACCCCTTATGAAAAAATGGATTTTTCACCGAAACCTTTAAGTTTGAGCTATCGGGCTGAAAACCTGCATACTTATGCTTTAAGGGATGCTAAATCCGAATAAATAGGTTTCATAACGTTTTAGCCCTTAGTTTTTGAGTTATGGCCCGACAAAGATTTCCCAAAGTTTTGCTATACTAACCCCTTATGAAAAAATGGATTTTTCACCGAAACTTTTAAGTTCGAGCTATCGGGCTGAAAACCTGCATACTTATGCTTTAAGGGATGCTAAATCCGGATAAATACGTTTCAGAACGTTTTAGCCCCTAGTTTTTGAGTTATGGCCCGACAAAGATTTCCCAAAGTGTTGCTATACTAACCCCTTATGAAAAAATGGATTTTTCACCGAAACCTTCAAGTTTGAGCTATCGGGCTGAAAACTTGCATACTTATGCTTTAATGGATACTAAATCCGAATAAATAGGTTTCAGAACGTTGTAGCCCTTAGTTTTTGAGTTATGGCCCGACAAAGATTTCCCAAAGTTTTGCTATACTAACCCCTTATGAAAAAATGGATTTTTCACCGAAACCTTCAAGTTTGAGCTATCGGGCTGAAAACTTGCATACTTATGCTTTAAGGGATGCTGAATCCGAATAACTAGGTTTCAGAACGTTTTAGCTCTTAGTTTTTGAGTTATGGCCCGACAAAGATTTCCCAAAGTTTTGCTATACTAACCCCGTATGAAAAAACGGATTTTTCACCGAAACCTTTAAGTTTGAGCTATCGGGCTGAAAACTTGCATACTTATGCTTTAAGGGATGCTGAATCCGAATAAATAGCTTTCAGAACGTTTTTGGCCCTTAGATTTTGAGTTATGGCCCGACAGAGATTTCCCAAAATCTTGAAAGGGTCCTCCCTTATGAAAAAATGGATTTTTCACCGAAACTTTTAAGTTTGAGCTATCGGGCTGAAAACTTGCATACTTATGCTTTAAGGGATGATAAATCCGGATAAATAGGTTTCAGAACGTTTTAGCCCTTAGTTTTTGAGTTATGGCTCGACAAATATTTCCCAAAGTTTTGCTATACTAACCCCTTATGAAAAAATGGATTTTTCACCGAAACCTTCAAGTTTGAGCTTTCGGGCTGAAAACTTGCATACTTATGCTTTAATGGATACTTAATCCGAATAAATAGGTTTCAGAACGTTTTAGCCCTTAGTTTTTGAGTTATGGCCCGACAAAAATTTCCCAAAGTTATGCTATACTAACCCCATATGAAAAAACGGATTTTTCACCGAACCCTTTAAGTTTGAGCTATCGGGCTGAAAACTTGCATACTTATGCTTTAAGGGATGCTGAATCCGAATAAATAGCTTTCAGAACGTTTTAGCCCTTAGTTTTTGAGTTATGGCCCGACAAAGATTTCCCAAAGTTTTGCTATACTAACCCCTTATGAAAAAATGGATTTTTCACCGAAACCTTCAAGTTTGAGCTATCGGGCTGAAAACTTGCATACTTATGCTTTAATGGATACTTAAGACGAATAAATAGGTTTCAGAAAGTTTTAGCCCTTAGTTTTTGAGGTATGGCCCGACAAAGATTTCCCAAAGTTTTGCTATACTAACCCCTTATTAAAAAACGGATTTTTCACCGAACCCTTTAAGTTTGAGCTATCGGGCGGAAACTTGCATACTTATGCTTTAAGGGATGCTGAATCCGAATAAATAGCTTTCAGAACGTTTTAGCTCTTAGTTTTTGAGTTATGGCCCGACAAAGATTTCCCAAAGTTTTGCTATACTAACCCCTTATGAAAAAATGGATTTTTCACCGAACCCTTTAAGTTTGAGCTATCGGGCTGAAAACTTGCATACTTATGCTTTAAGGGATTCTGAATCCGAATAAATAGGTTTCAGAACGTTTTAGCTCTTATTTTTTGAGTTATGGCTCGACAAAGATTTCCCAAAGTTTTGCTATACTAACCCCTTATGAAAAAACGGATTTTTCACCGAAACCTTTAAGTTTGAGCTATCGGGCTGAAAACTTGCATACTTATGCTTTAAGGGATGCTAAATCCGAATAAATAGGTTTCAGAACGTTTTAGCCCTTAGTTTTTGAGTTATGGCCCGACAAAGATTTCCCAAAGTTTTGCTATACTATCTCCGTATGAAAAAACGGATTTTTCACCGAAACCTTTAAGTTTGAGCTATCGGGCTGAAAACTTGCATACTTACGCTTTAAGGGATGCTGAATCCGAATAAATAGGTTTCAGAACGTTTTTGGCCCTTAGTTTTTGAGTTATGGCCCGACAAAGATTTCCCAAAGTTTTGCTATACTAACCCCTTATGAAAAATGGTTTTTTCACAGAAACCTTTAAGTTTGAGCCATAGGGCTGAAAACTTGCATACTTATGCTTTAAGGGATGCTGAATCCGAATAAATAGGTTTCAGAACGTTTTAGCTCTTAGTTTTTGAGTTATGGCCCGACAAAGATTTCCCAAAGTTTTGCTATACTAACTCCGTATGAAAAAACGGATTTTTCACCGAAACCTTTAAGTTTGAGCTATCGGGCTGAAAACTTGCATACTTATGCTTTAAGGGATGCTGAATCCGAACAAATAGGTTTCAGAACGTTTTAGCCCTTAGTTTTTGAGTTATGGCCCGACAAAGATTTCCCAAAGTTTTGCTATACTAACCCCTTATGAAAAATGGTTTTTTCACCGAAACCTTTAAGTTTGAGCTATCGGGCTGAAAACTTGCATACTTATGCTTTAAGGGATGCTGAATCCGAATAAATAGCTTTCAGAACGTTTTAGCCCCTAGTTTTTGAGTTATGGCCCGACAAAGATTTCCCAAAGTTTTGCTATACTAACCCCTTATGAAAAAATGGATTTTTCACCGAAACCTTTAAGTTTGAGCTATCGGGCTGAAAACTTGCATACTTATGCTTTAAGGGATGCTAAATCCGAATAAATAGGTTTCAGAACGTTTTGGCCCTTAGATTTTGAGTTATGGCCCGACAGAGATTTCCCAAAATCTTGAAAGGGTCCTCCCTTATGAAAAAATGGATTTTTCACCGAAACTTTTAAGTTTGAGCTAGCGGGCTGAAAACCTGCGTACTTATGCTTTAAGGGATGCTAAATCCGGATAAATAGGTTTCAGAACGTTTTAGCCCTTAGTTTTTGAGTTATGGCCCGACAAAGATTTCCCAAAGTTTTGCTATACTAACCCCTTATGAAAAAATGGATTTTTCACCGAAACCTTTAAGTTTGAGCTATCGGGCTGAAAACTTGCATACTTATGCTTTAAGGGATGCTAAATCCGGATAAATAGGTTTCAGAACGTTTTAGCCCTTAGTTTTTGAGTTATGGCTCGACAAAGATTTCCCAAAGTTTTGCTATACTAACCCCTTATTAAAAAACGGATTTTTCACCGAACCCTTTAAGTTTGAGCTATCGGGCTGAAAACTTGCATACTTATGCTTTAAGGGATACTTAATCCGAATAAATAGGTTTCAGAACGTTTTAGCCCTTAGTTTTTGAGGTATGGCCCGACAAAGATTTCCCAAAGTTTTGCTATACTAACCCCGTATTAAAAAACGGATTTTTCACCGAACCCTTTAAGTTTGAGCTATCGGGCTGAAAACTTGCATACTTATGCTTTAAGGGATACTTAATCCGAATAAATAGGTTTCAGAACGTTTTAGCCCTTAGTCTTTGAGGTATGGCCCGACAAAAATTTCCCAAAGTTTTGCTATACTAACCCCTTATGAAAAATGGTTTTTTCACAGAAACCTTTAAGTTTGAGCCATCGGGCTGAAAACTTGCATACTTATGCTTTAAGGGATGCTGAATCCGAATAAATAGGTTTCAGAAAGCTTTAGCTCTTAGTTTTTGAGTTATGGCCCGACAAAGATTACCTAAAGTTTTGCTATACTAACCCCGTATTAAAAAACAGATTTTTCACCGAAACCTTTAAGTTTGAGCTATCGGGCTGAAAACTTGCATACTTATGCTTTAAGGGATACTTAATCCGAATAAATAGGTTTCAGAACGTTTTAGCCCTTAGTTTTTGAGGTATGGCCCGACAAAGATTTCCCAAAGTTTTGCTATACTAACTCCGTATGAAAAAACGGATTTTTCACCGAAACCTTTAAGTTTGAGCTATCGGGCTGAAAACTTGCATACTTATGCTTTAAGGGATGCTGAATTCGAATAAATAGGTTTCAGAACGTTTTATCTCTTAGTTTTTGAGTTATGGCCCGACAAAGATTTCCTAAAGTTTTGCTATACTAACCCCGTATTAAAAAACAGATTTTTCACCGAAACCTTTAAGTTTGAGCTATCGGGCTGAAAACTTGCATACTTATGCTTTAAGGGATGCTGAATTCGAATAAATAGGTTTCAGAACGTTTTAGCTCTTAGTTTTTGAGTTATGGCCCGACAAAGATTTCCTAAAGTTTTGCTATACTAACCCCGTATTAAAAAACAGATTTTTCACCGAAACCTTTAAGTTTGAGCTATCGGGCTGAAAACTTGCATACTTATGCTTTAAGGGATGCTGAATCCGAATAAATAGGTTTCAGAACGTTTTTGGCCCTTAGTTTTTGAGTTATGGCCCGACAAAGATTTCCCAAAGTTTTGCTATACTAACCCCTTATGAAAAATGGTTTTTTCACCGAAACCTTTAAGTTTGAGCTATCGGGCTGAAAACTTGCATACTTATGCTTTAAGGGATGCTGAATTCGAATAAATAGGTTTCAGAACGTTTTAGCTCTTAGTTTTTGAGTTATGGCCCGACAAAGATTTCCCAAAGTTTTGCTATACTAACTCCGTATGAAAAAACGGATTTTTCACCGAAACCTTTAAGTTTGAGCTATCGGGCTGAAAACTTGCATACTTACGCTTTAAGGGATGCTAAATCCGAATAAATAGGTTTCAGAACGTTTTAGCCCGTAGTTTTTGAGTTATGGCCCGACAAAGATTTCCCAAAGTTTTGAAAGGGTACCCCCTTATGAAAAAATGGATTTATCCCCGAAACCTTTAAGTTTGAGCTATCGGGCTGAAAACTTGCATACTTATGCTTCAAGGGATGCTGAATCCGAATAAATAGGTTTCAGAACGTTTTAGCCCTTAGTTTTTGAGTTTTGGCCCGCCAAAGATTTCCCAAAGTTTTGCTATACTAACCCCTTATGAAAAAATGGATTTTTCACCGAAACCTTTAAGTTTGAGCTATTGGGCTGAAAACTTGCATACTTATGCTTTAAGGGATGCTGAATCCGAATAAATAGGTTTCAGAACGTTTTAGCCCTTAGTTTTTGAGTTTTGGCCCGACAAAGATTTCCCAAAGTTTTGCTATACTAACCCCTTATGAAAAAATGGATTTTTCACCGAAACCTTTAAGTTTGAGCTATCGGGCTGAAAACTTGCATACTTATGCTTTAAGGGATGCTGAATCCGAATAAATAGGTTTCATAACGTTTTAGCCCTTAGTTTTTGAGTTATGGCCCGATAAAGATTTCCCAAAGTTTTGCTATACTAACCCCTTATGAAAAAATGGATTTTTCACCGAAACCTTTAAGTTTGAGCTATTGGGCTGAAAACTTGCATACTTATGCTTTAAGGGATGCTGAATCCGAATAAATAGGTTTCGTAACGTTTTAGCCCTTAGTTTTTGAGTTTTGGCCCGCCAAAGATTTCCCAAAGTTTTGCTATACTAACCCCTTATGAAAAAATGAATTTTTCACCGAAACCTTTAAGTTTGAGCTATTGGGCTGAAAACTTGCATACTTATGCTTTAAGGGATGCTGAATCCGAATAAATAGGTTTCATAACGTTTTAGCCCTTAGTTTTTGAGTTATGGCCCGACAAAGATTTCCCAAAGTTTTGCTATACTAACCCCTTATGAAAAAATGGATTTTTCACCGAAACCTTTAAGTTTGAGCTATCGGGCTGAAAACTTGCATACTTATGCTTTAAGGGATGCTAAATCGGAATAAATAGGTTTCAAAACGTTTTAGCCCTTAGTTTTTGAGTTATGGCCCGACAAAGATTTCCCAAAGTTTTGCTATACTAACCCCTTATGAAAAAATGGATTTTTCACCGAAACCTTTAAGTTTGAGCTATCGGGCTGAAAACTTGCATACTTACGCTTTAAGGGATGCTAAATCCGAATAAATAGGTTTCAGAACGTTTTAGCCCGTAGTTTTTGAGTTATGGCCCGACAAAGATTTCCCAAAGTTTTGAAAGGGTACCCCCTTATGAAAAAATGGATTTATCCCCGAAACCTTTAAGTTTGAGCTATCGGGCTGAAAACTTGCATACTTATGCTTCAAGGGATGCTGAATCCGAATAAATAGGTTTCAGAACGTTTTAGCCCTTAGTTTTTGAGTTTTGGCCCGCCAAAGATTTCCCAAAGTTTTGCTATACTAACCCCTTATGAAAAAATGGATTTTTCACCGAAACCTTTAAGTTTGAGCTATTGGGCTGAAAACTTGCATACTTATGCTTTAAGGGATGCTGAATCCGAATAAATAGGTTTCAGAACGTTTTAGCCCTTAGTTTTTGAGTTTTGGCCCGACAAAGATTTCCCAAAGTTTTGCTATACTAACCCCTTATGAAAAAATGGATTTTTCACCGAAACCTTTAAGTTTGAGCTATCGGGCTGAAAACTTGCATACTTATGCTTTAAGGGATGCTGAATCCGAATAAATAGGTTTCATAACGTTTTAGCCCTTAGTTTTTGAGTTATGGCCCGATAAAGATTTCCCAAAGTTTTGCTATACTAACCCCTTATGAAAAAATGGATTTTTCACCGAAACCTTTAAGTTTGAGCTATTGGGCTGAAAACTTGCATACTTATGCTTTAAGGGATGCTGAATCCGAATAAATAGGTTTCGTAACGTTTTAGCCCTTAGTTTTTGAGTTTTGGCCCGCCAAAGATTTCCCAAAGTTTTGCTATACTAACCCCTTATGAAAAAATGGATTTTTCACCGAAACCTTTAAGTTTGAGCTATTGGGCTGAAAACTTGCATACTTATGCTTTAAGGGATGCTGAATCCGAATAAATAGGTTTCGTAACGTTTTAGCCCTTAGTTTTTGAGTTTTGGCCCGCCAAAGATTTCCCAAAGTTTTGCTATACTAACCCCTTATGAAAAAATGGATTTTTCACCGAAACCTTTAAGTTTGAGCTATTGGGCTGAAAACTTGCATACTTATGCTTTAAGGGATGCTGAATCCGAATAAATAGGTTTCATAACGTTTTAGCCCTTAGTTTTTGAGTTATGGCCCGACAAAGATTTCCCAAAGTTTTGCTATACTAACCCCTTATGAAAAAATGGATTTTTCACCGAAACCTTTAAGTTTGAGCTATCGGGCTGAAAACTTGCATACTTATGCTTTAAGGGATGCTAAATCCGAATAAATAGGTTTTAGAATGTTTTAGCCCTTAGTTTTTGAGTTATGGCCCGACAAAGATTTCCGAAAGTTTTGAAAGGGTACCCCCTTATGAAAAAATGGATTTTTCCCCGAAACCTTTAAGTTTGAGCTATCGGGCTGAAAACTTCCATTCTTATGCTTTAAGGGATGCTAAATCGGAATAAATAGGTTTCAGAACGTTTTAGCCCTTAGTTTTTGAGTTTTTGTCCGACAAAGATTTCCCAAAGTTTTGCTATACTAACCCCTTATGAAAAAATGGATTTTTCCCCGAAACCTTTAAGTTTCAGCTATCGGGCTGAAAACTTGCATACTTATGCTTTAAGGGATGCTAAATCCGAATAAATAGGTTTCAGAACGTTTTAGCCCTTAGTTTTTGAGCTATGGCCCGACAAAGATTTCCGAAAGTTTTCCTATACTAACCCCTTATGAAAAAATGGATTTTTCACCGAAACCTTTAAGTTTGAGCTATCGGGCTGAAAACTTGCATACTTATGCTTTAAGGGATGCTGAATCCGAATAAATAGGTTTCACAACGTTTTAGCCCTTAGTTTTTGAGTTTTTGTCCGACAAAGGTTTCCCAAAGTTTTGCTATACTAACCCCTTATGAAAAAATGGATTTTTCCCCGAAACCTTTAAGTTTGAGCTATCGGGCTGAAAACTTGCATACTTATGCTTTAAGGGATGCTAAATCCGAATAAATATGTTTTAGAATGTTTTAGCCCTTAGTTTTTGAGTTACGGCCCGAACAAGATTTCCCAAAGTTTTGCTATATTAACCCCTTATGAAAAAATGGATTTTTCACCGAAACCTTTAAGTTTGTGCTATCGGGCTGAAAACCTGCATACTTATGCTTTAAGGGATGCTAAATCCGGATAAATAGGTTTCAGAACGTTTTAGCCCCTAGTTTTTGAGTTATGGCCCGACAAAGATTTCCCAAAATTTTGCTATACTAACCCCTTATGAAAAAATGGATTTTTCACCGAAACCTTCAAGTTTGAGCTATCGGGCTGAAAACCTGCATACTTATGCTTTAATGGATACTAAATCCGAATAAATAGGTTTCATAACGTTTTAGCCCTTAGTTTTTGAGTTATGGCCCGACAAAGATTTCCCAAAGTTTTGCTATACTAACCCCTTATGAAAAAATGGATTTTTCACCGAAACCTTCAAGTTTGAGCTATCGGGCTGAAAACCTGCATACTTATGCTTTAATGGATACTAAATCCGAATAAATAGGTTTCATAACGTTTTAGCCCTTAGTTTTTGAGTTATGGCCCGACAAAGATTTCCCAAAGTTTTGCTATACTAACCCCTTATGAAAAAATGGATTTTTCACCGAAACTTTTAAGTTCGAGCTATCGGGCTGAAAACCTGCATACTTATGCTTTAAGGGATGCTAAATCCGGATAAATAGGTTTCAGAACGTTTTAGCCCTTAGTTTTTGAGTTACGGCCCGAACAAGATTTCCCAAAGTTTTGCTATATTAACCCCTTATGAAAAAATGGATTTTTCACCGAAACCTTTAAGTTTGAGCTATCGGGCTGAAAACCTGCATACTTATGCTTTAAGGGATGCTAAATCCGAATAAATAGGTTTCATAACGTTTTAGCCCTTAGTTTTTGAGTTATGGCCCGACAAAGATTTCCCAAAGTTTTGCTATACTAACCCCTTATGAAAAAATGGATTTTTCACCGAAACTTTTAAGTTCGAGCTATCGGGCTGAAAACCTGCATACTTATGCTTTAAGGGATGCTAAATCCGGATAAATAGGTTTCAGAACGTTTTAGCCCCTAGTTTTTGAGTTATGGCCCGACAAAGATTTCCCAAAGTGTTGCTATACTAACCCCTTATGAAAAAATGGATTTTTCACCGAAACCTTCAAGTTTGAGCTATCGGGCTGAAAACTTGCATACTTATGCTTTAATGGATACTAAATCCGAATAAATAGGTTTCAGAACGTTGTAGCCCTTAGTTTTTGAGTTATGGCCCGACAAAGATTTCCCAAAGTTTTGCTATACTAACCCCTTATGAAAAAATGGATTTTTCACCGAAACCTTTAAGTTTGAGCTATCGGACTGAAAACTTACATACTTATGCTTTAAGGGATGTTGAATCCGAATAAATAGGTTTCAGAACGTTTTAGCCCTTAGTTTTTGAGTTATGGCCCGACAAAGATTTCCCAAAGTTTTGCTATACTAACCCCTTATGAAAAATGGTTTTTTCACCGCAACCTTTAAGTTTGAGCTATCGGGCTGAAAACTTGCATACTTATGCTTTAAGGGATGCTGAATCCGAATAAATAGGTTTCAGAACGTTTTAGCTCTTAGTTTTTAAGTTATGGTCCGACAAAGATTTCCCAAAGTTTTGCTATACTAACCCCGTATGAAAAAACGGATTTTTCACCGAAACCTTTAAGTTTGAGCTATCGGGCTGAAAACTTGCATACTTATGCTTTAAGGGATGCTGAATCCGAATAAATAGCTTTCCGAACGTTTTAGCTCTTAGTTTTTGAGTTATGGCCCGACAAAGATTTCCCAAAGTTTTGCTATACTAACCCCTTATGAAAAAATGGATTTTTCACCGAAACCTTCAAGTTTGAGCTATCGGGCTGAAAACTTGCATACTTATGCTTTAATCGATGCTGAATCCGAATAAATAGGTTTCAGAACGTTTTAGCCCTTAGTTTTTGAGGTATGGCCCGACAAAGATTTCCCAAAGTTTTGCTATACTAACCCCTTATTAAAAAACGGATTTTTCACCGAACCCTTTAAGTTTGAGCTATCGGGCTGAAAACTTGCATACTTATGCTTTAAGGGATACTGAATCCGAATAAATAGGTTTCAGAACGTTTTTGGCCCTTAGTTTTTGAGTTATGGCCCGACAAATATTTCCCAAAGTTTTGCTATACTAACCCCTTATGAAAAATGGATTTTTCACAGAAACCTTTAAGTTTGAGCCATCGGGCTGAAAACTTGCATACTTATGCTTTAAGGGATGCTGAATCCGAATAAATAGGTTTCAGAACGTTTTAGCCCTTAGTTTTTGAGTTATGGCCCGACAAAGATTTCCCAAAGTTTTGCTATACTAACCCCTTATGAAAAAATGGATTTTTCACCGAAACCTTCAAGTTTGAGCTATCGGGCTGAAAACTTGCATACTTATGCTTTAAGGGATGCTGAATCCGAATAAATAGGTTTCAGAACGTTTTAGCCCTTAGTTTTTGAGGTATGGCCCGACAAAGATTTCCCAAAGTTTTGCTATACTAACCCCTTATTAAAAAACGGATTTTTCACCGAACCCTTTAAGTTTGAGCTATCGGGCTGAAAACTTGCATACTTATGCTTTAAGGGATGCTGAATCCGAATAAATAGGTTTCAGAACGTTTTTGGCCCTTAGTTTTTGAGTTATGGCCCGACAAATATTTCCCAAAGTTTTGCTATACTAACCCCGTATGAAAAAACGGATTTTTCACCGAAACCTTTAAGTTTGAGCTATCGGGCTGAAAACTTGCATACTTATGCTTTAAGGGATGCTGAATCCGAATAAATAGGTTTCAGAACGTTTTAGCCCTTAGTTTTTGAGTTATGGCCCGACAAAGATTTCTCAAAGTTTTGCTATACTAACCCCTTATTAAAAAATGGTTTTTTCACCGAAACCTTTAAGTTTGAGCTATCGGGCTGAAAACTTGCATACTTATGCTTTAAGGGATGCTGAATCCGAATAACTAGGTTTCAGAACGTTTTAGCTCTTAGTTTTTGAGTTATGGCTCGACAAAGATTTCCCAAAGTTATGCTATACTAACCCCGTATGAAAAAACGGATTTTTCACCGAAACTTTTAAGTTTGAGCTATCGGGCTGAAAACTTGCATACTTATGCTTTAAGGGATGCTAAATCCGAATAAATAGGTTTCAGAACGTTTTAGCCCTTAGTTTTTGAGTTATGGCCCGACAAAGATTTCCCAAAGTTTTGCTATACTAACTCCGTATGAAAAAACGGATTTTTCACCGAAACCTTTAAGTTTGAGCTATCGGGCTGAAAACTTGCATACTTACGCTTTAAGGGATGCTGAATCCGAATAAATAGGTTTCAGAACGTTTTTGGCCCTTAGTTTTTGAGTTATGGCCCGACAAAGATTTCCCAAAGTTTTGCTATACTAACCCCTTATGAAAAATGGTTTTTTCACAGAAACCTTTAAGTTTGAGCCATCGGGCTGAAAACTTGCATACTTATGCTTTAAGGGATGCTGAATCCGAATAAATAGGTTTCAGAACGTTTTAGCCCTTAGTTTTTGAGTTATGGCCCGACAAAGATTTCCCAAAATTTTGCTATACTAACCCCTTATGAAAAATGGTTTTTTCACCGAAACCTTTAAGTTTGAGCTATCGGGCTGAAAACTTGCATACTTATGCTTTAAGGGATGCTGAATCCGAATAAATAGGTTTCAGAACGTTTTAGCTTTTAGTTTTTGAGTTATGGCCCGACAAAGATTTCCTAAAGTTTTGCTATACTAACCCCGTATTAAAAAACAGATTTTTCACCGAAACCTTTAAGTTTGAGCTATCGGGCTGAAAACTTGCATACTTATGCTTTAAGGGATGCTGAATCCGAATAACTAGGTTTCAGAACGTTTTAGCTCTTAGTTTTTGAGTTATGGCCCGACAAAGATTTCCCAAAGTTTTGCTATACTAACCCCGTATGAAAAAACGGATTTTTCACCGAAACCTTTAAGTTTGAGCTATCGGGCTGAAAACTTGCATACTTATGCTTTAAGGGATGCTGAATCCGAATAAATAGCTTTCAGAACGTTTTAGCACTTAGTTTTTGAGTTATGGCCCGACAAAGATTTCCCAAAGTTTTGCTATACTAACCCCGTATTAAAAAACAGATTTTTCACCGAAACCTTTAAGTTTGAGCTATCGGGCTGAAAACTTGCATACTTATGCTTTAAGGGATGCTAAATCCGAATAAATAGGTTTCAGAACGTTTTGGCCCTTAGATTTTGAGTTATGGCCCGACAGAGATTTCCCAAAATCTTGAAAGGGTCCTCCCTTATGAAAAAATGGATTTTTCACCGAAACTTTTAAGTTTGAGCTATCGGGCTGAAAACCTGCATACTTATGCTTTAAGGGATGCTAAATCCGGATAAATAGGTTTCAGAACGTTTTAGCCCTTAGTTTTTGAGTTATGGCCCGACAAAGATTTCCCAAAGTTTTGCTATACTAACCCCTTATGAAAAAATGGATTTTTCACCGAAACCTTTAAGTTTGAGCTATCGGGCTGAAAACTTGCATACTTATGCTTTAAGGGATGCTAAATCCGAATGAATAGGTTTCAGAACGTTTTGGCCCTTAGATTTTGAGTTATGGCCCGACAGAGATTTTCCAAAATCTTGAAAGGGTCCTCCCTTATGAAAAAACGGATTTTTCACCGAACCCTTTAAGTTTGAGCTATCGGGCTGAAAACTTGCATACTTATGCTTTAAGGGATGCTGAATCCGAATAAATAGGTTTCAGAACGTTTTTGGCCTTAGTTTTTGAGTTATGGCCCGACAAATATTTCCCAAAGTTTTGCTATACTAACCCCTTATGAAAAATGGTTTTTTCACCGAAACCTTTAAGTTTGAGCTATCGGGCTGAAAACTTGCATACTTATGCTTTAAGGGATGCTGAATCCGAATAACTAGGTTTCAGAACGTTTTAGCTCTTAGTTTTTGAGTTATGGCCCGACAAAGATTTCCCAAAGTTTTGCTATACTAACCCCGTATGAAAAAACGGATTTTTCACCGAAACCTTTAAGTTTGAGCTATCGGGCTCAAAACTTGCATACTTATGCTTTAATGGATACTTAATCCGAATAAATAGGTTTCAGAACGTTTTAGCCCTTAGTTTTTGAGGTATGGCCCGACAAAGATTTCCCAAAGTTTTGCTATACTAACCCCTTATGAAAAAACGGATTTTTCACCGAACCCTTTAAGTTTGAGCTATCGGGCTGAAAACTTGCATACTTATGCTTTAAGGGATGCTGAATCCGAATAAATAGGTTTCAGAACGTTTTTGGCCCTTAGATTTTGAGTTATGGCCCGACAGAGATTTCCCAAAATCTTGAAAGGGTCCTCCCTTATGAAAAAATGGATTTTTCACCGAAACTTTTAAGTTTGAGCTATCGGGCTGAAAACCTGCATACTTATGCTTTAAGGGATGCTAAATCCGGATAAATAGGTTTCAGAACGTTTTAGCTCTTAGTTTTTGAGTTATGGCCCGACAAAGATTTCCTAAAGTTTTGCTATACTAACCCCGTATTAAAAAACAGATTTTTCACCGAAACCTTTAAGTTTGAGCTATCGGGCTGAAAACTTGCATACTTATGCTTTAAGGGATACTTAATCCGAATAAATAGGTTTCAGAACGTTTTAGTCCTTAGTTTTTGAGGTATGGCCCGACAAAGATTTCCCAAAGTTTTGCTATACTAACTCCGTATGAAAAAACGGATTTTTCACCGAAACCTTTAAGTTTGAGCTATCGGGCTGAAAACTTGCATACTTATGCTTTAAGGGATGCTGAATTCGAATAAATAGGTTTCAGAACGTTTTAGCTCTTAGTTTTTCAGTTATGGCCCGACAAAGATTTCCTAAAGTTTTGCTATACTAACCCCGTATTAAAAAACAGATTTTTCACCGAAACCTTTAAGTTTGAGCTATCGGGCTGAAAACTTGCATACTTATGCTTTAAGGGATGCTGAATCCGAATAAATAGGTTTCAGAACGTTTTTGCCCTTAGTTTTTGAGTTATGGCCCGACAAAGATTTCCCAAAGTTTTGCTATACTAACCCCTTATGAAAAATGGTTTTTTCACCGAAACCTTTAAGTTTGAGCTATCGGGCTGAAAACTTGCATACTTATGCTTTAAGGGATGCTGAATTCGAATAAATAGGTTTCAGAACGTTTTAGCTCTTAGTTTTTGAGTTATGGCCCGACAAAGATTTCCCAAAGTTTTGCTATACTAACTCCGTATGAAAAAACGGATTTTTCACCGAAACCTTTAAGTTTGAGCTATCGGGCTGAAAACTTCCATACTTATGCTTTAAGGGATGCTAAATCGGAATAAATAGGTTTCAGAACGTTTTAGCCCTTAGTTTTTGAGTTATGGCCCGACAAAGATTTCCCAAAGTTTTGCTATACTAACCCCTTATGAAAAAATGGATTTTTCACCGAAACCTTTAAGTTTGAGCTATCGGGCTGAAAACTTGCATACTTATGCTTTAAGGGATGCTAAATCCGGATAAATAGGTTTCAGAACGTTTTAGCCCTTAGTTTTTGAGTTATGGCTCGACAAAGATTTCCCAAAGTTTTGCTATACTAACCCCTTATGAAAAAATGGATTTTTCACCGAACCCTTTAAGTTTGAGCTATCGGGCTGAAAACTTGCATACTTATGCTTTAAGGGATACTTAATCCGAATAAATAGGTTTCAGAACGTTTTAGCCCTTAGTTTTTGAGGTATGGCCCGACAAAAATTTCCCAAAGTTTTGCTATACTAACCCCTTATGAAAAATGGTTTTTTCACAGAAACCTTTAAGTTTGAGCCATCGGGCTGAAAACTTGCATACTTATGCTTTAAGGGATGCTGAATCCGAATAAATAGGTTTCAGAACGTTTTAGCCCTTAGTTTTTGAGTTATGGCCCGACAAAGATTTCCCAAAGCTTTGCTATACTAACCCCTTATGAAAAATGGTTTTTTCACAGAAACCTTTAAGTTTGAGCCATCGGGCTGAAAACTTGCATACTTATGCTTTAAGGGATGCAGAATCCGAATAAATAGGTTTCAGAACGTTTTAGCTCTTAGTTTTTGAGTTATGGCCCGACAAAGATTTCCCAAAGTTTTGCTATACTAACCCCTTATGAAAAAATGGATTTTTCACCGAACCCTTTAAGTTTGAGCTATCGGGCTGAAAACTTGCATACTTATGCTTTAAGGGATTCTGAATCCGAATAAATAGGTTTCAGAACGTTTTTGGCCCTTAGTTTTTGAGTTATGGCCCGACAAATATTTCCCAAAGTTTTGCTATACTAACCCCTTACGAAAATTGGTTTTTTCACCGAAACCTTTAAGTTTGAGCAATCGAGCTGAAAACTTGCATACTTATGCTTTAAGGGATGCTGAATCCGAATAACTAGGTTTCAGAACGTTTTAGCTCTTATTTTTTGAGTTATGGCCCGACAAAGATTTCCCAAAGTTATGCTATACTAACCCCGTATGAAAAAACGGATTTTTCACCGAAACCTTTAAGTTTGAGCTATCGGGCTGAAAACTTGCATACTTATGCTTTAAGGGATTCTGAATCCGAATAAATAGGTTTCAGAACGTTTTTGGCCCTTAGTTTTTGAGTTATGGCCCGACAAATATTTCCCAAAGTTTTGCTATACTAACCCCTTACGAAAATTGGTTTTTTCACCGAAACCTTTAAGTTTGAGCAATCGAGCTGAAAACTTGCATACTTATGCTTTAAGGGATGCTGAATCCGAATAACTAGGTTTCAGAACGTTTTAGCTCTTATTTTTTGAGTTATGGCCCGACAAAGATTTCCCAAAGTTATGCTATACTAACCCCGTATGAAAAAACGGATTTTTCACCGAAACCTTTAAGTTTGAGCTATCGGGCTGAAAACTTGCATACTTATGCTTTAAGGGATGCTAAATCCGAATAAATAGGTTTCAGAACGTTTTAGCCCTTAGTTTTTGAGTTATGGCCCGACAAAGATTTCCCAAAGTTTTGCTATACTAACTCCGTATGAAAAAACGGATTTTTCACCGAAACCTTTAAGTTTGAGCTATCGGGCTGAAAACTTGCATACTTACGCTTTAAGGGATGCTGAATCCGAATAAATAGGTTTCAGAACGTTTTTGGCCCTTAGTTTTTGAGTTATGGCCCGACAAAGATTTCCCAAAGTTTTGCTATACTAACCCCTTATGAAAAATGGTTTTTTCACAGAAACCTTTAAGTTTGAGCCATAGGGCTGAAAACTTGCATACTTATGCTTTAAGGGATGCTGAATCCGAATAAATAGGTTTCAGAACGTTTTAGCTCTTAGTTTTTGAGTTATGGCCCGACAAAGATTTCCCAAAGTTTTGCTATACTAACCCTTATGAAAAAACGGATTTTTCACCGAAACCTTTAAGTTTGAGCTATCGGGCTGAAAACTTGCATACTTATGCTTTAAGGGATGCTGAATCCGAATAAATAGGTTTCAGAACGTTTTAGCTCTTAGTTTTTGAGTTATGGCCCGACAAAGATTTCCCAAAGTTTTGCTATACTAACCCCTTATGAAAAATGGTTTTTTCACAGAAACCTTTAAGTTTGAGCCATAGGGCTGAAAACTTGCATACTTATGCTTTAAGGGATGCTGAATCCGAATAAATAGGTTTCAGAACGTTTTAGCTCTTAGTTTTTGAGTTATGGCCCGACAAAGATTTCCCAAAGTTTTGCTATACTAACCCCTTATGAAAAATGGTTTTTTCACAGAAACCTTTAAGTTTGAGCCATAGGGCTGAAAACTTGCATACTTATGCTTTAAGGGATGCTGAATCCGAATAAATAGGTTTCAGAACGTTTTAGCTCTTAGTTTTTGAGTTATGGCCCGACAAAAATTTCCCAAAGTTTTGCTATACTAACCCCTTATGAAAAAATGGATTTTTCACCGAAACCTTTAAGTTTGAGCTATCGGGCTGAAAACTTGCATACTTATGCTTTAAGGGATTCTGAATCCGAATAAATAGGTTTCAGAACGTTTTTGGCCCTTAGTTTTTGAGTTATGGCCCGACAAATATTTCCCAAAGTTTTGCTATACTAACCCCTTACGAAAATTGGTTTTTTCACCGAAACCTTTAAGTTTGAGCAATCGAGCTGAAAACTTGCATACTTATGCTTTAAGGGATGCTGAATCCGAATAACTAGGTTTCAGAACGTTTTAGCTCTTATTTTTTGAGTTATGGCCCGACAAAGATTTCCCAAAGTTATGCTATACTAACCCCGTATGAAAAAACGGATTTTTCACCGAAACCTTTAAGTTTGAGCTATCGGGCTGAAAACTTGCATACTTATGCTTTAAGGGATGCTAAATCCGAATAAATAGGTTTCAGAACGTTTTAGCCCTTAGTTTTTGAGTTATGGCCCGACAAAGATTTCCCAAAGTTTTGCTATACTAACTCCGTATGAAAAAACGGATTTTTCACCGAAACCTTTAAGTTTGAGCTATCGGGCTGAAAACTTGCATACTTACGCTTTAAGGGATGCTGAATCCGAATAAATAGGTTTCAGAACGTTTTTGGCCCTTAGTTTTTGAGTTATGGCCCGACAAAGATTTCCCAAAGTTTTGCTATACTAACCCCTTATGAAAAATGGTTTTTTCACAGAAACCTTTAAGTTTGAGCCATAGGGCTGAAAACTTGCATACTTATGCTTTAAGGGATGCTGAATCCGAATAAATAGGTTTCAGAACGTTTTAGCTCTTAGTTTTTGAGTTATGGCCCGACAAAGATTTCCCAAAGTTTTGCTATACTAACCCTTATGAAAAAACGGATTTTTCACCGAAACCTTTAAGTTTGAGCTATCGGGCTGAAAACTTGCATACTTATGCTTTAAGGGATGCTGAATCCGAATAAATAGGTTTCAGAACGTTTTAGCCCTTAGTTTTTGAGTTATGGCCCGACAAAGATTTCCCAAAGTTTTGCTATACTAACCCCTTATGAAAAATGGTTTTTTCACCGAAACCTTTAAGTTTGAGCTATCGGGCTGAAAACTTGCATACTTATGCTTTAAGGGATGCTGAATCCGAATAAATAGGTTTCAGAACGTTTTAGCTCTTAGTTTTTGAGTTATGGCCCGACAAAGATTTCCCAAAGTTTTGCTATACTAACTCCGTATGAAAAAACGGATTTTTCACCGAAACCTTTAAGTTTGAGCTATCGGGCTGAAAACTTGCATACTTATGCTTTAAGGGATGCTGAATCCGAATAAATAGGTTTCAGAACGTTTTAGCCCTTAGTTTTTGAGTTATGGCCCGACAAAGATTTCCCAAAGTTTTGCTATACTAACCCCTTATGAAAAATGGTTTTTTCACCGAAACCTTTAAGTTTGAGCTATCGGGCTGAAAACTTGCATACTTATGCTTTAAGGGATGCTGAATCCGAATAAATAGCTTTCAGAACGTTTTAGCCCCTAGTTTTTGAGTTATGGCCCGACAAAGATTTCCCAAAGTTTTGCTATACTAACCCCTTATGAAAAAATGGATTTTTCACCGAAACCTTTAAGTTTGAGCTATCGGGCTGAAAACTTGCATACTTATGCTTTAAGGGATGCTAAATCCGAATAAATAGGTTTCAGAACGTTTTGGCCCTTAGATTTTGAGTTATGGCCCGACAGAGATTTCCCAAAATCTTGAAAGGGTCCTCCCTTATGAAAAAATGGATTTTTCACCGAAACTTTTAAGTTTGAGCTAGCGGGCTGAAAACCTGCGTACTTATGCTTTAAGGGATGCTAAATCCGGATAAATAGGTTTCAGAACGTTTTAGCCCTTAGTTTTTGAGTTATGGCCCGACAAAGATTTCCCAAAGTTTTGCTATACTAACCCCTTATGAAAAAATGGATTTTTCACCGAAACCTTTAAGTTTGAGCTATCGGGCTGAAAACTTGCATACTTATGCTTTAAGGGATGCTAAATCCGGATAAATAGGTTTCAGAACGTTTTAGCCCTTAGTTTTTGAGTTATGGCTCGACAAAGATTTCCCAAAGTTTTGCTATACTAACCCCTTATTAAAAAACGGATTTTTCACCGAACCCTTTAAGTTTGAGCTATCGGGCTGAAAACTTGCATACTTATGCTTTAAGGGATACTTAATCCGAATAAATAGGTTTCAGAACGTTTTAGCCCTTAGTTTTTGAGGTATGGCCCGACAAAAATTTCCCAAAGTTTTGCTATACTAACCCCTTATGAAAAATGGTTTTTTCACAGAAACCTTTAAGTTTGAGCCATCGGGCTGAAAACTTGCATACTTATGCTTTAAGGGATGCTGAATCCGAATAAATAGGTTTCAGAACGTTTTAGCTCTTAGTTTTTGAGTTATGGCCCGACAAAGATTTCCTAAAGTTTTGCTATACTAACCCCGTATTAAAAAACAGATTTTTCACCGAAACCTTTAAGTTTGAGCTATCGGGCTGAAAACTTGCATACTTATGCTTTAAGGGATACTTAATCCGAATAAATAGGTTTCAGAACGTTTTAGCCCTTAGTTTTTGAGGTATGGCCCGACAAAGATTTCCCAAAGTTTTGCTATACTAACTCCGTATGAAAAAACGGATTTTTCACCGAAACCTTTAAGTTTGAGCTATCGGGCTGAAAACTTGCATACTTATGCTTTAAGGGATGCTGAATTCGAATAAATAGGTTTCAGAACGTTTTAGCTCTTAGTTTTTGAGTTATGGCCCGACAAAGATTTCCTAAAGTTTTGCTATACTAACCCCGTATTAAAAAACAGATTTTTCACCGAAACCTTTAAGTTTGAGCTATCGGGCTGAAAACTTGCATACTTATGCTTTAAGGGATGCTGAATTCAAATAAATAGGTTTCAGAACGTTTTAGCTCTTAGTTTTTGAGTTATGGCCCGACAAAGATTTCCTAAAGTTTTGCTATACTAACCCCGTATTAAAAAACAGATTTTTCACCGAAACCTTTAAGTTTGAGCTATCGGGCTGAAAACTTGCATACTTATGCTTTAAGGGATGCTGAATCCGAATAAATAGGTTTCAGAACGTTTTTGGCCCTTAGTTTTTGAGTTATGGCCCGACAAAGATTTCCCAAAGTTTTGCTATACTAACCCCTTATGAAAAATGGTTTTTTCACCGAAACCTTTAAGTTTGAGCTATCGGGCTGAAAACTTGCATACTTATGCTTTAAGGGATGCTAAATCCGAATAAATAGGTTTCAGAACGTTTTGGCCCTTAGATTTTGAGTTATGGCCCGACAGAGATTTCCCAAAATCTTGAAAGGGTCCTCCCTTATGAAAAAATGGATTTTTCACCGAAACTTTTAAGTTTGAGCTAGCGGGCTGAAAACCTGCGTACTTATGCTTTAAGGGATGCTAAATCCGGATAAATAGGTTTCAGAACGATTTAGCCCTTAGTTTTTGAGTTATGGCCCGACAAAGATTTCCCAAAGTTTTGCTATACTAACCCCTTATGAAAAATGGTTTTTTCACCGAAACCTTTAAGTTTGAGCTATCGGGCTGAAAACTTGCATACTTATGCTTTAAGGGATGCTAAATCCGAATAAATAGGTTTCAGAACGTTTTGGCCCTTAGATTTTGAGTTATGGCCCGACAGAGATTTCCCAAAATCTTGAAAGGGTCCTCCCTTATGAAAAAATGGATTTTTCACCGAAACTTTTAAGTTTGAGCTAGCGGGCTGAAAACCTGCGTACTTATGCTTTAAGGGATACTTAATCCGAATAAATAGGTTTCAGAACGTTTTAGCCCTTAGTTTTTGAGGTATGGCCCGACAAAGATTTCCCAAAGTTTTGCTATACTAACTCCGTATGAAAAAACGGATTTTTCACCGAAACCTTTAAGTTTGAGCTATCGGGCTGAAAACTTGCATACTTATGCTTTAAGGGATGCTGAATTCGAATAAATAGGTTTCAGAACGTTTTAGCTCTTAGTTTTTGAGTTATGGCCCGACAAAGATTTCCTAAAGTTTTGCTATACTAACCCCGTATTAAAAAACAGATTTTTCACCGAAACCTTTAAGTTTGAGCTATCGGGCTGAAAACTTGCATACTTATGCTTTAAGGGATGCTGAATTCAAATAAATAGGTTTCAGAACGTTTTAGCTCTTAGTTTTTGAGTTATGGCCCGACAAAGATTTCCTAAAGTTTTGCTATACTAACCCCGTATTAAAAAACAGATTTTTCACCGAAACCTTTAAGTTTGAGCTATCGGGCTGAAAACTTGCATACTTATGCTTTAAGGGATGCTGAATTCGAATAAATAGGTTTCAGAACGTTTTTGGCCCTTAGTTTTTGAGTTATGGCCCGACAAAGATTTCCCAAAGTTTTGCTATACTAACCCCTTATGAAAAATGGTTTTTTCACCGAAACCTTTAAGTTTGAGCTATCGGGCTGAAAACTTGCATACTTATGCTTTAAGGGATGCTGAATTCGAATAAATAGGTTTCAGAACGTTTTAGCTCTTAGTTTTTGAGTTATGGCCCGACAAAGATTTCCCAAAGTTTTGCTATACTAACTCCGTATGAAAAAACGGATTTTTCACCGAAACCTTTAAGTTTGAGCTATCGGGCTGAAAACTTGCATACTTACGCTTTAAGGGATGCTGAATCCGAATAAATAGGTTTCAGAACGTTTTTGGCCCTTAGTTTTTGAGTTATGGCCCGACAAAGATTTCCCAAAGTTTTGCTATACTAACCCCTTATGAAAAATGGTTTTTTCACCGAAACCTTTAAGTTTGAGCTATCGGGCTGAAAACTCGCATACTTATGCTTTAAGGGATGCTGAATTCGAATAAATAGGTTTCAGAACGTTTTAGCTCTTAGTTTTTGAGTTATGGCCCGACAAAGATTTCCTAAAGTTTTGCTATACTAACCCCGTATTAAAAAACAGATTTTTCACCGAAACCTTTAAGTTTGAGCTATCGGGCTGAAAACTTGCATACTTATGCTTTAAGGGATACTTAATCCGAATAAATAGGTTTCAGAACGTTTTAGCCCTTAGTTTTTGAGGTATGGCCCGACAAAGATTTCCCAAAGTTTTGCTATACTAACTCCGTATGAAAAAACGGATTTTTCACCGAAACCTTTAAGTTTGAGCTATCGGGCTGAAAACTTGCATACTTATGCTTTAAGGGATGCTGAATTCGAATAAATAGGTTTCAGAACGTTTTAGCTCTTAGTTTTTGAGTTATGACCCGACAAAGATTTCCTAAAGTTTTGCTATACTAACCCCGTATTAAAAAACAGATTTTTCACCGAAACCTTTAAGTTTGAGCTATCGGGCTGAAAACTTGCATACTTATGCTTTAAGGGATGCTGAATTCGAATAAATAGGTTTCAGAACGTTTTAGCTCTTAGTTTTTCAGTTATGGCCCGACAAAGATTTCCTAAAGTTTTGCTATACTAACCCCGTATTAAAAAACAGATTTTTCACCGAAACCTTTAAGTTTGAGCTATCGGGCTGAAAACTTGCATACTTACGCTTTAAGGGATGCTGAATCCGAATAAATAGGTTTCAGAACGTTTTGGCCCTTAGTTTTTGAGTTATGGCCCGACAAAGATTTCCCAAAGTTTTGCTATACTAACCCCTTATGAAAAATGGTTTTTTCACCGAAACCTTTAAGTTTGAGCTATCGGGCTGAAAACTTGCATACTTATGCTTTAAGGGATGCTGAATTCGAATAAATAGGTTTCAGAACGTTTTAGCTCTTAGTTTTTGAGTTATGGCCCGACAAAGATTTCCCAAAGTTTTGCTATACTAACTCCGTATGAAAAAACGGATTTTTCACCGAAACCTTTAAGTTTGAGCTATCGGGCTGAAAACTTGCATACTTACGCTTTAAGGGATGCTGAATCCGAATAAATAGGTTTCAGAACGTTTTTGGCCCTTAGTTTTTGAGTTATGGCCCGACAAAGATTTCCCAAAGTTTTGCTATACTAACCCCTTATGAAAAATGGTTTTTTCACCGAAACCTTTAAGTTTGAGCTATCGGGCTGAAAACTCGCATACTTATGCTTTAAGGGATGCTGAATTCGAATAAATAGGTTTCAGAACGTTTTAGCTCTTAGTTTTTGAGTTATGGCCCGACAAAGATTTCCTAAAGTTTTGCTATACTAACCCCGTATTAAAAAACAGATTTTTCACCGAAACCTTTAAGTTTGAGCTATCGGGCTGAAAACTTGCATACTTATGCTTTAAGGGATACTTAATCCGAATAAATAGGTTTCAGAACGTTTTAGCCCTTAGTTTTTGAGGTATGGCCCGACAAAGATTTCCCAAAGTTTTGCTATACTAACTCCGTATGAAAAAACGGATTTTTCACCGAAACCTTTAAGTTTGAGCTATCGGGCTGAAAACTTGCATACTTATGCTTTAAGGGATGCTGAATTCGAATAAATAGGTTTCAGAACGTTTTAGCCCTTAGTTTTTGAGTTATGGCCCGACAAAGATTTCCCAAAGTTTTGCTATACTAACTCCGTATGAAAAAACGGATTTTTCACCGAAACCTTTAAGTTTGAGCTATCGGGCTGAAAACTTGCATACTTACGCTTTAAGGGATGCTGAATCCGAATAAATAGGTTTCAGAACGTTTTTGGCCCTTAGTTTTTGAGTTATGGCCCGACAAAGATTTCCCAAAGTTTTGCTATACTAACCCCTTATGAAAAAATGGATTTTTCACCGAAACCTTTAAGTTTGAGCTATCGGGCTGAAAACTTGCATACTTATGCTTTAAGGGATGCTAAATCCGGATAAATAGGTTTCAGAACGTTTTAGCCCTTAGTTTTTGAGTTATGGCTCGACAAAGATTTCCCAAAGTTTTGCTATACTAACCCCTTATTAAAAAACGGATTTTTCACCGAACCCTTTAAGTTTGAGCTATCGGGCTGAAAACTTGCATACTTATGCTTTAAGGGATACTTAATCCGAATAAATAGGTTTCAGAACGTTTTAGTCCTTAGTTTTTGAGGTATGGCCCGACAAAAATTTCCCAAAGTTTTGCTATACTAACCCCTTATGAAAAATGGTTTTTTCACAGAAACCTTTAAGTTTGAGCCATCGGGCTGAAAACTTGCATACTTATGCTTTAAGGGATGCTGACTCCGAATAAATAGGTTTCAAAACGTTTTAGCCCTTAGTTTTTGAGTTATGGCCCGACAAAGATTTCCCAAAGCTTTGCTATACTAACCCCTTATGAAAAATGGTTTTTTCACAGAAACCTTTAAGTTTGAGCCATCGGGCTGAAAACTTGCATACTTATGCTTTAAGGGATGCTGAATCCGAATAAATAGGTTTCAGAACGTTTTAGCTCTTAGTTTTTGAGTTATGGCCCGACAAAGATTTCCCAAAGTTTTGCTATACTAACTCCGTATGAAAAAACGGATTTTTCACCGAAACCTTTAAGTTTGAGCTATCGGGCTGAAAACTTGCATACTTACGCTTTAAGGGATGCTGAATCCGAATAAATAGGTTTCATAACGTTTTTGGCCCTTAGTTTTTGAGTTATGGCCCGACAAAGATTTCCCAAAGTGTTGCTATACTAACCCCTTATGAAAAATGGTTTTTTCACCGAAACCTTTAAGTTTGAGCTATCGGGCTGAAAACTTGCATACTTATGCTTTAAGGGATGCTGAATTCGAATAAATAGGTTTCAGAACGTTTTAGCTCTTAGTTTTTGAGTTATGGCCCGACAAAGATTTCCTAAAGTTTTGCTATACTAACCCCGTATTAAAAAACAGATTTTTCACCGAAACCTTTAAGTTTGAGCTATCGGGCTGAAAACTTGCATACTTATGCTTTAAGGGATGCTAAATCCGAATAAATAGGTTTCAGAACGTTTTAGCCCTTAGTTTTTGAGTTATGGCCCGACAAAGATTTCCCTAAGTATTGAAAGGGTACCCCCTTATGAAAAAATGGATTTTTCACCGAAACCTTTAAGTTTGAGCTATCGGGCTGAAAACCTGCATACTTATGCTTTAAGGGATGCTAAATCCGGATAAATAGGTTTCAGAACGTTTTAGCCCTTAGTTTTTGAGTTATGGCTCGACAAAGATTTCCCAAAGTTTTGCTATACTAACCCCTTATGAAAAAATGGATTTTTCACCGAAACCTTCAAGTTTGAGCTATCGGGCTGAAAACTTGCATACTTATGCTTTAATGGATACTTAATTCGAATAAATAGGTTTCAGAACGTTTTAGCTCTTAGTTTTTGAGGTATGGCCCGACAAAGATTTCCCAAAGTTTTGCTATACTAACCCCTTATGAAAAAACGGATTTTTCACCGAACCCTTTAAGTTTGAGCTATCGGGCTGAAAAGTTGCATACTTATGCTTTAAGGGATGCTAAATCCGAATAAATAGGTTTCAGAACGTTTTAGCCCTTAGTTTTTGAGTTATGGCCCGACAAAGATTTCCCAAAGTTTTGCTATACTAACCCCTTATGAAAAAATGGATTTTTCACCGAAACCTTTAAGTTTGAGCTATCGGGCTGAAAACTTGCATACTTATGCTTTAAGGGATACTGAATCCGAATAAATAGGTTTCAGAACGTTTTAGCCCTTAGTTTTTGAGTTATGGCCCGACAAAGATTTCCCTAAGTATTGAAAGGGTACCCCCTTATGAAAAAATGGATTTTTCACCGAAACATTTAAGTTTGAGCTATGGGGCTGAAAACCTGCATACTTATGCTTTAAGGGATGCTAAATCCGGATAAATAGGTTTCAGAACGATTTAGCCCTTAGTTTTTGAGTTATAGCTCGACAAAGATTTCCCAAAGTTTTGCTATACTAACCCCTTATGAAAAAATGGATTTTTCACCGAACCCTTTAAGTTTGAGCTATCGGGCTGAAAACTTGCATACTTATGCTTTAAGGGATACTGAATCCGAATAAATAGGTTTCAGAACGTTTTAGCCCTTAGTTTTTGAGTTATGGCCCGACAAAGATTTCCCTAAGTATTGAAAGGGTACCCCCTTATGAAAAAATGGATTTTTCACCGAAACATTTAAGTTTGAGCTATCGGGCTGAAAACCTGCATACTTATGCTTTAAGGGATGCTAAATCCGGATAAATAGGTTTCAGAACGATTTAGCCCTTAGTTTTTGAGTTATAGCTCGACAAAGATTTCCCAAAGTTTTGCTATACTAACCCCTTATGAAAAAATGGATTTTTGACCGAAACCTTCAAGTTTGAGCCATCGGGCTGAAAACTTGCATACTTATGCTTTAAGGGATGCTGACTCCGAATAAATAGGTTTCAAAACGTTTTAGCCCTTAGTTTTTGAGTTATGGCCCGACAAAGATTTCCCAAAGCTTTGCTATACTAACCCCTTATGAAAAATGGTTTTTTCACAGAAACCTTTAAGTTTGAGCCATCGGGCTGAAAACTTGCATACTTATGCTTTAAGGGATGCTGAATCCGAATAAATAGGTTTCAGAACGTTTTAGCTCTTAGTTTTTGAGTTATGGCCCGACAAAGATTTCCCAAAGTTTTGCTATACTAACTCCGTATGAAAAAACGGATTTTTCACCGAAACCTTTAAGTTTGAGCTATCGGGCTGAAAACTTGCATACTTACGCTTTAAGGGATGCTGAATCCGAATAAATAGGTTTCATAACGTTTTTGGCCCTTAGTTTTTGAGTTATGGCCCGACAAAGATTTCCCAAAGTGTTGCTATACTAACCCCTTATGAAAAATGGTTTTTTCACCGAAACCTTTAAGTTTGAGCTATCGGGCTGAAAACTTGCATACTTATGCTTTAAGGGATGCTGAATTCGAATAAATAGGTTTCAGAACGTTTTAGCTCTTAGTTTTTGAGTTATGGCCCGACAAAGATTTCCTAAAGTTTTGCTATACTAACCCCGTATTAAAAAACAGATTTTTCACCGAAACCTTTAAGTTTGAGCTATCGGGCTGAAAACTTGCATACTTATGCTTTAAGGGATGCTAAATCCGAATAAATAGGTTTCAGAACGTTTTAGCCCTTAGTTTTTGAGTTATGGCCCGACAAAGATTTCCCTAAGTATTGAAAGGGTACGCCCTTATGAAAAAATGGATTTTTCACCGAAACCTTTAAGTTTGAGCTATCGGGCTGAAAACCTGCATACTTATGCTTTAAGGGATGCTAAATCCGGATAAATAGGTTTCAGAACGTTTTAGCCCTTAGTTTTTGAGTTATGGCTCGACAAAGATTTCCCAAAGTTTTGCTATACTAACCCCTTATGAAAAAATGGATTTTTCACCGAAACCTTCAAGTTTGAGCTATCGGGCTGAAAACTTGCATACTTATGCTTTAATGGATACTTAATTCGAATAAATAGGTTTCAGAACGTTTTAGCTCTTAGTTTTTGAGGTATGGCCCGACAAAGATTTCCCAAAGTTTTGCTATACTAACCCCTTATGAAAAAATGGATTTTTCACCGAAACCTTTAAGTTTGAGCTATCGGGCTGAAAACTTGCATACTTATGCTTTAAGGGATGCTAAATCCGAATAAATAGGTTCCATAGCGTTTTAGCCCTTAGTTTTTGAGTTATGGCCCGACAAAGATTTCCCAAAGTTTTGCTATACTAACCCCTTATGAAAAAATGGATTTTTCACCGAAACCTTTAAGTTTGAGCTATCGGGCTGAAAACTTGCATACTTATGCTTTAAGGGATACTGAATCCGAATAAATAGGTTTCAGAACGTTTTAGCCCTTAGTTTTTGAGTTATGGCCCGACAAAGATTTCCCTAAGTATTGAAAGGGTACCCCCTTATGAAAAAATGGATTTTTCACCGAAACATTTAAGTTTGAGCTATCGGGCTGAAAACCTGCATACTTATGCTTTAAGGGATGCTAAATCCGGATAAATAGGTTTCAGAACGATTTAGCCCTTAGTTTTTGAGTTATAGCTCGACAAAGATTTCCCAAAGTTTTGCTATACTAACCCCTTATGAAAAAATGGATTTTTGACCGAAACCTTCAAGTTTGAGCTATCGGGCTGAAAACTTGCATACTTATGGTTTAATGGATACTTAATTCGAATAAATAGGTTTCAGAACGTTTTAGCTCTTAGTTTTTGAGGTATGGCCCGACAAAGATTTCCCAAAGTTTTGCTATACTAACCCCTTATGAAAAAACGGATTTTTCACCGAACCCTTTAAGTTTGAGCTATCGGGCTGAAAAGTTGCATACTTATGCTTTAAGGGATACTTAATCCGAATAAATAGGTTTCAGAACGTTTTAGCAATTAGTTTTTGAGTTATGGCCCGACAAAGATTTCCCAAAGTTTTGCTATACTAACCCCTTATGAAAAAACGGATTTTTCACCGAAACCTTTAAGTTTGAGCTATCGCGCTGAAAAGTTGCATACTTATGCTTTAAGGGATGCTAAATCCGAATAAATAGGTTTCAGAACGTTTTAGCCCTTAGTTTTTGAGTTATGGCCCGACAAAGATTTCCCAAAGTTTTGCTATACTAACCCCTTACGAAAAAATGGATTTTTCACCGAAACCTTTAAGTTTGAGCTATCGGGCTGAAAACTTGCATACTTATGCTTTAAGGGATGCTAAATCCGGATAAATAGGTTTCAGAACGATTTAGCCCTTAGTTTTTGAGTTATGGCTCGACAAAGATTTCCCAAAGTTTTGCTATACTAACCCCTTATGAAAAAATGGATTTTCCCCCGAAACCTTTAAGTTTGAGCTATCGGGCTGAAAACTTGCATACTTATGCTTTAAGGGATGCTAAATCCGAATAAATAGGTTCCATAGCGTTTTAGCCCTTAGTTTTTGAGTTATGGCCCGACAAAGATTTCCCAAAGTTTTGCTATACTAACCCCTTATGAAAAAATGGATTTTTCACCGAAACCTTTAAGTTTGAGCTATCGGGCTGAAAACTTGCATACTTATGCTTTAAGGGATACTGAATCCGAATAAATAGGTTTCAGAACGTTTTAGCCCTTAGTTTTTGAGTTATGGCCCGACAAAGATTTCCCTAAGTATTGAAAGGGTACCCCCTTATGAAAAAATGGATTTTTCACCGAAACCTTTAAGTTTGAGCTATCGGGCTGAAAACCTGCATACTTATGCTTTATTTGATGCTAAATCCGGATAAATAGGTTTCAGAACGATTTAGCCCTTAGTTTTTGAGTTATGGCTCGACAAAGATTTCCCAAAGTTTTGCTATACTAACCCCTTATGAAAAAATGGATTTTTCACCGAAACCTTTAAGTTTGAGCTATCGGGCTGAAAACTTGCATACTTATGCTTTAATGGATACTTAATTCGAATAAATAGGTTTCAGAACGTTTTAGCTCTTAGTTTTTGAGGTATGGCCCGACAAAGATTTCCCAAAGTTTTGCTATACTAACCCCTTATGAAAAAACGGATTTTTCACCGAACCCTTTAGGTTTGAGCTATCGGGCTGAAAAGTTGCATACTTATGCTTTAAGGGATACTGAATCCGAATAAATAGGTTTCAGAACGTTTTAGCCCTTAGTTTTTGAGTTATGGCCCGACAAAGATTTCCCAAAGTTTTGCTATACTAACCCCTTACGAAAAAATGGATTTTTCACCGAAACCTTTAAGTTTGAGCTATCGGGCTGAAAACTTGCATACTTATGCTTTAAGGGATGCTAAATCCGGATAAATAGGTTTCAGAACGATTTAGCCCTTAGTTTTTGAGTTATGGCTCGACAAAGATTTCCCAAAGTTTTGCTATACTAACCCCTTATGAAAAAATGGATTTTTCACCGAAACCTTTAAGTTTGAGCTATCGGGCTGAAAACTTGCATACTTATGCTTTAAGGGATGCTAAATCCGAATAAATAGGTTCCATAGCGTTTTAGCCCTTAGTTTTTGAGTTATGGCCCGACAAAGATTTCCCAAAGTTTTGCTATACTAACCCCTTATGAAAAAATGGATTTTTCACCGAAACCTTTAAGTTTGAGCTATCGGGCTGAAAACTTGCATACTTATGCTTTAAGGGATACTGAATCCGAATAAATAGGTTTCAGAACGTTTTAGCCCTTAGTTTTTGAGTTATGGCCCGACAAAGATTTCCCTAAGTATTGAAAGGGTACCCCCTTATGAAAAAATGGATTTTTCACCGAAACCTTTAAGTTTGAGCTATCGGGCTGAAAACCTGCATACTTATGCTTTAAGGGATGCTAAATCCGGATAAATAGGTTTCAGAACGATTTAGCCCTTAGTTTTTGAGTTATAGCTCGACAAAGATTTCCCAAAGTTTTGCTATACTAACCCCTTATGAAAAAATGGATTTTTCACCGAAACCTTCAAGTTTGAGCTATCGGGCTGAAAACTTGCATACTTATGCTTTAATGGATACTTAATTCGAATAAATAGGTTTCAGAACTGTTTAGCTCTTAGTTTTTGAGGTATGGCCCGACAAAGATTTCCCAAAGTTTTGCTATACTAACCCCTTATGAAAAAACGGATTTTTCACCGAACCCTTTAAGTTTGAGCTATCGGGCTGAAAAGTTGCATACTTATGCTTTAAGGGATGCTAAATCCGAATAAATAGGTTTCAGAACGTTTTAGCCCTTAGTTTTTGAGTTATGGCCCGACAAAGATTTCCCAAAGTTTTGCTATACTAACCCCTTACGAAAAAATGGATTTTTCACCGAAACCTTTAAGTTTGAGCTATCGGGCTGAAAACTTGCATACTTATGCTTTAAGGGATGCTGAATCCGAATAAATAGGTTTCAGAACGTTTTAGCTCTTAGTTTTTGGGTTATGGCCCGACAAAGATTTCCCAAAGTTTTGCTATACTAACCCCTTATGAAAAAATGGATTTTTCACCGAAACCTTTAAGTTTGAGCTATCGGGCTGAAAACTTGCATACTTATGCTTTAAGGGATGCTAAATCCGAATAAATAGGTTTCAGAATGTTTTAGCCCTTAGTTTTTGAATTATGGCCCGACAAAGATTTCCCAAAGTTTTGCTATACCCCTTATGAAACCCCTTATGAAAAAACGGATTTTTCACCGAACCCTTTAAGTTTGAGCTATCGGGCTGAAAACTTGCATACTTATGCTTTAAGGGATGCTGAATCCGAATAAATAGGTTTCAGAACGTTTTTGGCCCTTAGTTTTTGAGTTATGGCCCGACAAAGATTTCCCAAAGTTTTGCTATACTAACCCCTTATGAAAAAATGGATTTTTCACCGAAACCTTTAAGTTTGAGCTATCGGGCTGAAAACTTGCATACTTATGCTTTAAGGGATACTGAATCCGAATAAATAGGTTTCAGAACGTTTTAGCCCTTAGTTTTTGAGTTATGGCCCGACAAAGATTTCCCTAAGTATTGAAAGGGTACCCCCTTATGAAAAAATGGATTTTTCACCGACACCTTTAAGTTCGAGCTATCGGGCTGAAAACTTGCATACTTATGCTTTAAGGGATGCTAAATCCGAATAAATAGGTTTCAGAACGTTTTAGCCCTTAGTTTTTGAGTTATGGCCCGACAAAGATTTCCCAAGGTATTGCTATACTAACCCCTTATGAAAAAATGGATTTTTCACCGAAACCTTTAAGTTTGAGCTATCGGGCTGAAAACTTGCATACTTATGCTTTAAGGAATGCTAAATCCGAATAAATAGGTTTCAGAACGTTTTAGCCCCTAGTTTTTGAGGTATGGCCCGACAAAGATTTCCCAAAGTTTTGCTATACTAACCCCTTATGAAAAAATGGATTTTTCACCGAAACCTTTAAGTTTGAGCTATCGGGCTGAAATCTTGCATACTTATGCTTTAAGGGAAGCTGAATCCGAATAAATGGGTTTCAGAACAATTTAGCCCTTAGTTTTTGAGTTATGGCCCGACAAAGATTTCCCTAAGTATTGAAAGGGTCCCCCTTATGAAAAAATGGATTTTTCACCGAAACCTTTAAGTTTGAGCTATCGGGCTGAAAACTTGCATACTTATGCTTTAAGGGATGCTAAATCCGAATAAATAGGTTTCAGAACGTTTTAGCCCTTAGTTTTTGAGTTATGGTCCGACAAAGATTTCCCAAAGTTTTGCTATACTAACCCCTTATGAAAAAATGGATATTTCACCGAAACCTTTAAGTTTGAGCTATCGGGCTGAAAACTTGCATACTTATGCTTTAAGGGATGCTAAATCCGAATAAATAGGTTTCAGAACGTTTTAGCCCCTAGTTTTTGAGGTATGGCCCGACAAAGATTTCCCAAAGTTTTGCTATACTAACCCCTTATGAAAAAATGGATTTTTCACCGAAACCTTTAAGTTTGAGCTATCGGGCTGAAAACTTGCATACTTATGCTTTAAGGGATGCTAAATCCGAATAAATGGGTTTCAGAACGTTTTGGCCCTTAGTTTTTGAGTTATGGCCCGACAAAGATTTCCCTAAGTATTGAAAGGGTACCCCCTTATGAAAAAATGGATTTTTCACCGAAACCTTTAAGTTTGAGCTATCGGGCTGAAAACTTGCATACTTATGCTTTAAGGGATGCTAAATCCGAATAAATAGGTTTCAGAACGTTTTAGCCCCTAGTTTTTAAGTTATGGCCGGACAAAGATTTCCCAAAGTTTTGCTATACTAACCCCTTATGAAAAAATGGATTTTTCACCGAAACCTTAAAGTTTGAGCTATCGAGCTGAAAACTTGCATACTTATGCTTTAAGGGATGCTAAATCCGAATAAATAGGTTTCAGAACGTTTTAGCCCTTAGTTTTTGAGTTTTGGCCCGACAAAGATTTCCCAAAGTTTTGCTATACTAACCCCTTATGAAAAAATGGAATTTTCCCCGAAACCTTAAAGTTCGAGCTATCGGGCTGAAAACTTGCATACTTATGCTTTAAGGGATGCTAAATCCGAATAAATAGGTTTCAGAACGTTTTAGCCCTTAGTTTTTGAGTTATGGCCCGACAAAGATTTCCCAAAGTTTTCCTATACTAACCCCTTATGAAAAAATGGATTTTTCACCGAAACCTTTAAGTTTGAGCTATCGGACTGCAAACCTGCATACTTATGCTTTAAGGGATGCTGAATCCGAATAAATAGGTTTCAGAACGTTTTAGCCCTTAGTTTTTGAGTTTTGGCCCGACAAAGATTTCCCAAAGTTTTGCTATACTAACCCCTTATGAAAAAATGGATTTTTGACCGAAACCTTAAAGTTTGAGCTATCGAGCTGAAAACTTGCATACTTATGCTTTAAGGGATGCTAAATCCGAATAAATAGGTTTCAGAACGTTTTAGCCCCTAGATTTTGAGTTATGGCCCGACAAAGATTTCCCTAAGTTTTGCTATACTAACCCCTTATGAAAAAATGGATTTTTCACCGAAACCTTAAAGTTTGAGCTATCGAGCTGAAAACTTGCATACTTATGCTTTAAGGGATGCTAAATCCGAATAAATAGATTTCAGAACGTTTTAGCCCTTAGTTTTTGAGTTATGGCCCGACAAATATTTCCCAAAGTTTTGCTATACTAACCCCTTATGAAAAAATGGATTTTTCACCGAAACCTTTAAGTTTGAGCTATCGGGCTGAAAACTTGCATACTTATGCTTTAAGGGATGCTAAATCCGAATAAATAGGTTTCAGAACGTTTTAGCCCTTAGTTTTTGAGTTATGGCCCGACAAAGATTTCCCAAAGTTTTGCTATACTAACCCCTTATGAAAAAATGGATTTTTCACCGAAACCTTTAAGTTTCAGCTATCGGGCTGAAAACTTGCATACTTATGCTTTAAGGGATGCTAAATCCGAATAAATAGGTTTCAGAACGTTTTAGCCCTTAGTTTTTGAGTTATGGCCCGACAAAGATTTCCCAAAGTTTTCCTATACTAACCCCTTATGAAAAAATGGATTTTTATCGAAATCTTTAAGTTTGAGCTATCGGGCTGAAAACTTGCATACTTATGCTTTAAGGGATGCTAAATCCGAATAAATAGGTTTCAGAACGTTTTAGCCCTTAGTTTTTGAGTTATGGCCCGACAAAGATTTCCCTAAGTTTTGCTATACTAACCCCTTATGAAAAAATGGATTTTTCACCGAAACCTTAAAGTTTGAGCTATCGAGCTGAAAACTTGCATACTTATGCTTTAAGGGATGCTAAATCCGAATAAATAGGTTTCAGAACGTTTTAGCCCTTAGTTTTTGAGTTATGGCCCGACAAAGATTTCCCAAAGTTTTCCTATACTAACCCCTTATGAAAAAATGGATTTTTCACCGAAACCTTAAAGTTTGAGCTATCGGGCTGAAAACTTGCATACTTATGCTTTAAGGGATGCTAAATCGGAATAAATAGGTTTCAGAACGTTTTAGCCCTTAGTTTTTGAGTTATGTCCCGACAAAAATTTCCCAAAGTTTTGCTATACTAACCCCTTATGAAAAAATGGATTTTTCACCGAAACCTTTAAGTTTGAGCTATCGGGCTGAAAACTTGCATACTTATGCTTTAAGGGATGCTAAATCCGAATAAATAGGTTTCAGAACGTTTTAGCCCCTAGATTTTGAGCTATGGCCCGACAAAGATTTCCCTAAGTTTTGCTATACTAACCCCTTATGAAAAAATGGATTTTTCACCGAAACCTTTAAGTTTGAGCTATCGGGCTGAAAACTTGCATACTTATGCTTTAAGGGATGCTAAATCCGAATAGAACGGTTTCAGAACGTTTTAGCCCTTAGTTTTTGAGTTATGTCCCGACAAAAATTTCCCAAAGTTTTGCTATACTAACCCCTTATGAAAAAATGGATTTTTCACCGAAACCTTTAAGTTTGAGCTATCGGGCTGAAAACTTGCATACTTATGCTTTAAGGGATGCTAAATCCGAATAAATAGGTTTCAGAACGTTTTAGGCCTTAGTTTTTGAGTTTTGGCCCGACAAAGATTTCCCAATTTTTGCTATATTAACCCCTTATGAAAAAATGGATTTTTCACCGAAACCTTTAAGTTTGAGCTATCGGGCTGAAAACTTGCATACTTATGCTTTAAGGGGTGCTAAATCGGAATAAATAGGTTTCAGAACGTTTTAGCCCCTAGATTTTGAGTTATGGCCCGACAAAGATTTCCCAAAGTTTTGCTATACTAACCCCTTATGAAAAAATTGATTTTTCACCGAAACCTTTAAGTTTGAGCCATCGGGCTGAAAACTTGCATACTTATGCTTTAAGGGATGCTAAATCCGAATAAATAGGTTTCAGAACGTTTTAGCCCTTAGTTTTTGAGTTTTGGCCCGACAAAGATTTCCCAAAGTTTTGCTATACTAACCCCTTATAAAAAATGGATTTTTCCCCGAAACCTTTAAGTTTCAGCTATCGGGCTGAAAACTTGCATACTTATGCTTTAAGGGATGCTAAATCCGAATAAATAGGTTTCAGAACGTTTTAGCCCGTAGTTTTTGAGTTTTGGCCCGACAAAGATTTCCCAAAGTTTTGCTATACTAACCCCTTATGAAAAAATGGATTTTTCACCGAAACCTTTAAGTTTGAGCTATCAGGCTGAAAACTTGCATACTTATGCTTTAAGGGATGCTAAATCCGAATAAATAGGATTCAGAACGTTTTAGCCCTTAGTTTTTGAGCTATGGCCCGACAAAGATTTCGGAAAGTTTTGCTATACTAACCCCTTATGAAAAAATGGATTTTTCACCGAAACCTTTAAGTTTGAGCCATCGGGCTGAAAACTTGCATACTTATGCTTTAAGGGATGCTGAATCCGAATAAATAGGTTTCAGAACGTTTTAGCCCTTAGTTTTTGAGTTTTGGCCCGACAAAGATTTTCCAAAGTTTTGCTATACTAACCCCTTATGAAAAAATGGATTTTTCACCGAAACCTTTATGTTTGAGCTATCAGGCTGAAAACTTGCATACTTATGCTTTAAGGGATGCTAAATCCGAATAAATAGGTTTCAGAACGTTTTAGCCCTTAGTTTTTGAGTTATGGCCCGACAAAGATTTCCCAAAGTTTTGCTAAACTAACCCCTTATGAAAAAATGGATTTTTCCCCGAAACCTTTAAGTTTCAGCTATCGGGCTGAAAACTTGCATACTTATGGTTTAAGGGATGCTAAATCCGAATAAATAGGTTTCAGAACGTTTTAGCTCTTAGTTTTTGAGCTATGGCCCGACAAAGATTTCCGAAAGTTTTCCTATACTAACCCCTTATGAAAAAATGGATTTTTCACCGAAACCTTTAAGTTTGAGCCATCGGGCTGAAAACTTGCATACTTATGCTTTAAGGGATGCTAAATCCGAATAAATAGGTTTCATAACGTTTTAGCCCTTAGTTTTTGAGTTATGGCCCGACAAAGATTTCCCAAAGTTTTGCTATACTAACCCCTCATGAAAAAATGGATTTTTCACCGAAACCTTTAAGTTTGAGCTATCGGGCTGAAAACTTCCATACTTATGCTTTAAGGGATGCTAAATCGGAATAAATAGGTTTCAGAACGTTTTAGCCCTTAGTTTTTGAGTTATGGCCCGACAAAGATTTCCCTAAGTTTTGCTATACTAACCCCTTATGAAAAAATGGATTTTTCACCGAAACCTTTAAGTTTGAGTCATCGGGCTGAAAACTTGCATACTTATGCTTTAAGGGATGCTAAATCCGAATAAATAGGTTTCAGAACGTTTTAGCCCTTAGTTTTTGAGTTATGGCCCGACAAAGATTTCCCAAAGTTTTGCTATATTAACCCCTTATGAAAAAATGGATTTTTCACCGAAACCTTTAAGTTTGAGCTATCGGGCTGAAAACTTGCATACTTATGCTTTAAGGGATGCTAAATCGGAATAAATAGGTTTCAGAACGTTTTAGCCCTTAGTTTTTGAGTTATGGCCCGACAAAGATTTCCCAAGGTTTTGCTATACTAACCCCTTATGAAAAAATGGATTTTTCACCGAAACCTTTAAGTTTGAGCTATCAGGCTGAAAACTTGCATACTTATGCTTTAAGGGATGCTAAATCCGAATAAATAGGTTTCAGAACGTTTTAGCCCTTAGTTTTTGAGTTTTGGCCCGACAAAGATTTCCCAAAGTTTTGCTATACTAACCCCTTATGAAAAAATGGATTTTTCACCGAAACCTTTAAGTTTGAGCTATCAGGCTGAAAAACTTGCATACTTATGCTTTAAGGGATGCTAAATCGGAATAAATAGGATTCAGAACGTTTTAGCCCTTAGTTTTTGAGCTATGGCCCGACAAAGATTTCGGAAAGTTTTGCTATACTAACCCCTTATGAAAAAATGGATTTTTCACCGAAACCTTTAAGTTTGAGCCATCGGGCTGAAAACTTGCATACTTATGCTTTAAGGGATGCTGAATCCGAATAAATAGGTTTCAGAACGTTTTAGCCCTTAGTTTTTGAGTTTTGGCCCGACAAAGATTTTCCAAAGTTTTGCTATACTAACCCCTTATGAAAAAATGGATTTTTCACCGAAACCTTTAAGTTTGAGCTATCAGGCTGAAAACTTGCATACTTATGCTTTAAGGGATGCTAAATCCGAATAAATAGGTTTCAGAACGTTTTAGCCCTTAGTTTTTGAGTTATGGCCCGACAAAGATTTCCCAAAGTTTTGCTATACTAACCCCTTATGAAAAAATGGATTTTTCCCCGAAACCTTTAAGTTTCAGCTATCGGGCTGAAAACTTGCATACTTATGCTTTAAGGGATGCTAAATCCGAATAAATAGGTTTCAGAACGTTTTAGCCCTTAGTTTTTGAGCTATGGCCCGACAAAATTTCCCAAAGTTTTCCTATACTAACCCCTTATGAAAAAATGGATTTTTCACCGAAACCTTTAAGTTTGAGCCATCGGGCTGAAAACTTGCATACTTATGCTTTAAGGGATGCTAAATCCGAATAAATAGGTTTCATAACGTTTTAGCCCTTAGTTTTTGAGTTATGGCCCGACAAAGATTTCCCAAAGTTTTGCTATACTAAACCCTCATGAAAAAATGGATTTTTCACCGAAACCTTTAAGTTTGAGCTATCGGGCTGAAAACTTCCATACTTATGCTTTAAGGGATGCTAAATCGGAATAAATAGGTTTCAGAACGTTTTAGCCCTTAGTTTTTGAGTTATGGCCCGACAAAGATTTCCCTAAGTTTTGCTATACTAACCCCTTATGAAAAAATGGATTTTTCACCGAAACCTTTAAGTTTGAGTCATCGGGCTGAAAACTTGCATACTTATGCTTTAAGGGATGCTAAATCCGAATAAATAGGTTTCAGAACGTTTTAGCCCTTAGTTTTTGAGTTATGGCCCGACAAAGATTTCCCAAAGTTTTGCTATATTAACCCCTTATGAAAAAATGGATTTTTCACCGAAACCTTTAAGTTTGAGCTATCGGGCTGAAAACTTGCATACTTATGCTTTAAGGGATGCTAAATCGGAATAAATAGGTTTCAGAACGTTTTAGCCCTTAGTTTTTGAGTTATGGCCCGACAAAGATTTCCCAAAGTTTTGAAAGGGTACCCCCTTATGAAAAAATGGATTTTTCCCCGAAACCTTTAAGTTTGAGCTATCAGGCTGAAAACTTGCATACTTATGCTTTAAGGGATGCTAAATCCGAATAAATAGGTTTTAGAATCTTTTAGCCCTTAGTTTTTGAGTTATGGCCCGACAAAGATTTCCCAAAGTTTTGAAAGGGTACCCCCTTATGAAAAAATGGATTTTTCCCCGAAACCTTTAAGTTTGAGCTATCAGGCTGAAAACTTGCATACTTATGCTTTAAGGGATGCTAAATCCGAATAAATAGGTTTCAGAACGTTTTAGCCCTTAGTTTTTGAGTTATGGCCCGACAAAAATTTCCCAAAGTTTTGCTATACTAACCCCTTATGAAAAAATGGATTTTTCCCCGAAACCTTTAAGTTTCAGCTATCGGGCTGAAAACTTGCATACTTATGCTTTAAGGGATGCTAAATCCGAATAAATAGGTTTCAGAACGTTTTAGCCCTTAGTTTTTGAGTTATGGCCCGACAAAGATTTCCCAAAGTTTTGCTATATTAACCCCTTATGAAAAAATGGATTTTTCACCGAAACCTTTAAGTTTGAGCTATCGGGCTGAAAACTTGCATACTTATGCTTTAAGGGATGCTAAATCGGAATAAATAGGTTTCAGAACGTTTTAGCCCTTAGTTTTTGAGTTATGGCCCGACAAAGATTTCCCTAAGTTTTGCTATACTAACCCCTTATGAAAAAATGGATTTTTCACCGAAACCTTTAAGTTTGAGCTATCGGGCTGAAAACTTGCATACTTATGCTTTAAGGGATGCTAAATCCGAATAAATAGGTTTTAGAATCTTTTAGCCCTTAGTTTTTGAGTTATGGCCCGACAAAGATTTCCCAAAGTTTTGAAAGGGTACCCCCTTATGAAAAAATGGATTTTTCCCCGAAACCTTTAAGTTTGAGCTATCAGGCTGAAAACTTGCATACTTATGCTTTAAGGGATGCTAAATCCGAATAAATAGGTTTCAGAACGTTTTAGCCCTTAGTTTTTGAGTTATGGCCCGACAAAAATTTCCCAAAGTTTTGCTATACTAACCCCTTATGAAAAAATGGATTTTTCCCCGAAACCTTTAAGTTTCAGCTATCGGGCTGAAAACTTGCATACTTATGCTTTAAGGGATGCTAAATCCGAATAAATAGGTTTCAGAACGTTTTAGCCCTTAGTTTTTGAGCTATGGCCCGACAAAGATTTCCGAAAGTTTTCCTATACTAACCCCTTATGAAAAAATGGATTTTTCACCGAAACCTTTAAGTTTGAGCCATCGGGCTGAAAACTTGCATACTTATGCTTTAAGGGATGCTAAATCCCAATAAATAGGTTTCATAACGTTTTAGCCCTTAGTTTTTGAGTTATGGCCCGACAAAGATTTCCCAAAGTTTTGCTATACTAACCCCTCATGAAAAAATGGATTTTTCACCGAAACCTTTAAGTTTGAGCTATCGGGCTGAAAACTTCCATACTTATGCTTTAAGGGATGCTAAATCGGAATAAATAGGTTTCAGAACGTTTTAGCCCTTAGTTTTTGAGTTATGGCCCGACAAAGATTTCCCTAAGTTTTGCTATACTAACCCCTTATGAAAAAATGGATTTTTCACCGAAACCTTTAAGTTTGAGTCATCGGGCTGAAAACTTGCATACTTATGCTTTAAGGGATGCTAAATCCGAATAAATAGGTTTCAGAACGTTTTAGCCCTTAGTTTTTGAGTTATGGCCCGACAAAGATTTCCCAAAGTTTTGCTATATTAACCCCTTATGAAAAAATGGATTTTTCACCGAAACCTTTAAGTTTGAGCTATCGGGCTGAAAACTTGCATACTTATGCTTTAAGGGATGCTAAATCGGAATAAATAGGTTTCAGAACGTTTTAGCCCTTAGTTTTTGAGTTATGGCCCGACAAAGATTTCCCTAAGTTTTGCTATACTAACCCCTTATGAAAAAATGGATTTTTCACCGAAACCTTTAAGTTTGAGTCATCGGGCTGAAAACTTGCATACTTATGCTTTAAGGGACGCTAAATCCGAATAAATAGGTTTCAGAACGTTTTAGCCCTTAGTTTTTGAGTTATGGCCCGAACAAGATTTCCCAAAGTTTTGCTATATTAACCCCTTATGAAAAAATGGATTTTTCACCGAAACCTTTAAGTTTGAGCTATCGGGCTGAAAACCTGCATACTTATGCTTTAAGGGATGCTAAATCCGAATAAATAGGTTTCAGAACGTTTTAGCCCTTAGTTTTTGAGTTATGGCCCGACAAAGATTTCCCTAAGTTTTTCTATACTAACCCCTTATGAAAAAATGGATTTTTCACCGAAACCTTTAAGTTTGAGCCATCGGGCTGAAAACTTGCATACTTATGCTTTAAGGGATGCTAAATCCGAATAAATAGGTTTCATAACGTTTTAGCCCTTAGTTTTTGAGTTATGGCCCGACAAAGATTTCCCAAAGTTTTGCTATACTAACCCCTTATGAAAAAATGGATTTTTCACCGAAACCTTTAAGTTTGAGCTATCGGGCTGAAAACTTGCATACTTATGCTTTAAGGGATGCTAAATCGGAATAAATAGGTTTCAGAACGTTTTAGACCTTAGTTTTTGAGTTATGGCCCGACAAAGATTTCCCTAAGTTTTGCTATACTAACCCCTTATGAAAAAATGGATTTTTCACCGAAACCTTTAAGTTTGAGCTATCGGGCTGAAAACTTGCATACTTATGCTTTAAGGGATGCTAAATCCGAATAAATAGGTTTTAGAATGTTTTAGCCCTTAGTTTTTGAGTTATGGCCCGACAAAGATTTCCCAAAGTTTTGAAAGGGTACCCCCTTATGAAAAAATGGATTTTTCACCGAAACCTTTAAGTTTGAGCTATCGGACTGAAAACCTGCATACTTATGCTTTAAGGGATGCTAAATCCGAATAAATAGGTTTCAGAACGTTTTAGCCCTTAGTTTTTGAGTTTTGGCCCGACAAAGATTTCCCAAAGTTTTGCTATACTAACCCCTTATGAAAAAATGGAATTTTCCCCGAAACCTTAAAGTTCGAGCTATCGGGCTGAAAACTTGCATACTTATGCTTTAAGGGATGCTAAATCCGAATAAATAGGTTTCAGAACGTTTTAGGCCTTAGTTTTTGAGTTATGGCCCGACAAAGATTTCCCAAAGTTTTGAAAGGGTACCCCCTTATGAAAAAATGGATTTTTCACCGAAACCTTTAAGTTTGAGCTATCGGGCTGAAAACCTGCATACTTATGCTTTAAGGGATGCTGAATCCGAATAAATAGGTTTCAGAACGTTTTAGCCCTTAGTTTTTGAGTTTTGGCCCGACAAAGATTTCTCAAAGTTTTGCTATACTAACCCCTTATGAAAAAATGGAATTTTCCCCGAAACCTTAAAGTTCGAGCTATCGGGCTGAAAACTTGCATACTTATGCTTTAAGGGATGCTAAATCCGAATAAATAGGTTTCAGAACGTTTTAGCCCTTAGTTTTTGAGTTATGGCCCGACAAAGATTTCCCAAAGTTTTGCTATACTAACCCCTTATGAAAAAATGGATTTTTCACCGAAACCTTAAAGTTTGAGCTATCGAGCTGAAAACTTGCATACTTATGCTTTAAGGGATGCTAAATCCGAATAAATAGAGTGCAGAACGTTTTAGCCCTTAGTTTTTGAGTTATGGCCCGACAAATATTTCCCAAAGTTTTGCTATACTAACCCCTTATGAAAAAATGGATTTTTCACCGAAACCTTAAAGTTTGAGCTATCGGGCTGAAAACTTGCATACTTATGCTTTAAGGGATGCTAAATCCGAATAAATAAGTTTCAGGACGTTTTAGCTCTTAGTTTTTGAGTTATGGCCCGACAAAGATTTCCCAAAGTTTTCCTATACCAACCCCTTATGAAAAAATGGATTTTTTATCGAAATCTTTAAGTTTGAGCTATCGGGCTGAAAACTTGAATACTTATGCTTTAAGGGATGCTAAATCCGAATAAATAGGTTTCAGAACGTTTTAGCCCTTAGTTTTTGAGTTATGGCCCGACAAAGATTTCCCAAAGTTTTGCTATACTAACCCCTTATGGAAAAATGGATTTTTCACCGAAACCTTAAAGTTTGAGCTATCGGGCTGAAAACTTGCATACTTATGCTTTAAGGGATGCTAAATCCGAATAAATAGGTTTCAGAACGTTTTAGCTCTTAGTTTTTGAGTTATGGCCCGACAAAGATTTCCCAAAGTTTTCCTATACTAACCCCTTATGAAAAAATGGATTTTTTATCGAAATCTTTAAGTTTGAGCTATCGGGCTGAAAACTTGCATACTTATGCTTTAAGGGATGCTAAATCCGAATAAATAGGTTTCAGAACGTTTTAGCCCTTAGTTTTTGAGTTATGGCCCGACAAAGATTTCCCAAAGTTTTGCTATACTAACCCCTTATGAAAAAATGGATTTTTCACCGAAACCTTAAAGTTTGAGCTATCGAGCTGAAAACTTGCACACTTATGCTTTAAGGGATGCTAAATCCGAATAAATAGGTTTCAGAACGTTTTAGCTCTTAGTTTTTGAGTTATGGCCCGACAAAGATTTCCCAAAGTTTTCCTATACTAACCCCTTATGAAAAAATGGATTTTTTATCGAAATCTTTAAGTTTGAGCTATCGGGCTGAAAACTTGCATACTTATGCTTTAAGGGATGCTAAATCCGAATAAATAGGTTTCAGAACGTTTTAGCCCTTAGTTTTTGAGTTATGGCCCGACAAAGATTTCCCAAAGTTTTCCTATACTAACCCCTTATGAAAAAATGGATTTTTTATCGAAATCTTTAAGTTTGAGCTATCGGGCTGAAAACTTGCATACTTATGCTTTAAGGGATGCTAAATCGGAATAAATAGGTTTCAGAACGTTTTAGCCCTTAGTTTTTGAGTGATGGCCCGACAAAGATTTCCCAAAGTTTTCCTATACTAACCCCTTATGAAAAAATGGATTTTTTATCGAAATCTTTAAGTTTGAGCTATCGAGCTGAAAACTTGCATACTTATGCTTTAAGGGATGCTAAATCCGAATAAATAGGTTTCAGAACGTTTTAGCCCTTAGTTTTTGAGTTATGGCCCGACAAAGATTTCCCAAAGTTTTGCTATACTAACCCCTTATGAAAAAATGGATTTTTCACCGAAACCTTAAAGTTTGAGTTATCGGGCTGAAAACTTGCATACTTATGCTTTAAGGGATGCTAAATCCGAATAAATAGGTTTCAGAACGTTTTAGCCCTTAGTTTTTGAGTTATGGCCCGACAAAGATTTCCCAAAGTTTTGCTATACTAACCCCTTATGAAAAAATGGAATTTTTTATCGAAATCTTTAAGTTTGAGCTATCGGGCTGAAAACTTGCATATTTATGCTTTAAGGGATGCTAAATCCGAATAAATAGGTTTCAGAACGTTTTAGCCCTTAGTTTTTGAGTTATGGCCCGACAAAGATTTCCCAAAGTTTTGCTATACTAACCCCTTATGAAAAAATGGATTTTTCACCGAAACCTTAAAGTTTGAGTTATCGGGCTGAAAACCTGCATACTTATGCTTTAAGGGATGCTAAATCCGAATAAATAGGTTTCAGAACGTTTAAGCCCTTAGTTTTTGAGTTATGGCCCGACAAAGATTTCCCAAAGTTTTCCTATACTAACCCCTTATGAAAAAATGGACTTTTCACCGAAACCTTTAAGTTTGAGCTATCGGGCTGAAAACTTGCATAATTATACTTTAAGGGATGCTAAATCCGAATAAATAGGTTTCAGCACGTTTTAGCCCTTAGTTTTTGAGCTATGGCCCGACAAAGATTTCGGAAAGTTTTGCTATACTAACCCCTTATGAAAAAATGGATTTTTCACCGAAACCTTTAAGTTTGAGCCATCGGGCTGAAAACTTGCATACTTATGCTTTAAGGGATGCTAAATCCGAATAAATAGGTTTCATAACGTTTTAGCCCTTAGTTTTTGAGTTATGGCCCGACAAAGATTTCCCAAAGTTTTGCTATACTAACCCCTTCTGAAAAAATGGATTTTTCACCGAAACCTTTAAGTTTGAGCTATCGGGCTGAAAACTTGCATACTTATGCTTTAAGGGATGCTAAATCGGACTAAATAGGTTTCAGAACGTTTTAGCCCCTAGATTTTGAGTTATGGCCCGACAAAGATTTCCCTAAGTTTTGCTATACTAACCCCTTATGAAAAAATGGATTTTTCACCGAAACCTTTAAGTTTGAGCTATCGGGCTGAAAACTTGCATACTCATGCTTTAAGGGATGCTAAATCGGAATAAATAGGTTTCAGAACGTTTTAGCCCCTAGATTTTGAGTTATGGCCCGACAAAGATTTCCCTAAGTTTTGCTATACTAACCCCTTATGAAAAAATGGATTTTTCACCGAAACCTTTAAGTTTGGGCTATCGGGCTGAAAACTGGCATACTTATGCTTTAAGGGATGCTTAATCCGAATAAATAGGTTTCAGAACGTTTTAGCCCTTAGTTTTTGAGTTATGGCCCGACAAAAATTTCCCAAAGTTTTGCTATACTAACCCCTTATGAAAAAATGGATTTTTCACCGAAACCTTTAAGTTTGAGCTATCGGGCTGAAAACTTGCATACTTATGCTTTAAGGGATGCTAAATCCGAATAAATAGGTTTCAGAACGTTTTAGGCCTTAGTTTTTGAGTTTTGGCCCGACAAAGATTTCCCAATTTTTGCTATATTACCCCTAATGAAAAAATGGATTTTTCACCGAAACCTTTAAGTTTGAGTCATTGGGCTGAAAACTTGCATAGTTATGCTTTAAGGGATGCTAAATCCGAATAAATAGGTTTCAGAACGTTTTAGGCCTTAGTTTTTGAGTTTTGGCCCGACAAAGATTTCCCAATTTTTGCTATATTAACCCCTTATGAAAAAATGGATTTTTCACCGAAACCTTTAAGTTTGAGCTATCGGGCTGAAAACTTGCATACTTATACTTTAAGGGATGCTAAATCCGAATAAATAGGTTTCAGAACGTTTTAGCCCTTAGTTTTTGAGCTATGGCCCGACAAAGATTTCGGAAAGTTTTGCTATACTAACCCCTTATGAAAAAATGGATTTTTCACCGAAACCTTTAAGTTTGAGCCATCGGGCTGAAAACTTGCATACTTATGCTTTAAGGGATGCTAAATCCGAATAAATAGGTTTCATAACGTTTTAGCCCTTAGTTTTTGAGTTATGGCCCGACAAAGATTTCCCAAAGTTTTGCTATACTAACCCCTTCTGAAAAAATGGATTTTTCACCGAAACCTTTAAGTTTGAGCTATCGGGCTGAAAACTTGCATACTTATGCTTTAAGGGATGCTAAATCGGACTAAATAGGTTTCAGAACGTTTTAGCCCCTAGATTTTGAGTTATGGCCCGACAAAGATTTCCCTAAGTTTTGCTATACTAACCCCTTATGAAAAAATGGATTTTTCACCGAAACCTTTAAGTTTGAGCTATCGAGCTGAAAACTTGCACACTTATGCTTTAAGGGATGCTAAATCCGAATAAATAGGTTTCAGAACGTTTTAGCTCTTAGTTTTTGAGTTATGGCCCGACAAAGATTTCCCAAAGTTTTCCTATACTAACCCCTTATGAAAAAATGGATTTTTTATCGAAATCTTTAAGTTTGAGCTATCGGGCTGAAAACTTGCATACTTATGCTTTAAGGGATGCTAAATCCGAATAAATAGGTTTCAGAACGTTTTAGCCCTTAGTTTTTGAGTTATGGCCCGACAAAGATTTCCCAAAGTTTTGCTATACTAACCCCTTATGAAAAAATGGATTTTTCACCGAAACCTTTAAGTTTGAGCTATCGGGCTGAAAACTTGCATACTTATGCTTTAAGGGATGCTAAATCCGAATAAATAGGTTTCAGAACGTTTTAGGCCTTAGTTTTTGAGTTTTGGCCCGACAAAGATTTCCCAATTTTTGCTATATTACCCCTAATGAAAAAATGGATTTTTCACCGAAACCTTTAAGTTTGAGTCATTGGGCTGAAAACTTGCATAGTTATGCTTTAAGGGATGCTAAATCCGAATAAATAGGTTTCAGAACGTTTTAGGCCTTAGTTTTTGAGTTTTGGCCCGACAAAGATTTCCCAATTTTTGCTATATTAACCCCTTATGAAAAAATGGATTTTTCACCGAAACCTTTAAGTTTGAGCTATCGGGCTGAAAACTTGCATACTTATACTTTAAGGGATGCTAAATCCGAATAAATAGGTTTCAGAACGTTTTAGCCCTTAGTTTTTGAGCTATGGCCCGACAAAGATTTCGGAAAGTTTTGCTATACTAACCCCTTATGAAAAAATGGATTTTTCACCGAAACCTTTAAGTTTGAGCCATCGGGCTGAAAACTTGCATACTTATGCTTTAAGGGATGCTAAATCCGAATAAATAGGTTTCATAACGTTTTAGCCCTTAGTTTTTGAGTTATGGCCCGACAAAGATTTCCCAAAGTTTTGCTATACTAACCCCTTCTGAAAAAATGGATTTTTCACCGAAACCTTTAAGTTTGAGCTATCGGGCTGAAAACTTGCATACTTATGCTTTAAGGGATGCTAAATCGGACTAAATAGGTTTCAGAACGTTTTAGCCCCTAGATTTTGAGTTATGGCCCGACAAAGATTTCCCTAAGTTTTGCTATACTAACCCCTTATGAAAAAATGGATTTTTCACCGAAACCTTTAAGTTTGAGCTATCGGGCTGAAAACTTGCATACTCATGCTTTAAGGGATGCTAAATCGGAATAAATAGGTTTCAGAACGTTTTAGCCCCTAGATTTTGAGTTATGGCCCGACAAAGATTTCCCTAAGTTTTGCTATACTAACCCCTTATGAAAAAATGGATTTTTCACCGAAACCTTTAAGTTTGGGCTATCGGGCTGAAAACTGGCATACTTATGCTTTAAGGGATGCTTAATCCGAATAAATAGGTTTCAGAACGTTTTAGCCCTTAGTTTTTGAGTTATGGCCCGACAAAAATTTCCCAAAGTTTTGCTATACTAACCCCTTATGAAAAAATGGATTTTTCACCGAAACCTTTAAGTTTGAGCTATCGGGCTGAAAACTTGCATACTTATGCTTTAAGGGATGCTAAATCCGAATAAATAGGTTTCAGAACGTTTTAGCCCTTAGTTTTTGAGTTATGGCCCGACAAAGATTTCCCAAAGTTTTGCTATACTAACCCCTTATAAAAAATGGATTTTTCCCCGAAACCTTTAAGTTTCAGCTATCGGGCTGAAAACTTGCATACTTATGCTTTAAGGGATGCTAAATCCGAATAAATAGGTTTCAGAATGTTTTAGCCCTTAGTTTTTGAATTATGGCCCGACAAAGATTTCCCAAAGTTTTGCTATACTAACCCCTTATGAAAAAATGGATTTTACCCCGAAACCTTTAAGTTTCAGCTATCGGGCTGAAAACTTGCATACTTATGCTTTAAGGGATGCTAAATCCGAATAAATAGGTTTCAGAACGTTTTAGCCCGTAGTTTTTGAGTTATGGCCCGACAAAGATTTCCCAAAGTTTTGAAAGGGTACCCCCTTATGAAAAAATGGATTTATCCCCGAAACCTTTAAGTTTGAGCTATCGGGCTGAAAACTTGCATACTTATGCTTCAAGGGATGCTGAATCCGAATAAATAGGTTTCAGAACGTTTTAGCCCTTAGTTTTTGAGTTTTGGCCCGCCAAAGATTTCCCAAAGTTTTGCTATACTAACCCCTTATGAAAAAATGGATTTTTCACCGAAACCTTTAAGTTTGAGCTATTGGGCTGAAAACTTGCATACTTATGCTTTAAGGGATGCTGAATCCGAATAAATAGGTTTCAGAACGTTTTAGCCCTTAGTTTTTGAGTTTTGGCCCGACAAAGATTTCCCAAAGTTTTGCTATACTAACCCCTTATGAAAAAATGGATTTTTCAGCGAAACCTTTAAGTTTGAGCTATCGGGCTGAAAATTTGCATACTTATGCTTTAAGGGATGCTGAATCCGAATAAATAGGTTTCATAACGTTTTAGCCCTTAGTTTTTGAGTTATGGCCCGACAAAGATTTCCCAAAGTTTTGCTATACTAACCCCTTATGAAAAAATGGATTTTTCACCGAAACCTTTAAGTTTGAGCTATTGGGCTGAAAACTTGCATACTTATGCTTTAAGGGATGCTGAATCCGAATAAATAGGTTTCAGAACGTTTTAGCCCTTAGTTTTTGAGTTTTGGCCCGCCAAAGATTTCCCAAAGTTTTGCTATACTAACCCCTTATGAAAAAATGGATTTTTCACCGAAACCTTTAAGTTTGAGCTATTGGGCTGAAAACTTGCATACTTATGCTTTAAGGGATGCTGAATCCGAATAAATAGGTTTCATAACGTTTTAGCCCTTAGTTTTTGAGTTATGGCCCGACAAAGATTTCCCAAAGTTTTGCTATACTAACCCCTTATGAAAAAATGGATTTTTCACCGAAACCTTTAAGTTTGAGCTATCGGGCTGAAAACTTGCATACTTATGCTTTAAGGGATGCTAAATCGGAATAAATAGGTTTCAAAACGGTTTAGCCCTTAGTTTTTGAGTTATGGCCCGACAAAGATTTCCCAAAGTTTTGCTATACTAACCCCTTATGAAAAAATGGATTTTTCACCGAAACCTTTAAGTTTGAGCTATCGGGCTGAAAACTTGCATACTTATGCTTTAAGGGATGCTAAATCCGAATAAATAGGTTTTAGAATGTTTTAGCCCTTAGTTTTTGAGTTATGGCCCGACAAAGATTTCCCAAAGTTTTGAAAGGGTACCCCCTTATGAAAAAATGGATTTTTCCCCGAAACCTTTAAGTTTGAGCTATCGGGCTGAAAACTTGCATTCTTATGCTTTAAGGGATGCTAAATCGGAATAAATAGGTTTCAGAACGTTTTAGCCCTTAGTTTTTGAGTTATGGCCCGTACAAGATTTCCCAAAGTTTTGCTATATTAACCCCTTATGAAAAAATGGATTTTTCACCGAAACCTTTAAGTTTGAGCTATCGGGCTGAAAACCTGCATACTTATGCTTTAAGGGATGCTAAATCCGAATAAATAGGTTTCAGAACGTTTTAGCCCTTAGTTTTTGAGTTTTGGCACGACAAAGATTTCCCAAAGTTTTGCTATACTAACCCCTTATGAAAAAATGGATTTTTTATCGAAATCTTTAAGTTTGAGCTATCGGGCTGAAAACTTGCATACTTATGCTTTAAGTGATCCTAAATCCGAATAAATAGGTTTTAGAAAGTTTTAGCCCTTAGTTTTTGAGTTATGGCCCGACAAAGATTTCCCAAAGTTTTGAAAGGGTACCCCCTTATGAAAAAATGGATTTTTCACCACAACCTTTAAGTTTGAGCTATCGGGCTGAAAACTTGCATACTTATGCTTTAAGGGATGCTGAATCCGAATAAATAGGTTTCAGAACGTTTTAGCCCTTAGTTTTTGAGTTATGGCCCGACAAAGATTTCCCAAAGTTTTGCTATACTAACCCCTTATGAAAAAATGGATTTTTCACCGAAACCTTTAAGTTTGAGTTATCGGGCTGAAAACTTGCATACTTATGCTTTAGGGGATGCTAAATCCGAATAAATAGGTTTCAGAACGTTTTAGCCCTTAGTTTTTGAGTTATGGCCCGACAAAGATTTCCCAAAGTTTTGCTATACTAACCCCTTATGAAAAAATGGATTTTTCACCGAAACCTTTAAGTTTCAGCTATCGGGCTGAAAACTTGCATACTTATGCTTTAAGGGATGCTAAATCCGAATAAATAGGTTTCAGAACGTTTTAGCCCTTAGTTTTTGAGCTATGGCCCGACAAAGATTTCCGAAAGTTTTGCTATACTAACCCCTTATGAAAAAATGGATTTTTCACCGAAACCTTTAAGTTTGAGCCATCGGGCTGAAAACTTGCATACTTATGCTTTAAGGGATGCTAAATCCGAATAAATTGGTTTCATAACGTTTTAGCCCCTAGTTTTTGAGTTATGGCCCGACAAAGATTTCCTAAAGTTTTGCTATACTAACCCCTTATGAAAAAATGGATTTTTCACCGAAACCTTTAAGTTTGAGCCATCGGGCTGAAAACTTGCATACTTATGCTTTAAGGGATGCTAAATCCAAATAAATAGGTTTCAGAATGTTTTAGCCCTTAGTTTTTGAGTTATGGCCCGACAAAGATTTCCCAAAGTTTTGAAAGGGTACCCCCTTATGAAAAAATGTATTTTTCACCGAAACCTTTAAGTTTGAGCTGTCGGACTGAAAACCTGTATACTTATGCTTTAAGGGATGCTAAATCCGAATAAATAGGTTTCAGAACGTTTTAGCCCTTAGTTTTTGAGTTATGACCCGACAAAGATTTCCCAAAGTTTTGCTATACTAACCACTTATGAAAAAATGGATTTTTCACCGAAACGTCTAAGTTTGAGCTATCGGGCTGAAAACTTGCATACTTATGCTTTAAGAGATGCTAAATCCGAATAAATAGGTTTCAGAACGTTTTAGCCCTTAGTTTTTGAGTTATGGCCTGACAAAGATTTCCCAAAGTTTTGAAAGGGTACACCCTTATGAAAAAATTGATTTTTCCCCGAAACCTTTAAGTTTCAGCTATCGGGCTGAAAACTTGCATACTTATGCTTTATATGATGCTAAATCCGAATAAATAGGTTTCAGAACGTATTAACCCTTAGTTTTTGAGTTATGGCCCGACAAAGATTTCCCAAAGTTTTGCTATACTAACCCCTTATGAAAAAATGGATTTTTCACCGAAACCTTTAAGTTTGAGCTATCGGGCTGAAAACCTGCATACTTATGCTTTAAGGGATGCTAAATCCGAATAAATAGGTTTCAGAACGTATTAGCCCCTAGTTTTTTGATTTATGGCCCGACAAAGATTTCCCAAAGTTTAGCTATACTAACCCCTTATGAAAAAATGGATTTTTCCCCGAAACCTTTAAGTTTCAGCTATCGGGCTGAAAACTTGCAACTTATGCTTTAAGGGATGCTAAATCCGAATAAATAGGTTTCAGAACGTATTAACCCTTAGTTTTTGAGTTATGGCCCGACAAAGATTTCCCAAAGTTTTGCTATACTAACCCCTTATGAAAAAATGGATTTTTCACCGAAACCTTTAAGTTTGAGCTATTGGGCTGAAAACTTGCATACTTATGCTTTAAGGGATGCTAAATCCGAATAAATAGGTTTCAGAACGTATTAACCCTTAGTTTTTGAGTTATGGCCCGACAAAGATTTCCCAAAGTTTTGCTATACTAACCCCTTATGAAAAAATGGATTTTTCACCGAAACCTTTAAGTTTGAGCTATCGGGCTGAAAACCTGCATACTTATGCTTTAAGGGATGCTAAATCCGAATAAATAGGTTTCAGAACGTTTTAGCCCCTAGTTTTTTGATTTATGGCCCGACAAAGATTTCCCAAAGTTTAGCTATACTAACCCCTTATGAAAAAATGGATTTTTCCCCGAAACCTTTAAGTTTCAGCTATCGGGCTGAAAACTTGCATACTTATGCTTTAAGGGATGCTAAATCCGAATAAATAGGTTTCAGAACGTATTAACCTTTAGTTTTTGAGTTATGGCCCGACAAAGATTTCCCAAAGTTTTGCTATACTAACCCCTTATGAAAAAATGGATTTTTCACCGAAACCTTTAAGTTTGAGCTATCGGGCTGAAAACTTGCATACTTATGCTTTAAGGGATGCTAAATCCGAATAAATAGTTTTAGCCCCTAGTTTTTTGATTTATGGCCCGACAAAGATTTCCCAAAGTTTAGCTATACTAACCCCTTATGAAAAAATGGATTTTTCCCCGAAACCTTTAAGTTTCAGCTATCGGGCTGAAAACTTGCATACTTATGCTTTAAGGGATGCTAAATCCGAATAAATAGGTTTCAGAACGTATTAATCCTTAGTTTTTGAGTTATGGCCCGACAAAGATTTCCCAAAGTTTTGCTATACTAACCCCTTATGAAAAAATGGATTTTTCACCGAAACCTTTAAGTTTGAGCTATCGGGCTGAAAACTTGCATACTTATGCTTTAAGGGATGCTAAATCCGAATAAATAGGTTTCAGAACGTTTTAGCCCTTAGTTTTTGAGTTATGGCCAGAAAAATATTTCCCAAAGTTTTCCTATACTAACCCCTTATGAAAAAATGGATTTTTTATCGAAATCTTTAAGTTTGAGCTATCGGGCTGAAAACTTGCGTTCTTATGCTTTAAGAGATGCTAAATCGGAATAAATAGGTTTCAGAACGTTTTAGCCCTTAGTTTTTGAGTAATGGCCCGACAAAGATTTCCCAAAGTTTTGCTATACTAACCCCTTATGAAAAAATGGATTTTTCACCGAAACCTTAAAGTTTGAGCTATCGAGCTGAAAACTTGCACACTTATGCTTTAAGGGATGCTAAATCCGAATAAATAGGTTTCAGAACGTTTTAGCCCTTAGTTTTTGAGTTATGGCCCGACAAAGATTTCCCAAAGTTTTGCTATACTAACCCCTTATGAAAAAATGGATTTTTCACCGAAACCTTAAAGTTTGAGCTATCGAGCTGAAAACTTGCACACTTATGCTTTAAGGGATGCTAAATCCGAATAAATAGGTTTCAGAACGTTTTAGCCCTTAGTTTTTGAGTTATGGCCCGACAAAGATTTCCCAAAGTTTTCCTATACTAACCCCTTATGAAAAAATGGATTTTTTATCGAAATCTTTAAGTTTGAGCTATCGGGCTGAAAACTTGCATACTTATGCTTTAAGGGATGCTAAATCCGAATAAATAGGTTTCAGAACGTTTTAGCCCTTAGTTTTTGAGTTATGGCCCGACAAAGATTTCCCAAAGTTTTGCTATACTAACCCCTTATGAAAAAATGGATTTTTCACCGAAACCTTAAAGTTTGAGCTATCGAGCTGAAAACTTGCACACTTATGCTTTAAGGGATGCTAAATCCGAATAAATAGGTTTCAGAACGTTTTAGCCCTTAGTTTTTGAGTTATGGCCCGACAAAGATTTCCCAAAGTTTTCCTATACTAACCCCTTATGAAAAAATGGATTTTTTATCGAAATCTTTAAGTTTGAGCTATCGGGCTGAAAACTTGCATACTTATGCTTTAAGGGATGCTAAATCCGAATAAATAGGTTTCAGAACGTTTTAGCCCTTAGTTTTTGAGTTATGGCGCGACAAAGATTTCCCAAAGTTTTCCTATACTAACCCCTTATGAAAAAATGGATTTTTTATCGAAATCTTTAAGTTTGAGCTATCGGGCTGAAAACTTGCATACTTATGCTTTAAGGGATGCTAAATCGGAATAAATAGGTTTCAGAACGTTTTAGCCCTTAGTTTTTGAGTTATGGCCCGACAAAGATTTCCCAAAGTTTTGCTATACTAACCCCTTATGAAAAAATGGATTTTTCACCGAAACCTTAAAGTTTGAGCTATCGGGCTGAAAACTTGCATACTTATGCTTTAAGGGATGCTAAATCCGAATAAATAGGTTTCAGAACGTTTTAGCCCTTAGTTTTTGAGTGATGGCCCGACAAAGATTTCCCAAAGTTTTCCTATACTAACCCCTTATGAAAAAATGGATTTTTTATCGAAATCTTTAAGTTTGAGCTATCGAGCTGAAAACTTGCATACTTATGCTTTAAGGGATGCTAAATCCGAATAAATAGGTTTCAGAACGTTTTAGCCCTTAGTTTTTGAGTTATGGCCCGACAAAGATTTCCCAAAGTTTTGCTATACTAACCCCTTATGAAAAAATGGATTTTTCACCGAAACCTTAAAGTTTGAGTTATCGGGCTGAAAACTTGCATACTTATGCTTTAAGGGATGCTAAATCCGAATAAATAGGTTTCAGAACGTTTTAGCCCTTAGTTTTTGAGTTATGGCCCGACAAAGATTTCCCAAAGTTTTCCTATACTAACCCCTTATGAAAAAATGGATTTTTTATCGAAATCTTTAAGTTTGAGCTATCGGGCTGAAAACTTGCATACTTATGCTTTAAGGGATGCTAAATCCGAATAAATAGGTTTCAGAACGTTTTAGCCCTTAGTTTTTGAGTTATGGCCCGACAAAGATTTCCCAAAGTTTTGCTATACTAACCCCTTATGAAAAAATGGATTTTTCACCGAAACCTTAAAGTTTGAGTTATCGGGCTGAAAACCTGCATACTTATGCTTTAAGGGATGCTAAATCCGAATAAATAGGTTTCAGAACGTTTAAGCCCTTAGTTTTTGAGTTATGGCCCGACAAAGATTTCCCAAAGTTTTCCTATACTAACCCCTTATGAAAAAATGGACTTTTCACCGAAACCTTTAAGTTTGAGCTATCGGGCTGAAAACTTGCATAATTATACTTTAAGGGATGCTAAATCCGAATAAATAGGTTTCAGCACGTTTTAGCCCTTAGTTTTTGAGCTATGGCCCGACAAAGATTTCGGAAAGTTTTGCTATACTAACCCCTTATGAAAAAATGGATTTTTCACCGAAACCTTTAAGTTTGAGCCATCGGGCTGAAAACTTGCATACTTATGCTTTAAGGGATGCTAAATCCGAATAAATAGGTTTCAGAACGTTTTAGCCCTTAGTTTTTGAGTTATGGCCCGACAAAGATTTCCCAAAGTTTTGCTATACTAACCCCTTATGAAAAAATGGATTTTTCACCGAAACCTTTAAGTTTGAGCTATCGGGCTGAAAACTTGCATACTTATGCTTTAAGGGATGCTAAATCCGAATAAATAGGTTTCAGAACGTTTTAGGCCTTAGTTTTTGAGTTTTGGCCCGACAAAGATTTCCCAATTTTTGCTATATTAACCCCTAATGAAAAAATGGATTTTTCACCGAAACCTTTAAGTTTGAGTCATCGGGCTGAAAACTTGCATAGTTATGCTTTAAGGGATGCTAAATCCGAATAAATAGGTTTCAGAACGTTTTAGGCCTTAGTTTTTGAGTTTTGGCCCGACAAAGATTTCCCAATTTTTGCTATATTAACCCCTTATGAAAAAATGGATTTTTCACCGAAACCTTTAAGTTTGAGCTATCGGGCTGAAAACTTGCATACTTATACTTTAAGGGATGCTAAATCCGAATAAATAGGTTTCAGAACGTTTTAGCCCTTAGTTTTTGAGCTATGGCCCGACAAAGATTTCGGAAAGTTTTGCTATACTAACCCCTTATGAAAAAATGGATTTTTCACCGAAACCTTTAAGTTTGAGCCATCGGGCTGAAAACTTGCATACTTATGCTTTAAGGAATGCTAAATCCGAATAAATAGGTTTCATAACGTTTTAGCCCTTAGTTTTTGAGTTATGGCCCGACAAAGATTTCCCAAAGTTTTGCTATACTAACCCCTTATGAAAAAATGGATTTTTCACCGAAACCTTTAAGTTTGAGCTATCGGGCTGAAAACTTGCATACTTATGCTTTAAGGGATGCTAAATCGGACTAAATAGGTTTCAGAACGTTTTAGCCCCTAGATTTTGAGTTATGGCCCGACAAAGATTTCCCTAAGTTTTGCTATACTAACCCCTTATGAAAAAATGGATTTTTCACCGAAACCTTTAAGTTTGAGCTATCGGGCTGAAAACTTGCATACTCATGCTTTAAGGGATGCTAAATCGGAATAAATAGGTTTCAGAACGTTTTAGCCCCTAGATTTTGAGTTATGGCCCGACAAAGATTTCCCTAAGTTTTGCTATACTAACCCCTTATGAAAAAATGGATTTTTCACCGAAACCTTTAAGTTTGGGCTATCGGGCTGAAAACTGGCATACTTATGCTTTAAGGGATGCTTAATCCGAATAAATAGGTTTCAGAACGTTTTAGCCCTTAGTTTTTGAGTTATGGCCCGACAAAGATTTCCCAAAGTTTTGCTATACTAACCCCTTATGAAAAAATGGATTTTTCACCGAAACCTTTAAGTTTGAGCCATCGGGCTGAAAACTTGCATACTTATGCTTTAAGGGATACTAAATCCGAATATATAGGTTTCATAACGTTTTAGCCCTTAGTTTTTGAGTTACGGCCCGACAAAGATTTCCCAAAGTTTTGCTATACTAACCTTATGAAAAAATGGATTTTTCACCGAAACCTTTAAGTTTCAGCTATCGGGCTGAAAACTTGCATACTTATGCTTTAAGGGATGCTAAATCCGAATAAATAGGTTTCAGAATGTTTTAGCCCTTAGTTTTTGAATTATGGCCCGACAAAGATTTCCCAAAGTTTTGCTATACTAACCCCTTATGAAAAAATGGATTTTACCCCGAAACCTTTAAGTTTCAGCTATCGGGCTGAAAACTTGCATACTTATGCTTTAAGGGATGCTAAATCCGAATAAATAGGTTTCAGAACGTTTTAGCCCGTAGTTTTTGAGTTATGGCCCGACAAAGATTTCCCAAAGTTTTGAAAGGGTACCCCCTTATGAAAAAATGGATTTATCCCCGAAACCTTTAAGTTTGAGCTATCGGGCTGAAAACTTGCATACTTATGCTTTAAGGGATGCTAAATCCGAATAAATAGGTTTCAGAACGTTTTAGCCCTTAGTTTTTGAGTTATGGCCCGACAAAGATTTCCCAAAGTTTTGCTATACTAACCCCTTATGAAAAAATGGATTTTTCACCGAAACCTTAAAGTTTGAGCTATCGAGCTGAAAACTTGCACACTTATGCTTTAAGGGATGCTAAATCCGAATAAATAGGTTTCAGAACGTTTTAGCCCTTAGTTTTTGAGTTATGGCCCGACAAAGATTTCCCAAAGTTTTCCTATACTAACCCCTTATGAAAAAATGGATTTTTTATCGAAATCTTTAAGTTTGAGCTATCGGGCTGAAAACTTGCATACTTATGCTTTAAGGGATGCTAAATCCGAATAAATAGGTTTCAGAACGTTTTAGCCCTTAGTTTTTGAGTTATGGCCCGACAAAGATTTCCCAAAGTTTTCCTATACTAACCCCTTATGAAAAAATGGATTTTTTATCGAAATCTTTAAGTTTGAGCTATCGGGCTGAAAACTTGCATACTTATGCTTTAAGGGATGCTAAATCGGAATAAATAGGTTTCAGAACGTTTTAGCCCTTAGTTTTTGAGTTATGGCCCGACAAAGATTTCCCAAAGTTTTGCTATACTAACCCCTTATGAAAAAATGGATTTTTCACCGAAACCTTAAAGTTTGAGCTATCGGGCTGAAAACTTGCATACTTATGCTTTAAGGGATGCTAAATCCGAATAAATAGGTTTCAGAACGTTTTAGCCCTTAGTTTTTGAGTGATGGGCCGACAAAGATTTCCCAAAGTTTTCCTATACTAACCCCTTATGAAAAAATGGATTTTTTATCGAAATCTTTAAGTTTGAGCTATCGAGCTGAAAACTTGCATACTTATGCTTTAAGGGATGCTAAATCCGAATAAATAGGTTTCAGAACGTTTTAGCCCTTAGTTTTTGAGTTATGGCCCGACAAAGATTTCCCAAAGTTTTGCTATACTAACCCCTTATGAAAAAATGGATTTTTCACCGAAACCTTAAAGTTTGAGTTATCGGGCTGAAAACTTGCATACTTATGCTTTAAGGGATGCTAAATCCGAATAAATAGGTTTCAGAACGTTTTAGCCCTTAGTTTTTGAGTTATGGCCCGACAAAGATTTGCCAAAGTTTTCCTATACTAACCCCTTATGAAAAAATGGATTTTTTATCGAAATCTTTAAGTTTGAGCTATCGGGCTGAAAACTTGCATACTTATGCTTTAAGGGATGCTAAATCCGAATAAATAGGTTTCAGAACGTTTTAGCCCTTAGTTTTTGAGTTATGGCCCGACAAAGATTTCCCAAAGTTTTGCTATACTAACCCCTTATGAAAAAATGGATTTTTCACCGAAACCTTAAAGTTTGAGTTATCGGGCTGAAAACCTGCATACTTATGCTTTAAGGGATGCTAAATCCGAATAAATAGGTTTCAGAACGTTTAAGCCCTTAGTTTTTGAGTTATGGCCCGACAAAGATTTCCCAAAGTTTTCCTATACTAACCCCTTATGAAAAAATGGACTTTTCACCGAAACCTTTAAGTTTGAGCTATCGGGCTGAAAACTTGCATAATTATACTTTAAGGGATGCTAAATCCGAATAAATAGGTTTCAGCACGTTTTAGCCCTTAGTTTTTGAGCTATGGCCCGACAAAGATTTCGGAAAGTTTTGCTATACTAACCCCTTATGAAAAAATGGATTTTTCACCGAAACCTTTAAGTTTGAGCCATCGGGCTGAAAACTTGCATACTTATGCTTTAAGGGATGCTAAATCCGAATAAATAGGTTTCAGAACGTTTTAGCCCTTAGTTTTTGAGTTATGGCCCGACAAAGATTTCCCAAAGTTTTGCTATACTAACCCCTTATGAAAAAATGGATTTTTCACCGAAACCTTTAAGTTTGAGCTATCGGGCTGAAAACTTGCATACTTATGCTTTAAGGGATGCTAAATCCGAATAAATAGGTTTCAGAACGTTTTAGGCCTTAGTTTTTGAGTTTTGGCCCGACAAAGATTTCCCAATTTTTGCTATATTAACCCCTAATGAAAAAATGGATTTTTCACCGAAACCTTTAAGTTTGAGTCATCGGGCTGAAAACTTGCATAGTTATGCTTTAAGGGATGCTAAATCCGAATAAATAGGTTTCAGAACGTTTTAGGCCTTAGTTTTTGAGTTTTGGCCCGACAAAGATTTCCCAATTTTTGCTATATTAACCCCTTATGAAAAAATGGATTTTTCACCGAAACCTTTAAGTTTGAGCTATCGGGCTGAAAACTTGCATACTTATACTTTAAGGGATGCTAAATCCGAATAAATAGGTTTCAGAACGTTTTAGCCCTTAGTTTTTGAGCTATGGCCCGACAAAGATTTCGGAAAGTTTTGCTATACTAACCCCTTATGAAAAAATGGATTTTTCACCGAAACCTTTAAGTTTGAGCTATCGGGCTGAAAACTTGCATACTTATGCTTTAAGGGATGCTAAATCGGACTAAATAGGTTTCAGAACGTTTTAGCCCCTAGATTTTGAGTTATGGCCCGACAAAGATTTCCCTAAGTTTTGCTATACTAACCCCTTATGAAAAAATGGATTTTTCACCGAAACCTTTAAGTTTGAGCTATCGGGCTGAAAACTTGCATACTCATGCTTTAAGGGATGCTAAATCGGAATAAATAGGTTTCAGAACGTTTTAGCCCCTAGATTTTGAGTTATGGCCCGACAAAGATTTCCCTAAGTTTTGCTATACTAACCCCTTATGAAAAAATGGATTTTTCACCGAAACCTTTAAGTTTGGGCTATCGGGCTGAAAACTGGCATACTTATGCTTTAAGGGATGCTTAATCCGAATAAATAGGTTTCAGAACGTTTTAGCCCTTAGTTTTTGAGTTATGGCCCGACAAAGATTTCCCAAAGTTTTGCTATACTAACCCCTTATGAAAAAATGGATTTTTCACCGAAACCTTTAAGTTTCAGCTATCGGGCTGAAAACTTGCATACTTATGCTTTAAGGGATGCTAAATCCGAATAAATAGGTTTCAGAATGTTTTAGCCCTTAGTTTTTGAATTATGGCCCGACAAAGATTTCCCAAAGTTTTGCTATACTAACCCCTTATGAAAAAATGGATTTTACCCCGAAACCTTTAAGTTTCAGCTATCGGGCTGAAAACTTGCATACTTATGCTTTAAGGGATGCTAAATCCGAATAAATAGGTTTCAGAACGTTTTAGCCCGTAGTTTTTGAGTTATGGCCCGACAAAGATTTCCCAAAGTTTTGAAAGGGTACCCCCTTATGAAAAAATGGATTTATCCCCGAAACCTTTAAGTTTGAGCTATCGGGCTGAAAACTTGCATACTTATGCTTCAAGGGATGCTGAATCCGAATAAATAGGTTTCAGAACGTTTTAGCCCTTAGTTTTTGAGTTTTGGCCCGCCAAAGATTTCCCAAAGTTTTGCTATACTAACCCCTTATGAAAAAATGGATTTTTCACCGAAACCTTTAAGTTTGAGCTATTGGGCTGAAAACTTGCATACTTATGCTTTAAGGGATGCTGAATCCGAATAAATAGGTTTCAGAACGTTTTAGCCCTTAGTTTTTGAGTTTTGGCCCGACAAAGATTTCCCAAAGTTTTGCTATACTAACCCCTTATGAAAAAATGGATTTTTCAGCGAAACCTTTAAGTTTGAGCTATCGGGCTGAAAACTTGCATACTTATGCTTTAAGGGATGCTGAATCCGAATAAATAGGTTTCATAACGTTTTAGCCCTTAGTTTTTGAGTTATGGCCCGACAAAGATTTCCCAAAGTTTTGCTATACTAACCCCTTATGAAAAAATGGATTTTTCACCGAAACCTTTAAGTTTGAGCTATTGGGCTGAAAACTTGCATACTTATGCTTTAAGGGATGCTGAATCCGAATAAATAGGTTTCAGAACGTTTTAGCCCTTAGTTTTTGAGTTTTGGCCCGCCAAAGATTTCCCAAAGTTTTGCTATACTAACCCCTTATGAAAAAATGGATTTTTCACCGAAACCTTTAAGTTTGAGCTATTGGGCTGAAAACTTGCATACTTATGCTTTAAGGGATGCTGAATCCGAATAAATAGGTTTCATAACGTTTTAGCCCTTAGTTTTTGAGTTATGGCCCGACAAAGATTTCCCAAAGTTTTGCTATACTAACCCCTTATGAAAAAATGGATTTATCCCCGAAACCTTTAAGTTTGAGCTATCGGGCTGAAAACTTGCATACTTATGCTTCAAGGGATGCTGAATCCGAATAAATAGGTTTCAGAACGTTTTAGCCCTTAGTTTTTGAGTTTTGGCCCGCCAAAGATTTCCCAAAGTTTTGCTATACTAACCCCTTATGAAAAAATGGATTTTTCACCGAAACCTTTAAGTTTGAGCTATTGGGCTGAAAACTTGCATACTTATGCTTTAAGGGATGCTGAATCCGAATAAATAGGTTTCAGAACGTTTTAGCCCTTAGTTTTTGAGTTTTGGCCCGACAAAGATTTCCCAAAGTTTTGCTATACTAACCCCTTATGAAAAAATGGATTTTTCAGCGAAACCTTTAAGTTTGAGCTATCGGGCTGAAAACTTGCATACTTATGCTTTAAGGGATGCTGAATCCGAATAAATAGGTTTCATAACGTTTTAGCCCTTAGTTTTTGAGTTATGGCCCGACAAAGATTTCCCAAAGTTTTGCTATACTAACCCCTTATGAAAAAATGGATTTTTCACCGAAACCTTTAAGTTTGAGCTATTGGGCTGAAAACTTGCATACTTATGCTTTAAGGGATGCTGAATCCGAATAAATAGGTTTCAGAACGTTTTAGCCCTTAGTTTTTGAGTTTTGGCCCGCCAAAGATTTCCCAAAGTTTTGCTATACTAACCCCTTATGAAAAAATGGATTTTTCACCGAAACCTTTAAGTTTGAGCTATTGGGCTGAAAACTTGCATACTTATGCTTTAAGGGATGCTGAATCCGAATAAATAGGTTTCATAACGTTTTAGCCCTTAGTTTTTGAGTTATGGCCCGACAAAGATTTCCCAAAGTTTTGCTATACTAACCCCTTATGAAAAAATGGATTTTTCACCGAAACCTTTAAGTTTGAGCTATCGGGCTGAAAACTTGCATACTTATGCTTTAAGGGATGCTAAATCGGAATAAATAGGTTTCAAAACGGTTTAGCCCTTAGTTTTTGAGTTATGGCCCGACAAAGATTTCCCTAAGTTTTGCTATACTAACCCCTTATGAAAAAATAGATTTTTCACCGAAACCTTTAAGTTTGAGCTATCGGGCTGAAAACTTGCATACTTATGCTTTAAGGGATGCTAAATCCGAATAAATAGGTTTTAGAATGTTTTAGCCCTTAGTTTTTGAGTTATGGCCCGACAAAGATTTCCCAAAGTTTTGAAAGGGTACCCCCTTATGAAAAAATGGATTTTTCCCCGAAACCTTTAAGTTTGAGCTATCGGGCTGAAAACTTGCATTCTTATGCTTTAAGGGATGCTAAATCGGAATAAATGGGTTTCAGAACGTTTTAGCCCTTAGTTTTTGAGTTATGGCCCGAACAAGATTTCCCAAAGTTTTTCTATATTAACCCCTTATGAAAAAATGGATTTTTCACCGAAACCTTTAAGTTTGAGCTATCGGCCTGAAAACCTGCATACTTATGCTTTAAAGGATGCTAAATCCGAATAAATAGGTTTTAGAATGTTTTAGCCCTTAGTTTTTGAGTTATGGCCCGACAAAGATTTCCCAAAGTTTTGAAAGGGTACCCCCTTATGAAAAAATGGATTTTTCCCCGAAACCTTTAAGTTTGAGCTATCGGGCTGAAAACTTGCATTCTTATGCTTTAAGGGATGCTAAATCGGAATAAATGGGTTTCAGAACGTTTTAGCCCTTAGTTTTTGAGTTATGGCCCGAACAAGATTTCCCAAAGTTTTGCTATATTAACCCCTTATGAAAAAATGGATTTTTCACCGAAACCTTTAAGTTTGAGTTATCGGGCTGAAAACCTGCATACTTATGCTTTAAGGGATGCTAAATCGGAATAAATAGGTTTCAGAACGTTTTAGCCCTTAGTTTTTGAGTTATGGCCCGACAAAGATTTCCCAAAGTTTTGAAAGGGTACCCCCTTATGAAAAAATGGATTTTTCCCCGAAACCTTTAAGTTTGAGCTATCGGGCTGAAAACTTGCATACTTATGCTTTAAGGGATGCTGAATCCGAATAAATAGGTTTCAGAACGTTTTAGCCCTTAGTTTTTGAGTTTTTGTCCGACAAAGATTTCCCAAAGTTTTGCTATACTAACCCCTTATGAAAAAATGGATTTTTCCCCGAAACCTTTAAGTTTCAGCTATCGGGCTGAAAACTTGCATACTTATGCTTTAAGGGATGCTAAATCCGAATAAATAGGTTTCAGAACGTTTTAGCCCTTAGTTTTTGAGCTATGGCCCGACAAAGATTTCCGAAAGTTTTCCTATACTAACCCCTTATGAAAAAATGGATTTTTCACCGAAACCTTTAAGTTTGAGCCATCGGGCTGAAAACTTGCATACTTATGCTTTAAGGGATGCTAAATCCGAATAAATAGGTTTCATAACGTTTTAGCCCTTAGTTTTTGAGTTATGGCCCTACAAAGATTTCCCAAAGTTTTGCTATACTAACCCCTTATGAAAAAATGGATTTTTCACCGAAACCTTTAAGTTTGAGCTATCGGGCTGAAAACTTGCATACTTATGCTTTAAGGGATGCTGAATCCGAATAAATAGGTTTCAGAACGTTTTAGCCCTTAGTTTTTGAGTTTTTGTCCGACAAAGGTTTCCCAAAGTTTTGCTATACTAACCCCTTATGAAAAAATGGATTTTTCCCCGAAACCTTTAAGTTTGAGCTATCGGGCTGAAAACTTGCATACTTATGCTTTAAGGGATGCTAAATCCGAATAAATAGGTTTTAGAATGTTTTAGCCCTTAGTTTTTGAGTTACGGCCCGAACAAGATTTCCCAAAGTTTTGCTATATTAACCCCTTATGAAAAAATGGATTTTTCACCGAAACCTTTAAATTTGAGCTATCGGGCTGAAAACCTGCATACTTATGCTTTAAGGGATGCTAAATCCGAATAAATTGGTTTCATAACGTTTTAGCCCCTAGTTTTTGAGTTTTGGCCCGACAAAGATTTCCCAAAGTTTTGCTATACTAACCCCTTATGAAAAAATGGATTTTTCACCGAAACCTTTAAGTTTGAGCTATCGGACTGAAAACTTGCATACCTATGCTTTAAGGGATGCTGAATCCGAATAAATAGGTTTCAGAACGTTTTAGCCCCTAGATTTTGAGTTATGGCCCGACAAAGATTTCCCAAAGTTTAGCTATACTAACCCCTTATGAAAAAATGGATTTTTCACCGAAACCTTTAAGTTTGAGCTATCGCGCTGAAAACCTGCATACTTATGCTTTAAGGGATGCTAAATCCGAATAAATAGGTTTCAGAACGTTTTAGCCCTTAGTTTTTGAGTTTTGGCCCGACAAAGATTTCCCAAAGTTTTGCTATACTAACCCCTTATGAAAAAATGGATTTTTCACCGAAACCTTTAAGTTTGAGCTATCGGACTGAAAACTTGCATACCTATGCTTTAAGGGATGCTGAATCCGAATAAATAGGTTTCAGAACGTTTTAGCCCCTAGATTTTGAGTTATGGCCCGACAAAGATTTCCCAAAGTTTAGCTATACTAACCCCTTATGAAAAAATGGATTTTTCACCGAAACCTTTAAGTTTGAGCTATCGCGCTGAAAACCTGCATACTTATGCTTTAAGGGATGCTAAATCCGAATAAATAGGTTTCAGAACGTTTTAGCCCTTAGTTTTTGAGTTTTGGCCCGACAAAGATTTCCCAAAGTTTTGCTATACTAACCCCTTATGAAAAAATGGATTTTTCACCGAAACCTTTAAGTTTGAGCTATCGGACTGAAAACTTGCATACCTATGCTTTAAGGGATGCTGAATCCGAATAAATAGGTTTCAGAACGTTTTAGCCCCTAGATTTTGAGTTATGGCCCGACAAAGATTTCCCAAAGTTTTGCTATACTAACCCCTTATGAAAAAATGGATTTTTCACCGAAACCTTTAAGTTTGAGCTATCGGACTGAAAACTTGCATACCTATGCTTTAAGGGATGCTGAATCCGAATAAATAGGTTTCAGAACGTTTTAGCCCCTAGATTTTGAGTTATGGCCCGACAAAGATTTCCCAAAGTTTAGCTATACTAACCCCTTATGAAAAAATGGATTTTTCACCGAAACCTTTAAGTTTGAGCTATCGCGCTGAAAACCTGCATACTTATGCTTTAAGGGATGCTAAATCCGAATAAATAGGTTTCAGAACGTTTTAGCCCCTAGATTTTGAGTTATGGCCCGACAAAGATTTCCCAAAGTTTTGCTATACTAACCCCTTATGAAAAAATGGATTTTTCACCGAAACCTTTAAGTTTGAGCTATCGGACTGAAAACTTGCATACCTATGCTTTAAGGGATGCTGAATCCGAATAAATAGGTTTCAGAACGTTTTAGCCCCTAGATTTTGAGTTATGGCCCGACAAAGATTTCCCAAAGTTTAGCTATACTAACCCCTTATGAAAAAATGGATTTTTCACCGAAACCTTTAAGTTTGAGCTATCGCGCTGAAAACCTGCATACTTATGCTTTAAGGGATGCTAAATCCGAATAAATAGGTTTCAGAACGTTTTAGCCCTTAGTTTTTGAGTTTTGGCCCGACAAAGATTTCCCAAAGTTTTGCTATACTAACCCCTTATGAAAAAATGGATTTTTCACCGAAACCTTTAAGTTTGAGCCATCGGGCTGAAAACTTGCATACCTATGCTTTAAGGGATGCTGAATCCGAATAAATAGGTTTCAGAACGTTTTAGCCCCTAGATTTTGAGTTATGGCCCGACAAAGATTTCCCAAAGTTTTCCTATACTAACCCCTTATGAAAAAATGGATTTTTCACCGAAACCTTTAAGTTTCAGCTATCGGGCTGAAAACTTGCATACTTATGCTTTAAGGGATGCTAAATCCGAATAAATAGGTTTCAGAACGTTTTAGCCCCTAGTTTTTGAGTTTTGGCCCGAAGATTTCCCAAAGTTTTGCTATACTAACCCCTTATGAAAAAATGGATTTTTCACCGAAACCTTTAAGTTTGAGCCATCGGGCTGAAAACTTGCATACTTATGCTTTAAGGGATGCTAAATCGGAATAAATAGGTTTCAGAACGTTTTAGCCCTTAGTTTTTGAGTTATGGCCCGACAAAGATTTCCCAAAGTTTAGCTATACTAACCCCTTATGAAAAAATGGATTTTTTCCCGAAACCTTTAAGTTTCAGCTATCGCGCTGAAAACTTGCATACTTATGCTTTAAGGGATGCTCAATCCGAATAAATAGGTTTCAGAACGTTTTAGCCCTTAGTTTTTGAGTTATGGCCCGACAAAGATTTCCCAAAGTTTTGAAACGGTACCCCCTTATGAAAAAATGGATTTTTCACCGAAACCGTTAAGTTTGAGCTATCGGGCTAAAAACTTGCGTTCTTATGCTTTAAGGGATGCTAAATCCGAATAAATAGGTTTCATAACGTTTTAGCCCTTAGTTTTTGAGTTATGGCCCGACAAAGATTTCCCTAAGTTTGGTATACTAACCCCGTATGAAAAAATGGATTTTTCACCGAAACCTTTAAGTTTGAGCTATCGCGCTGAAAACCTGCATACTTATGCTTTAAGGGATGCTAAATCCGAATAAATAGGTTTCAGAACGTTTTAGCCCCTAGTTTTTGAGTTTTGGCCCGAAGATTTCCCAAAGTTTTGCTATACTAACCCCTTATGAAAAAATGGATTTTTCACCGAAACCTTTAAGTTTGAGCCATCGGGCTGAAAACTTGCATACTTATGCTTTAAGGGATGCTAAATCCGAATAAATAGGTTTCAAAACGTTTTAGCCCTTAGTTTTTGAGTTTTGGCCTGACAAAGATTTCCCAAAGTTTTGCTATACTAACCCCTTATGAAAAAATGGATCTTTCCCCGAAACCTTTAAGTTTCAGCTATCGGGCTGAAAAATTGCATACTTATGCTTTAAGGGATGCTAAATCCGAATAAATAGGTTTCAGAACGTTTTAGCCCTTAGTTTTTGAGTTATGGCCCGACAAAGATTTCCCAAAGTTTGGTATACTAACCCGTATGAAAAAATGGATTTTTCACCGAAACCTTTAAGTTTGAGCTATCGCGCTGAAAACCTGCATACTTATGCTTTAAGGGATGCTAAATCCGAATAAATAGGTTTCAGAACGTTTTAGCCCTTAGTTTTTGAGTTTTTGCCCGACAAAGATTTCCCAAAGTTTTGCTATACTAACCCCGTATGAAAAAATGGATTTTTCACCGAAACCTTTAAGTTTGAGCTATCGCGCTGAAAACCTGCATACTTATGCTTTAAGGGATGCTAAATCCGAATAAATAGGTTTCAGAACGTTTTAGCCCCTAGTTTTTGAGTTTTGGCCCGAAGATTTCCCAAAGTTTTGCTATACTAACCCCTTATGAAAAAATGGATTTTTCACCGAAACCTTTAAGTTTGAGCCATCGGGCTGAAAACTTGCATACTTATGCTTTAAGGGATGCTAAATCGGAATAAATAGGTTTCAGAACGTTTTAGCCCTTAGTTTTTGAGTTATGGCCCGACAAAGATTTCCCAAAGTTTAGCTATACTAACCCCTTATGAAAAAATGGATTTTTTCCCGAAACCTTTAAGTTTCAGCTATCGCGCTGAAAACTTGCATACTTATGCTTTAAGGGATGCTCAATCCGAATAAATAGGTTTCAGAACGTTTTAGCCCTTAGTTTTTGAGTTATGGCCCGACAAAGATTTCCCAAAGTTTGGTATACTAACCCGTATGAAAAAATGGATTTTTCACCGAAACCTTTAAGTTTGAGCTATCGCGCTGAAAACCTGCATACTTATGCTTTAAGGGATGCTAAATCCGAATAAATAGGTTTCAGAACGTTTTAGCCCTTAGTTTTTGAGTTTTTGCCCGACAAAGATTTCCCAAAGTTTTGCTATACTAACCCCGTATGAAAAAATGGATCTTTCCCCGAAACCTTTAAGTTTCAGCTATCGGGCTGAAAAATTGCATACTTATGCTTTAAGGGATGCTAAATCCGAATAAATAGGTTTCAGAACGTATTAACCCTTAGTTTTTGAGTTATGGCCCGACAAAGATTTCCCAAAGTTTTGCTATACTAACCCCTTATGAAAAAATGGATTTTTCCCCGAAACCTTTAAGTTTCAGCTATCGGGCTGAAAACTTGCATACTTATGCTTTAAGGGATGCTAAATCCGAATAAATAGGTTTCAGAACGTATTAACCCTTAGTTTTTGAGTTATGGCCCGACAAAGATTTCCCAAAGTTTTGCTATACTAACCCCTTATGAAAAAATGGATTTTTCCCCGAAACCTTTAAGTTTCAGCTATCGGGCTGAAAACTTGCATACTTATGCTTTAAGGGATGCTAAATCCGAATAAATAGGTTTCAGAACGTATTAACCCTTAGTTTTTGAGTTATGGCCCGACAAAGATTTCCCAAAGTTTTGCTATACTAACCCCTTATGAAAAAATGGATTTTTCACCGAAACCTTTAAGTTTGAGCTATCGGGCTGATAACTTGCATACTTATGCTTTAAGGGATGCTAAATCCGAATAAATTGGTTTCAGAACGTTTTAGCCCTTAGTTTTTGAGTTATGGCCCGACAAAGATTTTCCAAAGTTTAGCTATACTAACCCCTTATGAAAAAATGGATTTTTCCCCGAAACCTTTAAGTTTCAGCTATCGGGCTGAAAACTTGCATACTTATGCTTTAAGGGATGCTAAATCCGAATAAATAGGTTTCAGAACGTTTTAGCCCTTAGTTTTTGAGTTATGGCCCGACAAAGATTTCCCAAAGTTTGGTATACTAACCCCTTATGAAAAAATGGATTTTTCACCGAAACCTTTAAGTTTGAGCTATCGGGCTGAAAACCTGCATACCTATGCTTTAAGGGATGCTAAATCCGAATAAATAGGTTTCAGAACGTTTTAGCCCTTAGTTTTTGAGTTTTGGCCTGACAAAGATTTCCCAAAGTTTTGCTATACTAACCCCTTATGAAAAAATGGATTTTTCCCCGAAACCTTTAAGTTTCAGCTATCGGGCTGAAAACTTGCATACTTATGCTTTAAGGGATGCTAAATCCGAATAAATAGGTTTCAGAACGTATTAACCCTTAGTTTTTGAGTTATGGCCCGACAAAGATTTCCCAAAGTTTTGCTATACTAACCCCTTATGAAAAAATGGATTTTTCACCGAAACCTTTAAGTTTGAGCTATCGGGCTGAAAACTTGCGTTCTTATGCTTTAAGGGATGCTAAATCGGAATAAATAGGTTTCAGAACGTTTTAGCCCTTAGTTTTTGAGTTATGGCCCGACAAAGATTTCCCAAAGTTTTGCTATACTAACCCCTTATGAAAAAATGGATTTTTCACCGAAACCTTTAAGTTTGAGCTATCGGACTGAAAACTTGCATACTTATGCTTTAAGGGATGCTGAATCCGAATAAATAGGTTTCAGAACGTTTTAGCCCTTAGTTTTTGAGTTATGGCCCGACAAAGATTTCCCAAAGTTTTGTTATACTAACCCCTTATGAAAAAATGGATTTTTCCCCGAAACCTTTAAGTTTGAGCTATCGGGTTGAAAACTGGCATACTTATGCTTTAAGGGATGCTAAATTCGAATAAATAGGTTTCATAACGTTTTAGCCCCTAGTTTTTGAGTTTTGGGCCGACAAAGATTTCCCAAAGTTTGGTATACTAACCCCTTATGAAAAAATGGATTTTTCACCGAAACCTTTAAGTTTGAGCTATCGGGCTGAAAACCTGCATACTTATGCTTTAAGGGATGCTAAATCCGAATAAATAGGTTTCAGAACGTTTTAGCCCTTAGTTTTTGAGTTTTGGCCCGACAAAGATTTCCCAAAGTTTTGCTATACTAACCCCTTATGAAAAAATGGATTTTTCACCGAAACCTTTAAGTTTGAGCTATCGGGCTGAAAACTTGCATACTTATGCTTTAAGGGATGCTAAATCCGAATAAATAGGTTTCAGAACGAATTAACCCTTAGTTTTTGAGTTATGGCCCGACAAAGATTTCCCAAAGTTTTGCTATACTAACCCCTTATGAAAAAATGGATTTTTCACCGAAGCCTTTAAGTTTGAGCTATCGGGCTGAAAACTTGCGTTCATATGCTTTAAGGGATCCTAAATCGGAATAAATAGATTTCAGAACGTTTTAGCCCTTAGTTTTTGAGTTATGGCCCGACAAAGATTTCCCAAAGTTTTGCTATACTAACCCCTTATGAAAAAATGGATTTTTCACCGAAACCTTTAAGTTTGAGCTATCGGGCTGATAACTTGCATACTTATGCTTTAAGGGATGCTAAATCCGAATAAATTGGTTTCAGAACGTTTTAGCCCTTAGTTTTTGAGTTATGGCCCGACAAAGATTTTCCAAAGTTTAGCTATACTAACCCCTTATGAAAAAATGGATTTTTCCCCGAAACCTTTAAGTTTCAGCTATCGGGCTGAAAACTTGCATACTTATGCTTTAAGGGATGCTAAATCCGAATAAATAGGTTTCAGAACGTTTTAGCCCTTAGTTTTTGAGTTATGGCCCGACAAAGATTTCCCAAAGTTTGGTATACTAACCCCTTATGAAAAAATGGATTTTTCACCGAAACCTTTAAGTTTGAGCTATCGGGCTGAAAACCTGCATACCTATGCTTTAAGGGATGCTAAATCCGAATAAATAGGTTTCAGAACGCTTTAGCCCTTAGTTTTTGAGTTTTGGCCTGACAAAGATTTCCCAAAGTTTTGCTATACTAACCCCTTATGAAAAAATGGATTTTTCCCCGAAACCTTTAAGATTCAGCTATCGGGCTGAAAACTTGCATACTTATGCTTTAAGGGATGCTAAATCCGAATAAATAGGTTTCAGAACGTATTAACCCTTAGTTTTTGAGTTATGGCCCGACAAAGATTTCCCAAAGTTTTGCTATACTAACCCCTTATGAAAAAATGGATTTTTCACCGAAACCTTTAAGTTTGAGCTATCGGGCTGAAAACTTGCGTTCTTATGCTTTAAGGGATGCTAAATCGGAATAAATAGGTTTCAGAACGTTTTAGCCCTTAGTTTTTGAGTTATGGCCCGACAAAGATTTCCCAAAGTTTTGCTATACTAACCCCTTATGAAAAAATGGATTTTTCACCGAAACCTTTAAGTTTGAGCTATCGGACTGAAAACTTGCATACTTATGCTTTAAGGGATGCTGAATCCGAATAAATAGGTTTCAGAACGTTTTAGCCCCCCGATTTTGAGTTATGGCCCGACAAAGATTTCCCAAAGTTTTGTTATACTAACCCCTTATGAAAAAATGGATTTTTCCCCGAAACCTTTAAGTTTGAGCTATCGGGTTGAAAACTGGCATACTTATGCTTTAAGGGATGCTAAATTCGAATAAATAGGTTTCATAACGTTTTAGCCCCTAGTTTTTGAGTTTTGGGCCGACAAAGATTTCCCAAAGTTTGGTATACTAACCCCTTATGAAAAAATGGATTTTTCACCGAAACCTTTAAGTTTGAGCTATCGGGCTGAAAACCTGCATACTTATGCTTTAAGGGATGCTAAATCCGAATAAATAGGTTTCAGAACGTTTTAGCCCTTAGTTTTTGAGTTTTGGCCCGACAAAGATTTCCCAAAGTTTTGCTATACTAACCCCTTATGAAAAAATGGATTTTTCACCGAAACCTTTAAGTTTGAGCTATCGGGCTGAAAACTTGCATACTTATGCTTTAAGGGATGCTAAATCCGAATAAATAGGTTTCAGAACGCTTTAGCCCTTAGTTTTTGAGTTTTGGCCTGACAAAGATTTCCCAAAGTTTAGCTATACTAACCCCTTATGAAAAAATGGATTTTTCACCGAAACCTTTAAGTTTGAGCTATCGGGCTGAAAACTTGCGTTCTTATGCTTTAAGGGATGCTAAATCGGAATAAATAGGTTTCAGAACGTTTTAGCCCTTAGTTTTTGAGTTATGGCCCGACAAAGATTTCCCAAAGTTTTGCTATACTAACCCCTTATGAAAAAATGGATTTTTCACCGAAACCTTTAAGTTTGAGCTATCGGACTGAAAACTTGCATACTTATGCTTTAAGGGATGCTGAATCCGAATAAATAGGTTTCAGAACGTTTTAGCCCCCCGATTTTGAGTAATGGCCCGACAAAGATTTCCCAAAGTTTTGTTATACTAACCCCTTATGAAAAAATGGATTTTTCCCCGAAACCTTTAAGTTTAAGCTATCGGGTTGAAAACTGGCATACTTATGCTTTAAGGGATGCTAAATTCGAATAAATAGGTTTCAGAACGTTTTAGCCCTTAGTTTTTGAGTTATGGCCCGACAAAGATTTTCCAAAGTTTAGCTATACTAACCCCTTATGAAAAAATGGATTTTTCCCCGAAACCTTTAAGTTTCAGCTATCGGGCTGAAAACTTGCATACCTATGCTTTAAGGGATGCTAAATCCGAATAAATAGGTTTCAGAACGTTTTAGCCCTTAGTTTTTGAGTTATGGCCCGACAAAGATTTCCCAAAGTTTGGTATACTAACCCCTTATGAAAAAATGGATTTTTCACCGAAACCTTTAAGTTTGAGCTATCGGGCGGAAAACCTGCATACCTATGCTTTAAGGGATGCTAAATCCGAATAAATAGGTTTCAGAACGCTTTAGCCCTTAGTTTTTGAGTTTTGGCCTGACAAAGATTTCCCAAAGTTTTGCTATACTAACCCCTTATGAAAAAATGGATTTTTCCCCGAAACCTTTAAGATTCAGCTATCGGGCTGAAAACTTGCATACTTATGCTTTAAGGGATGCTAAATCCGAATAAATAGGTTTCAGAACGTATTAACCCTTAGTTTTTGAGTTATGGCCCGACAAAGATTTCCCAAAGTTTTGCTATACTAACCCCTTATGAAAAAATGGATTTTTCACCGAAACCTTTAAGTTTGAGCTATCGGGCTGAAAACTTGCGTTCTTATGCTTTAAGGGATGCTAAATCGGAATAAATAGGTTTCAGAACGTTTTAGCCCTTAGTTTTTGAGTTATGGCCCGACAAAGATTTCCCAAAGTTTTGCTATACTAACCCCTTATGAAAAAATGGATTTTTCACCGAAACCTTTAAGTTTGAGCTATCGGGCTGAAAACTTGCATACTTATGCTTTAAGGGATGCTAAATCCGAATAAATAGGTTTCAGAACGTTTTAGCCCTTAGTTTTTGAGTTATGGCCCGACAAAGATTTCCCAAAGTTTGGTATACTAACCCCTTATGAAAAAATGGATTTTTCACCGAAACCTTTAAGTTTGAGCTATCGGGCTGAAAACCTGCATACCTATGCTTTAAGGGATGCTAAATCCGAATAAATAGGTTTCAGAACGTTTTAGCCCTTAGTTTTTGAGTTTTGGCCTGACAAAGATTTCCCAAAGTTTTGCTATACTAACCCCTTATGAAAAAATGGATTTTTCCCCGAAACCTTTAAGTTTCAGCTATCGGGCTGAAAACTTGCATACTTATGCTTTAAGGGATGCTAAATCCGAATAAATAGATTTCAGAATGTTTTAGCCCTTAGTTTTTGAGTTATGGCCCGACAAAGATTTCCCAAAGTTTTGCTATACTAACCCCTTATGAAAAAATGGATTTTTCACCGAAACCTTTAAGTTTGAGCTATCGGGCTGATAACTTGCATACTTATGCTTTAAGGGATGCTAAATCCGAATAAATTGGTTTCAGAACGTTTTAGGCCTTAGTTTTTGAGTTATGGCCCGACAAAGATTTTCCAAAGTTTAGCTATACTAACCCCTTATGAAAAAATGGATTTTTCCCCGAAACCTTTAAGTTTCAGCTATCGGGCTGAAAACTTGCATACTTATGCTTTAAGGGATGCTAAATCCGAATAAATAGGTTTCAGAACGTTTTAGCCCTTAGTTTTTGAGTTATGGCCCGACAAAAATTTCCCAAAGTTTTGCTATACTAACCCCTTATGAAAAAATGGATTTTTCACCGAAACCTTTAAGTTTGAGCTATCGGACTGAAAACTTGCATACTTATGCTTTAAGGGATGCTGAATCCGAATAAATAGGTTTCAGAACGTTTAAGCCCCCCGATTTTGAGTTATGGCCCGACAAAGATTTCCCAAAGTTTTGTTATACTAACCCCTTATGAAAAAATGGATTTTTCCCCGAAACCTTTAAGTTTGAGCTATCGGGTTGAAAACTGGCATACTTATGCTTTAAGGGATGCTAAATTCGAATAAATAGGTTTCATAACGTTTTAGCCCCTAGTTTTTGAGTTTTGGGCCGACAAAGATTTCCCAAAGTTTGCTATACTAACCCCTTATGAAAAAATGGATTTTTCACCGAAGCCTTTAAGTTTGAGCTATCGGGCTGAAAACTTGCGTTCATATGCTTTAAGGGATGCTAAATCGGAATAAATAGATTTCAGAACGTTTTAGCCCTTAGTTTTTGAGTTATGGCCCGACAAAGATTTCCCAAAGTTTTGCTATACTAACCCCTTATGAAAAAATGGATTTTTCACCGAAACCTTTAAGTTTGAGCTATCGGGCTGAAAACTTGCGTTCTTATGCTTTAAGGGATGCTAAATCCGAATAAATAGATTTCAGAACGTTTTAGCCCTTAGTTTTTGAGTTATGGCCCGACAAAGATTTCCCAAAGTTTTGCTATACTAACCCCTTATGAAAAAATGGATTTTTCACCGAAACCTTTAAGTTTGAGCTATCGGGCTGAAAACTTGCATACTTATGCTTTAAGGGATGCTCAATCCGAATAAATAGGTTTCAGAACGTTTTAGCCCTTAGTTTTTGAGTTATGGCCCGACAAAGATTTCCCAAAGTTTTGAAAGGGTACCCCCTTATGAAAAAATTGATTTTTCCCCGAAACCTTTAAGTTTGAGCTATCGGGCTGAAAACTTGCATACTTATGCTTTAAGGGATGCTAAATCCGAATAAATAGGTTTCAGAACGTTTTAGCCCTTAGTTTTTGAGTTATGGCCCGACAAAGATTTCCCAAAGTTTTGAAAGGGTACCCCCTTATGAAAAAATTGATTTTTCCCCGAAACCTTTAAGTTTCAGCTATCGGGCTGAAAACTTGCATACTTATGCTTTAAGGGATGCTAAATCCAAATAAATAGGTTTCAGAACGTATTAACCCTTAGTTTTTGAGTTATGGCCCGACAAAGATTTCCCAAAGTTTTGCCCTTATGAAAAAATGGATTTTTCCCCGAAACCTTTAAGTTTGAGCTATCGGGCTGAAAACTTGCGTTCTTATGCTTTAAGGGATGCTAAATCGGAATAAATAGGTTTCAGAACATTTTGCCCTTAGTTTTTGAGTTATGGCCCGACAAAGATTTCCCAAAGTTTTGCTATACTAACCCTTATGAAAAAATGGATTTTTCCCCGAAACCTTTAAGTTTGAGCTATCGGGTTGAAAACTGGAATACTAATGCTTTAAGGGATGCTAAATCCGAATAAATAGGTTTCATAACGTTTTAGCGCTTAGTTTTTGAGTTATGGCCCGACAAAGATTTCCCAAAGTTTGGTATACTAACCCCGTATGAAAAAATGGATTTTTCACCGAAACCTTTAAGTTTGAGCTATCGGGCTGAAAACCTGCATACATATGCTTTAAGGGATGCTAAACCGAATAAATAGGTTTCAGAACGTATAAGCCCTTAGTTTTTGAGTTATGGCCCGACAAAGATTTCCCAAAGTTTTGCTATACTAACCCCTTATGAAAAAATTGATTTTTCCCCGAAACCTTTAAGTTTCAGCTATCGGGCTGAAAACTTGCATACTTATGCTTTAAGGGATGCTAAATCCGAATAAATAGGTTTCAGAACGTATTAAACCTTAGTTTTTGAGTTATGGCCCGACAAAAATTTCCCAAAGTTTTGCTATACTAACCCCTTATGAAAAAATGGATTTTTCACCGAAACCTTTAAGTTTGAGCTATCGGGCTGAAAACTTGCGTTCTTATGCTTTAAGGGATGCTAAATCCGAATAAACAGGTTTCAGAACGTTTTAGCCCTTAGTTTTTGAGTTATGGCCCGACAAAGATTTCCCAAAGTTTTGCTAAACTAACCCCTTATGAAAAAATGAATTTTTCACCGAAACCTTTAAGTTTGAGCTATCGGGCTGAAAACTTGCATACTTATGCTTTAAGGGATGCTAAATCCGAATAAATAGGTTTCAGAACGTTTTAGCCCTTAGTTTTTGAGTTATGGCCCGATAAAGATTTCCAAAGTTTTGAAAGGGTACCCCCTTATGAAAAAATTGATTTTTCCCCGAAACCTTTAAGTTTGAGCTATCGGGCTGAAAACTTGCATACTTATGCTTTAAGGGATGCTAAATCCGAATAAATAGGTTTCAGAACGTATTAACCCTTAGTTTTTGAGTTATGGCCCGACAAAAATTTCCCAAAGTTTTGCTATACTAACCCCTTATGAAAAAATGGATTTTTCCCCGAAACCTTTAAGTTTGAGCTATCGGGCTGAAAACTTGCATACTTATGCTTTAAGGGATGGTAAATCGGAATAAATAGGTTTCAGAACGTTTTGCCCTTAGTTTTTGAGTTATGGCCCGACAAAGATTTCCCAAAGTTTTGCTATACTAACCCCTTATGAAAAAATGGATTTTTCACCGAAACCTTTAAGTTTGAGCTATCGGGCTGAAAACTTGCATACTTATGCTTTAAGGGATGCTGAATCCGAATAAATAGGTTTCAGAACGTTTTGCAAAGTTTTGCTATACTAACCCCTTATGAAAAAATGGATTTTTCACGATAACGTTTAAGTTTGAGCTATCGGGCTGAAAACTTGCATACTTATGCTTTAAGGGATGCTAAATCCGAATAAATAGGTTTCAGAACGTTTTAGCCCTTAGTTTTTGAGTTATGGCCCGACAAAGATTTCCCAAAGTTTTGCTATACTAACCCTTATGAAAAAATGGATTTTTCACCGAAACCTTTAAGTTTGAGCTATCGGGCTGAAAACTTGCATACTTATGCTTTAAGGGATGCTAAATCCGAATAAATAGGTTTCATAACGTTTTAGCGCTTAGTTTTTGAGTTATGGCCCGACAAAGATTTCCCAAAGTTTGGTATACTAACCCCGTATGAAAAAATGGATTTTTCACCGAAACCTTTAAGTTTGAGCTATCGGGCTGAAAACCTGCATACTTATGCTTTAAGGGATGCTAAACCGAATAAATAGGTTTCAGAACGTTTTAGCCCTTAGTTTTTGAGTTATGGCCCGACAAAGATTTCCCAAAGTTTTGCTATACTAACCCCTTATGAGAAAATTGATTTTTCCCCGAAACCTTTAAGTTTCAGCTATCGGGCTGAAAACTTGCATACTTATGCTTTAAGGGATGCTAAATCCGAATAAATAGGTTTCAGAACGTATTAAACCTTAGTTTTTGAGTTATGGCCCGACAAAAATTTCCCAAAGTTTTGCTATACTAACCCCTTATGAAAAAATGGATTTTTCACCGAAACCTTTAAGTTTGAGCTATCGGGCTGAAAACTTGCGTTCTTATGCTTTAAGGGATGCTAAATCCGAATAAATAGGTTTCAGAACGTTTTAGCCCTTAGTTTTTGAGTTATGGCCCGACAAAGATTTCCCAAAGTTTTGCTAAACTAACCCCTTGTGAAAAAATGGATTTTTCACCGAAACCTTTAAGTTTGAGCTATCGGGCTGAAAACTTGCATACTTATGCTTTAATGGATGCTAAATCCGAATAAATAGGTTTCAGAACGTTTTAGCCCTTAGTTTTTGAGTTATGGCCCGACAAAGATTTCCAAAGTTTTGAAAGGGTACCCCCTTATGAAAAAATTGATTTTTCCCCGAAACCTTTAAGTTTCAGCTATCGGGCTGAAAACTTGCATACTTATGCTTTAAGGGATGCTAAATCCGAATAAATAGGTTTCAGAACGTATTAACCCTTAGTTTTTGAGTTATGGCCCGACAAAAATTTCCCAAAGTTTTGCTATACTAACCCCTTATGAAAAATTGGATTTTTCCCCGAAACCTTTAAGTTTGAGCTATCGGGCTGAAAACTTGCATACTTATGCTTTAAGGGATGCTGAATCCGAATAAATAGGTTTCAGAACGTTTTAGCCCCTAGATTTTGAGTTATGGCCCGACAAAGATTTCCCAAAGTTTTGCTATACTTAGCCCTTATGAAAAAATGGATTTTTCACCGAAACCTTTAAGTTTGAGCTATCGGGCTGAAAACTTGCATACTTATGCTTTAAGGGATGCTAAATCCGAATAAATGGGTTTCAGAACGTTTTAGCCCTTAGTTTTTGAGTTATGGCCCGACAAAGATTTCCAAAGTTTTGAAAGGGTACCCCCTTATGAAAAAATTGATTTTTCCCCGAAACCTTTAAGTTTCAGCTATCGGGCTGAAAACTTGCATACTTATGCTTTAAGGGATGCTAAATCCGAATAAATAGGTTTCAGAACGTTTTAGCCCTTAGTTTTTGAGTTATGGCCCGACAAAAATTTCCCAAAGTTTTGCTATACTAACCCCTTATGAAAAAAATGGATTTTTCCCCGAAACCTTTAAGTTTCAGCTATCGGGCTGAAAACTTGCATACTTATGCTTTAAGGGATGCTAAATCCGAATAAATAGGTTTCAGAACGTATTAACCCTTAGTTTTTGAGTTATGGCCCGACAAAGATTTCCCAAAGTTTTGCTATACTAACCCCTTATGAAAAAATGGATTTTTCACCGAAACCTTTAAGTTTGAGCTATCGGGCTGAAAACTTGCATACTTATGCTTTAAGGGATGCTAAATCCGAATAAATGGGTTTCAGAACGTTTTAGCCCTTAGTTTTTGAGTTATGGCCCGACAAAGATTTCCAAAGTTTTGAAAGGGTACCCCCTTATGAAAAAATGGATTTTTCCCCGAAACCTTTAAGTTTCAGCTATCGGGCTGAAAACTTGCATACTTATGCTTTAAGGGATGCTAAATCCGAATAAATAGGTTTCAGAACGTTTAAGCCCTTAGTTTTTGAGTTATGGCCCGACAAAGATTTCCCAAAGTTTTGCTATACTAACCCCTTATGAAAAAATGGATTTTTCAAGCTAAACGTTTAAGTTTAAGCTATCCGGCTGAAAACTTGCATACTTATGCTTTAAGGGATGCTAAATCCGAATAAATAGGTTTCAGAACGTTTTAGCCCTTAGTTTTTGAGTTATGGCCCGACAAAGATTTCCCAAAGTTTTGAAACGGTACCCCCTAATGAAAAAATGGATTTTTCCCCGAAACCTTTAAGTTTGAGCTATCGGGCTGATAACTTGCATACTTATGCTTTAAGGGATGCTAAATCCGAATAAATAGGTTTCAGAAGGTTTTAGCCCTTAGTTTTTGAGTTATGGCCCGACAAAGATTTCCCAAAGTTTTGAAAGGGCACCCCCTTATGAAAAAATGGATTTTTCCCCGAAACCTTTAAGTTTGAGCTATCGGGCTGAAAACTTGCATACTTATGCTTTAAGGGATGCTAAATCCGAATAAATAGGTTTCAGAACGTTTTAGCCCCTAGATTTTGAGTTATGGCCCGACAAAGATTTCCCAAAGTTTTGCTAAACTTAGCCCTTATGAAAAAATGGATTTTTCCCCGAAACCTTTAAGTTTGAGCTATCGGGTTGAAAACTGGAATACTAATTCTTTAAGGGATGCTAAATCCGAATAAATAGGTTTCATAACGTTTTAGCGCTTAGTTTTTGAGTTATGGCCCGACAAAGATTTCCCAAAGTTTTGCTATACTAACCCCTTATGAAAAAATTGATTTTTCCCCGAAACCTTTAAGTTTCAGCTATCGGGCTGAAAACTTGCATACTTATGCTTTAAGGGATGCTAAATCCGAATAAATAGGTTTCAGAACGTATTAAACCTTAGTTTTTGAGTTATGGCCCGACAAAGATTTCCCAAAGTTTTGAAAGGGCACCCCCTTATGAAAAAATGGATTTTTCCCCGAAACCTTTAAGTTTGAGCTATCGGGCTGAAAACTTGCATACTTATGCTTTAAGGGATGCTAAATCCGAATAAATAGGTTTCAGAACGTTTTAGCCCCTAGATTTTGAGTTATGGCCCGACAAAGATTTCCCAAAGTTTTGCTAAACTTAGCCCTTATGAAAAAATGGATTTTTCCCCGAAACCTTTAAGTTTGAGCTATCGGGTTGAAAACTGGAATACTAATTCTTTAAGGGATGCTAAATCCGAATAAATAGGTTTCATAACGTTTTAGCGCTTAGTTTTTGAGTTATGGCCCGACAAAGATTTCCCAAAGTTTTGCTATACTAACCCCTTATGAAAAAATGGATTTTTCACCGAAACCTTTAAGTTTGAGCTATCGGGCTGAAAACTTGCATACTTATGCTTTAAGGGATGCTAAATCCGAATAAATAGGTTTCAGAACGTTTTAACCCTTAGTTTTTGAGTTATGGCCCGATAAAGATTTCCAAAGTTTTGAAAGGGTACCCCCTTATGAAAAAATTGATTTTTCCCCGAAACCTTTAAGTTTGAGCTATCGGGCTGAAAACTTGCATACTTATGCTTTAAGGGATGCTAAATCCGAATAAATAGGTTTCAGAACGTATTAACCCTTAGTTTTTGAGTTATGGCCCGACAAAAATTTCCCAAAGTTTTGCTATACTAACCCCTTATGAAAAAATGGATTTTTCCCCGAAACCTTTAAGTTTGAGCTATCGGGCTGAAAACTTACATACTTATGCTTTAAGGGATGCTAAATCGGAATAAATAGGTTTCAGAACGTTTTGCCCTTAGTTTTTGAGTTATGGCCCGACAAAGATTTCCCAAAGTTTTGCTATACTAACCCCTTATGAAAAAATTGATTTTTCCCCGAAACCTTTAAGTTTGAGCTATCGGGCTGATAACTTGCATACTTATGCTTTAAGGGATGCTAAATCCGAATAAATAGGTTTCAGAAGGTTTTAGCCCTTAGTTTTTGAGTTATGGCCCGACAAAGATTTCCCAAAGTTTTGAAAGGGCACCCCCTTATGAAAAAATGGATTTTTCCCCGAAACCTTTAAGTTTGAGCTATCGGGCTGAAAACTTGCATACTTATGCTTTAAGGGATGCTAAATCCGAATAAATAGGTTTCAGAACGTTTTAGCCCCTAGATTTTGAGTTATGGCCCGACAAAGATTTCCCAAAGTTTTGCTAAACTTAGCCCTTATGAAAAAATGGATTTTTCCCCGAAACCTTTAAGTTTGAGCTATCGGGTTGAAAACTGGAATACTAATTCTTTAAGGGATGCTAAATCCGAATAAATAGGTTTCATAACGTTTTAGCGCTTAGTTTTTGAGTTATGGCCCGACAAAGATTTCCCAAAGTTTTGCTATACTAACCCCTTATGAAAAAATGGATTTTTCACCGAAACCTTTAAGTTTGAGCTATCGGGCTGAAAACTTGCATACTTATGCTTTAAGGGATGCTAAATCCGAATAAATAGGTTTCAGAACGTTTTAACCCTTAGTTTTTGAGTTATGGCCCGATAAAGATTTCCAAAGTTTTGAAAGGGTACCCCCTTATGAAAAAATTGATTTTTCCCCGAAACCTTTAAGTTTGAGCTATCGGGCTGAAAACTTGCATACTTATGCTTTAAGGGATGCTAAATCCGAATAAATAGGTTTCAGAACGTATTAACCCTTAGTTTTTGAGTTATGGCCCGACAAAAATTTCCCAAAGTTTTGCTATACTAACCCCTTATGAAAAAATGGATTTTTCCCCGAAACCTTTAAGTTTGAGCTATCGGGCTGAAAACTTACATACTTATGCTTTAAGGGATGCTAAATCGGAATAAATAGGTTTCAGAACGTTTTGCCCTTAGTTTTTGAGTTATGGCCCGACAAAGATTTCCCAAAGTTTTGCTATACTAACCCCTTATGAAAAAATGGATTTTTCACCGAAACCTTTAAGTTTGAGCTATCGGGCTGAAAACTTGCATACTTATGCTTTAAGGGATGCTAAATCCGAATAAATAGGTTTCAGAACGCATTAAACCTTAGTTTTTGAGTTATGGCCCGACAAAGATTTCCCAAAGTTTTGCTAAACTAACCCCTTATGAAAAAATGGATTTTTCACCGAAACCTTTAAGTTTGAGCTATCGGGCTGAAAACTTGCATACTTATGCTTTAATGGATGCTAAATCCGAATAAATAGGTTTCAGAACGTTTTAGCCCTTAGTTTTTGAGTTATGGCCCGACAAAGATTTCCAAAGTTTTGAAAGGGTACCCCCTTATGAAAAAATTGATTTTTCCCCGAAACCTTTAAGTTTCAGCTATCGGGCTGAAAACTTGCATACTTATGCTTTAAGGGATGCTAAATCCGAATAAATAGGTTTCAGAACGTATTAACCCTTAGTTTTTGAGTTATGGCCCGACAAAAATTTCCCAAAGTTTTGCTATACTAACCCCTTATGAAAAATTGGATTTTTCCCCGAAACCTTTAAGTTTGAGCTATCGGGCTGAAAACTTGCATACTTATGCTTTAAGGGATGCTGAATCCGAATAAATAGGTTTCAGAACGTTTTAGCCCCTAGATTTTGAGTTATGGCCCGACAAAGATTTCCCAAAGTTTTGCTATACTTAGCCCTTATGAAAAAATGGATTTTTCACCGAAACCTTTAAGTTTGAGCTATCGGGCTGAAAACTTGCATACTTATGCTTTAAGGGATGCTAAATCCGAATAAATGGGTTTCAGAACGTTTTAGCCCTTAGTTTTTGAGTTATGGCCCGACAAAGATTTCCAAAGTTTTGAAAGGGTACCCCCTTATGAAAAAATTGATTTTTCCCCGAAACCTTTAAGTTTCAGCTATCGGGCTGAAAACTTGCATACTTATGCTTTAAGGGATGCTAAATCCGAATAAATAGGTTTCAGAACGTTTTAGCCCTTAGTTTTTGAGTTATGGCCCGACAAAAATTTCCCAAAGTTTTGCTATACTAACCCCTTATGAAAAAAATGGATTTTTCCCCGAAACCTTTAAGTTTCAGCTATCGGGCTGAAAACTTGCATACTTATGCTTTAAGGGATGCTAAATCCGAATAAATAGGTTTCAGAACGTATTAACCCTTAGTTTTTGAGTTATGGCCCGACAAAGATTTCCCAAAGTTTTGCTATACTAACCCCTTATGAAAAAATGGATTTTTCACCGAAACCTTTAAGTTTGAGCTATCGGGCTGAAAACTTGCATACTTATGCTTTAAGGGATGCTAAATCCGAATAAATAGGTTTCAGAACGTTTTAGCCCTTAGTTTTTGAGTTATGGCCCGACAAAGATTTCCAAAGTTTTGAAAGGGTACCCCCTTATGAAAAAATTGATTATTCCCCGAAACCTTTAAGTTTCAGCTATCGGGCTGAAAACTTGCATACTTATGCTTTAAGGGATGCTAAATCCGAATAAATAGGTTTCAGAACGTTTTAGCCCTTAGTTTTTGAGTTATGGCCCGACAAAGATTTCCCAAAGTTTTGAAACGGTACCCCCTTATGAAAAAATGGATTTTTCCCCGAAACCTTTAAGTTTGAGCTATCGGGCTGATAACTTGCATACTTATGCTTTAAGGGATGCTAAATCCGAATAAATAGGTTTCAGAAGGTTTTAGCCCTTAGTTTTTGAGTTATGGCCCGACAAAGATTTCCCAAAGTTTTGAAAGGGCACCCCCTTATGAAAAAATGGATTTTTCCCCGAAACCTTTAAGTTTGAGCTATCGGGCTGAAAACTTGCATACTTATGCTTTAAGGGATGCTAAATCCGAATAAATAGGTTTCAGAACGTTTTAGCCCCTAGATTTTGAGTTATGGCCCGACAAAGATTTCCCAAAGTTTTGCTATACTTAGCCCTTATGAAAAAATGGATTTTTCCCCGAAACCTTTAAGTTTGAGCTATCGGGTTGAAAACTGGAATACTAATGCTTTAAGGGATGCTAAATCCGAATAAATAGGTTTCATAACGTTTTAGCGCTTAGTTTTTGAGTTATGGCCCGACAAAGATTTCCCAAAGTTTGGTATACTAACCCCGTATGAAAAAATGGATTTTTCACCGAAACCTTTAAGTTTGAGCTATCGGGCTGAAAACCTGCATACTTATGCTTTAAGGGATGCTAAACCGAATAAATAGGTTTCAGAACGTTTCAGCCCTTAGTTTTTGAGTTATGGCCCGACAAAGATTTCCCAAAGTTTTGCTATACTAACCCCTTATGAAAAAATTGATTTTTCCCCGAAACCTTTAAGTTTCAGCTATCGGGCTGAAAACTTGCATACTTATGCTTTAAGGGATGCTAAATCCGAATAAATAGGTTTCAGAACGTATTAAACCTTAGTTTTTGAGTTATGGCCCGACAAAAATTTCCCAAAGTTTTGCTATACTAACCCCTTATGAAAAAATGGATTTTTCACCGAAACCTTTAAGTTTGAGCTATCGGGCTGAAAACTTGCATACTTATGCTTTAAGGGATGCTAAATCCGAATAAATAGGTTTCAGAACGTTTTAACCCTTAGTTTTTGAGTTATGGCCCGACAAAAATTTCCCAAAGTTTTGCTATACTAACCCCTTATGAAAAAATGGATTTTTCCCCGAAACCTTTAAGTTTGAGCTATCGGGCTGAAAACTTACATACTTATGCTTTAAGGGATGCTAAATCGGAATAAATAGGTTTCAGAACGTTTTGCCCTTAGTTTTTGAGTTATGGCCCGACAAAGATTTCCCAAAGTTTTGCTATACTAACCCCTTATGAAAAAATGGATTTTTCCCCGAAACCTTTAAGTTTGAGCTATCGGGCTGAAAACTTACATACTTATGCTTTAAGGGATGCTAAATCGGAATAAATAGGTTTCAGAACGTTTTGCCCTTAGTTTTTGAGTTATGGCCCGACAAAGATTTCCCAAAGTTTTGCTATACTAACCCCTTATGAAAAAATGGATTTTTCACCGAAACCTTTAAGTTTGAGCTATCGGGCTGAAAACTTGCATACTTATGCTTTAAGGGATGCTGAATCCGAATAAATAGGTTTCAGAACGTTTTAGCCCCTAGATTTTGAGTTATGGCCCGACAAAGATTTCCCAAAGTTTTGCTATACTTAGCCCTTATGAAAAAATGGATTTTTCCCCGAAACCTTTAAGTTTCAGCTATCGGGCTGAAAACTTGCATACTTATGCTTTAAGGGATGCTAAATCCGAATAAATAGGTTTCAGAACGCATTAAACCTTAGTTTTTGAGTTATGGCCCGACAAAAATTTCCCAAAGTTTTGCTATACTAACCCCTTATGAAAAAATGGATTTTTCACCGAAACCTTTAAGTTTGAGCTATCGGGCTGAAAACTTGCGTTCTTATGCTTTAAGGGATGCTAAATCCGAATAAATAGGTTTCAGAACGTTTTAGCCCTTAGTTTTTGAGTTATGGCCCGACAAAGATTTCCCAAAGTTTTGCTAAACTAACCCCTTATGAAAAAATGGATTTTTCACCGAAACCTTTAAGTTTGAGCTGTCGGGCTGAAAACTTGCATACTTATGCTTTAAGGGATGCTAAATCCGAATAAATAGGTTTCAGAACGCATTAAACCTTAGTTTTTGAGTTATGGCCCGACAAAGATTTCCCAAAGTTTTGCTATACTAACCCCTTATGAAAAAATGGATTTTTCAAGCTAAACGTTTAAGTTTAAGCTATCCGGCTGAAAACTTGCATACTTATGCTTTAAGGGATGCTAAATCCGAATAAATAGGTTTCAGAACGTTTTAGCCCTTAGTTTTTGAGTTATGGCCCGACAAAGATTTCCCAAAGTTTTGAAACGGTACCCCCTTATGAAAAAATGGATTTTTCCCCGAAACCTTTAAGTTTGAGCTATCGGGCTGATAACTTGCATACTTATGCTTTAAGGGATGCTAAATCCGAATAAATAGGTTTCAGAAGGTTTTAGCCCTTAGTTTTTGAGTTATGGCCCGACAAAGATTTCCCAAAGTTTTGCTATACTAACCCCTTATGAAAAAATGGATTTTTCCCCGAAACCTTTAAGTTTCAGCTATCGGGCTGAAAACTTGCATACTTATGCTTTAAGGGATGCTAAATCCGAATAAATAGGTTTCAGAACGCATTAAACCTTAGTTTTTGAGTTATGGCCCGACAAAGATTTCCCAAAGTTTTGCTATACTTAGCCCTTATGAAAAAATGGATTTTTCCCCGAAACCTTTAAGTTTCAGCTATCGGGCTGAAAACTTGCATACTTATGCTTTAAGGGATGCTAAATCCGAATAAATAGGTTTCAGAACGCATTAAACCTTAGTTTTTGAGTTATGGCCCGACAAAAATTTCCCAAAGTTTTGCTATACTAACCCCTTATGAAAAAATGGATTTTTCACCGAAACCTTTAAGTTTGAGCTATCGGGCTGAAAACTTGCGTTCTTATGCTTTAAGGGATGCTAAATCCGAATAAATAGGTTTCAGAACGTTTTAGCCCTTAGTTTTTGAGTTATGGCCCGACAAAGATTTCCCAAAGTTTTGCTAAACTAACCCCTTATGAAAAAATGGATTTTTCACCGAAACCTTTAAGTTTGAGCTGTCGGGCTGAAAACTTGCATACTTATGCTTTAAGGGATGCTAAATCCGAATAAATAGGTTTCAGAACGTTTTAGCCCTTAGTTTTTGAGTTATGGCCCGACAAAGATTTCCAAAGTTTTGAAAGGGTACCCCCTTATGAAAAAATTGATTTTTCCCCGAAACCTTTAAGTTTCAGCTATCGGGCTGAAAACTTGCATACTTATGCTTTAAGGGATGCTAAATCCGAATAAATAGGTTTCAGAACGTTTTAGCCCTAAGTTTTTGAGTTTTGGCCCGACAAAGATTTCCCAAAGTTTTGCTATACTAACCCCTTATGAAAAAATGGATTTTTCACCGAAACCTTTAAGTTTGAGCTATCGGGCTGAAAACTTGCATACTTATGCTTTAAGGGATGCTAAATCCGAATAAATAGGTTTCAGAACGTTTTAGCCCTTAGTTTTTGAGTTATGGCCCGACAAAGATTTCCAAAGTTTTGAAAGGGTACCCCCTTATGAAAAAATTGATTTTTCCCCGAAACCTTTAAGTTTCAGCTATCGGGCTGAAAACTTGCATACTTATGCTTTAAGGGATGCTAAATCCAAATAAATAGGTTTCAGAACGTTTTAGCCCTTAGTTTTTGAGTTATGGCCCGACAAAGATTTCCCAAAGTATTGCTATACTAACCCCTTATGAAAAAATGGATTTTTCACGATAACGTTTAAGTTTGAGCTATCGGGCTGAAAACTTGCATACTTATGCTTTAAGGGATGCTTAATCCGAATAAATAGGTTTCAGAACGTTTTAGCCCTTAGTTTTTGAGTTATGGCCCGACAAAGATTTCCCAAAGTTTTGCTATACTAACCCTTATGAAAAAATGGATTTTTCACCGAAACCTTTAAGTTTGAGCTATCGGGCTGAAAACTTGCATACTTATGCTTTAAGGGATGCTGAATCCGAATAAATAGGTTTCAGAACGTTTTAGCCCCTAGATTTTGAGTTATGGCCCGACAAAGATTTCCCAAAGTTTTGCTATACTTAGCCCTTATGAAAAAATGGATTTTTCCCCGAAACCTTTAAGTTTGAGCTATCGGGTTGAAAACTGGAATACTAATGCTTTAAGGGATGCTAAATCCGAATAAATAGGTTTCATAACGTTTTAGCGCTTGGTTTTTGAGTTATGGCCCGACAAAGATTTCCCAAAGTTTGGTATACTAACCCCGTATGAAAAAATGGATTTTTCACCGAAACCTTTAAGTTTGAGCTATCGGGCTGAAAACCTGCATACTTATGCTTTAAGGGATGCTAAACCGAATAAATAGGTTTCAGAACGTTTTAGCCCTTAGTTTTTGAGTTATGGCCCGACAAAGATTTCCCAAAGTTTTGCTATACTAACCCCTTATGAGAAAATTGATTTTTCCCCGAAACCTTTAAGTTTCAGCTATCGGGCTGAAAACTTGCATACTTATGCTTTAAGGGATGCTAAATCCGAATAAATAGGTTTCAGAACGTTTTAGCCCTTAGTTTTTGAGTTATGGCCCGACAAAAATTTCCCAAAGTTTTGCTATACTAACCCCTTATGAAAAAAATGGATTTTTCCCCGAAACCTTTAAGTTTCAGCTATCGGGCTGAAAACTTGCATACTTATGCTTTAAGGGATGCTAAATCCGAATAAATAGGTTTCAGAACGTATTAACCCTTAGTTTTTGAGTTATGGCCCGACAAAGATTTCCCAAAGTTTTGCTATACTAACCCCTTATGAAAAAATGGATTTTTCACCGAAACCTTTAAGTTTGAGCTATCGGGCTGAAAACTTGCATACTTATGCTTTAAGGGATGCTAAATCCGAATAAATAGGTTTCAGAACGTTTTAGCCCTTAGTTTTTGAGTTATGGCCCGACAAAGATTTCCAAAGTTTTGAAAGGGTACCCCCTTATGAAAAAATTGATTATTCCCCGAAACCTTTAAGTTTCAGCTATCGGGCTGAAAACTTGCATACTTATGCTTTAAGGGATGCTAAATCCGAATAAATAGGTTTCAGAACGTTTAAGCCCTTAGTTTTTGAGTTATGGCCCGACAAAGATTTCCCAAAGTTTTGCTATACTAACCCCTTATGAAAAAATGGATTTTTCAAGCTAAACGTTTAAGTTTAAGCTATCCGGCTGAAAACTTGCATACTTATGCTTTAAGGGATGCTAAATCCGAATAAATAGGTTTCAGAACGTTTTAGCCCTTAGTTTTTGAGTTATGGCCCGACAAAGATTTCCCAAAGTTTTGAAACGGTACCCCCTTATGAAAAAATGGATTTTTCCCCGAAACCTTTAAGTTTGAGCTATCGGGCTGATAACTTGCATACTTATGCTTTAAGGGATGCTAAATCCGAATAAATAGGTTTCAGAAGGTTTTAGCCCTTAGTTTTTGAGTTATGGCCCGACAAAGATTTCCCAAAGTTTTGAAAGGGCACCCCCTTATGAAAAAATGGATTTTTCCCCGAAACCTTTAAGTTTGAGCTATCGGGCTGAAAACTTGCATACTTATGCTTTAAGGGATGCTAAATCCGAATAAATAGGTTTCAGAACGTTTTAGCCCCTAGATTTTGAGTTATGGCCCGACAAAGATTTCCCAAAGTTTTGCTATACTAACCCTTTATGAAAAAGTGGATTTTTCACCGAAACCTTTAAGTTTGAGCTATCGGGCTGAAAACTTGCGTTCTTATGCTTTAAGGGATGCTAAATCGGAATAAATAGGTTTCAGAACGTTTTAGCCCTTAGTTTTTGAGTTTTGGCCCGACAAAGATTTCCCAAAGTTTTGAAAGGGCACCCCCTTATGAAAAAATGGATTTTTCCCCGAAACCTTTAAGTTTCAGCTATCGGGCTGAAAACTTGCATACTTATGCTTTAAGGGATGCTAAATCCGAATAAATAGGTTTCAGAACGTTTTAGCCCCTAGATTTTGAGTTATGGCCCGACAGAGATTTCCCAAAGTTTTGCTATACTAACCCCTTATTAAAAAATGGATTTTTCACCGAAACCTTTAAGTTTGAGCTATCGGGCTGAAAACCTGCATACTTATGCTTTAAGGGATGCTAAATCCGAATAAATAGGTTTCAGAACGTTTTAGCCCTTAGTTTTTGAGTTATGGCCCGACAAAAATTTCCCAAAGTTTTGCTATACTAACCCCTTATGAAAAAATGGATTTTTCCCCGAAACCTTTAAGTTTGAGCTATCGGGCTGAAAACTTGCGTTCTTATGCTTTAAGGGATGCTAAATCCGAATAAATAGGTTTCAGAACGTTTTAGCCCTTAGTTTTTGAGTTATGGCCCGACAAAGATTTCCCAAAGTTTTGCTATACTAACCCCTTATGAAAAAATTGATTTTTCCCCGAAACCTTTAAGTTTCAGCTATCGGGCTGAAAACTTGCATACTTATGCTTTAAGGGATGCTAAATCCGAATAAATAGGTTTCAGAACGTTTAAGCCCTTAGTTTTTGAGTTATGGCCCGACAAAGATTTCCCAAAGTTTTGCTATACTAACCCCTTATGAAAAAATGGATTTTTCACGATAACGTTTAAGTTTGAGCTATCGGGCTGAAAACTTGCATACTTATGCTTTAAGGGATGCTAAATCCGAATAAATAGGTTTCAGAACGTTTTAGCCCTTATTTTTTGAATTATGGCCCTACAAAGATTTCCCAAAGTTTTGCTATACTAACCCCTTATTAAAAAATGGATTTTTCACCGAAACCTTTAAGTTTGAGCTATCGGGCTGAAAACCTGCATACTTATGCTTTAAGGGATGCTAAATCCGAATAAATAGGTTTCAGAACGTTTTAGCCCTTAGTTTTTGAGTTATGGCACGACAAAAATTTCAAAAAATTTTGCTATACTAACCCCTTATGAAAAAATGGATTTTTCCCCGAAACCTTTAAGTTTGAGCTATCGGGCTGAAAACTTGCGTTCTTATGCTTTAAGGGATGCTAAATCCGAATAAATAGGTTTCAGAACGTTTTAGCCCTTAGTTTTTGAGTTATGGCCCGACAAAGATTTCCCAAAGTTTTGCTATACTAACCCCTTATGAAAAAATGGATTTTTCCCCGAAACCTTTAGGTTTGAGCTACCGGGCTGAAAACTTGCATACTTATGCTTTAAGGGATGCTAAATCCGAATAAATAGGTTTCAGAACGTTTTAGCCTCTAGATTTTGAGTTATGGCCCGACAAAGATTTCCCAAAGTTTTGCTATACTAACCCCTTATGAAAAAATGGGTTTTTCACCGAAACCTTTAAGTTTGAAATTCGGGCAGAAAACCTGCATACTTATGCTTTAAGGGATGCTAAATCCGAATAAATAGGTTTCAGAACGTTTTAGCCCTTATTTTTTGAGTTATGGCCCGACAAAGATTTCCCAAAGTTTTGCTATACTAACCCCTTATGAAAAAATGGATTTTTCCCCGAAACCTTTAAGTTTGAGCTATCGGGCTGAAAACTTGCATACTTATGCTTTAAGGGATGCTAAATCCGAATAAATAGGTTTCAGAACGTTTTAGCCTCTAGATTTTGAGTTATGGCCCGACAAAGATTTCCCAAAGTTTTGCTATACTAACCCCTTATGAAAAAATGGGTTTTTCACCGAAACCTTTAAGTTTGAGCTTTCGGGCTGAAAACTTGCGTTCTTATGCTTTAAGGGATGCTAAATCCGAATAAATAGGTTTCAGAACGTTTTAGCCCTTAGTTTTTGAGTTATGGCCCGACAAAGATTTCCCAAAGTTTTGCTATACTAACCCCTTATGAAAAAATGGATTTTTCACCGAAACCTTTAAGTTTGAGCTATCGGGCTGAAAACTTACATACTTATGCTTTAAGGGATGCTAAATCCGAATAAATAGGTTTCAAAACGTTTTAGCCCTTAGTTTTTGAGTAATGGCCCGACAAAGATTTCCAAAGTTTTGAAAGGGTACCCCCTTATGAAAAAATTGATTTTTCACCGAAACCTTTAAGTTTCAGCTATCGGGCTGAAAACTTGCATACTTATGCTTTAAGGGATGCTAAATCCGAATAAATAGGTTTCAGAACGTATTAACCCTTAGTTTTTGAGTTATGGCCCGACATAAATTTCCCAAAGTTTTGCTATACTAACCCCTTATGAAAAAATGGATTTTTCCCCGAAACCTTTAAGTTTGAGCTATCGGGCTGAAAACTTGCATACTTATGCTTTAAGGGATGCTAAATCCGAATAAATAGGTTTCAGAACGTTTTAGCCCTTAGTTTTTGAGTTATGGCCCGACAAAGATTTCCCAAAGTTTTGCTATACTAACCCCTTATGAAAAAATGGATTTTTCACCGAAACCTTTAAGTTTGAGCTATCGGGCTGAAAACTTGCATACTTATGCTTTAAGGGATGCTAAATCCGAATAAATAGGTTTCAGAACGTTTTAGCCCCTAGATTTTGAGTTATGGCCCGACAAAGATTTCCCAAAGTTTTGCTATACTAACCCCTTATGAAAAAATGGGTTTTTCACCGAAACCTTTAAGTTTGAGCTTTCGGGCAGAAAACCTGCATACTTATGCTTTAAGGGATGCTAAATCGGAATAAATAGGTTTCAGAACGTTTTAGCCCTTATTTTTTGAATTATGGCCCTACAAAGATTTCCCAAAGTTTTGCTATACTAACCCCTTATGAAAAAATGGATTTTTCACGGAAACCTTTAAGTTTGAGCTATCGGGCTGAAAACTTGCATACTTATGCTTTAAGGGATGCTAAATCCGAATAAATAGGTTTCAGAACGTTTTAGCCCCTAGATTTTGAGTTATGGCCCGACAAAGATTTCCCAAAGTTTTGCTATACTAACCCCTTATGAAAAAATGGATTTTTCACCGAAACCTTTAAGTTTGAGCTATCGGGCTGAAAACCTGCATACTCATGCTTTAAGGGATGCTAAATCCGAATAAATAGGTTTCAGAACGTTTTAGCCCTTAGTTTTTGAGTTATGGCCCGACAAAAATTTCCCAAAGTTTTGCTATACTAACCCCTTATGAAAAAATGGATTTTTCACCGAAACCTTTAAGTTTGAGCTATCGGGCTGAAAACTTGCGTTCTTATGCTTTAAGGGATGCTAAATCCGAATAAATAGGTTTCAGAACGTTTTAGCCCTTAGTTTTTAAGTTATGGCCCGACAAAGATTTCCCAAAGTTTTGCTATACTAACCCCTTATGAAAAAATGGGTTTTTCACCGAAACCTTTAAGTTTGAGCTTTCGGGCAGAAAACCTGCATACTTATGCTTTAAGGGATGCTAAATCGGAATAAATAGGTTTCAGAACGTTTTAGCCCTTATTTTTTGAATTATGGCCCTACAAAGATTTCCCAAAGTTTTGCTATACTAACCCCTTATGAAAAAATGGATTTTTCACGGAAACCTTTAAGTTTGAGCTATCGGGCTGAAAACTTGCATACTTATGCTTTAAGGGATGCTAAATCCGAATAAATAGGTTTCAGAACGTTTTAGCCCCTAGATTTTGAGTTATGGCCCGACAAAGATTTCCCAAAGTTTTGCTATACTAACCCCTTATGAAAAAATGGATTTTTCACCGAAACCTTTAAGTTTGAGCTATCGGGCTGAAAACCTGCATACTCATGCTTTAAGGGATGCTAAATCCGAATAAATAGGTTTCAGAACGTTTTAGCCCTTAGTTTTTGAGTTATGGCCCGACAAAAATTTCCCAAAGTTTTGCTATACTAACCCCTTATGAAAAAATGGATTTTTCACCGAAACCTTTAAGTTTGAGCTATCGGGCTGAAAACTTGCGTTCTTATGCTTTAAGGGATGCTAAATCCGAATAAATAGGTTTCAGAACGTTTTAGCCCCTAGATTTTGAGTTATGGCCCGACAAAGATTTCCCAAAGTTTTGCTATACTAACCCCTTATGAAAAAATGGATTTTTCACCGAAACCTTTAAGTTTGAGCTATCGGGCTGAAAACCTGCATACTCATGCTTTAAGGGATGCTAAATCCGAATAAATAGGTTTCAGAACGTTTTAGCCCTTAGTTTTTGAGTTATGGCCCGACAAAAATTTCCCAAAGTTTTGCTATACTAACCCCTTATGAAAAAATGGATTTTTCCCCGAAACCTTTAAGTTTCAGCTATCGGGCTGAAAACTTGCATACTTATGCTTTAAGGGATGCTAAATCCGAATAAATAGGTTTCAGAACGTATTAACCCTTAGTTTTTGAGTTATGGCCCGACATAAATTTCCCAAAGTTTTGCTATACTAACCCCTTATGAAAAAATGGATTTTTCCCCGAAACCTTTAAGTTTGAGCTATCGGGCTGAAAACTTGCATACTTATGCTTTAAGGGATGCTAAATCCGAATAAATAGGTTTCAGAACGTTTTAGCCCTTAGTTTTTAAGTTATGGCCCGACAAAGATTTCCCAAAGTTTTGCTATACTAACCCCTTATGAAAAAATGGGTTTTTCACCGAAACCTTTAAGTTTGAGCTTTCGGGCAGAAAACCTGCATACTTATGCTTTAAGGGATGCTAAATCGGAATAAATAGGTTTCAGAACGTTTTAGCCCTTATTTTTTGAATTATGGCCCTACAAAGATTTCCCAAAGTTTTGCTATACTAACCCCTTATGAAAAAATGGATTTTTCACGGAAACCTTTAAGTTTGAGCTATCGGGCTGAAAACTTGCATACTTATGCTTTAAGGGATGCTAAATCCGAATAAATAGGTTTCAGAACGTTTTAGCCCCTAGATTTTGAGTTATGGCCCGACAAAGATTTCCCAAAGTTTTGCTATACTAACCCCTTATGAAAAAATGGATTTTTCACCGAAACCTTTAAGTTTGAGCTATCGGGCTGAAAACCTGCATACTCATGCTTTAAGGGATGCTAAATCCGAATAAATAGGTTTCAGAACGTTTTAGCCCTTAGTTTTTGAGTTATGGCCCGACAAAAATTTCCCAAAGTTTTGCTATACTAACCCCTTATGAAAAAATGGATTTTTCACCGAAACCTTTAAGTTTGAGCTATCGGGCTGAAAACTTGCGTTCTTATGCTTTAAGGGATGCTAAATCCGAATAAATAGGTTTCAGAACGTTTTAGCCCCTAGATTTTGAGTTATGGCCCGACAAAGATTTCCCAAAGTTTTGCTATACTAACCCCTTATGAAAAAATGGATTTTTCACCGAAACCTTTAAGTTTGAGCTATCGGGCTGAAAACCTGCATACTCATGCTTTAAGGGATGCTAAATCCGAATAAATAGGTTTCAGAACGTTTTAGCCCTTAGTTTTTGAGTTATGGCCCGACAAAAATTTCCCAAAGTTTTGCTATACTAACCCCTTATGAAAAAATGGATTTTTCCCCGAAACCTTTAAGTTTCAGCTATCGGGCTGAAAACTTGCATACTTATGCTTTAAGGGATGCTAAATCCGAATAAATAGGTTTCAGAACGTATTAACCCTTAGTTTTTGAGTTATGGCCCGACATAAATTTCCCAAAGTTTTGCTATACTAACCCCTTATGAAAAAATGGATTTTTCCCCGAAACCTTTAAGTTTGAGCTATCGGGCTGAAAACTTGCATACTTATGCTTTAAGGGATGCTAAATCCGAATAAATAGGTTTCAGAACGTTTTAGCCCTTAGTTTTTGAGTTATGGCCCGACAAAGATTTCCCAAAGTTTTGCTATACTAACCCCTTATGAAAAAATGGATTTTTCCCCGAAACCTTTAAGTTTCAGCTATCGGGCTGAAAACTTGCATACTTATGCTTTAAGGGATGCTAAATCCGAATAAATAGGTTTCAGAACGTATTAACCCTTAGTTTTTGAGTTATGGCCCGACAAAAATTTCCCAAAGTTTTGCTATACTAACCCCTTATGAAAAAATGGATTTTTCCCCGAAACCTTTAAGTTTGAGCTATCGGGCTGAAAACTTGCATACTTATGCTTTAAGGGATGCTAAATCCGAATAAATAGGTTTCAGAACGTTTTAGCCCTTAGTTTTTGAGTTATGGCCCGACAAAGATTTCCAAAGTTTTGAAAGGGTACCCCCTTATGAAAAAATTGATTTTTCCCCGAAACCTTTAAGTTTCAGCTATCGGGCTGAAAACTTGCATACTTATGCTTTAAGGGATGCTAAATCCGAATAAATAGGTTTCAGAACGTTTTAGGGCTTAGTTTTTGAGGTATCGCCCGACAAATATTTCCCAAAGTTTTGAAAGGGTACCCCCTTATGAAAAAATTGATTTTTCCCCGAAACCTTTAAGTTTCAGCTATCGGGCTGAAAACTTGCATACTTATGCTTTAAGGGATGCTAAATCCGAATAAATAGGTTTCAGAACGTTTAAGCCCTTAGTTTTTGAGTTATGGCCCGACAAAGATTTCCCAAAGTTTTGCTATACTAACCCCTTATGAAAAAATGGATTTTTCACGATAACGTTTAAGTTTGAGCTATCGGGCTGAAAACTTGCATACTTATGCTTTAAGGGATGCTAAATCCGAATAAATAGGTTTCAGAACGTTTTAGCCCTTAGTTTTTGAGTTATGGCCCGACAAAGATTTCCCAAAGTTTTGAAACGGTACCCCCTTATGAAAAAATGGATTTTTCCCCGAAACCTTTAAGTTTGAGCTATCGGGCTGAAAACTTGCATACTTATGCTTTAAGGGATGCTAAATCCGAATAAATAGGTTTCAGAAGGTTTTAGCCCTTAGTTTTTGAGTTATGGCCCGACAAAGATTTCCCAAAGTTTTGAAAGGGCACCCCCTTATGAAAAAATGGATTTTTCCCCGAAACCTTTATGTTTGAGCTATCGGGCTGAAAACCTGCATACTTATGCTTTAAGGGATGCTAAATCCGAATAAATGGGTTTCAGAACGTTTTAGCCCTTATTTTTTGAATTATGGCCCTACAAAGATTTCCCAAAGTTTTGCTATACTAACCCGTTATGAAAAAATGGATTTTTCACCGAAACCTTTAAGTTTGAGCTATCGGGCTGAAAACTTGCATACTTATGCTTTAAGGGATGCTAAATCCGAATAAATAGGTTTCAGAACGTTTTAGCCCCTAGATTTTGAGTTATGGCCCGACAAAGATTTCCCAAAGTTTTGCTATACTAACCCTTTATGAAAAAGTGGATTTTTCACCGAAACCTTTAAGTTTGAGCTATCGGGCTGAAAACTTGCGTTCTTATGCTTTAAGGGATGCTAAATCGGAATAAATAGGTTTCAGAACGTTTTAGCCCTTAGTTTTTGAGTTTTGGCCCGACAAAGATTTCCCAAAGTTTTGAAAGGGCACCCCCTTATGAAAAAATGGATTTTTCCCCGAAACCTTTAAGTTTGAGCTATCGGGCTGAAAACTTGCATACTTATGCTTTAAGGGATGCTAAATCCGAATAAATAGGTTTCAGAACGTTTTAGCCCCTAGATTTTGAGTTATGGCCCGACAAAGATTTCCCAAAGTTTTGCTATACTAACCCCTTATTAAAAAATGGATTTTCTACCGAAACCTTTAAGTTTGAGCTATCGGGCTGAAAACCTGCATACTTATGCTTTAAGGGATGCTAAATCCGAATAAATAGGTTTCAGAACGTTTTAGCCCTTAGTTTTTGAGTTATGGCCCGACAAAAATTTCCCAAAGTTTTGCTATACTAACCCCTTATGAAAAAATGGATTTTTCCCCGAAACCTTTAAGTTTGAGCTATCGGGCTGAAAACTTGCGTTCTTATGCTTTAAGGGATGCTAAATCCGAATAAATAGGTTTCAGAACGTTTTAGCCCTTAGTTTTTGAGTTATGGCCCGACAAAGATTTCCCAAAGTTTTGCTATACTAACCCCTTATGAAAAAATGGATTTTTCCCCGAAACCTTTAAGTTTGAGCTATCGGGCTGAAAACTTGCATACTTATGCTTTAAGGGATGCTAAATCCGAATAAATAGGTTTCAGAACGTTTTAGCCTCTAGATTTTGAGTTATGGCCCGACAAAGATTTCCCAAAGTTTTGCTATACTAACCCTTTATGAAAAAGTGGATTTTTCACCGAAACCTTTAAGTTTTAGCTATCGGGCTGAAAACTTGCGTTCTTATGCTTTAAGGGATGCTAAATCGGAATAAATAGGTTTCAGAACGTTTTAGCCCTTAGTTTTTGAGTTATGGCCCGACAAATATTTCCCAAAGTTTTGAAAGGGTACCCCCTTATGAAAAAATTGATTTTTCCCCGAAACCTTTAAGTTTCAGCTATCGGGCTGAAAACTTGCATACTTATGCTTTAAGGGATGCTAAATCCGAATAAATTCGTTTCAGATCGTTTAAGCCCTTAGTTTTTGAGTTATGGCCCGACAAAGATTTCCCAAAGTTTTGCTATACTAACCCCTTATGAAAAAATGGATTTTTCACGATAACGTTTAAGTTTGAGCTATCGGGCTGAAAACTTGCATACTTATGCTTTAAGGGATGCTAAATCCGAATAAATAGGTTTCAGAACGTTTTAGCCCTTATTTTTTGAATTATGGCCCTACAAAGATTTCCCAAAGTTTTGCTATACTAACCCCTTATGAAAAAATGGATTTTTCACGGAAACCTTTAAGTTTGAGCTATCGGGCTGAAAACTTGCATACTTATGCTTTAAGGGATGCTAAATCCGAATAAATTGGTTTCAGAACGTTTTAGCCCCTAGATTTTGAGTTATGGCCCGACAAAGATTTCCCAAAGTTTTGCTATACTAACCCCTTATTAAAAAATGGATTTTTCACCGAAACCTTTAAGTTTGAGCTATCGGGCTGAAAACCTGCATACTTATGCTTTAAGGGATGCTAAATCCGAATAAATAGGTTTCAGAACGTTTTAGCCCTTAGTTTTTGAGTTATGGCCCGACAAAAATTTCCCAAAGTTTTGCTATACTAACCCCTTATGAAAAAATGGATTTTTCCCCGAAACCTTTAAGTTTGAGCTATCGGGCTGAAAACTTGCGTTCTTATGCTTTAAGGGATGCTAAATCCGAATAAATAGGTTTCAGAACGTTTTAGCCCTTAGTTTTTGAGTTATAGCCCGACAAAGATTTCCCAAAGATTTGCTTTACTAACCCCTTATGAAAAAATGGATTTTTCCCCGAAACCTTTAAGTTTGAGCTATCGGGCTGAAAACTTGCATACTTATGCTTTAAGGGATGCTAAATCCGAATAAATAGGTTTCAGAACGTTTTAGCCCCTAGATTTTGAGTTATGGCCCGACAAAGATTTCCCAAAGTTTTGCTATACTAACCCTTTATGAAAAAGTGGATTTTTCACCGAAACCTTTAAGTTTTAGCTATCGGGCTGAAAACTTGCGTTCTTATGCTTTAAGGGATGCTAAATCGGAATAAATAGGTTTCAGAACGTTTTAGCCCTTAGTTTTTGAGTTATGGCCCGACAAATATTTCCCAAAGTTTTGAAAGGGTACCCCCTTATGAAAAAATTGATTTTTCCCCGAAACCTTTAAGTTTCAGCTATCGGGCTGAAAACTTGCATACTTATGCTTTAAGGGATGCTAAATCCGAATAAATAGGTTTCAGAACGTTTAAGCCCTTAGTTTTTGAGTTATGGCCCGACAAAGATTTCCCAAAGTTTTGCTATACTAACCCCTTATGAAAAAATGGATTTTTCACGATAACGTTTAAGTTTGAGCTATCGGGCTGAAAACTTGCATACTTATGCTTTAAGGGATGCTAAATCCGAATAAATAGGTTTCAGAACGTTTTAGCCCTTAGTTTTTGAGTTATGGCCCCACAAAAATTTCCCAAAGTTTTGTATACTAACCCCTTATGAAAAAATGGATTTTTCCCCGAAACCTTTAAGTTTGAGCTATCGGGCTGAAAACTTGCATACTTATGCTTTAAGGGATGCTAAATCCGAATAAATAGGTTTCAGAAGGTTTTAGCCCTTAGTTTTTGAGTTATGGCCCGACAAAGATTTCCCAAAGTTTTGAAAGGGCACCCCCTTATGAAAAAATGGATTTTTCCCCGAAACCTTTAAGTTTCAGCTATCGGGCTGAAAACTTGCATACTTATGCTTTAAGGGATGCTAAATCCGAATAAATAGGTTTCAGAACGTTTTAGCCCCTAGATTTTGAGTTATGGCCCGACAAAGATTTCCCAAAGTTTTGCTATACTAACCCCTTATGAAAAAATGGATTTTTCACCGAAACCTTTAAGTTTGAGCTTTCGGGCAGAAAACCTGCATACTTATGCTTTAAGGGATGCTAAATCCGAATAAATAGGTTTCAGAACGTTTTAGCCCTTATTTTTTGAATTATAGCCCTACAAAGATTTCCCAAAGTTTTGCTATACTAACCCCTTATGAAAAAATGGATTTTTCACGGAAACCTTTAAGTTTGAGCTATCGGGCTGAAAACTTGCATACTTATGCTTTAAGGGATGCTAAATCCGAATAAATGGGTTTCAGAACGTTTTAGCCCCTAGATTTTGAGTTATGGCCCGACAAAGATTTCCCAAAGTTTTGCTATACTAACCCCTTATGAAAAAATGGATTTTTCACCGAAACCTTTATGTTTGAGCTATCGGGCTGAAAACCTGCATACTTATGCTTTAAGGGATGCTAAATCCGAATAAATAGGTTTCAGAACGTTTTAGCCCTTAGTTTTTGAGTTATGGCCCGACAAAGATTTCCAAAGTTTTGAAAGGGTACCCCCTTACGAAAAAATTGATTTTTCCCCGAAACCTTTAAGTTTCAGCTATCGGGCTGAAAACTTGCATACTTATGCTTTAAGGGATGCTAAATCCGAATAAATAGGTTTCAGAACGTTTTAGCCCTTAGTTTTTGAGTTATGGCCCGACAAAGATTTCCCAAAGTTTTGCTATACTAACCCCTTATGAAAAAATGGATTTTTCACGATAACGTTTAAGTTTGAGCTATCGGGCTGAAAACTTGCATACTTATGCTTTAAGGCATGCTAAATCCGAATAAATAGGTTTCAGAACGTTTTAGCCCTTAGTTTTTGAGTTATGGCCCTACAAAGATTTCCCAAAGTTTTGCTATACTAACCCCTTATGAAAAAATGGATTTTTCCCCGAAACCTTTAAGTTTCAGCTATCGGGCTGAAAACTTGCATACTTATGCTTTAAGGGATGCTAAATCCGAATAAATAGGTTTCAGAACGTATTAACCCTTAGTTTTTGAGTTATGGCCCGACAAAAATTTCCCAAAGTTTTGCTATACCCCTTATGAAAAAATGGATTTTTCACCGAAACCTTTATGTTTGAGCTATCGGGCTGAAAACCTGCATACTTATGCTTTAAGGGATGCTAAATCCGAATAAATAGGTTTCAGAACGTTTTAGTCCTTAGTTTTTGAGTTATGGCCCGATAAAGATTTCCCAAAGTTTTGAAAGGGCACCCCCTTATGAAAAAATGGATTTTTCCCCGAAACCTTTAAGTTTCAGCTATCGGGCTGAAAACTTCCATACTTATGCTTTAAGGGATGCTAAATCCGAATAAATAGGTTTCAGAACGTTTTAGCCCTAAGTTTTTGAATTTTGGCCCGACAAAGATTTCCCAAAGTTTTGCTATACTAACCCCTTATGAAAAAATGGATTTTTCACCGAAACCTTTAAGTTTGAGCTATCGGGCTGAAAACTTGCATACTTATGCTTTAAGGGATGCTAAATCCGAATAAATAGGTTTCAGAACGTTTTAGCCCTTAGTTTTTGAGTTATGGCCCGACAAAGATTTCCCAAAGTTTTGAAAGGGCACCCCCTTATGAAAAAATGGATTTTTCCCCGAAACCTTTAAGTTTCACATATCGGGCTGAAAACTTGCATACTTATGCTTTAAGGGATGCTAAATCCGAATAAATAGGTTTCAGAACGTTTTAGCCCTTAGTTTTTGAGTTATGGCCCGACAAAGATTTCCCAAAGTTTTGCTATACTAACCCCTTATGAAAAAATGGATTTTTCACGATAACGTTTAAGTTTGAGCTATCGGGCTGAAAACTTGCATACTTATGCTTTAAGGGATGCTAAATCCGAATAAATAGGTTTCAGAACGTTTTAGCCCTTAGTTTTTGAGTTATGGCCCGACAAAGATTTCCCAAAGTTTTGAAAGGGCACCCCCTTATGAAAAAATGGATTTTTCCCCGAAACCTTTAAGTTTCAGCTATCGGGCTGAAAACTTGCATACTTATGCTTTAAGGGATGCTAAATCCGAATAAATAGGTTTCAGAACGTTTTAGACCTAAGTTTTTGAATTTTGGCCCGACAAAGATTTCCCAAAGTTTTGCTATACTAACCCCTTATGAAAAAATGGATTTTTCACCGAAACCTTTAAGTTTGAGCTATCGGACTGAAAACTTGCATACTTATGCTTTAAGGGATGCTAAATCCGAATAAATAGGTTTCAGAACGTTTTAGCCCTTAGTTTTTGAGTTATGGCCCGACAAAGATTTCCCAAAGTTTTGAAAGGGCACCCCCTTATGAAAAAATGGATTTTTCCCCGAAACCTTTAAGTTTTAGCTATCGGGCTGAAAACTTGCAGACTTATGCTTTAAGGGATGCTAAATCCGAATAAATAGGTTTCAGAACGTTTTAGCCCCTAGATTTTGAGTTATGGCCCGACAAAGATTTCCCAAAGTTTTGCTATACTAACCCCTTATGAAAAATGGATTTTTCCCCGAAACCTTTAAGTTTCAGCTATCGGGCTGAAAACTTGCATACTTATGCTTTAAGGGATGCTAAATCCGAATAAATAGGTTTCAGAACGTATTAACCCTTAGTTTTTGAGTTATGGCCCGACAAAGATTTCCCAAAGTTTTGCTATACTAACCCCTTATGAAAAAATGGATTTTTCACCGAAACCTTTAAGTTTGAGCTATCGGGTTGAAAACTGGAATACTTATGCTTTAAGGGATGCTAAATCCGAATAAATAGGTTTCATAACGTTTTAGCGCTTAGTTTTTGAGTTATGGCCCGACAAAGATTTCCCAAAGTTTGGTATACTAACCCCGTATGAAAAAATGGATTTTTCACCGAAACCTTTAAGTTTGAGCTATCGGGCTGAAAACTTGCATACTTATGCTTTAAGGGGTGCTAAATCCGAATAAATAGGTTTCAGAACGTTTTAGCCCTTAGTTTTTGAGTTTTGGCCCGACAAAGATTTCCCAAAGTTTTGCTATACTAACCCCTTATGAAAAAATGGATTTTTCACCGAAACCTTTAAGTTTCAGCTATCGGGCTGAAAACTTGCATACTTATGCTTTAAGGGATGCTAAATCCGAATAAATAGGTTTCAGAACGTTTTAGCCCTTAGTTTTTGAGTTATGGCCCGACAAAGATTTCCAAAGTTTTGAAAGGGTACCCCCTTATGAAAAAATTGATTTTTCCCCGAAACCTTTAAGTTTCAGCTATCGGGCTGAAAACTTGCATACTTATGCTTTAAGGGATGCTAAATCCGAATAAATAGGTTTCCGAACGTTTTAGCCCTTAGTTTTTGAGTTATGGCCCGACAAATATTTCCCAAAGTTTTGAAAGGGTACCCCCTTATGAAAAAATTGATTTTTCCCCGAAACCTTTAAGTTTCAGCTATCGGGCTGAAAACTTGCATACTTATGCTTTAAGGGATGCTAAATCCGAATAAATAGGTTTCAGAACGTTTTAGCCCTTAGTTTTTAGTTATGGCCCGACAAAGATTTCCCAAAGTTTTGAAAGGGTACCCCCTTATGAAAAAATGGATTTTTCCCCGAAACCTTTAAGTTTGAGCTATCGGGCTGATAACTTGCATACTTATGCTTTAAGGGATGCTAAATCCGAATAAATAGGTTTCAGAAGTTTTAAGCCCTTAGTTTTTGAGTTATGGCCCGACAAAGATTTCCCAAAGTTTTGAAAGGGCACCCCCTTATGAAAAAATGGATTTTTCCCCGAAACCTTTAAGTTTGAGCTATCGGGCTGATAACTTGCATACTTATGCTTTAAGGGATGCTAAATCCGAATAAATAGGTTTCAGAACGTTTTAGCCCTTAGTTTTTGAGTTATGGCCCGACAAAGATTTCCCAAAGTTTTGCTATACTAACCCCTTATGAAAAATTGATTTTTCCCCGAAACCTTTAAGTTTCAACTATCGGGCTGAAAACTTGCATACTTATGCTTTAAGGGATGCTAAATCCGAATAAATAGGTTTCAGAACGTATTAACCCTTAGTTTTTGAGTTATGGCCCGACAAAAATTTCCCAAAGTTTTGCTATACTAACCCCTTATGAAAAAATGGATTTTTCCCCGAAACCTTTAAGTTTGAGCTATCGGGCTGAAAACTTGCATACTTATGCTTTAAGGGATGCTAAATCCGAATAAATAGGTTTCAGAACGTTTTAGCCCTTAGTTTTTGAGTTTTGGCCCGACAAAGATTTCCAAAGTTTTGAAAGGGTACCCCCTTATGAAAAAATTGATTTTTCCCCGAAACCTTTAAGTTTCAGCTATCGTGCTGAAAACTTGCATACTTATGCTTTAAGGGATGCTAAATCCGAATAAATAGGTTTCAGAACGTATTAACCCTTAGTTTTTGAGTTATGGCTCGACAAAAATTTCCCAAAGTTTTGCTATACTAACCCCTTATGAAAAAATGGATTTTTCCCCGAAACCTTTAAGTTTGAGCTATCGGGCTGAAAACTTGCATACTTATGCTTTAAGGGATGCTAAATCCGAATAAATAGGTTTCAGAACGTTTTAGCCCTTAGTTTTTGAGTTTTGGCCCGACAAAGATTTCCCAAAGTTTTGCTATACTAACCCCTTATGAAAAAATGGATTTTTCCCCGAAACCTTTAAGTTTGAGCTATCGGGCTGAAAACTTGCATACTTATGCTTTAAGGGATGCTAAATCCGAATAAATAGGTTTCAGAACGTTTTAGCCCTTAGTTTTTGAGTTATGGCCCGACAAAGATTTCCCAAAGTTTTGCTATACTAACCCCTTATGAAAAAATGGATTTTTCCCCGAAACCTTTAAGTTTCAGCTATCGGGCTGAAAACTTGCATACTTATGCTTTAAGGGATGCTAAATCCGAATAAATGGGTTTCAGAACGTTTTAGCCCTTAGTTTTTGAGTTATGGCCCGACAAAGATTTCCCAAAGTTTTGCTATACTAACCCCTTATGAAAAAATGGATTTTTCCCCGAAACCTTTAAGTTTCAGCTATCGGGCTGAAAACTTGCATACTTATGCTTTAAGGGATGCTAAATCCGAATAAATAGGTTTCCGAACGTTTTAGCCCTTAGTTTTTGAGTTATGGCCCGACAAATATTTCCCAAAGTTTTGAAAGGGTACCCCCTTATGAAAAAATTGATTTTTCCCCGAAACCTTTAAGTTTCAGCTATCGGGCTGAAAACTTGCATACTTATGCTTTAAGGGATGCTAAATCCGAATAAATAGGTTTCAGAACGTTTTAGCCCTTAGTTTTTAGTTATGGCCCGACAAAGATTTCCCAAAGTTTTGAAAGGGTACCCCCTTATGAAAAAATGGATTTTTCCCCGAAACCTTTAAGTTTGAGCTATCGGGCTGATAACTTGCATACTTATGCTTTAAGGGATGCTAAATCCGAATAAATAGGTTTCAGAAGTTTTAAGCCCTTAGTTTTTGAGTTATGGCCCGACAAAGATTTCCCAAAGTTTTGAAAGGGCACCCCCTTATGAAAAAATGGATTTTTCCCCGAAACCTTTAAGTTTGAGCTATCGGGCTGATAACTTGCATACTTATGCTTTAAGGGATGCTAAATCCGAATAAATAGGTTTCAGAACGTTTTAGCCCTTAGTTTTTGAGTTATGGCCCGACAAAGATTTCCCAAAGTTTTGCTATACTAACCCCTTATGAAAAATTGATTTTTCCCCGAAACCTTTAAGTTTCAACTATCGGGCTGAAAACTTGCATACTTATGCTTTAAGGGATGCTAAATCCGAATAAATAGGTTTCAGAACGTATTAACCCTTAGTTTTTGAGTTATGGCCCGACAAAAATTTCCCAAAGTTTTGCTATACTAACCCCTTATGAAAAAATGGATTTTTCCCCGAAACCTTTAAGTTTGAGCTATCGGGCTGAAAACTTGCATACTTATGCTTTAAGGGATGCTAAATCCGAATAAATAGGTTTCAGAACGTTTTAGCCCTTAGTTTTTGAGTTATGGCCCGACAAAGATTTCCAAAGTTTTGAAAGGGTACCCCCTTATGAAAAAATTGATTTTTCCCCGAAACCTTTAAGTTTCAGCTATCGTGCTGAAAACTTGCATACTTATGCTTTAAGGGATGCTAAATCCGAATAAATAGGTTTCAGAACGTATTAACCCTTAGTTTTTGAGTTATGGCTCGACAAAAATTTCCCAAAGTTTTGCTATACTAACCCCTTATGAAAAAATGGATTTTTCCCCGAAACCTTTAAGTTTGAGCTATCGGGCTGAAAACTTGCATACTTATGCTTTAAGGGATGCTAAATCCGAATAAATAGGTTTCAGAACGTTTTAGCCCTTAGTTTTTGAGTTTTGGCCCGACAAAGATTTCCCAAAGTTTTGCTATACTAACCCCTTATGAAAAAATGGATTTTTCACCGAAACCTTTAAGTTTGAGCTATCGGGCTGAAAACTTGCATACTTATGCTTTAAGGGATGCTAAATCCGAATAAATAGGTTTCAGAGCGTTTTAGCCCCTAGATTTTGAGTTATGGCCCGACAAAGATTTCCCAAAGTTTTGCTATACTTAGCCCTTATGAAAAAATGGATTTTTCCCCGAAACTTTTAAGTTTGAGCTATCGGGTTGAAAACTGGAATACTTATGCTTTAAGGGATGCTAAATCCGAATAAATAGGTTTCAGAACGTTTTAGCGCTTAGTTTTTGAGTTATGGCCCGACAAAGATTTCCCAAAGTTTGGTATACTAACCCCGTATGAAAAAATGCATTTTTCACCGAAACCTTTAAGTTTGAGCTATCGGGCTGAAAACCTGCATACTTATGCTTTAAGGGATGCTAAATCCGAATAAATAGGTTTCAAAACGTTTTAGCCCTTAGTTTTTGAGTTATGGCCCGACAAAGATTTCCCAAAGTTTTGCTATACTAACCCCTTATGAAAAAATGGATTTTTCACCGAAACCTTTAAGTTTGAGCTTTCGGGCTGAAAACTTGCATACTTATGCTTTAAGGGATGCTAAATCCGAATAAATAGGTTTCAGAGCGTTTTAGCCCCTAGATTTTGAGTTATGGCCCGACAAAGATTTCCCAAAGTTTTGCTATACTTAGCCCTTATGAAAAAATGGATTTTTCCCCGAAACCTTTAAGTTTGAGCTATCGGGTTGAAAACTGGAATACTTATGCTTTAAGGGATGCTAAATCCGAATAAATAGGTTTCAGAACGTTTTAGCCCCTAGATTTTGAGTTATGGCCCGACAAAGATTTCCCAAAGTTTTGCTATACTAACCCCTTATGAAAAAATTGATTTTTCCCCGAAACCTTTAAGTTTCAGCTATCGGGCTGAAAACTTGCATACTTATGCTTTAAGGGATGCTAAATCCGAATAAATAGGTTTCAGAACGTTTTAGCCCTTAGTTTTTAGTTATGGCCCGACAAAGATTTCCCAAAGTTTTGCTATACTAACCCCTTATGGAAAAATGGATTTTTCACCGAAACCTTTAAGTTTGAGCTATCGGGCTGAAAACTTGCGTTCTTATGCTTTAGGGGATGCTAAATCCGAATAAATAGGTTTCAGAACGTTTTAGCCCTTAGTTTTTGAGTTATGGCCCGACAAAGATTTCCAAAGTTTTGAAAGGGTACCCCCTTATGAAAAAATTGATTTTTCCCCGAAACCTTTAAGTTTCAGCTATCGGGCTGAAAACTTGCATACTTATGCTTTAAGGGATGCTAAATCCGAATAAATAGGTTTCAGAACGTTTTAGCCCTAAGTTTTTGAGTTTTAGCCCGACAAAGATTTCCCAAAGTTTTGCTATACTAACCCCTTATGAAAAAATGGATTTTTCACCGAAACCTTTAAGTTTGAGCTATCGGGCTGAAAACCTGCATACTTATGCTTTAAGGGATGCTAAATCCGAATAAATAGGTTTCAGAACGTTTTAGCCCTTAGTTTTTGAGTTTTGGCCCGACAAAGATTTCCCAAAGTTTTGCTATACTAACCCCTTATGAAAAAATGGATTTTTCACCGAAACCTTTAAGTTTGAGCTATCGGGCGGAAAACTTGCATACTTATGCTTTAAGGGATGCTAAATCCGAATAAATAGGTTTCAGAACGTTTTAGCCCCTAGATTTTGAGTTATGGCCCGACAAAGATTTCCCAAAGTTTTGCTATACTTAGCCCTTATGAAAAAATGGATTTTTCCCCGAAACTTTTAAGTTTGAGCTATCGGGTTGAAAACTGGAATACTTATGCTTTAAGGGATGCTAAATCCGAATAAATAGGTTTCAGAACGTTTTAGCCCTTAGTTTTTGAGTTATGGCCCGACAAAGATTTCCCAAAGTTTTGCTATACTAACCCCTTATGAAAAAATGGATTTTTCACCGAAACCTTTAAGTTTGAGCTATCGGGCTGAAAACTTGCATACTTATGCTTTAAGGGATGCTAAATCCGAATAAATAGGTTTCAGAGCGTTTTAGCCCCTAGATTTTGAGTTATGGCCCGACAAAGATTTCCCAAAGTTTTGCTATACTTAGCCCTTATGAAAAAATGGATTTTTCCCCGAAACCTTTAAGTTTGAGCTATCGGGTTGAAAACTGGAATACTTATGCTTTAAGGGATGCTAAATCCGAATAAATAGGTTTCAGAACGTTTTAGCCCCTAGATTTTGAGTTATGGCCTTTAAGTTTCAGCTATCGGGCTGAAAACTTGCATACTTATGCTTTAAGGGATGCTAAATCCGAATAAATAGGTTTCAGAACGTTTTAGCCCTTAGTTTTTAGTTATGGCCCGACAAAGATTTCCCAAAGTTTTGAAAGGGTACCCCCTTATGAAAAAATGGATTTTTCCAAGAAACCTTTAAGTTTGAGCTATCGGGCTGATAACTTGCATACTTATGCTTTAAGGGATGCTAAATCCGAATAAATAGGTTTCAGAAGGTTTTAGCCCTTAGTTTTTGAGTTATGGCCCGACAAAGATTTCCCAAAGTTTTGAAAGGGCACCCCCTTATGAAAAAATGGATTTTTCCCCGAAACCTTTAAGTTTGAGCTATCGGGCTGAAAACTTGCGTTCTTATGCTTTAAGGGATGCTAAATCGGAATAAATAGGTTTCAGAACGTTTTAGCCCTTAGTTTTTGAGTTATGGCCCGACAAAGATTTCCCAAAGTTTTGCTATACTAACCCCTTATGAAAAAATGGATTTTCCCCGAAACCTTTAAGTTTGAGCTATCGGGCTGAAAACTTGCATACTTATGCTTTAAGGGATGCTAAATCCGAATAAATAGGTTTCAGAACGTTTTAGCCCCTAGTTTTTGAGTTATGGCCCGACAAAGATTTCCAAAGTTTTGAAAGGGTACCCCCTTATGAAAAAATTGATTTTTCCCCGAAACCTTTAAGTTTCAGCTATCGGGCTGAAAACTTGCATACTTATGCTTTAAGGGATGCTAAATCCGAATAAATAGGTTTCAGAACGTATTAACCCTTAGTTTTTGAGTTATGGCCCGACAAAAATTTCCCAAAGTTTTGCTATACTAACCCCTTATGAAAAAATGGATTTTTCCCCGAAACCTTTAAGTTTGAGCTATCGGGCTGAAAACTTGCATACTTATGCTTTAAGGGATGCTAAATCCGAATAAATAGGTTTCAGAACGTATTAACCCTTAGTTTTTGAGTTATGGCCCGACAAAAATTTCCCAAAGTTTTGCTATACTAACCCCTTATGAAAAAATGGATTTTTCACCGAAACCTTTTAGTTTGAGCTATCGGGCTGAAAACTTGCGTTCTTATGCTTTAAGGGATGCTAAATCGGAATAAATAGGTTTCAGAACGTTTTAGCCCTTAGTTTTTGAGTTATGGCCCGACAAAGATTTCCCAAAGTTTTGCTATACTAACCCCTTATGAAAAAATGGATTTTTCACCGAAACCTTTAAGTTTGAGCTATCGGGCTGAAAACTTGCATACTTATGCTTTAAGGGATGCTAAATCCGAATAAATAGGTTTCAGAGCGTTTTAGCCCCTAGATTTTGAGTTATGGCCCGACAAAGATTTCCCAAAGTTTTGCTATACTTAGCCGTTATGAAAAAATGGATTTTTCCCCGAAACTTTTAAGTTTGAGCTATCGGGTTGAAAACTGGAATACTTATGCTTTAAGGGATGCTAAATCCGAATAAATAGGTTTCAGAACGTTTTAGCCCCTAGATTTTGAGTTATGGCCCGACAAAGATTTCCCAAAGTTTTGCTATACTAACCCCTTATGAAAAAATGGATTTTTCACCGAAACCTTTAAGTTTGAGCTATCGGGCTGAAAACCTGCATACTTATGCTTTAAGGGATGCTAAATCCGAATAAATAGGTTTCAGAACGTTTTAGCCCTTAGTTTTTGAGTTATGGCCCGACAAAGATTTCCCAAAGTTTTGCTATACTAACCCCTTATGAAAAAATTGATTTTTCCCCGAAACCTTTAAGTTTCAACTATCGGGCTGAAAACTTGCATACTTATGCTTTAAGGGATGCTAAATCCGAATAAATAGGTTTCAGAACGTATTAACCCTTAGTTTTTGAGTTATGGCCCGACAAAAATTTCCCAAAGTTTTGCTATACTAACGCCTTATGAAAAAATTGATTTTTCACCGAAACCTTTAAGTTTGAGCTATCGGGCTGAAAACTTGCATTCTTATGCTTTAAGGGATGCTAAATCCGAATAAATAGGTTTCAGAACGTTTTAGCCCTTAGTTTTTGAGTTATGGCCCGACAAAGATTTCCCAAAGTTTTGCTATACTAACCCCTTATGAAAAAATGGGTTTTTCACCGAAACCTTTAAGTTTGAGCTATCGGGCTGAAAACTTTCATACTTATGCTTTAAGGGATGCTAAATCCGAATAAATAGGTTTCAGAACGTTTTAGCCCCTAGTTTTTGAGTTATGGCCCGACAAAGATTTCCAAAGTTTTGAAAGGGTACCCCCTTATGAAAAAATTGATTTTTCCCCGAAACCTTTAAGTTTCAGCTATCGGGCTGAAAACTTGCATACTTATGCTTTAAGGGATGCTAAATCCGAATAAATAGGTTTCAGAACGTATTAACCCTTAGTTTTTGAGTTATGGCCCGACAAAAATTTCCCAAAGTTTTGCTATACTAACCCCTTATGAAAAAATGGATTTTTCCCCGAAACCTTTAAGTTTGAGCTATCGGGCTGAAAACTTGCATACTTATGCTTTAAGGGATGCTAAATCCGAATAAATAGGTTTCAGAACGTTTTAGCCCTAAGTTTTTGAGTTTTGGCCCGACAAAGATTTCCCAAAGTTTTGCTATACTAACCCCTTATGAAAAAATGGATTTTTCCCCGAAACCTTTAAGTTTCAGCTATCGGGCTGAAAACTTGCATACTTATGCTTTAAGGGATGCTAAATCCGAATAAATAGGTTTCAGAACGTTTAAGCCCTAAGTTTTTGAATTTTGGCCCGACAAAGATTTCCCAAAGTTTTGCTATACTAACCCCTTATGAAAAAATGGATTTTTCACCGAAACCTTTAAGTTTGAGCTATCGGGCTGAAAACTTGCATACTTATGCTTTAAGGGATGCTAAATCGGAATAAATAGGTTTCAGAACGTTTTAGCCCTTAGTTTTTGAGTTTTGGCCCGACAAAGATTGCCCAAAGTTTTGAAAGGGCACCCCCTTATGAAAAAATGGGTTTTTCCCCGAAACCTTTAAGTTTCAGCTATCGGGCTGAAAACTTGCATACTTATGCTTTAAGGGATGCTAAATCCGAATAAATAGGTTTCAGAACGTTTTAGCCCCTAGATTTTGAGTTATGGCCCGACAAAGATTTCCCAAAGTTTTGCTATACTAACCCCTTATGAAAAAATGGGTTTTTCACCGAAACCTTTAAGTTTGAGCTATCGGGCTGAAAACTTGCATACTTATGCTTTAAGGGATGGAAATCCGAATAAATAGGTTTCAGAACGTTTTAGCCCCTAGATTTTGAGTTATGGCCCGACAAAGATTTCCCAAAGTTTTGCTATACTAACCCCTTATTAAAAAATGGATTTTTCACCGAAACCTTTAATTTTGAGCTATCGGGCTGAAAACTTGCATACTTATGCTTTAAGGGATGCTAAATCGGAATAAATAGGTTTCAGAACGTTTTAGCTCTTAGTTTTTGAGTTTTGGCCCGACAAAGATTTCCCAAAGTTTTGAAAGGGCACCCCCTTATGAAAAAATGGATTTTTCCCCGAAACCTTTAAGTTTCAGCTATCGGGCTGAAAACTTGCATACTTATGCTTTAAGGGATGCTAATTCCGAATAAATAGGTTTCAGAACGTTTTAGCCCCAAGATTTTGAGTTATGGCCCGACAAAGATTTCCCAAAGTTTTGCTATACTAACCCCTTATGAAAAAATGGGTTTTTCACCGAAACCTTTAAGTTTGAGCTTTCGGGCAGAAAACCTGCATACTTATGCTTTAAGGGATGCTAAATCCGAATAAATAGGTTTCAGAACGTTTTAGCCCTTAGTTTTTGGGTTATGGCCCGACAAAGATTTCCCAAAGTTTTGAAAGGGCACCCCCTTATGAAAAAATGGATTTTTCCCCGAAACCTTTAGTTTCAGCTATCGGGCTGAAAACTTGCATACTTATGCTTTAAGGGATGCTAAATCCGAATAAATAGGTTTCAGAACGTTTTAGCCCATAGATGTTGATTTATGGCCCGACAAAGATTTCCCAAAGTTTTGCTATACTAACCCCTTATGAAAAAATGGATTTTTCACCGAAACCTTTATGTTTGAGCTATCGGGCTGAAAACCTGCATACTTATGCTTTAAGGGATGCTAAATCCGAATAAATAGGTTTCAGAACGTTTTAGCCCCTAGATTTTGAGTTATGGCCCGACAAAGATTTCCCAAAGTTTTGCTATACTAACCCCTTATGAAAAAATGGATTTTTCACCGAAACCTTTATGTTTGAGCTATCGGGCTGAAAACCTGCATACTTATGCTTTAAGGGATGCTAAATCCGAATAAATAGGTTTCAGAACGTTTTAGCCCTTATTTTTTGAATTATGGCCCTACAAAGATTTCCCAAAGTTTTGCTATACTAACCCCTTATGAAAAAATGGGTTTTTCACCGAAACCTATAAGTTTGAGCTTTCGGGCTGAAAACTTGCATACTTATGCTTTAAGGGATGCTAAATCCGAATAAATAGGTTTCAGAACGTTTTAGCCCTTATTTTTTGAATTATGGCCCTACAAAGATTTCCCAAAGTTTTGCTATACTAACCCCTTATGAAAAAATGGATTTTTCACCTAAACCTTTAAGTTTGAGATATCGGGCTGAAAACTTGCATACTTATGCTTTAAGGGAAGCTGAATCCGAATAAATAGGTTTCAGAACGTTTTAGCCCTTAGTTTTTGAGTTATGGCCCGACAAAGATTTCCCAAAGTTTTGAAAGGGCACCCCCTTATGAAAAAATGGATTTTTCCCCGAAACCTTTAAGTTTCAGCTATCGGGCTGAAAACTTGCATACTTATGCTTTAAGGGATGCTAAATCCGAATAAATAGGTTTCAGAACGTTTTAGCCCATAGATGTTGATTTATGGCCCGACAAAGATTTCCCAAAGTTTTGCTATACTAACCCCTTATGAAAAAATGGATTTTTCACCGAAACCTTTATGTTTGAGCTATCGGGCTGAAAACCTGCATACTTATGCTTTAAGGGATGCTAAATCCGAATAAATAGGTTTCAGAACGTTTTAGCCCCTAGATTTTGAGTTATGGCCCGACAAAGATTTCCCAAAGTTTTGCTATACTAACCCCTTATGAAAAAATGGATTTTTCCCCGAAACCTTTAAGTTTCAGCTATCGGGCTGAAAACTTGCATACTTATGCTTTAAGGGATGCTAAATCCGAATAAATAGGTTTCAGAACGCTTTAGCCCCTAGGTTTTGAGTTATGGCCCGACAAAGATTTCCCAAAGTTTTGCTATACTAACCCCTTATGAAAAAATGGATTTTTCACCGAAACTTTTAAGTTTGAGATATCGGGCCGAAAACTTGCATACTTATGCTTTAAGGGAAGCTGAATCCGAATAAATAGGTTTCAGAACGTTTTAGCCCTTAGTTTTTGAGTTTTGGCCCGACAAAGATTTCCCAAAGTTTTGCTATACTAACCCCTTATGAAAAAATGGGTTTTTCACCGAAACCTATAAGTTTGAGCTTTCGGGCTGAAAACCTGCATACTTATGCTTTAAGGGATGCTAAATCCGAATAAATAGGTTTCAGAACGTTTCAGCCCTTAGTTTTTGAGTTATGGCCCGACAAAGATTTCCCAAAGTTTTGAAAGGGTATCCCCTTATGAAAAAATGGATTTTTCCCCGAAACCTTTAGGTTTCAGCTATCGGGCTGAAAACTTGCATACTTATGCTTTAAGGGATGCTAAATCCGAATAAATAGGTTTCAGAACGTTTTAGCCCCTAGATTTTGAGTTATGGCCCGACAAAGATTTCCCAAAGTTTTGCAATACTAACCCCTTATGAAAAAATGGATTTTTCACCGAAACTTTTAAGTTTGAGATATCGGGCCGAAAACTTGCATACTTATGCTTTAAGGGAAGCTGAATCCGAATAAATAGGTTTCAGAACGTTTTAGCCCTTAGTTTTTGAGTTTTGGCCCGACAAAAATTTCCCAAAGTTTTGCTATACTAACCCCTTATGAAAAAATGGATTTTTCCCCGAAACCTTTAAGTTTGAGCTATCGGGCTGAAAACTTGCATACTTATGCTTTAAGGGATGCTAAATCCGAATAAATAGGTTTCAGAACGTTTTAGCCCTAAGTTTTTGAGTTTTAGCCCGACAAAGATTTCCCAAAGTTTTGCTATACTAACCCCTTATGAAAAAATGGATTTTTCACCGAAACCTTTAAGTTTGAGCTATCGGGCTGAAAACCTGCATACTTATGCTTTAAGGGATGCTAAATCCGAATAAATAGGTTTCAGAACGTTTTAGCCCTTAGTTTTTGAGTTTTGGCCCGACAAAGATTTCCCAAAGTTTTGCTATACTAACCCCTTATGAAAAAATGGATTTTTCACCGAAACCTTTAAGTTTGAGCTATCGGGCTGAAAACTTGCATACTTATGCTTTAAGGGATGCTAAATCCGAATAAATAGGTTTCAGAGCGTTTTAGCCCCTAGATTTTGAGTTATGGCCCGACAAAGATTTCCCAAAGTTTTGCTATACTTAGCCCTTATGAAAAAATGGATTTTTCCCCGAAACTTTTAAGTTTGAGCTATCGGGTTGAAAACTGGAATACTTATGCTTTAAGGGATGCTAAATCCGAATAAATAGGTTTCAGAACGTTTTAGCGCTTAGTTTTTGAGTTATGGCCCGACAAAGATTTCCCAAAGTTTGGTATACTAACCCCTTATGAAAAAATGGATTTTTCACCGAAACCTTTAAGTTTGAGCTATCGGGCTGAAAACCTGCATACTTATGCTTTAAGGGATGCTAAATCCGAATAAATAGGTTTCAGAACGTTTTAGCCCTTAGTTTTTGAGTTATGGCCCGACAAAGATTTCCCAAAGTTTTGCTATACTAACCCCTTATGAAAAAATGGATTTTTCACCGAAACCTTTAAGTTTGAGCTATCGGGCTGAAAACTTGCATACTTATGCTTTAAGGGATGCTAAATCCGAATAAATAGGTTTCAGAGCATTTTAGCCCCTAGATTTTGAGTTATGGCCCGACAAAGATTTCCCAAAGTTTTGCTATACTTAGCCCTTATGAAAAAATGGATTTTTCCCCGAAACCTTTAAGTTTGAGCTATCGGGTTGAAAACTGGAATACTTATGCTTTAAGGGATGCTAAATCCGAATAAATAGGTTTCAGAACGTTTTAGCCCCTAGATTTTGAGTTATGGCCCGACAAAGATTTCCCAAAGTTTTGCTATACTAACCCCTTATGAAAAAATGGATTTTTCACCGAAACCTTTAAGTTTGAGCTATCGGGCTGAAAACTTGCATACTTATGCTTTAAGGGATGCTAAATCCGAATAAATAGGTTTCAGAACGTTTTAGCCCTTAGTTTTTGAGTTTTGGCCCGACAAAGATTTCCCAAAGTTTTGCTATACTAACCCCTTATGAAAAAATGGATTTTTCCCCGAAACCTTTAAGTTTGAGCTATCGGGTTGAAAACTGGAATACTTATGCTTTAAGGGATGCTAAATCCGAATAAATAGGTTTCAGAACGTTTTAGCGCTTAGTTTTTGAGTTATGGCCCGACAAAGATTTCCCAAAGTTTGGTATACTAACCCCGTATGAAAAAATGGATTTTTCACCGAAACCTTTAAGTTTGAGCTATCGGGCTGAAAACCTGCATACTTATGCTTTAAGGGATGCTAAATCCGAATAAATAGGTTTCAGAACGTTTTAGCCCTTAGTTTTTGAGTTATGGCCCGACAAAGATTTCCCAAAGTTTTGCTATACTAACCCCTTATGAAAAAATTGATTTTTCACCGAAACCTTTAAGTTTGAGCTATCGGGCTGAAAACTTGCATACTTATGCTTTAAGGGATGCTAAATCCGAATAAATAGGTTTCAGAGCATTTTAGCCCCTAGATTTTGAGTTATGGCCCGACAAAGATTTCCCAAAGTTTTGCTATACTAACCCCTTATGAAAAAATGGATTTTTCACCGAAACCTTTAAGTTTGAGCTATCGGGCTGAAAACTTGCATACTTATGCTTACGGGATGTTAAATCCGAATAAATAGGTTTCAGAGCGTTTTAGCCCCTAGATTTTGAGTTATGGCCCGACAAAGATTTCCCAAAGTTTTGCTATACTTAGCCCTTATGAAAAAATGGATTTTTCCCCGAAACCTTTAAGTTTGAGCTATCGGGTTGAAAACTGGAATACTTATGCTTTAAGGGATGCTAAATCCGAATAAATAGGTTTCAGAACGTTTTAGCGCTTAGTTTTTGAGTTATGGCCCGACAAAGATTTCCCAAAGTTTGGTATACTAACCCCGTATGAAAAAATGGATTTTTCACCGAAACCTTTAAGTTTGAGCTATCGGGCTGAAAACCTGCATACTTATGCTTTAAGGGATGCTAAATCCGAATAAATAGGTTTCAGAACGTTTTAGCCCTTAGTTTTTGAGTTATGGCCCGACAAAGATTTCCCAAAGTTTTGCTATACTAACCCCTTATGAAAAAATTGATTTTTCCCCGAAACCTTTAAGTTTCAACTATCGGGCTGAAAACTTGCATACTTATGCTTTAAGGGATGCTAAATCCGAATAAATAGGTTTCAGAACGTATTAACCCTTAGTTTTTGAGTTATGGCCCGACAAAAATTTCCCAAAGTTTTGCTATACTAACCCCTTATGAAAAGATGGATTTTTCACCGAAACCTTTAAGTTTGAGCTATCGGGCTGAAAACTTGCATGCTTATGCTTTAAGGGATGCTAAATCCGAATAAATAGGTTTCAGAGCGTTTTAGCCCCTAGCTTTTGAGTTATGGCCCGACAAAGATTTCCAAAAGTTTTGCTATACTAACCCCTTATGAAAAAATGGATTTTTCACCGAAACCTTTAAGTTTCAACTATCGGGCTGAAAACTTGCATACTTATGCTTTAAGGGATGCTAAATCCGAATAAATAGGTTTCAGAACGTATTAACCCTTAGTTTTTGAGTTATGGCCCGACAAAAATTTCCCAAAGTTTTGCTATACTAACCCCTTATGAAAAGATGGATTTTTCACCGAAACCTTTAAGTTTGAGCTATCGGGCTGAAAACTTGCATACTTATGCTTTAAGGGATGCTAAATCCGAATAAATAGGTTTCAGAACGTTTTAGCCCTTAGTTTTTGAGTTTTGGCCCGACAAAGATTTCCCAAAGTTTTGCTATACTAACCCCTTATGAAAAAATGGATTTTTCACCGAAACCTTTAAGTTTGAGCTATCGGGCTGAAAACTTGCATACTTATGCTTTAAGGGATGCTAAATCCGAATAAATAGGTTTCAGAGCGTTTTAGCCCCTAGATTTTGAGTTATGGCCCGACAAAGATTTCCCAAAGTTTTGCTATACTTAGCCCTTATGAAAAAATGGATTTTTCCCCGAAACCTTTAAGTTTGAGCTATCGGGTTGAAAACTGGAATACTTATGCTTTAAGGGATGCTAAATCCGAATAAATAGGTTTCAGAACGTTTTAGCCTCTAGATTTTGAGTTATGGCCCGACAAAGATTTCCCAAAGTTTTGCTATACTAACCCCTTATGAAAAAATGGATTTTTCAACGAAACCTTTAAGTTTGAGCTATCGGGCTGAAAACTTGCATACTTATGCTTTAAGGGATGCTAAATCCGAATAAATAGGTTTCAGAACGTTTTAGCCCTTAGTTTTTGAGTTTTGGCCCGACAAAGATTTCCCAAAGTTTTGCTATACTAACCCCTTATGAAAAAATGGATTTTTCACCGAAACCTTTAAGTTTGAGCTATCGGGCTGAAAACTTGCATACTTATGCTTTAAGGGATGCTAAATCCGAATAAATAGGTTTCAGAGCGTTTTAGCCCCTAGATTTTGAGTTATGGCCCGACAAAGATTTCCCAAAGTTTTGCTATACTTAGCCCTTATGAAAAAATGGATTTTTCCCCGAAACCTTTAAGTTTGAGCTATCGGGTTGAAAACTGGAATACTTATGCTTTAAGGGATGCTAAATCCGAATAAATAGGTTTCAGAACGTTTTAGCTCTTAGTTTTTGAGTTATGGCCCGACAAAGATTTCCCAAAGTTTGGTATACTAACCCCGTATGAAAAAATGGATTTTTCACCGAAACCTTTAAGTTTGAGCTATCGGGCTGAAAACCTGCATACTTATGCTTTAAGGGATGCTAAATCCGAATAAATAGGTTTCAGAACGTTTTAGCCCTTAGTTTTTGAGTTATGGCCCGACAAAGATTTCCCAAAGTTTTGCTATACTAACCCCTTATGAAAAAATTGATTTTTCCCCGAAACCTTTAAGTTTCAACTATCGGGCTGAAAACTTGCATACTTATGCTTTAAGGGATGCTAAATCCGAATAAATAGGTTTCAGAACGTATTAACCCTTAGTTTTTGAGTTATGGCCCGACAAAAATTTCCCAAAGTTTTGCTATACTAACCCCTTATGAAAAAATGGATTTTTCACCGAAACCTTTAAGTTTGAGCTATCGGGCTGAAAACTTGCATTCTTATGCTTTAAGGGATGCTAAATCCGAATAAATAGGTTTCAGAACGTTTTAGCCCTTAGTTTTTGAGTTATGGCCCGACAAAGATTTCCCAAAGTTTTGCTATACTAACCCCATATGAAAAAATGGATTTTTCACCGAAACCTTTAAGTTTGAGCTATCGGGCTGAAAACTTGCATACTTATGCTTTAAGGGATGCTAAATCCGAATAAATAGGTTTCAGAACGTTTTAGCCCCTAGTTTTTGAGTTATGGCCCGACAAAGATTTCCAAAGTTTTGAAAGGGTACCCCCTTATGAAAAAATTGATTTTTCCCCGAAACCTTTAAGTTTCAGCTATCGGGCTGAAAACTTGCATACTTATGCTTTAAGGGATGCTAAATCCGAATAAATAGGTTTCAGAACGTTTAAGCCCTAAGTTTTTGAATTTTGGCCCGACAAAGATTTCCCAAAGTTTTGCTATACTAACCCCTTATGAAAAAATGGATTTTTCACCGAAACCTTTAAGTTTGAGCTATCGGGCTGAAAACTTGCATACTTATGCTTTAAGGGATGCTAAATCGGAATAAATAGGTTTCAGAACGTTTTAGCCCTTAGTTTTTGAGTTTTGGCCCGACAAAGATTGCCCAAAGTTTTGAAAGGGCACCCCCTTATGAAAAAATGGGTTTTTCCCCGAAACCTTTAAGTTTCAGCTATCGGGCTGAAAACTTGCATACTTATGCTTTAAGGGATGCTAAATCCGAATAAATAGGTTTCAGAACGTTTTAGCCCCTAGATTTTGAGTTATGGCCCGACAAAGATTTCCCAAAGTTTTGCTATACTAACCCCTTATGAAAAAATGGGTTTTTCACCGAAACCTTTAAGTTTGAGCTATCGGGCTGAAAACTTGCATACTTATGCTTTAAGGGATGCGAAATCCGAATAAATAGGTTTCAGAACGTTTTAGCCCCTAGATTTTGAGTTATGGCCCGACAAAGATTTCCCAAAGTTTTGCTATACTAACCCCTTATTAAAAAATGGATTTTTCACCGAAACCTTTAGGTTTGAGCTATCGGGCTGAAAACTTGCATACTTATGCTTTAAGGGATGCTAAATCGGAATAAATAGGTTTCAGAACGTTTTAGCTCTTAGTTTTTGAGTTTTGGCCCGACAAAGATTTCCCAAAGTTTTGAAAGGGCACCCCCTTATGAAAAAATGGATTTTTCCCCGAAACCTTTAGTTTCAGCTATCGGGCTGAAAACTTGCATACTTATGCTTTAAGGGATGCTAAATCCGAATAAATAGGTTTCAGAACGTTTTAGCCCCTAGATGTTGATTTATGGCCCGACAAAGATTTCCCAAAGTTTTGCTATACTAACCCCTTATGAAAAAATGGGTTTTTCACCGAAACCTTTAAGTTTGAGCTTTCGGGCTGAAAACCTGCATACTTATGCTTTAAGGGATGCTAAATCCGAATAAATAGGTTTCAGAACGTTTTAGCCCTTATTTTTTGAATTATGGCCCGACAAAGATTTCCCAAAGTTTTGAAAGGGCACCCCCTTATGAAAAAATGGATTTTTCACCGAAACCTTTAAGTTTCAGCTATCGGGCTGAAAACTTGCATACTTATGCTTTAAGGGATGCTAAATCCGAATAAATAGGTTTCAGAACGTTTTAGCGCTTAGTTTTTGGGTTATGGCCCGACAAAGATTTCCCAAAGTTTTGAAAGGGCACCCCCTTATGAAAAAATGGATTTTTCCCCGAAACCTTTAGTTTCAGCTATCGGGCTGAAAACTTGCATACTTATGCTTTAAGGGATGCTAAATCCGAATAAATAGGTTTCAGAACGTTTTAGCCCCTAGATGTTGATTTATGGCCCGACAAAGATTTCCCAAAGTTTTGCTATACTAACCCCTTATGAAAAAATGGATTTTTCACCGAAACCTTTATGTTTGAGCTATCGGGCTGAAAACCTGCATACTTATGCTTTAAGGGATGCTAAATCCGAATAAATAGGTTTCAGAACGTTTTAGCCCCTAGATTTTGAGTTATGGCCCGACAAAGATTTCCCAAATTTTTGCTATACTAACCCTTATGAAAAAATGGATTTTTCACCGAAACCTTTATGTTTGAGCTATCGGGCTGAAAACCTGCATACTTATGCTTTAAGGGATGCTAAATCCGAATAAATAGGTTTCAGAACGTTTTAGCCCTTATTTTTTGAATTATGGCCCTACAAAGATTTCCCAAAGTTTTGCTATACTAACCCCTTATGAAAAAATGGATTTTTCACCAAAACCTTTAAGTTTGAGATATCGGGCTGAAAACTTGCATACTTATGCTTTAAGGGAAGCTGAATCCGAATAAATAGGTTTCAGAACGTTTTAGCCCTTAGTTTTTGAGTTATGGCCCAACAAAGATTTCCCAAAGTTTTGCTATACTAACCCCTTATGAAAAAATGGATTTTTCACCGAAACCTAAAAGTTTGAGCTATCGGGCTGAAAACCTGCATACTTATGCTTTAAGGGATGCTAAATCCGAATAAATAGGTTTCAGAACGTATTAACCCTTAGTTTTTGAATTATGGTCCTACAAAGATTTCCCAAAGTTTTGCTATACTAACCCCTTATGAAAAAATGGATTTTTCACCGAAACCTTTAAGTTTGAGATATCGGGCTGAAAACTTGCATACTTATGCTTTAAGGGAAGCTGAATCCGAATAAATAGGTTTCAGACCGTTTACCCCTTAGATTTTGAGTTTTGGCCCGACAAAGATTTCCCAAAGTTTTGCTATACTAACCCCTTATGAAAAAATGGATTTTTCACCGAAACCTTTAAGTTTGAGCTTTCGGGCTGAAAACCTGCATACTTATGCTTTAAGGGATGCTAAATCCGAATAAATAGGTTTCAGAACGTTTTAGCCCTTAGTTTTTGAATTATGGTCCTACAAAGATTTCCCAAAGTTTTGCTATACTAACCCCTTATGAAAAAATGGATTTTTCCCCGAAACCTTTAAGTTTCAGCTATCGGGCTGAAAACTTGCATACTTATGCTTTAAGGGAAGCTGAATCCGAATAAATAGGTTTCAGAACGTTTTAGCCCTTAGATTTTGAGTTTTGGCCCGACAAAGATTTCCCAAAGTTTTGCTATACTAACCCCTTATGAAAAAATGGGTTTTTCACCGAAACCTTTAAGTTTGAGCTTTCGGGCTGAAAACCTGCATACTTATGCTTTAAGGGATGCTAAATCCGAATAAATAGGTTTCAGAACGTTTTAGCCCTTAGTTTTTGAATTATGGTCCTACAAAGATTTCCCAAAGTTTTGCTATACTAACCCCTTATGAAAAAATGGATTTTTCCCCGAAACCTTTAAGTTTCAGCTATCGGGCTGAAAACTTGCATACTTATGCTTTAAGGGATGCTAAATCCGAATAAATAGGTTTCAGAACGTTTTAGCCCCTAGATTTTGAGTTATGGCCCGACAAAGATTTCCCAAAGTTTTGCTATACTAACCCCTTATGAAAAAATGGATTTTTCACCGAAACCTTTAAGTTTGAGATATCGGGCTGAAAACTTGCATACTTATGCTTTAAGGGAACCTGAATCCGAATAAATAGGTTTCAGAACGTTTTAGCCCTTAGTTTTTGAGTTTTGGCCCGACAAAGATTTCCCAAAGTTTTGCTATACTAACCCCTTATGAAAAAATGGGTTTTTCACCGAAACCTATAAGTTTGAGCTTTCGGGCTGAAAACTTGCATACTTATGCTTTAAGGGATGCTAAATCCGAATAAATAGGTTTCAGAACGTTTTAGCCCTTATTTTTTGAATTATGGCCCTACAACGATTTCCCAAAGTTTTGCTATACTAACCCCTTATGAAAAAATGGATTTTTCACCGAAACCTTTAAGTTTGAGATATCGGGCTGAAAACTTGCATACTTATGCTTTAAGGGAAGCTGAATCCGAATAAATAGGTTTCAGAACGTTTTAGCCCTTAGATTTTGAGTTTTGGCCCGACAAAGATTTCCCAAAGTTTTGCTATACTAACCCCTTATGAAAAAATGGGTTTTTCACCGAAACCTTTAAGTTTGAGCTTTCGGGCTGAAAACCTGCATACTTATGCTTTAAGGGATGCTAAATCCGAATAAATAGGTTTCAGAACGTTTTAGCCCTTGGTTTTTGAGTTATGGCCCGACAAAGATTTCCCAAAGTTTTGAAAGGGCACCCCCTTATGAAAAAATGGATTTTTCCCCGAAACCTTTAAGTTTCAGCTATCGGGCTGAAAACTTGCATACTTATGCTTTAAGGGATGCTAAATCCGAATAAATAGGTTTCAGAACGCTTTAGCCCCTAGGTTTTGAGTTATGGCCCGACAAAGATTTCCCAAAGTTTTGCTATACTAACCCCTTATGAAAAAATGGATTTTTCACCGAAACTTTTAAGTTTGAGATATCGGGCCGAAAACTTGCATACTTATGCTTTAAGGGAAGCTGAATCCGAATAAATAGGTTTCAGAACGTTTTAGCCCTTAGTTTTTGAGTTTTGGCCCGACAAAGATTTCCCAAAGTTTTGCTATACTAACCCCTTATGAAAAAATGGGTTTTTCACCGAAACCTATAAGTTTGAGCTTTCGGGCTGAAAACCTGCATACTTATGCTTTAAGGGATGCTAAATCGGAATAAATAGGTTTCAGAACGTTTTAGCCCTTAGTTTTTGAGTTATGGCCCGACAAAGATTTCCCAAAGTTTTGAAAGGGTATCCCCTTATGAAAAAATGGATTTTTCCCCGAAACCTTTAAGTTTCAGCTATCGGGCTGAAAACTTGCATACTTATGCTTTAAGGGATGCTAAATCCGAATAAATAGGTTTCAGAACGTTTTAGCCCCTAGATTTTGAGTTATGGCCCGACAAAGATTTCCCAAAGTTTTGCTATACTAACCCCTTATGAAAAAATGGATTTTTCACCGAAACCTTTAAGTTTGAGATATCGGGCTGAAAACTTGCATACTTATGCTTTAAGGGATGCTAAATCCGAATAAATAGGTTTCAGAACGTTTTAGCCCCTAGATTTTGAGTTATGGCCCGACAAAGATTTCCCAAAGTTTTGCTATACTAACCCCTTATGAAAAAATGGATTTTTCACCGAAACTTTTAAGTTTGAGATATCGGGCCGAAAACTTGCATACTTATGCTTTAAGGGAAGCTGAATCCGAATAAATAGGTTTCAGAACGTTTTAGCCCTTAGTTTTTGAGTTTTGGCCCGACAAAGATTTCCCAAAGTTTTGCTATACTAACCCCTTATGAAAAAATGGGTTTTTCACCGAAACCTATAAGTTTGAGCTTTCGGGCTGAAAACCTGCATACTTATGCTTTAAGGGATGCTAAATCCGAATAAATAGGTTTCAGAACGTTTTAGCCCTTAGTTTTTGAGTTATGGCCCGACAAAGATTTCCCAAAGTTTTGAAAGGGTACCCCTTTATGAAAAAATTGATTTTTCCCCGAAACCTTTAAGTTTCAGCTATCGGGCTGAAAACTTGCATACTTATGCTTTAAGGGATGCTAAATCCGAATAAATAGGTTTCAGAACGTATTAACCCTTAGTTTTTGAGTTATGGCCCGACAAAAATTTCCCAAAGTTTTGCTATACCCCTTATGAAAAAATGGATTTTTCACCGAAACCTTTAAGTTTGAGCTATCGGGCTGAAAACTTGCATACTTATGCTTTAAGGGATGCTAAATCCGAATAAATAGGTTTTAGAACGTTTTAGCCCCTAGTTTTTTAAGTTATGGCCCGACAAAGATTTCCCAAAGTTTAGCTATACTAACCCCTTATGAAAAAATGGATTTTTCCCCGAAACCTTTAAGTTTGAGCTATCGGGCTGATAACTTGCATACTTATGCTTTAAGGGATGCTAAATCCGAATAAATTGGTTTCAGAACGTTTTAGCCCTTAGTTTTTGAGTTATGGCCCGACAAAGATTTCCCAAAGTTTTGCTATACTAACCCCTTATGAAAAAATGGATTTTTCCCCGAAACCTTTAAGTTTGAGCTATCGGGTTGAAAACTTGCATACTTATGCTTTAAGGGATGCTAAATCCGAATAAATAGGTTTCAGAACGTTTTAGCCCCTAGATTTTGAGTTATGGCCCGACAAAGATTTCCCAAAGTTTTGCTATACTAACCCCTTATGAAAAAATGGATTTTTCCCCGAAACCTTTAAGTTTGAGCTATCGGGTTGAAAACTTGCATACTTATGCTTTAAGGGATGCTAAATCCGAATAAATAGGTTTCAGAACGTTTTAGCCCTTAGTTTTTGAGTTATGGCACGACAATGATTTCCCAAAGTTTTGCTATACTAACCCCTTATGAAAAAATGGATTTTTCACCGAAACCTTTAAGTTTGAGCTATCGGGCTGAAAACTTGCATACTTATGCTTTAAGGGATGCTGAATCCGAATAAATAGGTTTCAGAACGTTTTAGTTCCTAGTTTTTGGATTAATAAGATAATGAATTATTTCGAGTTCAGTTAGACCAGTCAATGAACTGACTATTGATTTTTTTGTAGTGCTGTGCATTTAAGCATTGAAAACACATACATAAATAAATATATATTTTTGTTTACTCACCTAATGGCAATACTCATCCGGTTTTATAACATTCATTGAATGCTATTTTGTATGTCACATGTAAATAATAATGAATGCGATTAAAATTTACTAAATATATATTCCACATTGTAAATCTCAGGTACAAATAAGGGGTCAAATCAAATCAGATGCATTTGAAACCATTGACGGAGTACGGCAGGGGGACTCTTTGGCTACATTATTTTTCAATGTTATATTGGAAAAATGTATAAGCAGGACGACGACCATTTGAACACCAACAGCACAATTTTTACGCCATCTGCTCAATTACTGGGCTATGTCGATGACATTTACGTAGCGGGTAGAAGTATGGGTGCCGTTAAAGAAGCCTTGTCTTACTGTGAGTAACGTAAAGCTTCGGAAATGGGATTAAAAAGGTGAAAACGACGTGCAGAAAACCAAGTATTTGATTATCGCACCAACGAACAGCAGGTTTATGGGACCACACATCAAATCGTAACGTCAGATTGGTCAGAACAAATATGAAACGGCGGACAGGTTTAGCTACCTTGGAAGCAACATAAACAGTGAAAATGATTTATCGATAGGAAATTCAATCCCGGATTGCTTCAGGAAACAAGGCCTTTTACGGTTTGCGAAAGATGTTTTTGTCTCGAAGACATTGAGTAAAATATTGAAACTAAAGTTATATCAAACACTGCGATTCGACAAATTGTCAAAAATACGGTTCTGAAACGTGTTACATGACACAAGCCAACGAACGGCGACTTGGAGGGTTCAAAAAGAAAATGCTACGCCTCATCTTTGGACCTACAAAGGAGAGGGGGTGGCGTAGGCGGTACGATTTCGAATTATATAAATTGTATACCGAACCGGACATCGTTCGGTTCATTAAGATTGGTCGCTGGTGGAGGTGGTTTGGTCATGTGGTACGAATGGATGGCGATCGTATACCGTCAAAAATATTGGACAGCAAGCCGGGCGGTTCTAGGAGTGTGGGAAGACCGCGGGGTAGGTGGAGGATGAGATAGAAGCCGACCCTCGGGCCCTCGGCGTTTCCGGCTGGCGGACGTTGGCGGTGGTGAATAGGCCCGGTTGAAGGAGGCTGTTAATGGACGCCAAAACCAATTGTAGGATGTAGGCGCGTTGAAGTAAAAAAAGTAAGTTCTGTGTGTGAAATAAATCCAACCAATGTATAGGGGATTCGAATTTACAATCTCAGAAAGTTGTCAGATTCCTTTAGTTCTTATTTTACTAAATCCTTCTGTTAAGCCCCCCGTTTAAGTAAGTTCGAACAAGGTGGTGATTTTTAGTAAGTTTTTTTTATTATACAAAATATTTTCCTATAGAAAGAGTACAGGATTTTTTTCCCAGGACCACCAAAATGGAATTTATTTTTATTGATTGATTGACCCCCCCTAATAATTTTACAAAATTTATTGATTAAATTGTTTTTTTTTTTAGTTAGATATACTTAATTATTTATATCACATATTTTTATTTTGATTTTTTTTATAATGCAATTTTAAATAAAAAATAAATTCCTAATTTTATTCCTAATCGTTTTTTTGTTTTGTTTTGTTTTGTTTTGTTCTGTTGTTGTTGTTGTTGATTTTTCCATTATATAATTAATAATTGTGTTGTTTCAATTTAAAATTATTAAAATAATAGAAAGAAAGAAAGAAAGGCATATTTTAAATAATAATAATAATAATAATAATTACAAAAATATATATTACAATTTTTTTTTTATATACATAATTTAATTCTATAAAAATTAGAGATATTTTGCAAATAAAAAATATTGTTGATGATGGAGTTGATGCGTCAGAGCTGTGGTTTATTTTTATTTTTTTTATATATATGGAATGTTTTGAGGGATTAAACCGTGTAAAGATTAAAATGGAAAAATTTGTTTAACCGAAAATTAGGTCCTTTGATGATGATAATGAGGAGGATTATTGTTCTTCTTTTGCCAGCTTTTACAGCAGTCGTCCTCGTATTCATCAAAAATGTTTGGAGCCCGCCTGCCCCCGGATAGAATTAACTTTTTCCTCTCCCAGAATCTTGTTTATTGTTTGCTTTAAGTTAATTAATTTGTTGTGTCATTTCACAAAAAAAAGAAAACATCAAATAAATGCGGTTTGGTCTTATTGAAGATTATAATTGTTTTGTTTGAAATGTCTGATCACTCCCAAATATTAATTAATTAATTAATATACAAATTCCTTTAATTGTCCATATTTGATGGTCCTATCAATTTGGTTGCGTACATATGAGCAACCTATAGATAAATTCAAAACATAAAAATTAACTTTGTTAAGTTGAAACCAATTTAAAAATTGTGTTAAAAAATATCAAAGCCGTACCTTATAGATATATTCATATTGTTCCCGGGTACGAACAGCACTCGCCCGTCCACGTCTCACAAAGTAAACAATTTGTGGAATATCAACAGACCTTGTCGGTTGTTCTAAAGCTCTTATAGCTATATCACATGCAATCACAGTTCCAGTACGACCAGTTCCCGGTGAACAATGGACAGTTAATGGCCTAAAAATGGGAATGGGAAAAGAAAGAAATAAAATTATATTGATTATTGATTAAAATTAATAAAAGTGTAAATTAAATTCGTTCAATTCGTTCCCAAAAATTGAAATTTTTGTTCATTAAATGTTCAAATCCTTCTATTGCCTTCCATCATCGCTAACCATACAATCATTGGTGGTGATGGGTGGGTTTCTATAGGAGGGTTTCTATAGGAAATAGGCCATTTTCAAGGTTCCGAATCCAAATCGCTCCTGGACCAGCAACAAATCTAAAAACTTTCGGGAAAATTTTGAACACATCATCCTTCAGCTAAAATGTGGAGTAGTCCCTATATATATATATGGGGAGTATGCATTAATTCGTGGCGGTTTTCTAAGAGTGGGCGTTACTATAGTATTATTTTGCGTCGCGTTCATCCGTGACTATATTCATTTGAAAGCTACTGTTATTGTGCGTCTTTTTCAGTATATGTCATTTGATTGAAGCGTAAAAAACAACATTTTTTTTTCTATTCATTAGAACATGTCGAACTTTGTGCCAGAAAAAGTGTTTTTGCGCGGGTCGGTTCTTCTTCATTACTGTAACATGAAGAAAAGTGCTACCGGCCGAAAGTCATCGTATTTTAGTAGAGGTTTATGGTGGCCGCATGCTCTAGCTGAAAGAACGTGCCAGAACTGGTTTTCACGGTTTAAAAGTGGCACGATTTCAACTTAAAAGACGATGAACGACCCGGACAGCTAAAAAGATGATGAAGATGAAGAATTGGAGGCCGCTGCTTGATGAAAATGCGTGCCAAACGCAATAAGATCTTGCAAAATCATTGGGAGTTGATCAAGCAACCATTTCCCGACGTTTAACGACGCATCGGGATTCATCTAAAAGGTTGGAAATTGGATGCCGTATGAATTAAAGCCAAGAGATATCAAACGCCGATTCAGTGCATGTCGGGAAATGTTGCTTCAACGCGCCACAAAAACAAGTCATTTTTGCATCGGATTGTGCCAAGGTAATGCTCTGTGGGTTGATGGGATCAAAAGAGCGTATTGTATTATGAGTTGTTATTGAAATAGGGTCAGACGATCAAAGGGGACCTCTACCGAACACAATTAATTCTTTTGAAGAGAGCGATTGCGGAAAAACGACCAGAATATGCAACCAGACACGAATCCATAATTTTCCATCATGATAACGCTCGGCCACATGTTTCGCTAGACCGGTTCAAAACTATTTGGAAAACACTGAGTGGGAAGTTCTACCTCACCTGTGCTTTATAGCCCAGACATAGCCCCTTCTGATTACTACTTGTTGACAGATCAATGCAGAATGCCCTCACAGGAATACGGAATTCACTTCAGAACAGGGTATCAAAAATTGGTTCAATTCATCCTTCACCGCCAAGCCGAAGAAGTTTTGTTTGGGAATGGAATCCGCAAACTGCCAAAAATATGGGCAAATGTTGTAGCTTCCAATGGACAATACTTTGATCATTGATTGATCGTAACCATTTTTTCACAATCAAGCCTTAAATTGCGAAAAAAAACCGCATGAATTAATGCATACTCCCAATAGTAACATGAGAAGCTTCAAAAATCTCATTTTACCTCCGAACCGAATCGGAAAATTATTAAAAATTTATTCGTTTTGTATGAAAACGGCCCGGCCGTATTTTTTTTTTTATTTTGTTGGGATAATTATCAGGTTTCCTAAAGATCCAGGCCATGCCCAAGGATACGATACTAACAAGTACCTTTTAAATCGCTGTAAAATTTTATTACCAATTAATTTATCATTTAAGTTTGAGCAGTTATAAATTAATGTTTTAAGGTGATTAAATTCTCCTTAAAGTCTACTGGAAGTCATATTTTTGGGATTCAAATTTTTGGGATTTTGGGCGGGTTATTTGAGATTATCTTTGGAATGGTCTCTTGATCGTCTTGATGTTTGATGCATGCGGCCGGGGACTTACCGGACACGATTTATTTCCTTTAGGATTATCGTCGACAACGAATCGAACGAATTGTTTCATATCATCCGTAACAATTTTTCCACAGACCAAAATGCAGACAAAAAAAAATCTCATTTTTTGTACCGAAATCAAGTCAAACAGTCGTTTGTCAAATTTGATTTCGATTCAATAAATGGCACTAAATTTCCTTGAAATTTCCTTCAATACCGTTTTTTCTGGAATTTGGAACTAAAACGGTCGGTTTAATTTTTGTTAATTTCACAAGATCTTGTCTCCTGTCCGTGAGGGGACAGGTGGGAAGTTGGAGGGAGGGACTTCGGAGAATTCCTAATGAACAAATAGTTTAAGATTATCATGACCCGTCCTAGCCATTAACCATCAATCCAGTAAAATTTTCCCGCCACCTCTGAAGGGAAAATAAAAAAAATATCCCAATCTAAAAGAAAAAAAAATGAATCCTTCCACTGGAGACAAAGAGTCCGCCGCCGCCGCTGCCAAAACCACAACCAGGTGCGGCACAACAATTTATCTTTTACGCATTAGGACAGATGTGTAAAACATTCCGTTTACTTTTGCCTGGTAATCTCTATAATTTTAGAAGAAACAAAATAGATATTTATTTATTCATTGACAGATCTTTAACTTACCCCTGAATTTTTTGTACTGATTTCAATTTATCATTATTATTATTATTATTATTATTGGTATTATTGGTATTATTAATTATTAAATCTTTATCTTTAATATTATCATTATTATTATTATTATTATTATTGTTCGAATTATCACTTTTGTTTATGGAATTATTACGAATGATCGTTTTCGCATCATCCGGATCAATTCCATTTTTATTATCCCTATCGGTCATTTCATCATTCATCATATCACTTTGTTCATTTGGTAAAATTTTTAAATAACTTCTAGCCTCCAGTAGCATTGCAATGATTGATGTTTCATCGGTTGGTACAGTATTTGTATCGTCTGGCCATTGATACCACAAATGGGTTATTTCACGCCATGTATTTGTTTGTAAATTTTTTAAATGAACTTGAGACACGGCATATTTATCCTTAACCTCACGATTTTTCAATGTAATTTGATAGTCACCGAATACAACATGATTGTCGATGACAAATGATGGTGGTAAATATTCGGCACATCGTTCAATCCCGTTTTCCGTTAAATCCGTCAGCATTATAATAACAATTGAATTTTGTTCCCAGATCATACGCCAAAAGTCAATGATTGTATTGTCGAGCGGTGCTTGGCATGCAATATAATAATGTGTTGGATCTTTTGGACCCTGGAATGGAATTTTTTTTTATTTTTAAGAAATAAATATAAAAATAATTGAAATGACTTAAGAAATACGGGAGTCCCCCGAATTGAGCATTTCGGAACAAGTTTTGGAAGTCTTAGTACAGAAAAGTAATTGCTAGATATATAAAAATGCCAAGTTGTTTCAACTTACCTTAACATAATTTGCATTTATATATTCTGTTTTTAAATCGTCACCGTTTCGTTTTAGATAAACCCGCGTTTCTGGCAATGGGATAATATTTGCGTATCTGAAAATAATATTAAAATAAAAATTAATAATAATAATAATAAACTACGTGGAAAATGTTCGGAGAACGGAACCAGTCGGTTAAATTTAGTAAGGCTGTAATTTTTGGTGTTGCATAACACACAGGTGAGGAGTTGACAAAATGTGGAGAATTACAACGGCATATATCTTTCGTAAAAGCTATGATGGAGATGCTGTTGACGGGTTTATCCATAATTTGGTAGACTTTTGGAATGGCTGGAGGAGGAAGAAGAGGAAGAGGATAAGGAAAATATAATGAATGATTGTCAGGCATAAGTAGATTTTAGAAAGGTGTATTCGACTATTGAAATCGATCAGAGGATGTGGTTTAAATGGTATTTTTAAGGGTGATGGAACGTTCGACAATTTTTCTAACCACCGAGCCATTTTCTTCTTCTTCGAATTGGAATACGGTCTCTGGCAAAAGGACGGCAACTCCACCATTAGAAGCATTAATCTGGGAATTTTTCACCAACATAAGGGTTGGACTACGGGATGTTAGCCTTTAAGCCTTTTTGGAACGGATCTTAAACTGTCCACGGTGGTCAAATATCTGTGTGTCCATCTGGATAGGAGACTGGCCTGAGGGCATCATTTGGAGGAGAAGAGCCAGGGGGCGAAAAGGGCATAAAATCAGTGTAGAAGAGTATGTGGACGATGGTGGGGGATCTCGCTAAAGTTGATGTACTGGATATACACAATGATGGTAAGATTGGTGGTGGTGGCATATGCCTCAATTGTATGGTGCAATAAAGCCACCCAAAAAATAGTGAGGTGTCGGCTAGATCGATTACAAAGAATAATGGCATGTGTGGGTATTACGGGGGCTTTTCGCACCACGCTGACCATGGCCATGGAAACATTGCTGGGATTACTGTCTCTGGATATATTCATTATAAAGAGGGCGGTAAATACGGCAAGAAGGATCCTGGCTCTCGTCAAGGGAGTCAGAGAACTTGACATGCCAATGGATGGGATTAAGAGAGTTGTGGTACGGGAAATGTACCATACGATATTCATAGATGACGGATCATTCCCTGAAGTGGGGTCGGAAACGATAAAAATCTTCACGGATGGATCTATGAAAAATGGCAGCTACGGGACCGGGTACTACTCGATGGAACTTGATTTGAACTGTCAGATAAATATGGGGAGATATGCCTCAGTATACCGGAGGCGGAGACGATGGCCCTAATTCATGCGCTGGACCAAGTTCAGGGCAACGGGGTGTGTGGGAAGCAACTCCTTTTTGCCACCGATTGCAAAGAACTGGTAAGGTGTATAAAAGGTGGGACGTTTGATTCATCCCTGGCACTTGAATGTGCTCACAGGCTTAAAGAGTGTACGACCCAGAATGCGGTCACACTGGTTTTGGTGGTCAGGGGGCATAATGGAATTGACAGGAACGAAAGGGCGGACGCTTTGGCAAAAGGCGGAACAACTTATAAGTTCGTTGGACCGGAGCCGTACACTGCGATTAGCAGAGGTACGCCGAGGGACATAGTCGAGAATTGGGCCATTTCGAGAACATCAGAAAAGATGGAAGGAAGTAAAAGGACTCAGACAATCCAGGATCAGACACTTGGGCCGAGAGTAGGAAACACTAATCGAGAGGTTCTTGGCTTAGGGCGGGGAACTCCCAGGAAACTGGTGGCACTCACATCAGGGCATCGCGGCTTCAGGCATCATCTTGTGGGGATGCAAATTCTTACAGGTGATACATGCAGACTCTGCTTAGAGGATGAAGAAACGGCTGAGCACATTGTATGCAAATGTCCGGCTTTGGAGATCATACGGATGGGGGTGACCGGGCCGGGCAGAGCGAGCTGGGAAGGATACCCTTCAAGGAGATGAGATAACGAGGGACATTATATTCGATGAGCCCTGAGTGGCAAATACTGAGTAGGTGTCATTCGGAGGTACGAAAAGGGGCCCAAGTATGGTCTGATTCGAACATACCGCAGCCGGAGGAGGGGTTTTGTTCAGTAAGAATCTGACACGCGTCTTCGGGAGTGTCTATGCAAGCTTTCTTCTGCTTCGTTAAAAAAAATGATGTCAGAGTCCAAGGGATGACGGAGTTTAATTGATATGGGTGAGAAAATGGGCTGGAATTCGCACATGTACAAGATTACCTTTCACTGAATGTTTGAAATAAATAAAAAAAAAAAAATAACAAAAAACACATACCGATTTTTATCTTCGCAACCTTTTGGCACCTCATCGGCCCTTGCATTAACAGTTGGTAAATCTTTAAATTCATCATAAATTACGGATTTCACCTTTTCCGCACGGATAAACACAGCCAATTGGCTGATATTCAATGGGTTACGTATTAATGCGGGATCATCAAAAGCTGCATTACCGTACGAACGTTTTGATGTCCGTAAAACACCCTTACGCCGTACACTATTATAAACGGAAACATTATCTAAACTGTAGGCATCCAGACCGACGGGGCGACAACGTTGACCGTATGTCAATTGTTTTTGTCGTTTTCGCATAATATACAAAAAACCAACGAGTAAAATTAATGCACAAACACCAACAACCGATATTGATATTGCAATAATTGCATTAACATCCATTGTTTCACCACTGTCTTCTTGTTGTGACGTTAATGATGGTTGGGATAAATTCTCAACATCTACAACATCTATAGGTAATGGAGCCGCCGTCGCCGTATTGATGGTTGATGTCATCCATTCATTTTTGTTTATCATTCCGAAATTTTCCTCATTTTCCTCGGTGAAATTTTTATCAGACAGATTTATTTCCGTAACACTCAGTTCAATTTTATTCATATTTTCTTTTTTTTTTAATTTTTGTTTTTCGGCTTCTGCTTCTTCATCCTCCCGATCTCGATCACGATCACGATCCTGATCGCCATCGTATATTATTTTATTATTATTTTCACTTGATGTATTTATTATTTTATTGGAATCAGTAATTGTTGAAGTTGCTGTTGTACTGCTACTTGACGAAGGAGAAGGAGCAGGCGGAGGAGGAGGAGACATTTCAGTTGTTGAACTATTTAACGGATTTGATGATGAAGTACTCGATGTTGTTGTCATTGAGGAAGTCATCGAATCTTCCGTTGTAGTAGAATTTATCGAATTGGTAGTATTAATAATAATTGTTGATGGAGAAGTTGTAGAAATTTCCGATGTGGAATTCAAAATAATATTATTATCAACTATAATTAAATTATTTTCATAATTTGTTGTTGTCGTTGATGTTCCTGCTGTTGTTGTTCCATTATTCAATTGATTATCATCAGAAATCTTATTTATTGTTGTAAATGGAATTTCAGAACTTGTACTTATTTTTCTTGTATTATCAAATATTATTTGGGATTGTTTTTTTACCATATCATCACGACCATCATCATCCTCATTGGTTGTTTTATTATTATCAATATTTATTATATAATTGCTATAATCAGTTGTAAATTCTGGAATTTGTGAATTATTGAATTTTTCTAAGTTGTTTTCATTAAAATTTGTTTCATCAGTGGATGGAATATTAATTGTTTTATTAATTACAGATGACGGGTTTTTATTAACTTTAATATCATTGTCATCATCCTTTCTTACTATTGGAACATTTGTTATTAAATCAATTGTCATTAATGTATGGGAAGTTGGAATTAATTCAGTTGTTTGAATTGTTTCATCAACGGTGGTATTACCTTCTTCATATTGATCATCAATTTCAATTCCATTCAATTCTGTTGTTGTTTGGATTTCCGTTATACTATCATCATCATCATCAACGGTTGTGATCATCGTAGAAAAAACATCCATTATATTGATAGTGGTGGCGATCGCTATGGCATCGCTAGTGTTCGCCGAAATCGATAATTCATCAGTATTTGGAATTTTTGTATGAAAATTCTTCTTAATATAGCTTTCAGTAGTGACTGACAATAAATCTTTAATATTTTCAATTGTATTATTACCAATTTTAAGAACGTTTTTATCATCATCATTAGAAATTGTGGTTGTTAAGAATGGTGATGATGATGTCATTGATGATAACGTTTTATTTTCATTTTGATTTGTTAATTTGATTGGTAATAAATCTGTGAAATTTTTTTCATCCGATGATAAAGAATATACATCATAATTTTGATTTTCATTTTGTTTTGACGTATCAAATTCAAAATCAATAAAATCGCCATTATTATTGGTATTAGGATTCGATCCGTTATTATTATGGATTTGTTGCGCATGATCGTTGTTATGGCCGCCATTGCCGCCGACGCCGCCATTATTATTTATTCTAATAATATCGATTTTATTTTCAATAATATCCAATTGTTGATCTTTATTTTTATGTAATGAATAATTTTCTTTATTAAATGATGATGATGATGATGATGAGGTGGACAATGCCGGAGGATTAGTTGGATTAATTGGATTAATTGGAGAAGTTGTAGATGATGTTGATGAAAATAATAATGTTGTCATTGGAAATGGTGTATTTATTGAAATGGATACAATTTGATTTTCTTCTGCTGTACTATCACCATCATCATCATCCATTGTAGATTTACCCAATTTTTTTGTATTGTCACTAATTTTTGGGGATTCTCCTCGGTTTTTATTTGTTCCATTTTTCATAATAATTAAACTATTATTATTCGCAACCATATGTTTTGTAATTTCAATCCAATCATTTAGGTGTTCTGTTTTATTGATGATAGGTTCATCTAACTTTAATTCTTGTTTATCTACCATGAATGTTCCATTTCCGTTATCATTATTATTATTAATGGTTGTATTATAAAATTCTCCTATGATATTTTTTGTATGTTCAACATTTTCCATATTCGATAATGACCATATCTCTGAAGTGATATTGTTATTATTATTATTTGTTGTTGAAGGTTCAGTTTCATTCGTCGTTGAGGAGTCCGCCAATGATAGTTTTGCATTCTTTTTATTATCATCATCATTACCATTATGGAATGTTATATTTTTTATTTCATTTGTTGATAAATCATAATTAATATTTTCAATATTTCCATTATTAAAAAATATTGTTGAATTATTTTCATTTGTTGTATTATATAATAAATTATTATTATTATTATTATTATCATTTGAATGATTTGGTAAGTTTTTTCTATTTGTAGATGCCCCCAAAGATGATGATGATGATGATATAAATTGATATTTATTATCATCATCATCGTCATTACTATTTTGATTATTATTAAAATTTAAATTGGAATTGGAATTGGAATCGGAATCATCACCGTTATTATTAAGGTTTTTTTTATCATTTGAATTTTCATATTGACGATGTTTTTCATCGAAAAATATTGATTCTGGTGTTGTTAAAATCAATTGATCAAAATTTTGTGAAAAATAATTACTTTTTGTAAAATTTAATAATTGATTATTGTCTTTATTATTCGGATTAGTGTTGGTGTTGGTAATTGATTTATTATCAATAAATTGAATGTGTTGATCATCACGATATTTATTGAATTGATCTTGATGGAATGTTTTTGATGTATAATAATTTTGATTACTATCATTTTGATAATTTTCAAAATTAAAATTATAATCTGTATTATTTGGTGTGATGTAAGCTGATGTGTATCTAAAAAAAAAAAAAAAAAAACAATGAATAAATTAATCATTATATAATCAATCCAATCAACTCCTTATAAAATTTTATTATAAATTTAATGTGCCACATTAAAATATTCAAGAACTCCATTGGATATTTGTATGGGAACTTCTTCTACTGGATGGGATTAGCGCATTTGGTGCAATACCAGTACAAGTAAAATTTCAAGTCAATTGGGTGAGAAACAGAACGAAATTTCTCAAAATCATCCCTCTGTTTGAACGCCTGGAATCCAGATATCGGGATGTATTATAGACAAACGAGAACAAATGCAAAAATGATATAAACGTTCCGAAATAAAGTATTATTACGTAGAATGGTAAACACTCCGCTGTATATTCGTTAGGAGGACCTTGGTGATTTCGTATTAGTTTGGTAACAGAAGAAATAAAAATACAACGCTCGCGATTGCAAATATGCACACCAATCCCGAAATACAAGTCATACTGGACATTATTAACATAGCAATAATATACCATACGTCGACGATAAAGAACCAATATGTTATATGGCCTGATAGCAAATCTAGGGAGGTGCACCCAATATTCATGATGTCCCTAACGTGGCCAACATTGCTAAGAGGATGATGGAAAGAGTAAAGGATTTTTGGGGTATTCCTCAAGTATTAGTTACACCTCCACGTGGTGGCAACGGGGCAATGCAGTTAAGTAACTAATGCGAAAAAAAACAAGTAATGATTGAATAACCGAAAGGTTTAATTACCCCAGGTGGTAACCAGATTGAGTCAAATTATTACTTGAAATGGGGAGTTTGACGATCACGTGTCCGTGATCCGAATTGGCCACTCGTCCGCGAAAGCGGACTAGAGCGGATAGGAGGAAAGCGGTGCGGCAAAAACTGCTTGGGAGTTTCCAGTGATGGCAGTGGCAAACAGGCTGAAGTTTTAACTTCAGAAAACTCCACACCGGAAGGGGGCCAACACGAGATGAGATGCAGGGTAGAAATACCTAGTAAATCTTCAGATGAGGATGGCACCCAAAGGAGGATGGAGGGATTGCGGGTGAAGAATGCGGGTCCGTCACGGTCTAACACACTCAACCCGCAGGCATATTTACATAACATGGGAAAACCATGGCAAGGGGAGGCCGAAAAATAAAAATATGTCCGGCTTTGGAGAGCATACGGATGGGGGTGACCGGGCACCGATTCCTCGCAGAGAGCGAGCTGGGAAGGACACCCTTCAAGGAGATACTTGAGATAACGAGGGACTCTATATTCGATGAGCAATCGGGGAGACCTGCGTGGCAAACTGAGTAGTTGTAAATCGGAGATACGAAAAGGGCCCCAAGAATGGTCTGATTCGAATATACTGCAGCCGGAGGAGGGGTTTTAGTCAGTAAGAACCTGACACGCGTCTTCGGGCGTGTCTATGCAAGATTTCCCCCCCTTCATTAAACAAAAAAAAAAACGTGTCCAACACTACCAGTGTTACAGTTTGGTTTGGATTGGGATCAACACAGTAGGCTAGGGACTAACAGATCGCTGGGTTTCAGTATTGCAAATGTTGAGTTCCTGATGAAGTGTTTATAGATTACCTCCACGTCAACAGCAACAGCAAGGATTAATTCTGAATCATGCAGGCGAAAAAAAATTTAAATGTGAATCCCATATAGATGCGAGAACAGTAATCTAAACATGAACATAACAGCGGCTCAGAAAACATTGCAGTGGCCTGGAAAGAACATCCTGTTCAGTAAGGAATATAAATTCTACTACAGCGGTAGAAATAAAACCGATTTATTTTTATTAAATGCGGATAAAGCGAAAGAATCAATCATTTGTGGTTTCAATTCCATAGATGAACCTACACTTCGGATAAAGGGAACATTTCGTAATGATGTAACACGTTTTATTAACGTTCATGGCTCAAAGAACTCGTAGTCGTGACATTCAAATTGTGCTTCGTGATTTTAATGCACAGATGGGAAAATCGTCAGAAAGTCGTATTGAGAGAGAGAATTCAATTTGGCAAATCTCAAAAATCTGACTAACAATAAGTCAAACAACAGTACAATAGAATAAATTTGTGGAGTTAATTGTGAAACAATTGAATTTAAAAAAAAAAGCGTGTTTTTGATATTTGGAATATGTGAAAGGGACAACGCGGGTTGGGCTGGGTATTTAAAACATTTACTTACAGCAAGATGTTGATGCGGCCAACCACCTACAGAACCACCACTTTTACTTCATTTTTGCTCAATTACTTGATGGCTATTCCGGACGGACAATGGCTTTTAGGGTAGAAATATAATGGATACCGTTAAAAAAATAAAAAATGTTGGCTTGTCATGTGAGAAACGTGTGAGGAATTGGGAATATGGTTTATTAAATTGCCAAAGACGAGGAGAAAACAGATCGCATCAAATTGCACCAATGTTGGAGACAACTGGGTGTTGCTGTTGGACGCTAAAACTTAATTGTAATTGGTTGTTGTGGGTGTACAAGCGTATAAAGTAGGGTAAGTTATAATATTCTATAAAGGGTAACGGACGACAGACACCGGAATAAGGGAGTAGAAATTCTATTTTGATTTTAATTATTAAATAATTACCGGCTTATATCAAAATGCTGTTCAGCAATTGGGATGTCCGTCGTCGTCGCTTCAATAAATACTTGTTGAATATTTGTTTCATCCCCTTGCTTCGTTTCATCATCTTGTCCCGCTTGATTGTTCCTAATTGTTTTTATTAATATAGACCCATTATTATTATTATTATTATTATTTTTAGTTGTCAATGGGGATGTGGTCCGTATTTTTATTAATTCAATATTTTCCACTATTTTGGATTTGGTTTGATTTAATTTTAGATTATCGTCACCATTTATCGATTGTTGTTCTATTGAGTTAATAATTGTTGGTGTTGCTGACGTTATTGGAATAAGTGTTGCTATGGTTGTAGTTGTTGTGGTGGTTGTTGTTGTTGTTACATTATTATCCTTATCGATTGATTCTCTTTTTATTATTGCACCATTTACAATGCTATTAGCAATCAATGTAACTATTATTATTAATAAATATTTTTTATTTATCATTTGTTGCCCTTGTTGCCCTTGTTGCCGTTGTTCCCGTTTTCGTTGATCCATAATAAAATATGCGTAAGTGAATTGATAATAAATAATTATTACTTGATTGTTTCATTGAATCTGTTATCTGTAATAATAATAAATAAAAATAATTAAAAATATATTAATCATTAACATACGACGACATTGTCGATAAAAAACAATTGTCTTATAATTCAAATTATTAATTAAATTCTAATATAGAAACAACAAAAAAATATTAAATGAACCTTTTTGTACTTAAAGTTATTAAAATTTATATGAGAAATTCTTATTGAATGTGTCTTTTTATTTTTCATTATATAGAGTGGTTCCTCGCTTGATCCCTTAACAATTCGAATATCTAGTAATCCTTGGGACATATACTAGGCGATATCAGAAGGAAGGCAGATGGCCACATGGGAAGGTCCTGGCCGTCTTTGATCAAAGAAATCGTAGAGATCGGAGTCTATATTACAAAAAACTGCTAATGGTACGGGAAATGTAACACACAAAACAATACTCATGGATAATGCGGAGCACTCCTCCGATGTGTAAGTGCGAACGGGCAACGAAGAACAATCTTCACGAACGGATCTATCTATCTGACAACTAAATGGCAACTTTCAAGTTTGGTTTCTATTCGAATGGAGCTTATATGGTTTGAACTTCCTGAAATAAATATGCGCTAAATATTATGTCTCAGTGTACCAGGCGTTCGTGATGACGTTAATTCTCAGATCACACAAGACCACATTCAATCGAGTGAGCGGAAAGTAAGAATCCTTTTAGTCCTCGACAGTAGAGAGACTGTCTGGGTGTTCGACACAGAATACGGTCACATTGGAACACGATAGAAAGAAGTAAAAATGACTCACAGACAATCTAAGATTAGATATTTGGACTGAAAGTGGGAAACACCATCATTAGGGAGGCTCGTTCTCATCATGACGCGCGTTCTCATCGCGACGCGACTCTCAGAAAGTTGGTCGCTTTCATAACTGGACATGAAGGCTTCGCTGGCGTCATCCTGTGGGTGGTGAATATTCTCAATTATGATTCCGTGCAGGTTCTGCCTTGGGGATGAAGGAACGGTTGCGCGCATTTTGTGCACGTGGTCCGTTTTTAGAGAGCATGAGTGTATGTGGGTCACCGGTCTATCGTTTCTGCCTGAAAAAGAGTTCGGCGGCCACGGATTCCCTTCAAACATTTACTTAAGATAACGAGGGACGCGTTATATTCGATGAGAGTGGTAAGTCGAGTAGGTGATAATCGAAAGGTACAAAAAAAAAGGTCCACGCATGAGGCTTTTGAAGAGTTCCCCTACTTCGTTAAAACAAAAAAATTGTCTCTATGACGTTTTGAAGTTAGACTGCCTTCCTTCCCTAACGATTTATTGTTGGAAATACTCCTAGGATATAGGTATGGTATTCGGGCTGTAGGGGATCAATCGGAACATCCTGTATAGATTGTTTATGCGTCAATAAAAACACGCTTTAAAGCATATTGTGTACATTCAGTATGTGCATTTTAATGTTAGTTTTTTTAATTTTTTTTTTCATGAAAATATCGTGTTAAATAGTCCGTGTAAATAATAACAAAATAAAAAACCAAACATTTTGTTACCTATATAACGAAATAACGAAATAGCGAAATTCATTTATATATTTTATTATAATTAATTATGTAATATATTTTTTGATTCGTCTCATGATTTAGTAATAATAATATTATATAATACCGATTAATTATAATTATCTACATTTGTAATGTTAATTCACGTTTTTTTAAGCATATTTTATTTTTATTTTATATACATATATTAAGAAGAAATATTTTAAGTTTAAGCAATACCCTTACCGTGTATGTAATCTATAATAATACTATATAAAAAAAAAAATGGTCTCTAATCACCGCAGCATAACAAAATAATTATAATATAGTCAAATTAAACCGCGCGCTCGCATATAAATTATATATACCATATATAAAAATATTTAATTATTTCAATTGTTTATTGGTTTATATATCGGACAAAAAAAAAATTATTATCAAATAGATAAAATAAAATTATAAATCACAAAAACAAAAAAAAAACTAATTATATATGATTTTTACTCACGTATTATTTCTTATCGCACTTATATACAGCGATGGACAAAATAATAGTTGCGTTCAATAATACTATAATAGTGATGTGAATTTAAAATGAACCAAAAAACTCACGTAAAATATAGTTTTCGTTTTGGAAAAGTAAGACGACAATAGTCACAATGATTGAAGAATCGTTTCATACAACGTTAAATCAAGATCCGCTATTCAAATTTTCGGCGTTCTAAATTGTAAAACTTTCTTAATAGCAATCATGTAGGAAAGTGCAATCTCAAACGAAACATCAATCCCCCGCCTTTTCCTGTTCTCGAATTAGTGTTACGGAACCGTGTTTTAATACGGATCTTACAAGCATTTTAAAATCTCCGGGTTAGGCAGCAGTAACAGGTGGTCACCCTATGACCATGAGCCATGTCGAATGAGCTCCGTTGCTAAATGCAACAGAAACTAATGATCCTCTAGATCTTCGGGAGGTGGGTTGTTAAGGCATCTTGGGAAAATATATCAATTTAAAGATGCCCGGCGGCGGTTCATCCATACCACGTTATATGAAACGGTGTTGCGAAATCGTATTTAAGAATAGTTTGATTTGGTTATCCAAATCCATAGGCTAACAAAATCCAACGTAAACCAATTAATAAAAAAATAAAATTAAATATATTTGTAATATTATTGGTTAATTTTTGTTAACTTAAAAAGTGATCTCCCTCCTACTATCCTACTATTATTATTTTGACCATAGCTGTGTATGAAATGTGTTTTGAATTGTGTTTACACACAACAAAAGCTAATTATCACTACCAGATAACTAAATACAAAATAAACTTATTATGATTACTCATAATAATATCTCATATATTAATTATTATATATGGTACATTATTGAACGAACGTTTGTTGTTTGAAGAAGTCCAAAAATACGAATTTTGGGAAGAGAAGGTTGTCATAGATTCTAACTTCAATATAACTACCAAGTTATCAGTTAGTTTTCAGCACCCTGAAATTAGTTTTAGGGTGCTGAAAACTTAGAATTAGACCCTCCGCTTGGGGAACGACTTTTTGTTGGAAATAGTCCAAGGATTACCTGTGGTATTCACGGTGTTGTAGAGCGGTGAGGTTGGTTGGATCACCCCAACTCGACGACAATTTTGAGCTAGCACTTCCAATATCTAATTATTCAAAGTTATTGTACATTTTATGCACCCCAAAAGAAAAATTGTGTACCTCAAAGGTACACTTATTTTTATTATTTTTGTTGTAACAATTTGACAATCCCCACTACTCTGTGGCTAGCTGAATTTGTTTTTTTTTTAGATTAGGATGGCCATAAAAATGTAAAACAAATGAAATTGAAAAATAATTTCCATTACGATTTTTGGAGTTCCTTTGACAGTTTAAGGGTTCAGATTTGTGTTTTAGTTTTCCGTACGTAAATACATTAATAGGTACACAATAACTGTTGAAGCGAATTGGTGCTTTAGCTAGCTCAAAGTCGTTCGCCTGAGATGATCGACCTATTAGCGGAAGACCTTATTATATGTCATTCCGCTGGATTTGCGTGCCTAAAGACATTTTTTATATCGTAAATTAGACGAAAACTAACCAAAATCCATTTGTTGCACAGTGGCTAAGATTTAATGTGGAACTGAAATTCAAGATGGCCCCCAAATTGAAATTTTGTCATAATTCTCTAATATATGACTATAATAACTCTCTAATTTATGAGCGGCAAAGCTTTGAAATTTTAGGGATTAGGTTAATTGACCCCTTATACCATCTTTCGTAGGAGAAATATTTATGGAAGGAAACTAAATAGTGGGTATATTCAAGATTATATTAATTCATTTTTTTGTAAGTTTGGTTTTTTGCGTTTTTTTTTGTGTCGCCAATAGGAAACTTTATACAGTAGACTCGCGATATAAGGAACCCTTGAATATTGAAACCTCGAAATAAGGAACACTTCCAAATTTTGTATTATAGCCTTTAAATAAGAAACGTTAAATCAATCAAAACCTCGATATAAAAGGAACGATTGGTGTATTTTATTCACGTACTAGTATTCGAAATTATAAAAATTATGTGTTTGAAAGTATTTTAATGAAATTATGATGATATATCTCTAACAATCACTCGATTCACATATGTGTATTGTTTTATTTTATTGGCTGGGGATGTACATTTTTTACACATTGCGTTTCGGTTCATTAGTTTGCGGTTCTAACCAAAAAATACACTTGTTTTTCCATTGTTTTTCAAAATAATTGCTAATTAATTGAATATATACCATTTGATTTTAACCTATTTACCGACGTTTGGTAGATATTTCTAGCTATATAAAGCTATTTTAATCATTTTTACGGAACCCTTCATATAAGGAATTTCGAAATATAGGGAACGACCTCTTGCAATCAATTGTTCCTTATATCGCGAGTCTACTTCTGTACTTCACGATCGTGCCCGATTTGATGTTTGAAATAACTCAACCTAATAAGAATTTTCTATGGTCGACAAGCACATGGTAAAATCGAAATTGGAGTTTGTCAGACCATCGTACGATAAGAAGTTCTACTCTCATTCTCTTTTTGGAAAACTTTTCGAATTTCTTTTCTTTCTTTTCTTGTAGATTCGCAGGACTTTTGAAGAAGATATTTGATTGAAATTTTTGGGATGTATACCGTTAAAAAAAAGTACATTCCCGTAAATTTGGTTTTTCTCATCCCATCTCATTCAGGAGAACCGCCTCCCATACAAATTCAATGATGTTCTTTGGGCATATAACGATTTTATATATTAAACCTTTTTTCTAAAGAATTCTGAATTGATGCGATGTATTGGGCATAGGAATTAATAATGCGGATTTATATAACAGATGGCGCAACTTATTGGATGAAAATTCGTGTAGAACGCAACATGAACTTGCAATGGCGTTGAATGTCGACCAAACAACCATTGGCAAACGTTTACATGCAATGGGAAAGATTCGAAAACTTGGAAAATGGGTACCACATCAACTGAATGAAAATCAACTCAAAGCACGAATCGAAACATGCAAAAAACATCTTGCAGAGTACAAAAAATATAGTTTATTGAGTCGAATTGTCACTGGCGATGAAAAGTGGGTCTATTAAGATAACCCCAAACGTAAAGCATCATATGTTATGTTGATCCTGGCCAACCATCAACTTCACAATCAAAACGCAATATTCATTGCCTGAAGCTTATGCTGTGTATTTGGTGGGAACAGAAGGGTGTGGTATATTACGAGCTGTTAAAACCGAATGAAACGATTACAGCTGAACGCTACAGACGCCAATTGAACGAACTGGTAAAGAAATTGAACGAATAACGTCCATTGATAGCTCGAAAACACCACAAAGTTTTTTTTCATGATGACAACGCCAGACCACATTGTGCAAACATCATTAAAGAAAAAATAAAGAGGCTCGGTTGGGATCATCTTGATCACCCCCCGTGCTCTCCAGACCTTGCTCCGTCTGATTACCATTTGTTCTGATCAATGCAGGTCTGCCTGACAGATGCACGCTTTCGAAATGCTGAAGATGTGCAAAAATGGGTCGATGAATGGATTGCCTCGAAAGATGAGGACTTCTTCAAACGAGGAATCAACAAAAGATCTTCCTAAAAGATGGGAGAAAGTCAGAGCTAACTTATTAATTCCTACACATAATATAATAAATGAAAACCCTCCAGTTTTCTGCGACAGACAGACAGACAACCACCACACAAGTACATGCTTTCCATTTCAGGTTTATTTTTTTTTTAATAATCTTCGTTTTATTAAGTTATGCAAACGGAATGAATAAACTTGCCATTGAAAATTGAATAAAAAAAAAAAACAAATAAATAAATTCCGATGTTATTTATCATTTCAATTTTTATTTTGTTTGTTATTTTTTTTTCTGATTATATTGTCATAGAAGTGGGTGGGTGGTGTTTGAATGTGGATAATTTACGTGTTAACAAAAAAAAATTAATAAAGTATATATTATAAATAAATCAATAAAAGGTGATTAATTTCATTATATAGGAAAAAAAATACAAATTTACCTATAAAAAAAAAATTGGTTTTTAATTATTCAAAATGAAAAATCTCCACATGGATTTTAAAATGAAAACAGCAACTCCATGGTTCGTGGACTAAGAGTAAAAGTAATCTAAATATGTCTATAAGTAACATGTGCTGTATAAATACTTGGACGGTTACTTAAAATAATATATAGGTCGGTTCTTCATTCATTCTATAATATAATAATTTTTAATTGTTTTTTTTTCTTCTTCTTCTTTTTCAAACCGATGATATAAAATCAATTATACATAAAACAAAAGCAACAAAAATACGTGCAGTTATTTAATAATTATTTAATATATAGTCGAATGTCGTTATACTTTTTTTTTCTTTTTTTAGTAAACCTTCATTAACATAAGATTTCACTATTTATTTATTTGTTAGCCTTATATAAGAAGAAAATAAAAACAACATTCGTTGTTGGATCAACAACAACAAAACACACGTTTAATGTAGATATGTAGAATCGGGATTACGAAACTGTATGTTGAAGACCGCGGCAATATGGATTGTAAAACTGGAAACCTCTGATGGGGTCACCAGAAATGTGTGATGGTTCGATGATGAATGTGAAATGGCCCAGCATGAAGAAAAAAACCAAGCGAAAATATCAACGGGGCGCGTCATACGAACTCGCTATGGATGATGGCTATATCGAATCAAAAGATCCATTGAATGTAAATTATTCCGAAATAAGAAAATAAGCAGGAAACTTACAGTAGGATATAGGCCGCAATGAATGAATAAAGAACATAAAGTACAAACATTTGTACAAGAGAATAAGCTCCAGTGAAATTAGTGAATTTATACAACAATAACCGCTTCTTTGTAATGATATCGATGGCGAGATTGTGACGGATGAAAAAATGTCTATCGCGAGATGTGCTCAGTATTTCAGATCTCAGATCTATTTACAACAAGCAACCCCCAAGTGGTATAAACGAGGTAAACCAGAATTTCCGTACAAAACTTAACAACCGAACTAATTTTGGAACCGGATCATATCAGAAGAAAACCAGAGAAACCATTCTGAACGCTTTGCAAGAATGAAAACGTCGCAGGATAAAGCGGTGAACTTTTGAAGGCATGAAAGTGGAATTGTATTATGGAATTGTTTCTAATTGTGTATTTTTGAAAGTATGGTGAGAGGAGTGGGGAGGCTTTCTGTAATTGTGCCAATCTAGAAGAACGGAGACAGCGTATGAATTGTGCCAATCGATCGGGCAATATCTTTGCTGAATGCAACATATTTATGGTATTGTGCTTAAGTGTTGTGTCTTCTTTACCATAATCGGAGTAAATCAGCGGTGAATATCAATGTTTGGATTCTGTAATGATCGCTCAACAACAACTGATCAACTGTTCGTTATACGACAGATAATGGAAAAATAAAAGGGAGTTTAACGACGTTGGAAAACACATCACCTGTTTGTTGATTTCAAAAAGCAGCACAAACGACAGTGGTATTAGGGTATTAAAATTATGACGCACCACGTGGCGGACGTGATTACCGGACTTACATTTCAATGCCTTAAAATGATATTGTTGATGTTGGGTTTATTATTGCCGGGATCCCCGGCTTCAGAAAACAAGGACTTTTACTGTTTGACAAATATATTTTTATCTCGATATTTTTTTACATTGAGTAAAAACACTGCAGGCATTAGGTTATATATCAAACAGTTGTTCGATCAATTGTCAGATTTACGGTTTCGAAACATGCGGTACGTGAAACAGGCTAGTAAACATGCGTCCTTGCGTGAGGATTCCAAAACAAAAATTCTGGGCCTCATTGGATCATTGGATCGACAAATGATAAGGAAATAGGACGGTGGCGTAGGCGATACGATCATGAATTGTATCAAAGGTATGACGAGGCCGATATTGTTTGGGTTTATTAAAATTAGTCGTTGCTTCAGGTGGTTTGGTCATGGCCAGGGTTCTATTCTGTTTTTTTCTCTTTTTATTAACGATCTGGCTGTTACTGTTGGATATTCAAATGTTCACATGTTTGCTGATGACGACGGACAAATTTATCGTCACTTTCCTTTGTGCAATGTTTCCCACAGATTGTTGCTTCCATCAATTCGGAGTTAAAAACGCATATCCGATTGGGTGTACCGTGTAATCGTCTTAAATTAAATGAGTCCTAAAGCATTGTAATTTTTTAAGAGGAATATTGAAACTAGCTCCTTTCCTTGCGTTGACCAAAATTCTACTGTTATCCCCTATCTTTCTACTGTCAGGAATCTTGGCGTGATATTTAATAAAACTTTAATATGGTGGGGTGACCATGTTAATGGAATTGCTGGGTTTTGTATACTGATGGCTTCGTAGACTTTGGAAATATGCCAGGGTAACATCAACATCTGGAAGAAGCGCGGCGATTCCTTGTAAAATCTCTCATTATCTCTCATTTTATATTATATTATGACGTTGTTTTGATCCCATTTGACTCCATCTGTCGAACCGAAGTTGGGCGTGTTGTTTAATTCGTGCATTAGATATATTTATAATTTGCGTCGGTATGATCCTGTTTCTCGCCATGTAAATTATATTTTTGGTTGCACTCTTGCAATGTAATACGATTTTAGATGCATTCTATTTATTTTTAAGTTTATTAAAACGAGAAAACCGGAGTATTTGGCAAGTTATATTCAAAAGTTTGCGCTCTCGGAACACAAAACACGGAACCTTATTATCCCGTTAGCCATTTTTCCCGTCACTCTTCCTGATCTCTATTTGTGTACGGTGTCGGTCGGTCTTTGGAACTCTTTGTGGCCTATTGTGGCAAAATATGCTAATAATATTATTAGTTGTTTTAAAGTGATGGGTGGTTATTTCTAATTTATAACAGGTGCCTGTTTTACGGGCACGATCTCCTTTTCTTTTCTATTTATTTCGCCTCTTATCCATTTCCTTCTCTATCATCATTATAGTTTGCTTTCTAGATTATTTTATTCTATTTTTGTATTTTTGAATATTTATTTTCTTATTTTGTTGTTGTTATTTGTTATTTGTACGCAAAATTTGTAAGGAGCTTCGGCTCAATTGCGTATTAATCTGAAATAATCAAATAAATAAATGTCTGGTACGCTTATGGATGGCGATCGTATACCATCAAAAGCGTGCTGGACCGCAAACCGCAGGTGAAAAATAAAAAGCACGCATTCAATTAAATGTATTTCAATTGTACATAGTTATATAGAAAACAAAAGAAAAAAGAAAGTAAAATTTCAATTTAATTCATATCATGATGATGATGATGATGAATTTATTGATATATTATATTACGAATTCATATCATCAAACATATGCTTTTGTAAATAATAATAAAAACCCGCATCATAATAACAATAATACAAACAATTTTCATTTTCATTCATTTATGGTGAATGCAAACAAATGCGTGTAAAAACAAAACAACTATACACAAAATGTAACGCGAGATTACAAACATTTATTATAGATTTATTATAATTAGAAATTTCAAATTAATTTAGTTAAAGAAATTATATAGAAAATTGATTAATTTTTATTAAATTATCTGCGCATTTTCTTTTCTTGCAATTTAATAAACAGTTTTTTTATCTCATAACAATTCATCATAATAATAAAAATAATGGTGAGCATTCCAAGAGAAAGGCGGCAAAAATGGAACAAGAAGTCAAAAATGATTTTGTTTGAGGGATTTTTTTTATGGGAAGAGGTCATCGAAATGTTACCGGTATTTGAGGTGAGGAACAGGTGGCGGAAATTCCATTTTCAAATGTTGAAAATCATTTAAGAAAATGAAGTATTGGTAGAAAATGAAGTGTTGTACGGCGTTCCCGACGTTTGCCTAAGATAAAGCGATACAATAATTATATTTAATACTCAACGGTGCTGCTAATGTGGTTAATGCATCAGATATACGGTGCATGAAGCGTTAGATACTGTTGATTCCTGAAAAAATGGATAGAGGCAATAAAGTTAGAAATTAATATTCTTTACGACAAAACCCAAAACATTGAATTTAGTTGAGTTAATCTTGTTCCCGAAAAAATCTATTAATACAAAATGGGTTTTCTTATGAGATAGAATGGAATGGAACGAGAATGAATGAACGATGCCGGGGATATTGTTCGATATATGGGACGTTTGGTGGTTGAGAAAAACGATGTAATCGCAAGTGTACGACATAGATTTGGTCAAAAAATTCGCACCTTGCACAGTTACACAGATCCACAACCGTTTGATATTTAATTGCCATTGGCTGGCGGTGTGAATAATTCTATCGGAATAGGTATAACATAACAGATCACTTAATAAAGTTTGTAGGACGACTAATAAAATGACAACTTTTAGGCAAAATTCAGCTTTATTCATCAACATAGTCGTCGCCGTCAAGAGTGATACATTGTCATTCTACTCTAGCTCGGAAGTCACCCTGTCGTGGTGCTAGAGCTTAGGTTGCAATGAACTGAAGGTCTAAGCTGTTACGGACACCCATATCAGAAAGTTCTACGGGGAGCAATGCACTAAGAATTTCCAACTCCCAGCCACCGGGGCGCCCTCTTGGAGTATTAGCCTTACCATAGAAAAAGGCTCTTCTAACCCGGGGTTTTAGTCCATTAACTTAGTTGGCGGGAGTCCGACACTCCGTCCGTAAATGGATTTCCCCTACCATAAAAAAAAAAAAAAAAAAATGTCATTCCATTCTTCTCTAACGTTTCTCTAACATTTCGATGCATTTGTTTCCAAAAACTTTGAACGATTTAACTTTGAATTCAAATTACCCTTCAGTCTTCTTTTTATCCATTCTGTTGACTGACGATTAGACTTCGTAGTTTAGTTTGATGGTTCCATGATTCAACTCTGCGTGGTCTAATAGATAAAAATTGCCATCCCAAAATTCTCACAAAATTTTGGTATCGTGGGTTCGAGAATCCTATACTGAAAACATATTAAAAAATATGTTTGATATTTTCAGAGAATTTCGAATCGGAATTATCGAATCAGAGAGTTACATATTTTAAAAATTAACAAAAATACCATCCTTAAAACCACATTGGGACCGATCAATAATATATGTCATCGTCATGGCACTTATTGAGTGATGTGTTATGACGGGGATGCGATTTGGCTATGATCCTATCATATCCAGCTGTATATATTAGGTGTAGGAATTAAAAAATGCGGATTTAGATAACAGATGTCGCAATTAGCGTTGAGTGTATCGCAACACACCGCGGCCATTTTCTTTTTTTTTGTCTGTCATTAGGCTATAAATTTCAGTATATGTCATTTCATTGAAGTGTAAACAACAAAGCTTTTTTTTGCTTCTAATACGTCAAAACACATGCCCGGAAAAGTTGGTGGTGCGGGGAAGTTTAGTTACAAACTTTTATTTGAAGAAAGCCGCTGCTGAAAGTTATCGTTTGTTGGTTGAAGCTTATGGTGGACATGCTCCAGCTCAAGCAACTTGTGAACGATGTTTTGTACCGTCGGCTTCCGAAATGGTGATTTTGACTTGGAAGACAAAGAACGGCCAGGTCAGCCAAAAAAATTTGAAGACGAAGAATTGCAAGTGTTATTGGATGAAAATTCGTGTAGAACGCAACATGAACTTGCAATGGCGTTGAATGTCGACCAAACAACCATTGGCAAACGTTTACATTTTATTATACAAATAAATGCCATCTTCAAGCCAAAAAAATCCGCATTATTAATTCATACACCTAATAAAACAAAGGTTTTGGGCTCGTTTTGGCATGGAGGGTATAAGGCCCGGCCGAGAGCACCAAGTGATCCAGGTCAAAGGCTATCAAAATCTATAGGTTAAACGTTATACGAACGTTCAGTGAAAATATTGCCAACGTGAACGTGAAAAAATGCAACTTCCTACTTAATTTTTAATAATATATATTGAATTATTTTCATATTGCCTCATCCGAAAAACAATGTTTCGTTTCTTTCCCATAGAAAATGCATTTATACCCCGTACAGTATTGCGTACAATTCAATTTTTAAATCAAAAAATGATTCATTGTATCTTTTATGAAGCTCTATATACATATAATATTATAAATATTTATTTATGTAATTTTATCTTGTTATTTACTAAATATCGTTGATTTTCTTTTTTATTTTTTTTTTTTTTAACATTTAACGATTTAACATTTATAAATGTCTAGGTGTCAGCGGCGTCTAGTGCAAAAAAATGTAATCAATTTAGCCAAAATGATGGGATATTCCCGAAAAGGTAAATGCTTTCAAATGGAAGGGAGGTGGAAATGTATAAAGTTGAAGCGGACCTTCGGGCTCTTAGGAACGGCTGGCGGAAGTTGGCGGTGAATAGATCCATTTGTGTAGAAGGCTGTTGATGGTGGCCAATACCAATTGTAGGTTGCAGACGCGTAAAAATAATGTAAGTAACTGATTCCGATTAGCTGATGTATGGAGTTCGGGGGCGAACTAAGTATCCCTTAGTCGAACTAAGTGATATTTTGAGATGAAATTGTCCCTCCTGTAGATAAGATTAGCAAAATCTTTGAAACTGTTCCGGAGCTAAGATCAAACCAAAAAATGACTTTCCATCAAAGTGTTGATCAATCATTCGGGTACTTCGTACGGGTTTTCGAAATGTGACATTTATTTTTTCATAAATCAACCCAAAATACACATGCAGTTTTCGAAACATTCTTTCATTTTGGCGACCCTGCGATTAAATTGTTTATGTGACGAGACGCCGCTGCTCTACCAAGCTTTATTTAAATATATATTTTTTTTTTAATCATAACAACTTCATTGTTAAGAAAAGACAAAAAACAATAAACAAGTCTTTAAAGAAAAGTGAAAAACTTCTATCTATCTATTTATCTATCTCTGTATAACTATAATATAATTTATTTTTATATATGAATTTTAATTATCTCAATTCGAGATTTGTGCGGTTGCGATTGTTTTATTTTTTTTTTTAATTTATTTCAACATTATGAAGTAAGATAATATGTTTTTTTTTCTTGTATGTATATTATTTTACTTAACAATAAGAAAAAATATTTATATAGAAAATTATCGCATTATTTTAGAAAAAGTAAAAGTTTAAATGTTAAAAAAAAAATAAAAAATAAAGTCGCTTAACATAAACATAAAAAAAAACCATATCTTTTTGTTTCGAATTTCTTCTTCCACCAATTAATTTATGTTATGGCGACAATTTATCATATTTATGTTTATATTTCAAATGCGCGCAACATAAACACACATTTTTGATTGAAATACAATTTAAATTTAAATTTGAAATTATTCCGCATTTATTAATTATTATAATTTTGAATGAATAGAAATTTTTTTTTTTTATTTAAATAAATTATTTTAATTTATATAGATATAGAAAAAAAACAGACCCTTGCTCTTTTGTTATTCACTTGATATATTCAAATAAAAAATTTGAGGTTGAATGAACAAAATTTGAGGTAGGTTTGCGCGTTTTAGAACTTCACCGAAGGCCGATTGTTCCTCCTAACAGACACAAAAAGTTAACTTAAAAACATGGAGTAAATGTAGTAAAAAGTTCAATTGAGGAAAATTATGTAGAATTTTCTCTGTAGAATTTTCTATATAAAGAAAATTTCTATAGAATTTTCTATAAAGGCAATTTCTTTGTAGAATTTTCTATAAAGGAAATTTCTCTGTAGAATTTTCTATAAAGGAAATTCCTCTGTAGAATTTTCTATAAAGGAAATTTCTCTGTAGAATTTTCTATAAAGAAAACTTCTCTGCAGAATTTTCTATAAAGAAAAGTTCTATAGAAGGTTCTATAAAGGCAAATTTTCTGTAGAATTTTCTATAAAGGAAATTTCTCTGTAGAATGTTCTATAAAGAAAATTTCTCTGCAGAATTTTCTATAATGGAAATTTCTCTGCAGAATTTTCTATCATGGAAATTTCTCTGCAGAATTTTCTATAATGGAAATTTCTATAGAATATTCTATAAAGGAAATTTCTCTGTAGAATTTTTTATAAAGAAATAAAGAAAAGTTCTTTAGAATGTTCTATAAATGCAATTTCTCTGTAAAATTTTCTATAAAGAAAAGTTCTCTGTCGAATTTTCTGTAAAGAAAAGTTCTCTGCAGAATTTTCTATAAAGAAAAGTTCTCTGCAGAATTTTCTATAAAGAAAAGTTCTCTGTAGAATTTTCTATAAATGAAATTTCCCTGTAGAATTTTCTATAAAAGAAATTTCTCTGTAGAATTTTCTATAAAGGAAATTTCTTTGTAGAATTTTCTATAAAGGAAATTTCTCTGTAGAATTTTCTATAAAGGAAATTTCTCTGTAGAATTTTCTATAAAGAAAAGTTCCATAGCATTTTCTATAAAGAAAAGTTCCATAACATTTTCTATATAGAAAAGTTCTGTAAAATTTTCTATATAGAAAACTTCTATAGAATTTTCTATAAAGGAAATTTCTCTGTAAAATTTTCTATAAAGGAAATTTCTCTGTAAAATTTTCTATAAAGGAAATTTCTCTGTAAAATTTTCTATAAAGGAAATTTCTCTGTAGAATTTTCTATATAAAGAAATTTTTCTGTAGAATTTTCTATAAAAGAAATTTCTCTGTAAAATTTCCCGTGGACAAGACATCCATATTTCATTAAGGGACTTAAACTTATCCACCAAACGCATATTCGTCGCAGAACCGACGCAAAATCGTACTTCGTACGGCCCCTTCGATATGAGATACGCCCCCTTTTGCGCTCTTTTAGTTCAAAACCAAGACAAATATTTTACCATCTATCTGCAGATATCAATCAATCTACAAACAGATCAATTAACAGTTTAAAGTCCCAGTTACCCAGAATATAGTAATCAAATGCATCAAACAAAAAGCTGTGAGTTTCCTATCCAGAACGCAAAGCAATCCATAACTCCGGGAAAAAAGGAAAGAGGATCGACTAAGATATCAAAAAAAAAAAAAGATGAAACAAATGGTGAGCAAGATAAAGAAGGCGAAGATGAAGAAGAAGACGAAGAATTATCTATAGTATAAGAACATTCAGTCATCAACCATATTCAAAGTTCACTTTATTCTATTAAATTATTATCTATAGCTATTTACAATTATACATATTATATTTAATCTATTTACTATAAACAATCTCAATAGATTTCGTTAGAGCCGTATGTTGTTATCTCGTAAAACGTATATTTTTAATATAACTACGTTATATTATTGTGACAAAATAGAACTATTATTATTATATGTTAAATGTATAAATTGACTTAAATGAATTGATTAAGATGCGCGCGCTGAGATTTATTTGAAACTGAAAAGCTTAAGTACAATATACCATATATTTAAGTGAATTGAATACATACATAAATCATTTATATACAAATGAGATTTGTATGAGATTTGATATTTTTGATTATAAAAATAAAAAGATTTAACCCCAATTCGTTCATATACAAAAAAAAAAAAACAAATTATTTTATAAATAATCTTAATATGCGTTATAGTATAAAAGGCTTATATAAGAAAAGATAGATATTTCAGCGGCGGCGGCGGTTCGTGTAACATTCTATTTTGATCCATATATGTTCAAAAATTATATTCCATGAGACAGGTATAATTGGCTAATTCGAAGGCATCCATAGACTCCTCTAAGTTATCCGGAAAATCGACTTTTCTGCATTATTTATTTTTTTTTAATTGATTACGGTCCTGGTTTTATTATTCAATTATCAATTATGATTATGATTTTTTTTCATGGCAATGGCATACATGCGTAGAAGAAAATGTTAAAAATCGCCCCCTGGCCCGGCCTCATTACGATTCAGAGCCGTATTCTATAAAAGAAAAATAAATTTTCCCGGATAATTTTCGAGTTCAACGACCCCGATTTAACTAATTATATGCATGAGTACCTTTTCCAGAATATCCTAACGTTTTCCAATATGACTTTGTTTTGTCGTGGAACCCACGCCACTGATTTATTTACTCCAAATCACATTATAATTTATCTCTTAAATTATAGTTAAATGAAATTATATACAGTTACAGTTTAATAATATCTAAATTATTTACTTTATACTTACATACATCGTATATAGAGACTAGAAAAATAATAATAATAAAGAATTAAACAATTATTCTATTACATTTATTTTTTTTTTTGTTGTAAGGAATTAAATAAACAGGGTATTTCAGATGTCGACGAAAATATGCCGGTTTATTTATGTTCTGTGCTATATCTCAATTGGATTCGAAAATATTGTAAAAAACTTTTTTGGTCGATTCCGTGGCTTCGTTACGGAGTTAAACGGAAAAGCGCTGCCAGGCAAACACCTGTAACAAGAAGTACGTATTGGTATGGCTGGCCTGGTGGTAAATTGGGCTTAAATTTATCATCATTCAACTCCTCATAAGATTTTAACATAAAATAATGTTCAAATTCATTCCCAAGATCACGATTATTGGATTTGTATGTGGGAGCTCCGGAAAAAAATTTAATGATACAGTTTTGTAGAGAATAAAAATGAAGCATACCTTGTAGAAGAAATTTTTGGGCTAACTTTCTGGGACCATTTCCGAGTAAATCCCAACGGAATTTATGAGAATGGATGGGATGGGAAAAATTCCGGGATTTTGTATTAAACCTCCAGATCTAGTTAATTTCTAGTTAAACAGAACGAGATATCTCTCTGATAATCCATTGGATTTGTATGGGATCAGGCCACTAGATGGAATGGGATCAGAAAAAATTTCCCGGGAATGTAATTCAAATGGATTTGGTACCAAACCCCCAAATCCGCCGAAATTTGAAGCCAAAATATCTTTAAAACTCATTGAGTTATAAAAAAAGCTCCAAAAAGCTCATTGAGATATACACAAAAGCACAAACAAGTCGGAAAAATTCGGAAAATTTGCAAGGGATGGGGTAGAAAGGGAAGGGGTGACATACCCCATCTTTGAACTTGTAAAATTTTTCGCAAAAAAAAGCTTATGCTGAAAATTTCAGCTAAATCGGTCCGGTAGTTTCCACGCAAAAAGTGGAGACAACCGAGCGAGCGAGCGAAATTTTTGTGGAAATTTTTATATTCGATATTTATCGATAAAAAGTTACAATTCGTGGAGAAAAGTGATAAAACAGTGGGGTTCAAAATGGAAAACGAATATAATACGAATAAATAATATATATTGAAAATATACTTTTAAGTAAAAGTCCGATTATTTTGTGATTTTGATAATTTTCACTATTCTGAACCACTCATCTCCATAACTGTTTATTGTTATTGTAATCGGTTTGTTTTTTTGTTTAACTCCGTAACGAAGCCACTGCGAACATACCAAAATCTTTTTTAGAACGTTTTTTGAACTTCAATTGAGCCACACAACCTAAAATCGGTATATTATAGTCTGGATCTTAGACACCCTGTATTAAATATAAATGTGTTACATGAACCAAAAACAAAAAAAAACATAAAACAATTATAAAGGTAGTGAATGCACACAGAATAGACAATACACAATAAAATAACAGGTGTTTTTTATTATCAAAAAAAAAAAAAAATCATATGGTGTAAAAAAACGTATTTATTAAATAGATCAAATATGAAAATGTTTTCGTTGTGCGTTGTTTTTTAAATATACAATTGAAAATTAATTGCAATAAAAAGGGATTTATTTTTAATCCAAACATCTCTTTCTTTTGATCGCTCGCTCGCTGACTTGCTTGATTGCTTTTTCTCTTTTCTCTCCGGAAACTACTCGACCGATTTGACTGAAATCCGATTTTTTTTTTTTTGGTTTCTTGCAAATCTCAATGAGTTTTGAAGATATTTGTTTGAACTTTTGGATAAAGACGTTTTTGGGTACAAAATTCAATAAAATTATCATCCTAGAGCTTTTACATATCCCATCTAATTCCTGAGGAGGTGCTCCCATTCAAATCCTAAAGAGATGATTAGAGATATCTCGTTTTGTTTTTTAACCCACTGACTTGAAATTTTGGAGATCTGGAGGTTTTGTTGAAATATGGAAGAATTTTTATATTGGGAAATTTTTTCTGATCAGAATCCCATCCACCCATCTCTGAGGAGGAGCTCCCATACAACAACTATATTCAATAGTGTTTTTGTACAGAATGAATTTGAATAGATATAATATTATTAGAGTGGTGTGGCACATCATTTTATATTAAAATTTTATGGGGAGTTGATTGGTGATAATTTAAACCTCGCCCTCCTACCCCCCTGACCAACAGTACGTGCTTCTTGTTACAGACGTGCGTTTTTTTTTATGTTTAAAATTTTCAAATTCTCGCAAAAAATTCATATGAAAATAACCTTTAAAATGATGTTTTTATTTTTTTTTATGATCTTTATGTAATTGAATTTTTAATATTCAAATAATTCAAAATGCAATTAATAATAATTTATTTTAAAACATTATGCATTCATTCGTTCACTTTACTTTATATATTAATATATATTTGTAGATGAAATGAACCTTCATAAAAAAAAACATTTATTTTTGATATTCCATTCATTAATTAGCCTTCATATCAAACAACGACCATTTAAACTACATAAGTTTTTTTTTTAATATTACAATATATAGAAGACATTCATAGTTTATATGAGTAATCCGTTTGCATTTGTAAAACTTTTACGCATATAGAATATAAAGAGGTATTGTCAAAACTCTATATAATATGTTATTTGACCTTTGAACATTAAATTAGTGTAATGTATGTAATAATCAATTAAATAAATAAATCAATAAATAATATATCAAATGAACTTTGTCGAACTTTATTTGAATCTAAATTGATAAAGCTAAAACCATAACCATTTTTTTTATTGTATATATTTTTTGAAATTACCTTGATGTCGTAAAGTTCGTAGGAACTTCACGGATATATCCGCAACGAACGAAAATATATACAATTATTTATATTATATATGTATCTAAATTGGGTCCTAATTGGCTAATTCGTCCTAACCTAACCAAATAAACGTTAAAGAAAATTATTGCAGAGAAATTTCCTTTTTCCAAATAAAACAAAAATGAAAAAAAAACATGTTATATGTCATGTCCAAATTTTGGGAAAGTATCCAGTTTCAAGTGATTTATTAAATAAGATTGTAAGCGGCATCACTAACCGCCGCCACTACATACAAAATATTGGTGCGAATGAACCAGGTGCCATTGTCAAATGGGGCGCTGAAACGATTAGATATTTTAAATACTATAAAATTTCTGTTCTAAAGAAAACTAATGAAATAATTTTCATATACGAATATTGTATTTGTAAAGACGGAAATTATGAGATACATTGATTAAAAAAATCTAACTGATAAATTAAGCTTAGGCTTACCAGATTTTCCCTAAAAATTCGTTTTTTGCAGAACTTTTAGAGAAATAGCGGGACGTCTCTGGCAAGTCTAATTACACTCCATTTACTTTGATTCTTTTCATAATATATTTTAAATAATAAAATTAATAACACGTTGCTAATGTGATAAATATTTCATTCAAACGCATTCACAAATTCACTAACAAATGGGTATTTAATTGTCTTAAAAACAATTATGCGTTTACGAATCATGTTTAAGGGCGCTACAATTTGTTATTTGAACCGGGCGCTTACATCGGCTAAACGGGCCTGAGCGGCATAGAAATAAAATCAATAGATTGCTTTAAAACAACCGATGGAATACCATCAGGGCCATATGAATATTTACTTTTACAAGAAACAATAGACAGGAGTAGGTTAGCAGGTTTAGTTAGCATATGAAATACAAAAAAAAAATGTTTTATTCTGTAATTAGTAAAAATCAACCTCCATAATCATTGCTAAACAATTTGTTTAGGGTGAAATTTTCATAAAATGGTACGGATTTTAAGGGTGAAACTTAAAAATAAACTGAATTTTTACGCATTTATAATAATATTAATAATGGGGCTCTCTTAAAAAGTATATGGTTAAATTTGACAATTTTTCACATTTTTTAGATTTTTATCCATATTGGTAGAAGTACTTATTCTATACAACCACATTTGATCGGTAAGACGTAAGTTTTTATAGATTTTTTTGTTTGATATCTATTCTAATTTTAATTCCTGAACGTTATCCCAACTCAACGGGTTCCCGATAAGTTATGCTGTTTTTACTACAATAGTAAAATCATAATAAAAAAATTAAATGTTTTAAATATAGATTTCTTATAATGATTATTTTACAAATTTTGGGGCCCGTCCCAAAATGGTACTATAGAAATGTTGGGTCTGTTACTAAAAGCAGTTGCAGGCTTGCCTACGGGTAGCAATGTATTAAGAACTTCCAACACCCATCCTAGCACCCTCTGAAAATGTTCAGCCTTACTGATCAACCACATAGGACGCGTACGACGGCGACGGCAGCCGTCCAACCGTGGACGCAAATATTACAAACCACAATGAGCCGCGACGTATTTATTTATTCATAAGTTGGTGAAACTTTTTTTTATTCTATTTTTCCCCTTGTCCCCACCCCCAATTTAGAAAATAGAAATCATACAGCGGCAAGCCGCGTTTGAAATGGGTGAGTATATTGATTTCAATGTTTTCTAAAATAAAGAGAGAGCCGTCGTCCGTCGTACGCGTCCTATGTGGTTGATCAGTAAGCAAGAGGATCTGCTAACCTAATCCTGCCAGTTCACAAATCTAATTCAATATCAGCGTATGGATCACATTAAAACAAAACCCAAAGAGAGTTATGCTTTTTTTGTAAATGCATCAAATGAAACAACTCTGAAGTAAACTCTGGGTAATTTCCCTACAGAAAATCTGTAACATTTCGTGAAGGAAATTTTGTATCATTTTCATGAAAGCAAATTTCGTATAATTTCATGAAGGCAATTTTGAATCATTCTGTATAAGTTCGTGCAGGAAATTCTGAGTAATTATTCGTTTAGAAAGTTCTGTCTTAAGGACAGGATTTCGTTTCATTACGTAAAAGAAATTTTAGCTAACTTTGCTGAAGGAAATTTTGTGTCATTTCCTTATGAAAATTCGATATAATTATACCGCATATGGGGTAATTTTGTATAATTTTGTAAAAGCAAATTTTGTAGAATTTCTTTATGCACATCTGTCAATTTGCTTCAACGAAGTTCTATTAGGTGTAGGAATTAATAATGCGGATTTTTTGGCTTGAACATGGCATTTATTTGTATAACAAAATGTAAACGTTTGCCAATGGTTGTTTGATCGACATTCAACGCCAATGCAAGTTCATGTTGCGTTCTACACGAATTTTCATCCAATAACCCTTGCAATTCTTCGTCTTCAATTTTTTCGTCTTGGCTGACCTGGCCGTTCTTTGTCTCCCAAGTCAAAATCACCATTTCGGAAACGTACACACCATCGTTCACAAGTTCACAATTGAGCTGGAGCATGTCCACCATAAGCTTCAACCAACAAACGATAACTTTCAGCAGCGGTTTTCTTCAAATTAAAGCAAGTTATTAAACTTCCCCGCACAACCACCTTTTCAGGCATACGAAATTAGACATGTTTGATGCAATAAAAAACTTTGTTGTCTACACTTCAACGAAATGACACATACTGCAATTTATAGCCTAATGACAGACAAAAAAAAAAGAAAATGGCCACGGTGTGTTGCGATACACTCAACGCTAGTTGCGCCATCTGTTATCTAAATCCGCATTATTAATTCCTACACCTAATATATAAATTACTTAAGAAAATTCTGTATAATTTTCTTGTGTACATTTTTTATAATTTCCATGAGGTAATTTTGAATAATTTCCTTAAGATAATTCTTAAGGTAATTTCGTATGAGTTCATGAAGGAAATCCTCTGTTTAATATCCTTTAGACAAATTCTGTTGTATCAGATGTCAACGTAAAGTTTTTTTTTCTATCATAATTTTCCAGTAGAACAACGCCGAACTATGCATTATAATAAATATTTATATGTCAGCAAAGGCAAAAAATAAACAAAAAAACAGAACTTTACCGTTCCGCCCAAGACACGGCACGGCCTTTGACATTTCAGATAACGAAATTATGGTTTGGTCTTGATCATTCTGAGGAATATATCTATCACTTACCGATTTTTGTTGTTGTAAATTAGAAGTTAAGTGTGTAAAAACCCCAAGTACTGCATGGTTTCAGATCTTCAAATTCACAAATTCACAAAATTAGACCGATACGAGGGCGGATTGATATTGATCCGGTTTTTAAGATATGGCGCTACTGGTAATCAAATGCATATTTTTTCTATCAAATATAATTTGTTAATAGACTCCCTGTAAATTTTTAGAGCGATGCGTCATTTAGTTTTGGTTTGGTAGCGGTAAACGGTAGACAACTTTTGATTTTTCTTGAAAATGGAAAAAAGTGAATATCGTGCATTGATAAAACATTACTTTTTGCGTAGAAAAATCGGAAAAAAAAACAAAAGAAAAGCTTGATAAGTATTATGGCACATCTGCTCCAGTGAATTCAACCGTAATTTATTGGTTTGCTGAATCTAAACGTGGTCGTACATGCACCGACGAAACAATACCATCACCGGGAAGACCTAAAGAGGTGACAACTGAAGAAATGGTCGACAAAATCCATGATATTGTTTTGAATGATCGTCGAGTGAAGTTGAGAGAGATTGTTGACATCGTAAACATCTCATATAAACGTGTATTCAACATCTTACACGAACATTTGCATATGAGAAAGCTATTAGCAAGATGGGTGTCTCGTTTACTCACAATCGAACAATCGTGTGCACAAACTTCAAAACAATGTTTGGACAAAATAAAGCATAATCCAGATTAATTTTGGCGTCGCTTTAATAAAGGTTGATGAAAAATGCGGATTCATCACTATACAACTGAACCAAAAAATCAATTGAAAAAATGGATAGAATGCAGATGGAATGCTCCAAAGGAGGCAAAGACGGTTAAATCAGCGGATACGGTTATGGCAGCTGTATTTTGGGATGCGAACGGTATATTGCACATCGACTGCCTTAAAAAAAGAAAAACCATAACAGGAAATTATTATGCTACATTATTGGATCGATTGAACGATGTAATCACGGAAAAACGACCACAGTTAAAAAAGAAAAAGCGATCTTTCTTCAAGACAACGCATCGGCGGCGCACACGTCAACAATTGCAATGGCTGAATTTCACGAATTACGTTACGAATTGTGACCGCATCCACCCTACAGTCCAGATTTAGCACCCGCAGTGACTTTTTCCTGTTTCCAAACTTGAAAAAATGGCTCGCAAGAAAGAAATTCACATCAAACCAAGAAGCATAATCAACGAAACAAACGCGTATTTTGAGGAGTTTCCGAAATCGTATTATTTGAATGGCATAAAAAAATGGTTGGAAGATTTTTGTAATAAATGTTTAGAGCTAAAAGCAGGTGACTGCTGTTGAGAAATAAAATAAAATTAAAACTAAAAAATGGTTTTTTTCTTTGTTAGACCGGATCTTTATCGATCCGCCCTGGTATTACATTATCATTTCAACTCGAGTTGGAATGCGCGTTGAAATGCGCGTTGAAATGCACGATGAATTTACATTTTATTTTCCACTCGTGCAATTTTCTGAATGATCCCGTTTCTCTATTTTTATTCCCCTTGCCTATACATTATTAAACTTGCATGCAAGTTTCATGCATGGGCAATAAAATGTAAACTCTGATTTCCTGTTATTAAATGCTAGCCGATGAGTTATGCTCATCGGGAATTCGATCAGATTACATAGGGACCGCGCAGAAGACGGTATATAGGTTTTCCCGGTCAAATGAAACCTTTTCCAGACCAAACGAAACCTTTTCCAGATCAAATGAAACCTTTTCCAGACCAAACGAAACCTTTTCCAGATCAAGTGAAACCTTTTCCAGACCAAGTGAAACCTTTTCCAGACCAAGTGAAACCTTTTCCAGACCAAGTGAAACGTTTTCCAGACCAAGTGAAACCTTTTACAGACCAAGTGAAACCTTTTACAGACCAAGTGAACCCTTTTACAGATCAAATGAAACCTTTTTCAGATCAAATGAAACTTTTGTCATATCATGTAAAAATATTTTAAAATAATAAAAAAAAGGTATTGCTGTTAATTTAAGTGAACTGTTAATTTTTTGGTAATTGATATTTGTTATACAATATAAACCTGTTCAAGAGAATCTGTAATATATAATTATACATATAGTATTATTGAATTTGTAATAATTGCTTTATCACGGGCTCTGTTTTGCATTATTTTTTCGTTCGATAAAATATATGGTAAAATTAATTAATATTTCGTTTTAATTTTGTTATATAATTATAAAATTTAATTAATGATGAGTGAAAATAGTGATAATAGTGAAAGTAGTGAAAATGTGAGCAGTGGTAATGCTGAAAGTATAAGAAGCAGAAGTCCACATCAAAGAACAGCTCGGCGTACACCCTCCAAATATAATATCATTAGTACGGCTCAAAAAACAATTTTTATTCAATTGTATAAAAGCGGAAATACAATAAAACAAGCTGCAAATACTGCAAATATAAATATAAACTCTGCTAAAACTATTTTGAAAAGGTATAGGATTGCGGGAGAAAATCTGGTTTCGAAACCGAAGGGAGGTAAACGACGAGAAAAAATATCCTAGGAAGTTTTAACAGCGTTAGATCAGCTCGTTCAAGAAAATCCTTCAATTACCCTGAAGGAAATGAAGGATAAATTGGAATCGCAGGGGATAAGTATATCGATCTCGTCTGTTGCGGTCGGTTTACAAAAACTGCAAATTACGTTGAAAAAGGTAAGTATATATATGCGCTTAAACCAGAGGCGGAGTTGGACGATTTTTGGCCATATTTCCAAAAGGTAGGATATTTTGGAAATCACATATCTAATTAGCTATTTTATAAAAAAAACATTTGGTTGTGCTCGAACTAAATTTTCCGGAAAATTGACTTTTCTAATTTTCCTATTTTTTGACTTACAGCTCTGGGTTTTCATAAATTTTTATTTTTCTTTACATAATTTGAAAATTCAATTCATTTCTGATATTTCATAGAAGAAATTTTGAAAATTCCCCAATCGGTTCAAAAGATATAGCCAATTTTCCATTCGATGTCAGTGAAAATTCAAAGAAATTTGCTATACTGTAAAAGTGAACCATCAAACCGGACAAAAATTTTATACAGTACGCAAAAACCGGACAAATTTATACGTACACTTGTTTAACAGTTGTAATATATTTTTTTTTATAAATTGTTAAAGGCTTCTATTCAGGTAGATCGGATGAATTCACTCAGTACAATAGATCTGAGGAGGGAATACGCTATATTTTTTACAAACAATTGTCCGGAAAACCGCCAAAAATTAATTTTTATTGATGAAAGCGGTTTTAATTACCACCTCAGGCGCAGTCAGGCAAGATCACGAAGGGGCAGTAGCGCCAACGTCATTGTCCCAACAGTGCGTGGGCGTAATATTACATTAATAGCGGCCATTAGCGTTGATGGTGTGATGCATTCAAAAATTTTGACAACCTCAAACTGCAATTCTACAAGATTTTGTGTATTCCTACGAGAGCTTTTGGAAAAGTTGGATATAGCAAATTTACAACACAGTTGGCTGATATTGGATAATGCAGCTGTACACAAAACCCGTGAGGTTAGGGAGTCGATAGGTGATTCACACCTATTAAAATATTTGCCACCTTATTCACCAATGTTTAATCCGATTGAGCAAGTATTTTCCAAAGTAAGTATGCAAAATTAGGTTTACCTTTTTCTATAAATTATGTTGTTTTTTACATAATATTATATAATTAGGTGAAGACTTCCGTTAGAAGAATTCTTTCAGCAGAAGGCAATAATCAAAACAGACATTTAGTAGACGTAATAGCTGAAGGAGTTAACACCATCACCGTAAGTGATTGCAACAACTACGTGATGAACATGATGATGAAAATACCACAAGCGATTGCTGGACAACCTATGTATTGAATTTAAAATCGTATAATTTTGTTATTAAATACTTTTTTTTATTATTTTAAAATATTTTTACATGATATGACAAAAGTTTCATTTGATCTGTAAAAGGTTTCATTTGATCTGAAAAAGGTTTCATTTGATCTGTAAAAGGTTTCATTTGATCTGTAAAAGGGTTCACTTGGTCTGGAAAAGGTTTCACTTGGTCTGGAAAAGGTTTCACTTGGTCTGGAAAAGGTTTCGTTTGGTCTGGAAAAGGTTTCATTTCATTCAAAGTCCGACACTATATGTCGTAAAAAGGATTATAAACTCACATAAACCAATGGCATTTAATCCCAAATTAATTCATCATTTAATTATACATACAGTGTGTCCCAGCTAACGCTATCCAGCCAATAGTTTCGAAACCAGTGGAGTTATCACTAATAGGATGTTAGTGGATTCCCACTGGATTCCATTTAGCTACATTTTTATGTTAACCTACTACTCCCCACGTTAACCCTTATGTGCATAATAATGGATATCAACTTTGGAAAATCAAATGTAAACCTATATTTTTTTTTCGCCTATTTTGAAGAGCGTGACGAGTAGTTGAAAAAAATGTAAAAATATGGGGGGATCCCATTGGGATTTTTTCCACAAATGGTGATTGTCCATGTAATGGAAAATGTGCGAAAACTCACTAAATCTCTATGAAAACATGTATTGAGAGGTGGTGTCCAAACAGCCCAAGTCCCCAACGCCCCGTTTTTAAGGGCAAAAATCGAAATTTTGATTTGTGCATTATAAAACCATATTTTTTTGATAGAATGCAAAAATATCATCCAAAAATCAGAACCTCGATTTTTACCCTTAATCCATTAAGCACATAAGGGTTAACGTGGGGAGTAGTAGGTTAACATAAAAATGTAGCCAAATGGAATCCAGTGGGGGTCCACTAATAAAATGGAATCCAGTGAGGGTCATCATATTAGCCGCGTTCCATTCAATTACCAGGAGTAGGTAAGAGTAGGTAAGAGTAGAAAAGAGTAGATGTTTTCTACTCCGAACTACTCTTTGCTATATTACGGAGTAGTTCGGCGTAGAAAAGAGTAGATGCTTTCTACTCTTATCTACTCCTACCTACTCCTGGTAATTGAATGGAACGCGGCTATTAGTGATAACTCCACTGGTTTCGAAGCTATTGGCTGGATAGCGTTAGCTGGGACACCCTGTATATATAGACAATTTAAAAACATATCATTTTTTGATGATTCATAAGAAGTTATATGAAGCATTACATATTTCATTTGGTTTTTTTTTTTGATTAAGAGTGAAATTTTTTATTGTATTGTGTAATTGCTTTTTTAGGTGTGTGTTTTTTTTTTTTTTTGTAATTATTTATAACATTCCTTTGTTATGATAATTAAAATATATAATTATTGTATTGTATTGTTAAAAAGTATTATAAATTAAATTAAATTAAATTAAATTAAATGAAATAAAAATTAAAATTAATTAATATAAATATTTTGTACTTTACCTTTCAAAATAAAAAATTCAAATAAATTCAAATATATATACAAAATTTTTTTGCGAGGTCAACAATCAATAAATTACATCAATTCAGTTAGATTACGATATATTATGATGATGATGATTCATTATTAATAATAAATATTTCTTTGAAAAAAAAAAAAAACAAAACAAAAAAAAAATTTAATAGATAGATAAACGAATAATTATTAATTTAATCTTTCACTAACACAAAAACACAAATTTATTATTATTATTTATATTATTTATATTAGAAATTAAACATCCATATAAATTGGAATTTTCTTAAAATACACGAGTTTTTTTTTTTTTTTTATGTAATTTTTATCTAATAAAAAAAAACGCTTTTTTTATGTAAATGTAACAAACAATTTAAAAAATAAATAAAAAAAAACAACTAACAATAAAAGTAATAACAAAAAATAAATCAAATAAAAAAAAAAATCTATTTTTCTCCCACCCCCCTTGCACTTGCACCTTATTTATTTATTAAAAATATTATTATTTTTTTTTTAATTTTTACCTTTGCGGCGGTTTTTAGGAGCGGGGGCAGTTCTACTAAAAAAAAACTAATTTTATTCAATTTTTGTTATGACGACGACGCACGGCGTTGTTATTTTTGTTGTTGTTGTTATTATTTAATTTAAATACAAGAAAAAAAAATTAATTTATTTTTTAATTATTTATTCAGGTAACAAAAGAAATTTAATAAGGTAAAAATTCCCCTTTGATTTGTTTTTTATCCATAAATAAATTAATTGCTGAATGCAAAAAAAAATTTAATTAACTTCACTGCCTGTAAAATAATGCAATTAATAATGCGAATTTTACAATTTTTTTTTATTATTGCCGATTTAATTTTTCACTTTTTTTAAATTAAATTATTGAATTTTTCTCTACACAAAAAAAAATTAAAAAAATAAACCACGTCCAAACACAACAATGGATTTTTTATTACTGTTTTTTTTTAGTATTTATTTTTATGTTTTCTTTCATATGTTTAGTTACTATCCGTTTTGTACTTGTTTTTTGTTAAAACAAACAACAACAACAACAACTACAACAAATTAAATTACATATTCAGAATTTTGTTGTTGTTTTGTTATGTTTGTGTGGAAAAACCCATTTGAAAACGATAAAGTTATATTTATTTTTTTTTTAACATACACGTAAACAAAAATCTTGTTTTATTGTTAAAAACAAAACAAAAATAAGAAAAAAAAAATTATTTATTTATAATAAAAGATAAAATAAAAAAATTAAAATGAAAACGCAAAACACCTGCAACAGAAAGCATATACATATATTACTGTTATTAATTGGTTGTCATGGGGTGTGGGTGGGGTTAAACGTTAACGGTTAAAGGTTAATCATGCGAATTTCAATCAATCGTAAAAATTAAAAACCCTTATAACAAACTTTAAATTTAAAGGTGAACTATTTCTTATGACTCAAACGGAATTATGTGTGAACTTGCGCGCTTTTTCGTTTGCGTTTGCGTAAACCGCTTAACAATTGTCTGAATACATTGAAAGTGTTTTGTGACATAATCCTTTTCAACAATTTACATATTGGCCATTTAAACAAACAAAAATAAATTATGAATACCCAAAAAACAATAAACATAACCTCCAAAAACCGCGACTGATCGCAAAAAAAAAAACAAGTTAAAATTTGGTAAACGAATTGCTATTTGATGAAGGCGACACGCAAACGCAACAACATAACTTGCTGAACTACAAGTTGGAGTTGCTCAACATCGGATCGCTTGAAAGCAATGGGAAAGATCCAAAAGTAAGCAAAGTGGGTGTCGCACATGAATTGACTGAAAAAGAAAATCGAAAAACCATCTGTGAAATGCAACTTCAACGATACAAAAGGAAGTGTTTTATGGAACGAATCATGACTGGTGATGAACAGTGGATTTGAGAATCCGAAACGCAAAATATCATGGATTTCACCAGGCCAGCCATCAACCCACTTCGACTGCAAAGCCAAATCATTTCGGCAAGAAGAGAATGCTTTGTGTTTAGTGGTATCAGAAAGGTGTTGTGTACCACGCGAGCTTCTAAAACCTGGTGAAACTGTTACTGATACTGATCGCTATCGACAACAAATGATCATTTTGACCCGTGCTTAGCTGCAAAAACGACCAGAATATCTAAAGAGACAACACAAGGTAATTTTCCTTAATGACAATGCACCATCACACAAAGCAATACCGGTCCAGGAAAGGTTAACGGCCGCTTAACTGGGAAGTTTTATCGTATGCGGTTTATTCAGCAGACTTGGATCCTTTAGACTACCATTTGTTTTCATCGATGGACTACGCCCTTAAGGATCAGCACTTCAAAACGTCTGAAGAACTCGAAAATTGGGTCTCTGATCAAAGGAAGAACAATTTTTTTGGCGCGGTATCCACAAATTGTCTTTGAAAGGTGGACAAATTGTGTAACTAGTGATGGAAAATATTTTGAATAAAATATTTTTTGGGTTTTCTCCCACAAAAAATGGGTTTTTTCACTTAAAAAAACAACGGACATTAACCGGTATATCTGGTAGATAGCTAACAAATGCAAATAAAATTGATCAGAGATTTCATATATGTATATATTGGAGATCGGCTTATCAACGGTTGAGATTTCTTTACGAGTCTTCAATACGTTTCATCTTACACACTTTTTGCTTGGTCAACGTAATTTCATTGTTTCCCAGGCAGTGTTTATAATCAGATTCATCGATTCTAGTTGGGTTCTATTCGATTACCAGGAGTAAGAGTATAGGCATGGGCGTATTTAGGGGAGGGTGGGAGGCGGCGCTCACATCCCCCTGGCCGGGAAAATATTTGGCCTTGTGTCATTTAAAATACAACCAAACACCTTTTCTTGAAGGTTTCACTTGGCGTGTAGAACAACCAAAATTGAGTGTTGATTCTTCCATAGTAGTAAGTATGACTATGAAGAATGCTAAGATTACGAAGGACAAAACACATGCAGAACAGTGCGATTCTTTAAAGAATGGCAAAAAAAAACAGATATTATGAAAACGATAATAACTGGGAAACTTACTTCCTCGCTGGTCAAACATGAAGGAGCTTCACGACGAAATTAAAAGCAGTACATTCTGATGCAAAACTGGCTGAAAACTTAAGAAAACAGCAATAACTTTTTCAAACATCTTGCCCCAATCTCTGGAAACCTCTTGGGCAGTGGAATTAATTGACGACGAAGGATTATTTGTGTATGGTGTGGAAGTTATACGATATATTTTATCAGTTGAAGATATTTTCATGGGATGAATTATGACTTTAAAAAAAACTACTTTTTGCAAATTTTTGGAATTGCCCGACGTTGAAGATATAAGGTATAATTGTTAAATTGTTTTTTTGGTTAAACTGTTATATAGGGCATGTCTCGCTGAGACGGTTTATTCCCAAGAATGCCGTTATTCTAGACTATTCTTCTGTTCCTATTATTCGTTTTCTTTTCGTAATGTATCGCAATCTGAGGTGGGTTGGATTTATGAATGATGATGTGAATTCTATTGTTCATTGTAGTGTTCTAAAATTTGATCATTAACAGAATAACGCTTCCTACCGCTGGATTACCGAAACTGAAGATGGGACACTCCATTAAAAAATTTGTCGATTGGATTAGGAACTCGCGGGTATTGTTTTTTTTATAGAAAACTTTGGGTTGGCAAAAATCACATCACAATAGTATTGCTAGGGGGGGGTTTATGGAATATTGAGTGTGGAATGGCGATTTGCTTACTTGTGTATTCTCAGGGAATTTCTCTCCTCACTATCTCTTTCACATTTCGCTGGAAATGGCGCAGCGGAGGTAGTCTTAGAAAATTGGTGGCTTTTTAGGAAACTTTATACACAGCGCATCATTTCGTGTCACGATTAATATTCTCATCAAGGATGATATTATCCCGCCCCCGGATCTGTCTGGAGGACGTGAGAAAATAACTGTGTAAATTGTAAAAGGACGCCCATTCCCGAGGAGGAAGATTTGGCGGGCCGGAACGGATTTCCTTAAGAAATATATAACGAGAGACACCCCGAAACAATATTCTATGAACAATCTGATGAGTGATTTTCTGATTGAAAAAATAATTGGACACCTAACAAATTGGATGATACGAGAGGAAGGGGGGGCTCTTCTGGCTGTGGTCTGGTTCACAATCGAAGAAGATTGTTAAAGTTTTTATCTGTAAGAATTTGACACGATACCTTCTTGGGATATGTAAGATTTTTCCTCTTTCGCAAAAATATTAAAAATTAAAATGTTTTTAATCAATATTAAAGACTATAAATTCTCTGTAAATTCTCTTTCCGTATTTCTGTTTTAAGTATTTTTTGTTTTTCTTTTATCTGTTAAATTGTAAATTTTATATTGTACTTAAATTGGCCAATTTACAATTCGGTTAACGTAAATTGTATATAAATAAGTTTTATATAGTTTAAAGTGGCATTAGAGCATATCAATAAAATAACAAAAAACATTTATGCTGCACGATTGCATGACTCTTTACAAAACAAAATAAAAAAACGAAACGATTAGTATTTAGTATTATTATTATTAATCATTCATGTTACGAGTTTATTTTATACAGTAAAATCTGTTTAAGTTGACCTCCCAATAATTAGCTAACCACGCTAAAAATCGGTCAAGTTTCACGGGTGGTAACGTTGCTCCACAGGCTTATTGTTATTATATTGATTCGGACGACCAGGATTCAATTTAAAATCGGTCATCAACTTAGCAGGTTTTACTGTATATTTAGTTTTACTTTTCTTCATAGTAAAATTCTATTTTGTACATTCACCAGAGATTTTTTTTATTATTAAAATAATGCTTTTTTAAGCGATAAAGATTTAAAGATATTTTATTAAAAAAAAAACAAAAGTAAAATAAAAATTCTTTAGATAGTATAAAATTTTTAATAAATATTAAACGCCTATAAAATTCAGGACATCTGGTTTTTTTTTTTTAAATGTATTTAACATATCATTAATTCCACTCTAATGGAATGTTAATAAACACCCCCTTTTTGTACTGTTATTATTATTATTATTATTATTAATATAATTAATATTTTTAATAATATGCAATGAAGATCACTGGGGAATGGGGAATAATAAAACAAAAAAAAAAGTTAATTTTGCCAGAATTGTTTTCTATACATTGTTTATTTTACTATTGTATATGCGTCAAATGTTAAAGGATAATTATCATTAGCTTTTCCATTTGCCCAATCCCGTGGACAATGCATAATAAAAAGAATACGTCCGATGGGCCGATAAGATCGCAGAAGGAGAAGAAAACAACCATCTTCTTTCCTTATAGGTATTATAATAAATAATTTTAATCATTTTCCAGGCAGAGGAAGGAATACAATTAAGAAGAAGGAATACTCCCATTTGAATGGGCTTTTTTTCTTTTTGCACAACGGGGAAAACGATTTACGAACAGAATGTCAGACTCCCGTCGGAACAAATGGTAATCAGAAGCAGCAAGGTCATGAGAGTACGGGGTCAAGATGATCCCAACCGAGCCCGTTTTGTTTTTTCCTTAACGATGTTTGCACGATGTGGTCTGGCATTAAAGTCATCGTGCATTAAAACTTTGTGGTTGATTTCGAGCTATCAATGGTCGTTTTTCGTTTTCTTTGCCAATTCGCCCAGTTGTCGTCGGTAGCAATTGGATGTAACCGTTTCATTCGGTTTTAACAGCTAATAATACACGAGACCCTTCTGATGTCACCAAATGCACAGCATCAGCTTCTGGCAATGAATATCTGGCGTTTTGATTGTGAAGTTGATGGTTGGCCAGGATCAACATATGATGCTTTACGTTTAGGGTTGTCGTAATACACCCACTTTTCATCGCCAGTGACATTTCGACTCAAAAAACTATATTTTTTGTGCTCGGCAAGATGTTTATGGCATGCACCGATTCGTGCTTTGGGTTGATTTTCATTCATTCATTGATGTGGGACCCATTTTCCTAGCTTTCTGATCTTTTCCATTGAATGCAAACGTCTAGAAATGGTAGAGGCATCTACATTCAACTCTAATGCAAGCTCTTATTGCGTTCGACACGAATTTGCATTCAACAATGCCTGCGCAATTCTTCGTCTTCCAGTTTTTTTGGCAGACCTGGCCGTTCTTTGTCTTCCACTTCAAAATCACCACTTCTGAAGCGTGCAAACCACCGTTCACAAGTTGTTTGAATTGGAGCATGTTCACCGTAAGCTTCTACCAACCAACAATCGATAACTTTCAGCAGCGGTTTTCTTCAAATTAAAGAAAGTTATTAAACTTCCCCGCAAAACAACTTTTTCAGGCATGTGTTTAGACATATTCGAAGCAAAAAAAACTTTGTTGTTTACACTTCAACGAAATGACGTATACGGAAATTTATAGAGTAATGACAGACAAAAAAAAAAGAATATGGCCGCGGTGTGCTCCGATGCACACAACGCTAGTTACGCCATCTGTTATCTAAATCGACATTATTAATGCAAGGTCCCAATAATAAAACCTGCGAGTTAGGTTTTATCCATTGGATCTATTGTATTCCCTGAAATAAAAACATCAAGCAGATTATCAAGCGATATCACGCGGTTTCTCTGTGTAGAAGTGAATCTTAGTATCAGTTACTGCAACTCAATATGATCTATTATACTTCTTTGTAAAATTTAAAAATTCAATGTTAATTTTGCTTGATAAAGTGTGTTCAATCCTCGGTATAGGTATCTCGCTGTTGACATTATTTGGACTTCTTTATGTGCGTGCAGAAGTTCTCATTCTCTTTTCCTTCTTTTTTATTAACTGCATTACATTCAAATATCAAATGTCAAAGTGACGGCTCTTTATTTTTTAACCTAACTGGTAAACCTGCACTTTTCAGATGTTGCCTTCTGAATATTGTACACTGTTTAGTTAAACGCACAGTTGATGTCTTGAGGAATACCTGAGACACCGAGTTGTCTCAGTTCTCAATAGGTTTAATTAGCCCAGGTGGTAACCAGACTGAGTCTGGGAACCCACCCTCTTCGGAGGCATGCCCCACGGATTATGGGGGGCTAAATTATTACTTGAAATGGGGAGTTTGAAGATTATGTGTCCGCGATCCGAATGTGGCACTCGTCCGCGAAAGCGGACTAGAGCGGATAGGAGGAAAGCGGCGCAGCGAAAAACTGCTGGGAGCTGCCAGTGATGGCAGTGGCAAGCAGGCTGAAGTTTTAACTTCAGAAAACTCCACACCGGAAGGGGGCCAACACGAGAAGCGATGCAGGGTAGAAATACCTAGTAAATCTTCAGATGAAGATGGCACCCAAAGGAGGATGGAGGGATTGCGGGTGGAGAATGCGGGACCGTCACGGTCTAACACACTCAATCCGCAAGTATATTTAAATGGGAAAACCATGGCAAGGGGAGGCAGAAAAATAAAAATATGTCCGGCTTTGGAGAGCATATGGATGGGGGTGACCGGAACCCGGTTCCTCGCAGAGAGCGAGCTGGGAAGGATAACCTTCAAACAGATGCTTGAGATAACGAGGGACACTTCTATATTCGATGAGCAATCGGGGAGACCTGAGTGGCAAACTGAGTAGGTGTCAATCGGAGGTACGAAAAGGGGCCCAAGTATGGTCTGATTCGAACATACCGCAGCCGGTGGAGGGGTTTTAGTCAGTAAGAATCTGACACGCGTCTTCGGGCGTGTCTATGCAAGATTTCCCCCTCCCCCCTTCGTAAAAATAGAAGCCTAAACGCTCGAACACCAAACGGTCAGTTCAGTACGCAGCCTTTCATTCCGTAGTCATACCTGCCTGTACAAATAACTCTCCACTTTCAGGTTTCCCTTAGCATTACCATATTTTAAAACGATATATTGTCCGATCAATTGTCAGGTTCACCCCCTTCCACGAGGTTCATCTTTCTCGGTCAACTTCTCCGAGCCATTCCTTGGATTTGTGGTTCACGGACTCTTTAATGCAATGATCCCCATCTTTCATGTGGACGTAGGTTTTATAGTGACTGCTGGAAGGGTGCCTAGTGTTTTCAAGAGCTTTGCCCGGAAGGCAGCCACCCTGGCCGCATCTATGACCAGTGATACCAGTGACGCCAACGGAAGGTCGGTCACCGTAACTTCCCCAACAGTTGAATGGGTCGCTTCCTTCCCGTTGGCTATAACCTCCCCATTTCAAGATTTTTTGCCTTATGCTTTTTACGCAATTTTAATTGCGATTGTTAGAGCGTATAGGTTCAACATTCTCTCTGTCCAACCGCGCCGTTCGAACGTTTACCTGGTACATTTCTACCATTCACCTCTTCTTCTGTTTTTTTTTTTGTTTTGGCATTAGTTAGTTAGCTACATTCTAGGCTGATGCTAATTACCGGTTGCCTCCATTTGAAGGTGTAACTAACACCTGAGGATGATGTAATGAGAATAGCCATGTCCAAGACGGCGCTTTAACTCTTTAGGTCACCATCTATTTAACACTATCGAGCCCGGTAAAATTTTGATTGAAGAGAAACTTTTTTAGTAGGTTAGTCAGTCCCCGAGGTAGTTAGTGAAAATACCTTGGATTCATTAAGATATAATATTTAAATGCTTTGGACTTATAAGGACGTATGCTATTATATAGTTAATGTGATAGAATTTTTATGTGTGTGTTTTTTTACTGAACCACTGAACCTGATCATGTTCTGTTTATTTATATTTCATATCCAAAATTACTCTTGCGAAATTAATACGCAATTATAATTAATTACTAACAATAATAATAATGATAATAAAAAAATCTTACCTTAACTTAATTTTGTCTTTTTTTATTCTCACAAAAATTCATCAAAATTTAATTGAGCAAATCCCCGATTTGATTTTCATTGAAATTACAAAACAAAAAAATAAACGCATAAATAATTTACAAAACATAAATGCATGAGATTAGATCAGAAAAAGTAAAACCATAAATAATTAAATTAAATCAAAATTGAATTTTTTTATTTTATTACAGACTCTTGGTTTTTTCTATTTCATTGCTTAATATTTCTTATATTATTTAAAATGATGAAAATTAATTCTTAAGAAAAATAAATAAAAATTAATTTATAAAAAAGATAAAGTTTTTTTTTTTTTAAGTTTTATTATTAAAAATCTAATTTATTTTTTTTTTAAATTTAAACACTTGATTTATTTTTAAAATTTACACTTTTTTTTTTTAAATATAAATTAAATTAAATTTATTTCAATACTTCAAATTCCCAATCGGTTATTGTTAATTGTGGTTTAAATCGTTGATGGGGTTCTGTGAAATGGAAATAAATAATTCAAATAAATAAATGTCATTTTAATGTTTTGTGGATACAGGCGGTTCGATTTCGAGCTATATAAATTATATACCGAACCCGACATCGTTCGGTTCATTAAGATCGGTCGCCTGAGGTGGTTTGGTCATGTGGTACGAATGGATGGCGATCGTATACCGTCAAAAATGCTGGACAGTAAGCCGGGCGGATCTAGGAGTGTAGGAAGACCGCGGGGTAGGTGGAAAGACGAAGTAGAAGTGGACCTTCGGGCCCTCGGCGTTTCCGGCTGGCGGACGTTGGCGGTAAATAGGTCCGGTTGGAGAAGGCTGTTAATGAATATATATATTGGGGTGGAAAGAATATATATATTGAAGGAGGGGTTCAAATCTGGAGACGTGCATGTTTTTTTTTGTATTATACATGGAATTTGATAGGTTGAAACCCAGTGGGTGTTTTATTTTGGGATGCATGTGCATGTATGTTATTGTTGTAAAATGGTGAATAGAGAAAAGAGTTGGATGGACCAAAAAGGTATGGAAAAAGAATTAAAACGGTTGAATTTGAAATTAAATGGTATTGGTGAATTTAAAAGATTTTGTTGTATTGGAAAACAAAAAGCGAAAGTTTTTTTTTGGGTAAAAGGAATGGAGGACAAAATGTTGGATGAAGTGAGATAGTAAAAGAGAGAAACTAAAAGGGAGGAATGATATTCGGTAGTTGGAATGGAGTATTGGCAAACAGGATTACTTGAGTGGAAATTTGGTTCATGGGGGAAATGAGGGCGGTATTGCGAACGATAGGAGATTGTAACGGTTTGAATGTAAGAGGATGGGGGCCGGAGGATCATTGCGAAGGTTTGTACGTTGTGTAATAGGAATGAGTGGGAGAGTGTAAGGCATTTTATATGGTGGCTAAGAGGATGATGGAAAGAGTTAAAGCATTACAGGATATTGCGATTTTCAGTCCGTCTACCTCAAGTATTAGTTACACCTCCACGTGGTGGCAACCGGGCAATGCATTCTAGAATGCAGCTAAGTAACTAATGCGAAAAAAAAACAAGTAATGATTGAATAACCGAAAGGTTTAATTACCCCAGGTGGTAACCAGACTGAGTCTGGGAACCCATCCCCTTCGGAGGCATGCCCAACGGATTCTGAGAGGGGCAAATTATTACTTAAAATGGGGAGTTTGAAGATCATGTGTCCGCGATCCGAATTGGCCACTCGTCCGCGAAAGCGGACTAGAGCCGATAGGAGGAAAGCGGCACGGCAAAAACTGTTGGGAGCTGCCGGTGATGGCAGTGGCAAGCAGGCTGAAGTTTTAACTACAGAAAAATCCACATCGGAAGGGGGCCAACACGAGAAGAGATGCAGGGTAGAAATACCTAGTAAATCTTCAGATGAGGATGGCACCCAAAGGAGGATGGAGGGATTGTGGGTGGAGAATGCGGGACCGTCACGGTCTAACACACTCAATCCGCAAGTATATTTAAATGGGAAAACCATGGCAAGGGGAGGCAGAAAAATAAAAATATGTCCGGCTTTGGAGAGCATATGGATGGGGGTGACCGGAACCCGGCTCCTCGCAGAGAGCGAGCTGGGAAGGATAACCTTCAAACAGATGCTTGAGATAACGAGGGACACTTCTATATTCGATGAGCAATCGGGGAGACCTGATTGGCAAATACTGAGTAGGTGTCAATCGGAGGTACGAAAAGGGGCCCAAGTATGATCTGCCGATTCAAACATACCGCAGCAGGAGGAAGGGTTTTAATCAGTAAGAATCTGACACGCGTCTTCGGGCGTCTTCGGGCATGCAAGATTTCCCCTCTTTCGTTAAAATAAAAAAAAAAAAGGCATTTTATATCCGATGGGGGTTTGCCAATGTTGTGGGAGTTGAAGAAGAACCGATTGGTGGTGACTCGGAGTGAACGAAGGGGGGGGGGGGGTTATGGAGTTATTAAGAGGCGGTATATGTAAAAGTATAGAACGAAGTACGCAATACACTATAATGGGCAATGAAAAAGGACAGGATTCTGCGGCGACGGTCAAAACGGACCATTTCTAATCCAATCCCTGAGGAGGAGGGGTTCCCATACCAAGTCAATGGAGTTTTTGTGGTAATGAATTTGAATACATTCGAGTGTGGCACATCGTTTGATTGTAAAATTTCATAAGGAGTTGATTAGTGATCATTTTAAGAGTCCCCCTGCCCCCTCGTTCTACCCCCTTTGACCATCAATACGTGTCACCTGGCATAAGTGTTTGATTGACAGAGTTTATTTTATTCTTTAATTTTATACACATGATTAAATATAAAATTTTAAGTAATTAACTTTTAACATGCATGAATGAATTCAATCGATTGAATAATTGAATAATGTGTATGGTTTGTATTTTGTTTTATCTCAACAAAAAACAATTATTGCACATTTTATATATAAAAATAAAAAAAAATAAAATCAGTGTAATGAATAAAATAATAATAATTGGGCGGTATTTGTTTACTCACTTATCATTGCATAACGTTGTTCGTCTTGATACAGTGCATAATCAATTGTACCATCGGTTGGCACCTGAATTGCCGTAATCATTTCGGGTATCCAAATTTCATCCAGTGAATTTCGAATGCATATTAATAATTTACCAAACATATCCTGTAAGCATTGACCATCACTATCCATTTCTAAATTGATTAATGCTTTGCATACATCATTTATGTGCATCTGTTGATTGTACCATTTTAATATTAAATTATAAATTGGATCGATGAGGGCAATCTCTTCAAATGGATTACCCTCTTTTAAGCTCATAATTTTCCTTTCATGTTTACGTCGATTTTTACTGGAACGATGTGATCGTCCACCGCTGCTACCGTTACTGCTACTGCCACCACCACGTGATCCAAATTTCGATGATGATGTTGATGATGAATCAATGCTACTTGTATCGGAAAATCCATCCGTTAAATCATCATCATGTTCATTCATCAGTGAAGGATCATTTGGCGAATTTGCTTCATTTAATTTTGCCAAACGACGTAATTCTTTTTCATTTCGTATGGTTAACAAACGATTTTTATAACCATTAAATTCTTTCATTGCACCATCCAATGATACCATTAAAGTGAATGTATACCGTTCTAAATTTGGTCGTATTTTACGTTCTAAAAACAAAAAAAAATGTAGTAAATTTAGTAAATTATCAATACAATAAAAGCAAGTGATTTTTTTCTTACCAATTAAATCGTCAGCATTTAAACGTGCCTCATAAATTGCATCATTATATAATTTTCCATTTAATAATATTTCAACAATGCTATCGTAATTATTTTGATAGATTTTTATTAAATCAGCCGCTTCACGATGACGACCATTTTCTTGTAATGCCGGTACAAATGATCTAAATAGAAAGATAAAAAAAAACCATTGTTTAGAAATAAAAAACGAGATATTTTTCTGACAATCCGTTGGATTTTTGGATGGGAGCAGGTTCTCCTCAGGGATGGGATGGGGAGATAAGAAAAAATTTCTATGGATATGTAATTTTTTGAATTTGATAGAAAAACCAGAGTTCATGGAAAAGATTCCGACCATTTGATTGTATTGAAACATAACGAAATATCTGAAATTATCCATTTGAATTGTATTCTCTATGAATGGGATGGGATCAGAAAAAATAATGAAATATAGACAGAATCGGGGGAATCCACCAACGGTTAGTATGATGATGAAACATATATGCGCTGTTCAACAGGAAAACAAACTGTTTAGTTCCTGATCAACCGTGCTTATAGTTTACGTTCCACGTGTTAACAGAACAGACGGGTTCATTAAAAATCATTCAGGTTAAAATTTGAAGTGTGAATCCCATGCGATTGATTGGTCGTACAAATTATGAATAAAATGGCAGTGCCTCAGGACAGGACAGGCAACAAAACGGCAACGATTCAAGCAATGGAACAAGGACAATAATTTAAAACTGGCATCATGGAATGTGCGATAACTCATGTGCTTACTGGTGGTGGATATGAGCTCCTACTCAGAATTAAAAAGGAACACATAATGTGTGTGTGTGGGATACGCCGATGACATAGTTTTAATGGTCAAAGGCAAAACAAATGAAAACATGGTTGCAGCAGAAAGAGATGCAACAGGGAATAAACGCACAGGTACAGGGCTAGTGTAAGGAGGTGGGACGAAGAAGGTCAACCCACAGAAAACCCACTGCCTACTATTCACGAAAAAGACCAAACTGAAATAGGCGGTACCTAACATGGGCGGGGGAGCCCGATACAGATGGCAAGAAGGAATTTAAGTATTTAGGAGTGGTACTAGATACAAAATTAACATGGAACTCCCACATCAAATATACGTTAAACAGGGCATACAGGGCATTCCATGCCTGCATGCGGACAAATGATTGGAAAGACATGGGGCCTGAGTCCCAAAATTATGGTATGGCTGTATACCTCGATCATAAGGCCAATTATCTGTCTGTATGCGGCCCTGGTGTGGTGGCCAAAGATAAATCAAAAGGCGACTTTTGGGTTTAGGATAAATCAAAAGGAGACTTTAGGGTCCCTAAATAAGTTGCAAAGAACAATTTGCGCATGCGCAACCGGGGCAGTTCGAAGTTGTCCAACGGTTTCGTTAGAAAAACTTCTAGGACTTTTAGGATCCGATACCGATCCACATCCATTCAGCAGCAATGGCACGGGATTGTCGGTTTTGCGGGGTCTAGGCTTGGACATGACGCAATTCTAAAAGGAATTCTAAACATGGAGGGAGACCTTTCGGGAATTCTCGCAAAATATGATCAAGGTAGTGGAGTGGCAAACAAGCTCTACGAAACCTGCTTCCTAGACAGGGGGGCGACGCCGAAAGAAAGATCGCTGCCATGCCAGAGCATGCGGTTGTCTGGTACACCGAGGGCATCACGGGGACCACAGGAGCGGGAACTGGCATGGTTGGACCAAGGTTTAAACATAGTCAGACCCTCGGTAAATATAACACGGCATTTCAGGCGGCGGCGTGCGCCATCGAGATGAGCGCAATAGAATGCCTCCGCCGGGCATACAAAAACCACGAAATATATATTATATCAGGAAACCAGGCGGCCATTAGGGCGCTGGATGGACCAATATACAAGTCAAGTGAAGCTAATATATGACTGTCATAAAAGTCTGAACAGGGTGGCCCGGGAGAACAAACTCGTAATAATATGGGCTCCGAACACTGCAGGTAGCAAAGGTAATATAGAGGCCAATCTGACCTGACGAGGGCGGGTAATTAAAGACTGGGCTTAAAGACATTGCTGGAAAAAAGGGCAATAAATAGAAATACAGGATACACCAAACTTAGGAGAGGGGTAAACCAGGGATGTCCGCAGGGTGGGGTATCATCTCCATTACTGTGGAATCTCACGGTCGACTCATTACTCGAATGTCTGGAGGAAATAAATGTGCACAGGGTAGGGTTTGCAGACGACTTAGCGATAATGGTGCGGGGAAAATTCATGGACACCATCGGGGGGGTCATGGGAGAAGCTCTTCGGGTGACGGAGAGATGGTGTACACGACATGACCTGTCCATTAACGCAAGGAAAACGGACTTAATTATGTTCTTAAGGACGAAACAAGGGGCCTGGAATTGAGGCCTTTAAACCTTTTTGGAACGGATCTTAAACTGTCCACGGTGGTCAAATATCTGGGAGTCCATCTGGATAGGAGGCTGGTCTGGGGGCATCATGTGGAGGAGAAGATCCAGAGGGCGAAAGGGGCATTACATCAGTGTAGTATGTAGTAGTATGCGGACGATGGTGGGGGATCTCGCCAAAGTTGATGTACTGGATATACACAATGATGGTAATACCGGTGGTGGTGGCATATGCCTCAATTGTAGGGTGGAATAAAGCCACCCAAAAAACTGTGAGGTGTCGGCTAGATCGATTACAAAGAATGGCATGTGTGGGTATTACGGGGGCTTTTCGCACCACGTCGACCATGGCCATGGAAATATTACTGGGATTACTGCCTCTGGATATATTCATTATACAGATGGTGGTAAATACGGCAAGAAGAATGGTGCAAAACGAAACATGGTACCAGAAAGGCACCATATACGGGCGCAGAAGGATCCTGGCTCTTGTCAAGGGAGTCAGGGAACTTGACATACCAATGGATGGGATTAAGAGAGTTGTTTTCACGGACGGATCTATGAAAAATGGCAGCTTCGGGGCCGGGTACTACTCAGTATACCGGAGGCGGAGACGATGGCCCTAATTCATGCGCTGGACCGTGTTCAGAGCAATGGAGTGTGTGGGAAGGAACTCCTTTTTGCCACTGATTGCAAGGAACTGGTAAGGTGGGACGTTTGATTCATCCCACCTACACTTGAATGTGCTCACCCAGGCTTAAAGAGTGTACGACCCAGAATGCGGTCACACTGGTTTTGGTGGTCAGGGGGCATAATGGAATCGACAGGAACGAAAGGGCGGACGCTTTGGCAAAAGGCGGAGCGACCAATAAGTTCGTTGGACCGGAGCCGTACACTGCGATTAGCAGAGGTACGGCGAGGGACATAGTCGAGAATTGGGTCAATTCGAGAACATCAGAAAATATGGAAGGAAGTACAACGACGCAGACAATCCAGGATGACACTGGAGCTGAGAGTAGGAAACACCAATCGAGAGGTTCTTGGCTTACGGGCGGGGAACTCTCAGGAAACTGGTGGCACTCACATCAGGGCATGGCGGCTTCAGGCATCATCTTGTGTGGATGAAAATTCTTACAGATGATACATGCGGACGCTGCCTAGAGGATGAGGAAACGGCTGCGCACATTGTATGCAAATGTCCGGCTTTGGAAAGCATACGGATGGGGGGTGACCGGGCACCGGTTCCTCGCAGATAGCCAGCTGGGAAGGATACCCTTCAAGAAGAGGCTTGAGATAACTTGAGGGACACTTCTATATTCGATGAGCATTCGGGAGACCTGAGTTGGCAAACTGAGTAGGTGTCAATCGGAGGTACGAAAAGAGGCCTAAATATGGTCTGATTCGAACATACCGCAGCCGGAGGAGGGGTTTTAGTCAGTAAGAATCTGACACGCGTCTTCGGGCGTGTCTATGCAAGATTTCCCCTCCTTCGTTAAAAAAAAAAAAAAAAAAAAAGGTGGTCGTTTAAGGTGGCTTGGGCATATGGCACGTATGCGAGGGGGAACGTATACCGTTAAAAATGTTGAACGGCAGTAAACCGGAGAAATATCGGAGTGTTGGGAAACCGGCGGGACAGAAGGGTGGAAGGAGGATATCGACGGGGATCTTGCGATCCTCTAGGTGTTTCCGGCTGGCGGTAAATAGGCCCGATTGGAGAAGACTGCTTGCTTGGAGTAGGCCAGTTAAACTAAGGGAAAGTAAGGAACTTGTCGTACATATCAAATTCGGATTCTCTCTCTCTTATCTGATCTGAATTCAACATCGTAGTTGAACAGACCGATGAAGTTGAAGCGGACCGACGTTTCGGGCTCTGGAGGGACGGACAGACTTTGACGATGAATCCATCCAAAAGGTTCGATTGTTTAGAACTAAAAAATTTAATCCGGAAGCGAAATGTTTATTTAGTTAATGATTGACCAGAAGTTCAACAAGGAGAAAACTCTTTCAATGAGGTTCACTTTTATGAAAAAAATACTTACAAAATCAATTGACTTGCATCATCTTCGGGCATCATCGAACATTTCAATAATGTTAAACATTTTTTCCAATCTAATATATGTTTTGCGGTTAAAATTGCCTGATGATAATCACCCGATCGTTCGTACATTAAACATGCATCAACAAATTTACCATTTATACGTAAATAATTTGCATACGATTGTACAATTCGTTTATATAATAATTGTTTTTGTTCGGGTGTTGATTCATTATTCAATGAAACATTTTCATTTATTATGCCGTCACCACCACCACCACCACCACCATTTACGTCTGTTGCCATCGATTCAACTTGTAATGATTTCGATTCAAATTCAAATGATGTACGTCGGTTGTTTTGTGTTGTATTGTTTATGGAAAAAGATGATGATGATGTTATTGCTGAAGTACCACCGGAACCAATTGTTAATAATTTTAATGCACGATTATATAAATTATGTTTTTCAATTAATTCCAAGCATTCATCATTTTTTGTTTCATCACATTTTACAATGTGTTCAAGGGATTTTTCGTAACGCTTCAAGTGACTATCAATTTTATATTTACGATAATTTTCATCGTATTGTTTTAAATTATTTAAAAATGGTAAATATTCTTTAGGGTCCTTTTGTGATTTCGTTGCAACAAATAAAACTAAATCAAAATTATACATTCCCAGGGCAACATTATACAATTCATTAACATCCACCAAATACAATAAATAATGTAATGCATCCACCGAACGTATTCGTTTTGATTGTTGTGGATTCATTTTTGATTCTGCAATTTGTGCGACGTCGCCGCCACCACCACCACCTTGTTCCAATTCCATTTGCCTTAAATCCCATATCAATTGCAAGGCCATTTCAAATCGTTTCCTTTTTACATAACTCGTTAAAATCGATAGAATTTTTGTGGTTGGTGTCCGTAAATAATCATCAGAGTTCATTATTAAATGACCACAAATTTCATCACAAACAATTGTGATTTTATTTTCAAACCAAAATTCATCGGGATACACGGGAATACGATCTTTATAATTGTAACTGTACATTGTCTGTGTACAATCCACATTTTGTAAATCAGTTAAAAATAAATTTAACCAATTGCCATCCGTTTGTTCAATGAACACATCAATTTCATTTAGAAATTTTATTGGATTATGATCGACCAATAAATTTAAATTTATCCGTTGTTTTCGCAATACATCGAATGCCAAACGATATTGACCATCATCCAAATACTGACCGATAATACCAATTGATAGAATACGCGGTTGTACAACCTCTAAATTACCCCTTGGCATTTGTATAATAACCTTTGAATCTTTCGGTACACAACATATTATTTTACCACCACGTTCCATACGTCGTTCGTATGATGATGCCGATGCGGATCCGGATCCGGATGTGGTTGTGAATGTTGCGGACGCTACTGCACATGGAGATGCAGACGCTGCTGTTAACATTTCATTATTATATAAATTAAAAAATTTCAATTCATTTATTGTTGTAAATACTAAATATTTTTCTGTTAAATACATTGATGTAACATCTGTTGCAATTTTTTTTTCATTTAAATACAACGATTGTTTAAATTTTAATCCAAATACTTTAAAATCATCATCCACAACATCCACAACATCCACAACATCCACATCAACATTATTACGATTATTATCCATTTTAATTGCATAAATTTGTTCACAATTTTCAGGTAATTTATTATAATAAATTGTTTTCGGATCTTTAGATATCAATCGAAAAAATTTATTCATTTTAATTTGTATACGAATTATACCACCATTTATTGTACCCAAAATAAATTCATTAGCCGTTAATTTTGTAATGGATGTAATTAAAATATGTTGATTATATTTTAATTGATCTAATCGTTTACAATTGGACAACATTTGACCATCGAAATCAATGTGTAATAATTCAATGAATGTACCAATAGACATTTGAAAATAAATTATAATCATTTGTTGATCATTTAACCAAATTGCATGTTGTAAATTATATGTTGTGGGTTGTGCATTAATTAATTTTGTATTTTGATCATCTGAATTTGAATTTGAATTTGATTCTATTACATTATCAGAAGATGATGATGATGATGATGATGAAAATAATGTAAATGAACCTAAACACTTAACATCATCCAATTTATTTTTGATTATATTCGATTGTGTTGTTGTTTGTACAAATTTACATGTATAAAATGTTAATTGATTTGTTATGTCAATGGTAAAAAATGAATTTATTGATAGTTTTTGATTGTAACATAAAAAATCCATAGAATTTATTGGATTGGGATTTGATGATGCTGATGCTGATGGTGATGGTGCCGGTGCCGTTAAAGTGAAGGCGGCCATCGGCGGTGGTATAACATTTCGACGAAAATTTGTTAATAATACATTTTTACCATCAATAACACCAACAATTGATTCATCTTCAATTGTTACGCCCTTTGAATAATTAACGGTAAAATCCAATCTATATTTGAAATAGAAATCAAAATAAATCTGAAGTTTTGAAACAAAAAACAGAAGAAAAAAAAAAACTCCTTAATTTACCGATAAAAATAATAAATTCCATTTTCTAATAAAACATGTAAAGTATTTCCTTCTGTAAAACAATTATCCCATTTCATTATACGAATATCACTTCGAAAATGTAAACATTGTTTTAAATACCAATGATAATTACATATTGTATATAAATATATATATTGATGTTGTGGTCCATTTAATTGATTTTTAACTGTTGTTTGTATTGCTAAAATTTCGGAATTACCACTCCATGATAATTGAATTACTTTTTCCTAAATAAACAAAATAATCAATGGAATAAATTTCAATTTGAATTGTTAAAATGTTGGTTTGGATTGGGCTCAATCGTATAGGGTAGGCACTGACTGGTCGCTGACCGCTGAGTGTTGCAACTGTTGAGTTCCTGATCTGCGGAGTGCTTCACGTTTACCTCCACGTGGTAACCACCGGTAACTGATGATACAATCCGTATCACACCGTAAAAAAACAAATTATGAAAGTAACAACAGTGCCTCGGACAGGACAGGAAAACGAAGGTAACGACTTAATGGCAATGGAACATGGACAATCATTTAAAACTTAATTTAATCATGGAACGTGAGAACAATACTGCGCGCGGGCGGTTTAAAAACTGATTGCCAATAAAAAAAAAGCTAAACTGTTAATATAACAGCGGCGGTCCAGGAAACATCGCAGTGGCCTGCAAAGAACATCTTATCCAGTTGTGGAATACAAATTCTACTATAGCGGTCGGTAGAAATAAAACAGGGTTATTCGGCACCGGCTTTATTGTAATGGCTTATAAAGCAATGGGAATCGATCATTTGGGGTTTCAACCCCATTGATGAAACATTGATTGTACATTACGAATAAAGGGAAAATTGTGTTTTAATGTAACACTTTTTATAAATGTTCGCATGCCCCAACAGGAAAACAAAGCGGCAGACACGAAGTATATATGTTTTACGAAAAGCTAAATCGTATTTAGCTCAATCGTAGCTCCCAGTCGTAACATTAAAATTGTGTTTTTGGTGATTTTAATGCACAGGTTGGGTAGATAAGAATTGTATATCGACCGGTAATTGGTCAACATAACCTTCATACACACTGCAATTTATTAACGGCAAGCGTTTCTAGTCGATTTCACAATATCAAACAATAACAATATAGTAGCCAGCACACGTTTCCCACAAGAACATATACACAAGGTGGAACATGGTGTTCGCCCACAAAAACAAAAACAACAAACCAAATAGACCACATACTCATTGACAGCAGTCATCATGCGTCCGACATACTGGATGTAAGGAGCTGTAGGGGGAGGACCTAACATTGATTCTGATTGATTATCACCAGTAAGAGCTTTGTTCAGATATCGTACCTTAGTGCAAATCGCCTGCAAAGTCATTGCGAGAGGATTCAATTTGGTAAATCTCTTAAAAAATGACCAACAGTAAACAGTAAAACAGTACGAAGATAAATTGGTTGGTGGAGTTAATTCACTGTTCGAACAGATGTGGATCAACAACAGCAAAACACGTGTGGAATGATATGTGGAATCGATTACGTAATTGTATGAAAATGGCGGCACATCGGAGACGGTAAAGTTGAAACCTTGGCGTTTTCAGAAATTGGTTGGTTCGATGACGAATGTAAAACGGCTCATGAAGAACCAAGAACCATTCAGCGCGTTTAAAATATCTTCAGTGTGCCACACGAACTGCCAAAACTACCGAACCAAAACCAATCCAATTGAAACGCAAGTTATTTCGAAACAAGAAAATGTGTCATGAGCAGGATATTTTGCGGGATATAGATCCGGCATGGTCCAGCATGAATGACAGTAAAAATGTGTACAGGAGAATAAGATCTGTAACTAGCGGATTTGAAGAAAACAACCCCTTCTCCTTTGTAAGGATACAAGCGGTGAAATTTTGGCGGATCAAGAAAGAACCATGGCGAGGTGGGCTGAGTATTTTAAAGATCTACTTACGCAGCAAGCAACTCAATTGGTAGAAATGCGGTGAAAACGAACAGCACGTACCAAACAGCACAACCACTACTTTCGGAACCAACATATGAGGAAAGCAGAGAAGCCATTCTGAAGCTCAATGGAATGGAAAGGCAGCTGAATCTTCACGGCGTATCTGGTGAACTCTTAAAATATGATGGGGATGTATTCTGGAATAGTATACACGAGCTAATTGTGCATGTTTATAACTATGAGGTTATACCAGAGAGGTGGAATCTTGCTGTAATTGTGCCAATACACAAGAAGGGACAGGATGGAGTGTTCCAACTATCGGAGAACTTCGTTTCTGAATGTAACATATTTAAGGCACTCGCTTATGTGTTGCATAAGCGCCTTTTACCATATGCGGAGGACGTCATTGGTGAATATCAACGTGTGGATTCCGTAATGATCGGTCAACAACAACTGATCAACTGTTCGTCATACGACAGATAATGGAAAAGTGTAGGGAGTTCAACGTAGTAACACACCACCTATTTGTTGATTTTAAGGCAACATACGACAGTGTTAATAGGGAAAAATTATGGCGCACCATTTGGGGGAACGATTTGGATTCCCACAAAAATTGATAGCCATGTCAAAACTAACACTGACACAACTCAGGGACATCTCAGGTACAAATAAGGGGTCAAATCAAATCGGATGCATTTGAAACCATTGACGGAGTACGGCAAGGGGACCCAAATTTGGCTACATTATTTTTCAACGTTATATTGGAAAAATGTATAAGGAGGACGACAACCATTTATTGAACACCAACAGCACTATTTTTACGTCATCTGCTCAATTACTCGGCCGATATGCCAATGACATTGACGTAGTGGGTAAAAATATTAGATGGGTGCCGTTAAAGAAGCATTGTCTTACTGTTGGAACGTGAAGCTTCGGAAATGGGATTAAAATGGTAAACGACGAGGAGAAAACCAAGTATTTGATGATCGCACCAACGAACAGTAGGTTTATGGCACAACATCAAAGCGTAACGTAATTGGTCAGAACAAATATGAACAGCGGCGGACAGGTTTAGCTACCTTGGAAGCAGCATAAACAGTGAAAATGATTTATAGCCGAGGAAATTCAATCCCGGATTGCTTCAAGAAACAAGGCCTTTTACGGTTTGCGAAAGATGTTCTTCTCGAAGACATTGAGTAAAACATTGAAACTAAAGTTATATTAAACACTGCGATTCGACAAATTGTCACCAATACGGTTTTGAAACGTGTTGCATGACACAGGCCAACGAACGGCGTCTTGGAGGGTTCGAAAAGAAAATACTATGCCTCATCTTTGGACCGAAAAAAAGGAAAGGAGGACTGGTGGCGTAGGCGGTTCGATTTCGAGCTATATAAATTATATACCGAACCCGACATCTCCCGGTTCATTAAGATTGGTCGCTGATGGAGGTGGTTTGGTCATATGGTACGAATGGATGGCAATCGTATACCATCAAAAATGCTGGACAGCAAACCACCGGATGGATCACGGAGTGTGGGAAGACCGCGGGGTAGGTGGAAGGGTGATGTAGAAGCGGACCTTTGGGCCCTCGGCATTTCCGGCTTTTCCGGCTGGGTAAATAGGTCCGGTTGGAGGAGGCTGCTGTTAATGGACGCCAAAACCAATTGTAAGTTGTAGGCGCGCAGAAGTAAGAAGTAAGTTGTTAAAATAATAATAATAATAATAATAATCGTACCTCATTCCATTTAAATGGTAATTCAATTTCACGATGTCTTAAACCATTTTTTTCATATAATGCAATACAATATTTATTATTATTATTATTTTTATTGTTGTTTTCAGATGGTAAAATTTGTGGTATGGCTATCCATAAACCAGATGGACGCCAACATAATGGTGATTGTAAACCAATTGATTTTTCACATGTATATTGTAATATACCAGCTTTATTATAAACTTTAAATAGACGACCATAATTTGGATTTGAATTCGGCTGATTATTAAAAAAACTTAATACAAAATATTCACAATCACCACGCCAATCAATGGTTATTTTATCTTTATCATCCAAATCGTTGAATTGTTGTCCGTCAGCCATCAGAAGATTATCATTAATTTTTTTTATAGCCGCTAATTTACCTTCAGTACCATGAAATTGTGTTTCTTTTTTACCCCAACCAACGGTAACAAATTGTTTATCACCAAATTGATTTGAATTATCATCATCACCACCACCATGATCATCATCATCATTATTATTATTATTATTAAATGATATTTCATTTATTGGATCATAACAACTATTCATTAAAACTAATTTTTTTGTTTTTGTTATAAATACAATAATTTCTTGATCGGGTGACCAAGACATTTTTTGAAGGCCACCATTACAATATGATAAAACATTTGGTGGTGACGGTGACGGTGACGGTAGCGATCCAGGAATCGATTGATCCGATAATTGACCATTACCATTTAAATTTGAAACCATAACCTCACCATTTTCGGTGGCAATACATAATTCATTATTGAATGTTAACAATTCCAAACCGATAACATTTGTATTAATTTCAAATAATTTTGTTATTTTATAACCATTATCGTCGGTATAATCAGGCGATTCCAATTTAATATCATCATCATAATTGTCATGATATTCAATTTGTTGGTAAAATTGATCGTGAGTTTCTAAAGAATAAACGTGGTTATTTTCATCACATAAAAATGACCGATTTCTTGTTGTTGTATCCAATGTTAAATGTTTAACATTTAAACAATTTGTTTGGATTTGTTTATTAAATAATTGATATAAATTTCTCATTTTTTTTTGTTTAGGTTTTTTTTTTAATTAATTAAATTTGAATTTATTTTTAATTTTAATTTTTAATTTTCGTTTTTATTTATTTTGTTGCAAACGAATTTAACTTGTTTTTTTTTTTTTACATTTTATTTATTTATTGCGGTCATGGAAGTATAATATATGGAAAAGTAAATCCCGTATACATATACGAAAATCAATGGGATAAGGATTTTTGTAAAAAATTTGACATTCTGGGTGTTTTCCATTATTTTCTCCGCATATTTTCCAATTTTTTTCCATTGCGACACCCAGAATGTCAAATTCATTTTTTTTTTTTAGATTTTTGTATGATTTTGGGGGGGGGATAATCATAATAAAAAAGTGAATTAATTTTTGATAAAAAAAAAAATTATTTTAATAAATAAAGGTGAAAAAAATCAGTTTTAATTAAAACTAAATATATTTTTGCATTTTAATTAAAAAAATTAAATTATTAAATGCGTTGTGCAATTATTTACTGTGATATTTTTTACAATAATTAGAATTAAAATTTTTCCATACATTGGTGATCTTATTTTTCTTTATGTGAATGTATTACGAAATGTTTTGTATTATGATATACCTAATTAAATGTAAAAATTAATAAAGATTAGGATTATGTAGTGATTTTTAATTATGTGTTTTGGAAAGTTTATTAAAAAGTAAATAAAAATATTTTTTTTATACAAAAAAAAAAGTTTGTTTTTGATTGTAAAATTTTTTTTGTGATATTTTTTTTTATAAAAATACAGGAGGTCGTTCGTAAATAACCACGGTAAAGTCTATAAATTTTTCGTGGATAAATACAAATTTTCAAAGTGAATAATAAAAAGTAAATGTAATAAAGAAATAAATAAAATAAAATTGAGTTTTTGAAGTAATGTAATTAAAAAAACCTATTAATTGGTGTTGTTTTTTCAATATTATGACGTCATAATGCTTAACATGAAATAATGATTTACATTGCTGTAGCAATTAACGAACACCTTCCTGTGTTAAATATAAACCAACACATTTGAAACAATTTCACGAGGCCACAAACACTATTTAAAGAATTCTACCGTGTTTCCCCTCCAATTGCTCTTCCATACATTATACTTCCATGATTGCGGTTTGGGTGGCAGCCATTTTTAAAAATGTAATAATAAAAACAACAAATAAATAATGTGTGGTTTACACAATGAAAAAGTTTTATTTGCCATTTTTTTATTAAGGCGTGGTTTTTTTTTTTTTTGCATGAGGTCCGTGGCGAACCGTCGTGGTGCGGTTAATTTTTCCTTTAAAAGGGTCCGGGATGTAAATCCGAATATGTATAAAGCGGAGGATTACATATTCGGGTTTTTATTCCGCGGATTACATTCACAATGATAAATTGAATCTATTTGTGGTGGTAAAAATAAAAAAAAATTGTTTTAAAATACAGATTAAAAACGGCGAACGAAAATCCGGTATGTAAACTTATCTTAAATCAGCGAAGAACGAAGGTGTGAGTTTTTTATTTTACATGTAAAATACAACAACAAATTTGCATGTGCGTATTTTTCACGCATGGCCGCAAGCCGGCTGCACAAGCGAAGAACGAAGGTGTGAGTTTTTTTTTTACATGTAAAATACAACAACAAATTTGCCTGCGCGTATTTTCCCCGCACTCAATAAAAAGTTAAGTTAACTTTAACTTTTTACACCTCACCTCACTAACACATTCAAATTATTCATTTTTTTATATAAATAAAATATTGTTTGTTGGTAAATCACCGATAACAAAACAACTACATACAAAAAACGTTCTCACAAAAATACCCTCGCTTGTGAATCATCTGCGGGGATATTTTAATGTTCGCACTTGACCCCGGGGATTCGTTCGGCGTTTGTGCAGCCGGCTTGTGAATCATCTGCGGAGATATTATAATGTTCGCACTTGACCCCGGGGATTCGTTCGGCGCTTGTGCAGCCGGCTTGTGAATCATCTGCGGTGATATTTTAATGTTCGCACTTGACCCCGGCAGCCGGCTTCACTTAATAAAATGTTAAATTGTCCTCGGGAATTTCGTTCTCCGCTTGTGCAGCCGGCTTAAATATACATTGCGTAAAATATCGTATAATAAAAAGAGAGAATAAATTAAGAATCGAATAATAGATGGCGGCGAATATACAAAATAAAAAAAATATGGTTGATAATTTTTTGAAAAAATTTAAACTTTGTATTCCATGGAGTTGACGCGTACAAAAATTCATTTGAAAAATAAACCACCATTAAAAAAAAACAACAAAAACATCAACACCACGATCAAATAACCAAAAAATTTTCAGTTAACGTTTTTTTTTTTAACTACTGCGCATTTCATTCGCTTATATTTTTTTTGTTATTGATATCGAAGCGTTTGTTGTTCACCTTTTTCTTTAATTAATAAATAAAATAAAATAAATTTAAAATAATTAAAAAAAAAAACATTAATTTTTTTTTTAATAAATGTGAAACTAGCTGTTTATAAATGAAACGAATAAATAAATCAATAAATAAATAAATGAAAATAAAAATTGAAAAATAATTGAATTTTTTATTTTTATTTGTGTGAGTGTGTGTTTAAAACATAATCAAACAGAAAACAAAAAAAAATCTTTTTTTTTCTTTTTATAATTGATAATTAATAAAAAAAAAAAAATGACAGCATTTTTTAAAAGTAAACTTATTAAATTAAATTCAGATGGATTAAATAATGGTCCTGAAATTGAATTTAATAAAAAAACTATAAAAATTGGTTCACACATTGGATGTGATTTTATTGTGGAAAATTTAATTGGTCTTCATTGTGCCATTGAAACGGATTCCTTTGGACGGGTAAGTAACGTATTTTTTTGAATTTTTTTTGGTGTATGTGTAAAAAACGATTTTTTTTTGTACGTTTTTTTTTTTGCAAAATATAGGTTACAATTATCAATTATGATAAACAACAACCCGTGATCGTTAATGGACAACGTATTTTTAGACGACGCCCATTACTAAACAATAGCCTTATTGAAATAAATGGTATTAAATTAAAATGGGTTGTTATACCACCAGTAACAGCAGCAGCAGCATCAGCAGCATCAGCTGCTACTGCAGCAGATCCACAATCTAAAAGTAATTTATTGATAAAAAAAAATGTACTAATTTTAAATAAAATAATTATTTTGGTTTTTTGTTACGTTTAGGTCCAACAAAAAATTTTATTATAAAACAAATGCCAAGATCGGCCCCATCAAAAATTGTAAGTGTTTTGTGTTTTTATGTCCGTTTTTTTTTTTCTGTGGTTTTTGTTGTAAAGATATTGTATTATATTATTTTATGTTATGCAGGAAAACAGGTCTGTTATGAAGAAATCGAAAAAATTAAAAAAGAATAACCGTTTTACTATGTATAAGTAAGTATCTGAATTTTATATATATATATATATATTTTCCTTAAAGCTGCCATCCATACTCCATCGTATCTATTCGCTTATTCAACTTGACTATAGCTTGATAGTTGAGTTGACCCCCCCGCTTCCTTAATCGTCTTTGCCCCAACGCTCGGACACCGAATGCCGCCTTTCCTTCCTTTCATCGGTCATACCCGCCTGTGCGAATAACTTTTCACTTAGAACTGTTGTGTTCGTTCCTCACACATGCGTTCTAAATTCGGACGCCTTAATCTGGTTAATGTCTTGTTCCTATAATAACTTGGTATCCCTGAGATCCGTATTACCATATGTTATTATATCCTTCAACGATGTATTGTTCGTTGTCGATTGTCAGGTCATGAAATCTTCCACTATGTTCATTTTCCTATGACAATCTCACAGAGCCATTCCTTGGAGTTGTGGTTCATGTACTTCATTAATGCAATGACCCCTCCCCACCTGTTCCAAGTACACGTTGGCAATAACAATATCATCATAGCAACTTCTGAAAAGGCGTCTGGTGCTTCACAATCACTGCTGCCCAGAAGTCGACAGTTTTCATATTGTATCATTTCCCACTTGTTTTATTGTTTACCGTTTTATTAATAATTAATTTTAGACTTGAAGATGGCTGCCAACAACCACCACAACAACAACAACAACAACAATCCCAAACTACAAACAAAATTACTTCATCGGCTGAAAAACTAACAACTAACGCAGTTATTGAGCATGATCAAGAAAATCTGGAGAATTGCGCAGATGCTAATCAATATGATGTTGATGATGCTGCTGCAAATTGTGAAAATGGCGTCATGGAAATTGATGAAAATAATGAAACAAAAGAAAATAATCAATCTACGATTATTGATTTATTAACCACAACAGTAATAAATTCTAACAAAAGGAACATAACCGATGATGAAACCCATCGTAAAAGAAATATATTAAAATCATTAAATATGTCCGGACCATTAATTGTAACGTGTACACCAAAATCACGTATTAATTCATTTCACAAATCATCTAAATTAAATAATACAAATAATGATTTACTGATAAATTTATCGTCGTCGTCGTCCTATGATAACAATTCGATAACGGCAATTAATAAAAAAACACCAATTGCATGTAAAAGTATGTATTTAATTGATTTAACAACATCAACACCAACGCTAACGGGAACACCAAAGCCGATACCGTCATCATCATTATTTAATAAAAGTCTAACAACAACACCACCGCAACACCACAAATCTTTTATTGGTCAAAAACAACAACAACCATTACAACAACAACCACAACGTTCACAATCAACGGTTAAAAAATCAAATCAAACATTATTAAAATCGGCATTAAAAAATTCCACAACAACAAAAATCATCTTATCATCAAAATCAAATAATATAAAATCAAAATTATTCAATTCAATCAATCATCAAAATCAATCAAAATCACAATCACCAGCATCATCATCATCATCTGCATCACCAATAAAACGTTTATCAATTTCAAATAGTTGTAATTTTAATATTACCAGCAATTCGAAACGTAATACAATTGAAAAAGATTTAATAAATAATGAACTGAAAATGACACCATCATCAGCAATAAAAGGTATTGAACCAATACAACAACAACAACAACAACAAATAACACCAAAATCATTAGAAAATTCTGATGTTCAATTGAATGATTTTAAAACATGTCGTAAATTTGATGATGACGAACCATCCCATTTAAATCAAACAATTACCATTGATGATACTGTTTGTGATGATGATGATAATGTTGATGATGATAATAATAAAAGTAATAGTGTTATTAATGTAATAGATGATGATGATGATGATGATGATGATGATGATGATGATGATGATGAAAACGATGACAATTTTAAAAATATAGCATTAAAAAAACAATCATTGAATGTTAGTGGAATTTCAATTTTAAATAAAACATATGAAATATCATCCGATGATGATGATGATGATGATGATAAAAATAATAATGATAATGATGATGATACATTAACATCACTGTTAAATAAATCTGATAATATAAATCATGATTCATCATCATTAACATATTTAACATCAAATGAAGAAACTGTTGATGTTGAACAAATGACAAATAATAATCTTGTAACATTAACAACACCTTCTAAAGAGGAGGAGTCGTCAACAACAACCAAACAACCAATAAATGATGATTCTACAATTGGCAAATCCACAAACGATAAAAAACTATCATTTGATTTTATAAAAGAATTTGAAAATTTACCAAAAACTAATGACAGTTATAGTTTTGCTGCTTCTGCTGCTGCTGCTGCTGTTGCTGATCCAAGAAGTAAACAATTACAAAAGACTCCAATTCCAACACCACGTAAATTATTTGTAGAAAAATCAATGCAACCAAAGTCATTTAATTTAAATACGTCAACGCCAAAACTGGTGTCAATGTCAAAGAATAACAATGGTAATGGTAATGTGATCAACGTGACCAATGAACGGGAATCATCACCATTCAAGCATCAAAAATCATTTAATTTTGATTTATCACAAAATTTATTTGGTAAAATTTTTGAAACACCCAAAAAACAATCATCAACCATTCATAATAATAATAATAATTATAATGATCAACATCAAGATGATGAAGTGGTTAAAATTCAAGATGAAGATGTTAAAATTCAAGATGAAAATGTTAAGGCAATAATTAATGAAAAAATGAGTCTAGTAGAGGAAAAAGAAATTCAATTACAACCATCATTTAATGATGAATTACACCATAAAGAAATAAATTGTACTTCTTCCATCACTTCATCATCACCATCACCGAAAATCACTTCAATGAATATGACACAGTCGGCCGATTCGGCTAAATCACCTTCATCATCCCCATGCCCAACATCATCAGCAGCAGTTGTCGCTGTATTACCAACATCACCATCACCAATACCACCACCACCAGAATCAGATTTAATTGAAAATGATAATTCAATGATCATTTTTGAAACTCAACAGAGTCAAAATGATCAAGATGAATTTGTTAATGATCAAAATCAATATGATTTTGTTGTCGATCAAAATCAATATGATGATGATACGGAACAAAGTCCAATTTTTTCACCAATTAAAATTTCCGATAAAACAATAAAAACATATGATATTTTATCAACAATATTTAAAAATACAAATATTGGATCGATGTCTTCATCCATAAATGATCGTATCCCGAATGGGATAGCCGCCAACGACATCGACCCAAATATAAATAATTCAATGTTCAATGATGAAAATACATCAATGAAATTTATTCAAGAAATTGGTATTCAAGAAAATCAACGGTCATCTTCTTCAACCGAAATGTTAACGAATAATAATAATAATAATAATGATAACGATGAGGATGATCAGGATGAGAATGATAATTCATTTGAATGCGATGAGAATCAAATGGTTAAGAATTTACAATTATCAATATCTTCAACGGATATCTCAACATCATTATCACGATCACAAGCCGAACCACAATCCGACTTGGAAATTGAACAAGAATTATTAGAACAAAAACAGCCCCATCAGCAGCAAACAGAACAAGAACAAGAACTAGCAGAACAACAACAATCGGAAGAAATTGAACGTCAACGGTCAACAGATCCATTAGAAAGCATTCATAAACGTTTTTCATCGATAAAAGCACGTAAAGGTATTCATGATCAAATCGCAAACGTAAATGAACATTTAATCGAATTAAATCCAATTAAATTGGATGTTGTTGATCAAAAATCAACAACAACAACAACAACAACCATAAATGAATTGAATGTTAGCATCACAACAACAACAACAACAACAAATAAAACATCCATCAATCATGATAATGATGATGATGATGATATTGACTTGAAAATGAACTCAACGGCAACGGCCGTTAATAATGAAAATTCAACAGATAACATTCATTTAATTCAAACAACACCAGAAAAATCAATTACTTTCGATTCGGATTCAAATCAAAACCATGATGACGAATCCGAATCCAATAAAAGTCAAAATCCAAATCAATCATCACAATTGGAAATATTTGAAACTCAATTTAATGATTTTGAAAAATCAATTGATAAAAAATCAATTGATAAAAAATCAATTGATCAGCAAAACAATTCCAAATACATTTCAGAAACACAAAGCGAATCGGTTGATGTTTCTTTGGATTGTACGAATTCAAATGATGATAATGATGAAAATAAATCAAATCAAATGGACGGTGAATCCAATCAAAATCAATCACAATTGGAATTGGTGATTCCCGAAACGCAATTTAATGTTCTGGATGGTAATGAATCAATTGATCAGCAGAACAATTTCAGAAATGATTCAGAAACACATAACAACGATTCAGTTGACATTTCTATGGAAATCCCGAACTCAAATGATGATGAAAGTAGATCCAATCAAATGGACGGCGAATTGTCAAGTCAAACGGAATCTGAAAATCTCTTAAAAACACCGCCATCATCTCGTAATAGTTTGATTAAAGCAGAATCAACGAAAAAGACAGCTGATAATAAAATTAGTTTATCTAATACTAAATCAACGGCATCTGAATCAGAATCAAAGACAGAAGAAAATTCATCAATGAATGTTGAAAAAATTCAGCAACAAAAAACAATGACAAATGAATTATCATCTTCATTATCTTCAACATCATCTTCATCATCTTCAACATCATCTTCATCATCATCATCTACAGTAGGACAAGGACAACAACAACAGGAGGATGGACGATCCATTAGTTTAATTACAAAACGTCGTTCAAGTTTACGTCTTTCACAAACAGGAATCGATCAACAACAACAACATCACCCATTTAAAGATTGTCGAACTTGTGATGATTACAGTAAAAATCATTCACGAACACGTAGTACATCTACGTCTGGCGTAATTGGCCAAAGGAGTCGTAGTTTAACAACACCACGAATTAATAGTCCAATGGTAAAATCTAAAATGAATTTATCATTACAACGTAATCGACATAAATCAATTTTTAAGGATTCAATCCGTAATGATGCAGATGTGAATGAAAAAGAAGAAGAAGAAGAAAAAGAAGCAGAAGCAGAACATTCAATTATGAATAGTAATAATAAAACAGTACGTAAAATTGATTTTACAAAACTGTTGGAAGATATAAATGAAGAGAATATTATTAAAAATGATCAGGATCAGGATGATGATGATGAAGACATTGTCCAATCCCAATCTCAATCCCAATCATCATCATTAATTTCAATTTCAAATGGTAACCATTTAATTAAACAACAATTTAGTCCAAAAAATGAATCAAATAATTTCGATGGTGTTCGAGAATTAATGAAAACTCCATCCGCAATCCATAAACCACAAGCTGATAATTGTCTAAGTGGAAATGTTAAAGGTGTAAAAAAATTATTTATTGGTCAACAATCAAATGAATTGGAAGATTTACGTGGTGTTAAAGAATTAATGAAAACACCATCCGTTAAAGTAAATAACAACAACATTACATTCAGTGGTTTGGATAGAATATTTAATAATACTGACGTTGATGATGATGATGATCAAGTTGATGAGGTTCAACAATCCTCAATTCAGGATGATCGGCAATCGACAATGGAAGTTAAACAACAACCAGAACCAGAACCAGAACAACAAACACCAAATAATAAAATTAATAAATCATCTGATGAATTATTTGATGAATTCATTGGCGGTGGTAGTAAATCAACAATTCATAAAACATATTCACGTAAAATTGCCAGTCATCAATCACCAATTAAAATATTAAAACGTATGGAATTTTCACCAATAAAAACTCCATCGAAATCAATTCCAAATCGAATTGTTGAATCAATTCAAATTCAAAATGGAAATGGAATTGAGTCATCACCATTAAAATCATCACAATCAAAAGCGTCATCATCAAAAGCCTCATCATCAACATCATCCGATAAGAATCAATTGGAATCTTCTGGATTCTTATTGAAAAATGATATTGAAAATGATGTTTTTGAATCGCCTTCAAATATGAATAATAATAAATCAACAATAAAAAATCGTACAACAAAAGACACTTCGACACCAACAAAACAATTAAAAAAAATAATTGTTTTGTCTTCAAAGAAACGAACCCGAAATTTTGACAAATCAATTTCAGAAGATATTGCACAAATAAATCCTGATAAATTGGTTACGGAAGAAGAGGATCAACAACTAAACAATGTAAAAACGTCATCCAACAATCAGGAAATTTCCCATAAGGAATCATCTGAAATTGAACAAAATTCTGAAAGTAATCAATCGTTAAAGGAAGAGCAAGAACAATTACATGATTTACAAACGTCAGCCGGTAATAAAACGTCATCTGTTAATAAAACGCCATCTACCAATGAGGAAATTCCCCATAAGGAATCAGAAGAAATTGAACAAATTCCCGTTAAATCTGTAACGGAAGAAGTGCAAGAATTACACGATGTAAAAACGTCGTCCAACAATCAGGAAATTCCCAAGGAATCAGAAGAAATTCACCAGAAATCAGAAGAAATTCCTCAGAAATTAGAAGAAATTCATCAGAAATTAGAAGAAATTCATCAGAAATCCGAAGAAATTTCTCAGAAATCAAAAGAAATTCTCCAGAAATCAGAAGAAATTCCACAGAAATCAGAAGAAATTCGCCAGAAATCCGAAGAAATTCCACAGAAATCAAAAGAAATTCCCCAGAAATCAGAGGCAATTAAACAAAATTCAATGAAAGACTCAAAAGCGGATCAAATCGAAATTGCCGTGACAAAAACACCAAAATTACAATCACGTAAAAGAAATCCTACTGCTAGTAGGATCATAAAACAAGCAAACGTTGAAGAGGATAACGAAGCGGATGATGTTGATGAAAAATCATTAAAACGTAGCCAAACGAAACAAATTTCTACTACAAAAAGAACTGCAAAATTAACAAGAAAAAGTAAATTACAAGAAAATCAAGAACCAGTAGAAGAAGCAGAAGTAGAAGTAGCAGAAGAGGATAATGAAAATGAATTGTTGAATGTAGCCACCGTTGTCGTCGCCGCATCCTCACCATCACCAACATCGCCAACATCGCCAACATCGCCAACATCACCTTCACCTTCGTTATTAAATCAACAATCTTCAATGGAAATTATTATTGCTAAAGAAGATATTAATTTGGTAACGGTAGAAGAGAAACAATTAAATGATTTACAAGCAGATGGTGAAATCCCCAAGGAATCAGAAGAAATTAAACAAAATTCAAATTCAATGAGAAACTCCCCCCCAAAACCGTATGAAATCGAAATTCCTGTAACAAAAACACCGAAATTCGAATCACGTAAAAGAAATCCACCAAGAGTAATGAAACCAAAAGATTTTGCTGAAGCGGATGTTGATGGGAAATCAAAAGACAGTCAAACGAAACAAATTTCAACAAGAAAGAGAAGTAAATTACCGGAAAATAATGAACCAGAAGAAGATAATGTAAAGGAATTGTTGACAGTGGTCACCGTCGCAACACCTCCATCAACATTAAATCAACAACAACAACAGCAAAATTCCTTAAAGAAAATTATTGCTATGAAAGAGATTAAACAAAATTCTAATAACTCGGTAACGGAAGAAGTCAAAAAACAATTAAAAGATGTCAATGAAATCATCCATCAGGAATCAAAAGAAATTAAACAAAATTCAATGAGAGATTCTCCCGCAAAACCCGATGAAATCGAAACAAAAACACCGAAATTCGAATCACGTAAAAGAAATCCTGCTAGAGTCGTAAAACCAAAAGATGCGGATGTTGAAGTGGATGTTGAAGCGGACAAATCAAAAGACAACCAAACAAAACAAATTTCTACTCCAAGAAGGATGCAAAGAGGACGGCAAAAGAAAATTAAATTACAAGAAAATCATGAACCAGAAGAAGACGGGGGTAACGAAAAGGAATTGTTGGCATCCGCCGCCGCTGCATCATCACCTTCATCAACATTAAATCAAAAACAATCGTCAATAGAAATCAATGCTGCTGCTGCTGCTGTTATGGAAGTGGACAATCAAAATCAAAATCAAAAGAGAAAGGCCCCCAAATCCAAAAATAATTTACAATTAATAAATCAACAAAATGTTGATGAAGAAGAAAATTTAGAAGATTCTCAGAAGCAGAAAAAATTCAAAATTGCCAATAAACAAAACACCACCACGCCGACCATTGAAGAAATCCATGAAAATCCAATCATCCATCAAAATGAAAAAGAAATCAAAACAACAAGAAATAATAAAATAAAATCGATGAATTCCAACAGTTCTGAATCGAAACGTAACTTAACAAGTAAATCACCATCAAAACAAAAAATTGATGATCAATCAATTGAAAAGGAAAGTTCAACACCACAAGCGACTGCGACTGCGACTGCCACTGGAGTAGTCGCTGCCAAACGCTTACGTAGACTTTATTCCATTGATTATCATAATAAAGTTGTTATGTCAGATGTTAATAAATCATTGACGGATAAAAATCCAACATCTTCATCATCGTCATCATCGTCGATTCAAATAAATCGTAATAGTGACGATCATCATCAAATTATTGAGGAAAATTTTGATATTTCATCATCACCACGTACATTAACAAAAAGTATTAATAAAGCATTACGAAAACGTAATCAACCGTTAATGTTCATTGATGACGATGAAATATCTGCAGCAGTGGCAAATAACAAAACCAAAGAAGTTGACAAAAATAAAATAGAAGAAATTGGTAAAAAAAATCCACCAAAACCAAAACGTGGACGACCCGCCGAAACAAAACGAAAACAACAATTGCCACCATTAATCATCGATGATGATGATGATGATGATGATGATAATGATGATAATGATAATGAAAAGGATGTTGACGTTGATGATGATGATGAAAAAAATCAATCCAATCGACCACAATCAAGACAATCAAAACGAATACGTGCGTTAAAAGAAAATATTATCAATAATACTAGTGAAATGGAAGAGGAGACGGCTCCAGCGACGGAAGTGATTTTAAAAAATCAATCTGAAGATAATAAAATTGTTGAACAATCTATAAAAGAACAATCGCCTTTGACCACTCGCAAACGACGTGGTGGTAAAACAAAACCAATCGCAGTGGATGTCGATGAAATACAAATAAAAAAAATACGTTCAAGTAAGGACGCACCCAACAGGGAACAATCGTCCATTTCAATTGAAAAGGAAATTGAACAATTAGTTGAAGTCGCAACAGAAACAATAACTCCACAATTACCATTAAGAAAAACTCGTGGACGACCTGTTCGGGGGGCTGCTGCTGCTGCCGTTGCTGCTGCCGCTGCTGCTGCTGCTGCTGCTGCTGTTCCTGTTCCTATTTCCATCATCACAACAGAAACTAATTCTTCAAAAACAACCGATGATAAAGTAAAAAAAACAATTTTACGTAGACGTTCAAAATCATTAAGTGATTTAATAATGATGACAGATGAAAAACCATCGAAAATCAAATTAAATGCAATTGCTGAAGAAAATTCAATAGAGCAGGAGGAGGTGGAGGAGGAGGTGGAGGATCAAACCACCGTCGAATCAAAGAAATCAAAAACAAATAAAAAAACAGCAGTAAAAAAAAATAAAATTGTTAAAGGACTTAAATCGGTTTCGGAAGATAAAGTAGCAGAAGAATTGGATTCTGTAACAGAACAATCACCACAATTACCATCACCACCACCAAAACCATTAAAACGTACATTAAGAGGTCGTGCTCAATCAACGACTTCGATTGCCTCAAGTACGGCGGTCGTCGATGTCATCGATGATGATAATGATGATGAAAAAATTATAGCTAATAAAAAACCAAGAACGACTCGTAAAGGTACAAAAAAGCAACAAACAGAAATCATAAAATCCCCAACGATTATTGAAACAAACTCAATGGAAATTGGAAATACACCGTCAATTGAGGAGAGTCCGGAGCCGGAGCCTGCACCTGCACCTGCACCGAAAGATAAAATTTTAATGGATAAAAAATCAATGAAAAAAAAACCAATTATTAAAAAACAAACAAGTCGTGGAAAGCAAAAAGTGGAGGAAAAACGACAATCATCACCAGAACCTCAAGAACCTTCGACGGCACCATCACAAATTGAAGACGAAAATGAATCGAATGCGTCAACAGCAACGACAACGACAACGGCAACAACCCGTCGGACAAGACAGAAAAAACAACAAACAACAGAATTATCATCGTCGACGACGTCATCGTCGTTATCGTTACAGTCACCACCAACAACACGTTCAACAAGATCACGTAAAGTTAAGATATAGTTTTTGTTTTTTTTTTTTTTAAAGAGAGTTTGTGTGCGTGTGTTTTTTTTTTTGCTCTTTACTATTATATTATTATTATTATTTTTTTTTTTTAAATAAACCACATTTATTAATAATATATTTGTTTTTAAAAACCTTTTTCTATTTCTCTCCTTTTTCATCGATTGATTTCTAAAACGACTTATGGATTGAAATCTCTCTCTCTCTCTCTCTCTCTCGCTCTGTAAATCGTAGCAAAAAAAAATATTTAAAAAACAAAGGAACTTATTTACGGATGGGTAGTATTTTGTACAGGGTGTTTTATGTTTTAGTTTCTTTATCAGAAACTGATATTTTGGAAAAAGAACTATACAAATTTTATAGGCCATTGAATGGGGATGTCTCTCTCTAGCCTTATCATCATACCAAGAGGCTTCTCGGCCGACGTCATGAAAGGGAATTACAGATTCCCGGCTTTGTCAGTTCAGCAAGCACTGTTATTTTTAAGGGATGCTTCATTTTAACCTTTTGTCTAGAGACTATAGAGGATAGAGACTAGAGAGTCTATAGAGCAGATGAGCGTCTATAGACCATTACAGAGCGTCTATAGACCATTACAGAGCGTCTATAGACCATTACAGAGCGTCTATAGACCATTACAGAGCGTCTATAGACCATTACAGAGCGTCTATAGACCATTACAGAGCGTCTATAGACCATTACAGAGCGTCTATAGACCATTACAGAGCGTCTATAGACCATTACAGAGCGTCTATAGACCATTACAGAGCGTCTATAGACCATTACAGAGCGTCTATAGACCATTACAGAGCGTCTATAGACCATTACAGAGCGTCTATAGACCATTACAGAGCGTCTATAGACCATTACAGAGCGTCTATAGACCATTACAGAGCGTCTATAGACCATTACAGAGCGTCTATAGACCATTACAGAGCGTCTATAGACCATTACAGAGCGTCTATAGACCATTACAGAGCGTCTATAGACCATTACAGAGCGTCTATAGACCATTACAGAGCGTCTATAGACCATTACAGAGCGTCTATAGACCATTACAGAGCGTCTATAGACCATTACAGAGCGTCTATAGACCATTACAGAGCGTCTATAGACCATTACAGAGCGTCTATAGACCATTACAGAGCGTCTATAGACCATTACAGAGCGTCTATAGACCATTACAGAGCGTCTATAGACCATTACAGAGCGTCTATAGACCATTACAGAGCGTCTATAGACCATTACAGAGCGTCTATAGACCATTACAGAGCGTCTATAGACCATTACAGAGCGTCTATAGACCATTACAGAGCGTCTATAGACCATTACAGAGCGTCTATAGACCATTACAGAGCGTCTATAGACCATTACAGAGCGTCTATAGACCAGACGGTCTTTATACTATAGTCCAGACGGTCTTTAGACTATGTTCCAGGCAGTCTTTGGACTATGTTTCAGGCAGTCTTTAGACTACGGTTCAGGCAGTCTTTAGACTATAGTCCAGGCAGTCTTTAGGCTATAGAGTCCAAAGACTTGAGAGTCTGGAAACTAGAGACTAGAGTCTGGAAACTACAAACTAGAGTCTAGAGAGTCTAGGGACCAGAGAGTCTCGAGACAAATAAATAAGATCACAGGACGGAATCAAACCGCAAACCTCAAAGTCTCAAAGTTTTTCATTTCATTTTTCCATCCATGATTCAAGTATAATTTCACCTTTAAGATTTAGACGACCTCAATTTTCAATCTCCTTTTTTCTTTCAGTTTCAGAAACCTTCACCTTCAACCTTAATTTGCGCAGGAGCGGTACAAAATTAAATAATAACCACAAAAATCCATTTAACTTTATTATTTTTTTTATTTTTTTAATGCGTTGTATAAATTAATTAATTTTTTTTTGGCGAATATAATTTTTTTTTATGTTATTTTTAATATAAAAAAAAAAAGATAAAAATTACTTAAAAAAATTAAATTTAATCTAAAAATCTTTGGTGTTACTTTAAAAAACTACAAAATGCCCAAAAAAAAAAAATACCATCCGGATCAGATCCATCAGAGATTAAAATAAAAAGATCTGCATCGCTTTCTAATCTAATTCTAATTCTAAAATTGTGTGTGTGTGTGTGTAATCAATTTACAAAACAAAAAAAAAATCTTGTAATTAATTCTGTGTCGTTTGAGCGCATGTGCGCGATTCTTAACTTATAATAATAATAATAATTAATTAATATTATTAAAAATACTAAAAAAAAATTATAAAAACATTTGTTGTTTAAAAACATTTCTAGAAAACAAAAAAACATTTTCGTCGAGATTTTCTGCCTATATTCGAAAAGAAAAAAAAAACAAATAAAGCAATTTCCAAGAATCTAACCCCTCTGAAACCTCTTCACTTATTCGATATTGGGAATATTCTGAATTTGAATATTCTGATTTTGATGTCAAACCAACCCCATCATGCATCGATTGTTTGACTAAACTCCTTCAATTTGTTAAGTTTCCCATTAAAAATCGCTAAAAAGATCACTTAAAAAATAGTCTTATTACAAAATCGTTCTCTTTAAAAACTGTTAACTTAAAACTTTCATCCAAAACTACTCGCTTAAACGATCGAGAAAACGTTCCCATTGAAATCTATCCCATTGGAAACGTTCCCAAATGAAATCTATTCCATTGGAAACGTTCCCAATGAAATCTATCCCATTGGAAACGTTCCAAAATGAAATCTATCCCATTGGAAACGTTCCCAAATGAAATCTATCACATAGGAAACGTTCCCAATGAAATCTATCACATTAGAAACGTTCCTAATGAAAACGTTGGCCTTGGAAACGTTCCCAATGAAATCTATCCCGTTGGAAACGTTCCCAAATGAAATCTATCCCGTTGGAAACGTTCCAAAATGAAATCTATCCCATTGGAAACGTTCCCAAATGAAATCTATCCCGTTGGAAACGTACCCAAATGAAATCTATCCCATTAGAAACGTTCCCAAATGAAATCTATCCCGTTGGAAACGTTCCAAAATGAAATCTATCCCATTGGAAACGTTCCCAAATGAAATCTATCCCGTTGGAAACGTTCCAAAATGAAATCTATCCCATTGGAAACGTTCCCAAATGAAATCTATCCCGTTGGAAACGTACCCAAATGAAATCTATCCCATTAGAAACGTTCCCAAATGAAATCTATCCCGTTGGAAACGTTCCAAAATGAAATCTATCCCATTGGAAACGTTCCCAAATGAAATCTATCCCGTTGGAAACGTTCCAAAATGAAATCTATCCCATTGGAAACGTTCCCAAATGAAATCTATCCCGTTGGAAACGTTCCCAAATGAAATCTACCCCATTGGAAATGTTCCGAATGAAAACATCCCCGTTTGGAAAACTTTTCCGTTCAAAAACTTTTCCCTTTGAAAACGTTCCATTTTAAAACGTACCCGCCGTTTCAAAAACGTTCACCAGAGTTTAAATTCAATAGCAATCACAATCAATAGCAAAAAAAAAATCGCAGACTTCTATAACTAACCGGCCACCGGCCACCTAACGCAGTGAATGGAATTTAAACGAAATCTGGTTCGCAAAAAGGTCTAAAAGGCGGGGTTTTTTTTTTCTCCCCCAAAACATTTGCTAAATAAATTCGCAGAATCTCACAAAAGAAAGACAAAGAAGAAACAAACAAAAAAAAAAACAAAAATGTTTCCCAATTGATTAGCCTAACTATAGAATTGAAACACCTGCTATGGAGACTGTGGAGACTATATGAACAAAATTGTGGTGAATTAATTATCTATGTCTAAAGGAATCTAAAGGGTGTGATATGTCTAATAGATAAAAATTGCCACAAAATTTTGGAATCTTGGGTTCGAATCCTTTAAATATGTTTTATATTTTTCAGTTAATTTCGAATCGGAATTATGGACTTGCAGAGAAGAGTTGCATATTTGAGATACTGCATAAAGGGCATCTGGTTCACAATCAATCGAAGGAGGCGGTTTTAGTCAGTACAAATCTGACAATACCTTTAGGGTGTCCTTATGTAAGATTTTAGCCTCTTTCGTTAAAAAAAAAACTAGGATAATATAGGATAAAATTCCATGTTATTCAAGCAACTGGTTGAAGACAAATGGATCCCCATACACTTACACTTAGAAAAACCACCGCCAAATATGGAATAGAATGAACAAATATCGGGGGGTATATTCTCCATCACCTTACCAGCATTAGCTGTACCTTTCCATTCCCATTTTCTTTCAGGCGGTAGAAGAAATATACAAATTCTGCATAGTAATTCTGCAATCTGCTATCCGCTTGTTATGCTATGATTCTTCCCGGATCAAGTGGAGCAAGTCGTAATGGGAAATGAATCAATGCCTGGTGAATACAGTGTGAGATAGGGAATTCCATTTAAAGCGGCCCCCCTGGCGAAGTTTCCTTGATGACTCTGTCAATGAAGCATGTTTTGCAACGAGGATTGTCATATGTTGATTGAAACTCTTTTTTTTTTATGTGTTTTGTTTGAGTGCTTTAATTCATCATAAGTTAAGTTATAATATTGAACATTCTTCATTTGGAGGGAACATTCTCCATTTGGAGGGTCGTTAAGCGGGTGCTGCAAAGTAACTCATACGAATTATGAACTGATTTCATGTACAGATGCACGAAATCTATTCCTGTCATGAATATTCTTAAATTTTTGAATGGAACTTGATTACTTAAACCGTAAAATTAAAACCCAATCAAACATTTTTTTGTGTTTTTTTTTGTTCTCGTAGTGTTCATGCGGCATCTGACTGGAATCAAATGCCGCAGATTTGATGATGCTTCGTTGGGCTCGCCCGTTATGCAATTACAAAAATGAAGAAGAATTTCGTAAAAGTTTAGTTAGAACACATTGAACATATCCAAGAGGAGACCCCGAAGATGATCAATAGAGAGAAAGATTAAGATTTTTTTGTAGACAGATTTGTACAGATTTCTACAGATTTGTTGGAGGATAGATAGTTAGAATACATTGAATAGTGGTTGGTTTTACCATTTAGACTTTTAGAGACTTTTTATGCCACTTTTGAGACGCGTTTTTTTTTAGTAATGTAAGAGCCGTTACTGATATATAAATTCAACAGTATTAAAAGCATCCGATCCCGCAACCTCATCGATCCTAATCGCGCTGCTATAACAAAAAAACTATAACAATTTGACAATCTGACATCCGGTAAAAAAAATAAAAATATTTCCCAATATCGAATCAAAAACAAGAATTGGATATTCTTGACAAACATCCATCATAAACCGCGCGCGTCTTCATAAATAAAAATAAAAATAAATAAATTTATGCAAAAAACACGAACATTTAAAAAAAAGAAAAAGAAACTCCTCCTCCCATCCTATACGATAATAATACTCTATAAATATATATATCTTTCTGTCGGATTCTCTAACCATAAAAGCATTCCTTTCGTTTTTGCTCCCCCCTTTCCATCCATCCATCCATCCATCCTACTCTAAACTGTTTTCTTATATAATAAACATTGCGGTTCCGATCTTAATGAATCCGTAATGTATTGCACTTTGATGACCTTTTGAAAGTAACGTTTTTCATTTGGTGAATTCACCGAATAGACAATCGGTCGAATACCAACATTTTTCCATTGATTTGCCAAATGCCTGTGAAATTAGTGCGGGAAGAGAGAAAACAACAATAATAATAATAATAATAAAAATAGATTACGAACATTTAAATCTATTATAGAAATTCACTTACACATTCATTTCTTCTTTATTTATAAATACCAGACTGATTCCAATTGCCGGTGCAATAATCGTTCGTAATAATGCAAAATAAATTGATTGTAAAAGCGCGGACATTCGTAACAATTTCGTAAACAAATTATTAATATAATTGCTGGTGCCGCTGCCGGCGCCGGAAGATAACAACGATGATGATGATGATGATGAAGATGAAGATCCAGATGATGAAGCACTTTCAATCCATAAACCACAAATTAATTCTGGACAACATTTTCGTAACTGAAAAATTTGAAAAAAAAACATGATTTGATTGATAAAAAACATAAAAAACATGAAATTCTTAAGAAATTCTCAATTCTGATCAACTCCGGCCAAGGAAACCTCATCCAATATTTAACAGAGATCATCGTGGAAGGCATTTTAAAACACCTGGCAGCAATTTCAAAACGATTGTGTAACGAATTTTCAAGATATCGCACTCTGAAATTGATTTTTTAGTAAAATTTTCCATATAAAAAACATGAAATTCTCAATTCTGGGCAAGTCCGGCCAAGGAAACCTCATCCAATATTTAACAGAGATCCTCTGGAATGCATTTTAAAACACCTGGCAGCAATTCGAAAAACGATTATCTAACGAATTTTCAAGATATCGCACTCTGAAATTGATTTTTGGTAAAATTTTCCATATAAAAAATATGAAATATTCATTGGCCCCCTGGTCACCGGGAACCTGCTGGTCACCAATTGAATGATGGATATGAACTCCTATGGGATTCGAAATAATTTGCCAATGGTCCAGTGTCTCAGATACCTCTTTAATGGCTTTACATTCACATAGATTATGCTCGGCAGTTTCCTTCATTCCTCCATTTGGCACAGCCTTCAAGTATTACGTTCTTTACTGTATTTTCATAGCATATGTAAATGGGCACTGCAGAAAATTTTAGCGGCGCCTAACGCCACTTAACAATATCCCGATCACTTAGTGGCAAGCGTTCATTTAGTGTTTAGGCTGAGAATTTGTGTTTCGTCAGCCCTTTTCCGAAAGGAAAGATTTTCCCGAGTGTCTACAGCCCACGGTGTCATTTCAGGGATGTTTCTCGGGGACTCAGCGGAGCAGAGCAGCCCAACTAGTTTCGACTATATTTCTCAGGAGTTGTTTAGTTGCCGCTTTGCTGTTTGATATGATATAAATTTGATGGTATATAAACCGCTTATCCCTAAGCCATCTGACGCAAAGTTCTATGAATTTCAGCCTTCAGAAAACCGTGCTGTAGCAATCCAGGGGGAGCCCGAATATAGATCGGTTTTTAATCCATCCAAATAAAATACATTACAGTACGTTTCTTAAACTTAATTTTCCGTTTTCCGTCCACGGTTGCCTTTAGTTTTAGTAGGAAACACAACCAAAAAAAAAGTTAAACCCTCAAACTTGAGAGTAATTTCACATACGTCTGAGGAGATTAGTTCCCTTTCAGTATGAGGTAAATTCGTACATGTGCGAGATTACCTTACACAGAGAATAGATTTGGGATTCTATCCTCATACATTCCCAAACATTAAAAATCACACTTACTTGATAAATAACAATCGGTGATGTACAACAAATAACGAAACGTTTTGTCAACATTTCATTTTTTCCAATGATTTCCTTTAATTTTTCAATACATTTTGAATTATTAACGGATGTGGCGGCAACCAATAAAAATATATTAACATCATTCATTGGTAAACTGTCCAATAATGTCATAAGATTTGCTAAACTTAATATTTTCTCTGGTTGATATTGATTTCTATATAAAAAAAAAAAAATAATTAAAAAATGTACCTCAATTTATTTGGGTGTGGTAAGCAAAAACAAAACAAAAACGCAATTTACCCCAATGGATGTTGTTCCGATATATTAATATTTTGTAATGAATTAAATGTAACGCTATGCAATCCATTCAATTGAATTCCAGCCTTTTCAACGGTTGTCTTATGACAAATAACCAATTCATTACATTTCGTTAACGCCAAATCCAATAGAATATTTTTACAATTTTGTCCAACGCATTTTTTAATTGCAGTTACAGAATTTTCGGGGGCATCAAATGATCCACCACGATTGGCAATTGGCCAATATAAATAATTTTTAGTTGTATTACGATCGGTTCCGGTACTATTGATGTTATCAACATTATCATTGGTCGTCGTTGCGGTTGATGTTAAATTATTACTTCCTGTGATGATATCACCATCACCATCAACATCATATTCGTGTTCATCAAAAAAATGTTTACAATTTATTGATGGTGGTTTTAATTTATAAAATTTTGATAGTATACAAATAATAATAAATATTAATGTAAACCAGGGAATTCCAGCACTGGCCAAGGTACAACAAATCCATAATACATTTATCAGAAATGTTACAAAAGTTGTCATAAAACATAAAAATTTATAAATCATTTTAAAAAAATTTATAATAAAATGAAAATTCATCAAAAAATACTAAAAAAAAAAAAAAAAAAAACACGGTTTCCGCTTCCCCCTCGCTTCTTTTCAATTCAAATTTAACATTATCAATTAATTAATTAATTAATTAATTTATTTATTAAAATTAATTGAAAAATTTCGATCGAAATTATTATTTTTTTTTTTTATAAAACAAATTAAAATTATCAAAACAACAAATAAAATGCAGCCATTTTGAAAAAAAAAAAAAATATTCACCTTTTTTAAAATCATTTGTGACTTATTCACAATGGCAAAAAAAAAATATATATTTAAAAAACCCGGACCCGGTGTAAGGTTCCATCCGGTGTAATGTTAAAAAAAATTATATTAACAGACCGTTATTTAAAAATATTTTAATTAAAAACAATAATAAATAAAGGCCACACAAATCGGTTTTTTGTCGCTTGTGAATCCACCGTCTTTTTTTTTTTTTTGTAAATCCTCTTTAAATGCACTGATATCGAATTGAGCCGATACCGTAACTATTCAATACACTGTTGTTTTTTGTTTTTTATTTTTTTTAATACATTTGTAATGTTTATTTATTTCTATTTCTATTTCCATAACTGAAATTATTCCAATATTCCAATAATTCGGAAAAATTGTGGTGAAAATCGAAACAAAAAAAAGAAAAAAAATATGATAAATAATTTTATTTTTCGTTTATTTACAACACCATAACAAAATAAAAGAAGTACAAAAAAAAAAATTGTTGAACCTACCCAAAAAAAAAATTAAATATAAATAAAATCCTTAAGAACTTCTCAAGAAAAGTGTGTTAATTTATTAAAAAAACCAAATACTTAATTAATTCCCTGGTTTGATTACTGTATATATTTTGATTGTTACTTCATTTAATAAAAAAGTAATTAAACAAAGTAAAAAAAAACATTTGATAAATTACTTACAACAAGAAAAAAAAATAGAAAAATGCCACCAAAAGAAAGAAATATAGCAATGATGGGATATAGATCCGTAGGTAAGAGATTAATGACCATAATTATTACCATAATTGCCTAATGGGTTTTTTTCAAAATTATCATATCGTTTAAATTTGTTAAATTAATTTTCTCAAAACCATTCTTATGCAGGTAAATCATCATTGAGTATACAATTTGTAGAAGGACAATTTGTCGATTCTTATGATCCAACCATTGAAAATAGTAAGTATTTGTAGGAAAAGTTTTTTTTTTGCTTTATTATTGATTATATACTGCGAAATATTTTCCAATATGGTAAATTTCCTTATCTATATGTTTTGTAATCGCAATGGAATTTATTTGTTGCATGTTTTTTCTGTTTTTTTTTTTTTTTGTATTGATCAAATATTATGCTAACCTGTTCAATAATTATTTAAGTGAGATCAATAAAGGCTTAACCAAACGAATCCAATTCACAAAAAACAAAAAACAATAAAAATTATTTACAATTTTTTTTTTTTTGTTAATTTCAAAAGAACACAAAAAAAAAAACTATCAACAATAAAAAAACAAAAAAAAAAAAATACGTCGCAGAAAAAAAAAAAACCAAATAATAATAAATAAAAACTGGTATTGCGCATCTACTTCTTGAACAAATTCAACAAAAACTAAATAAAATATGATTCATCTTTTCTCTTCCTCTTCTTCTTCTTCTTCATCTTCTTATATTATTATTGTAATTTATAACTGTAAATTTAAATCTCTATATATGGAAAAATAAATAATGTTAAATTACGCAGTTGCAATACAGTTCAAGGGCATATATATTCTTTATTATTATTATTATTATTACCGTTATTGGGCATTTTCGTTTATTCCTCTTGTGTCATGCACTAGTGTGCGCTCTCAAAAATACGAGCGCGATATAACATTTACAATTTTACATGTACTAGTGTACGTGTTCGAATATTATAAAATAGTCTTGTGTTTAATTTTGTTTACAAATGGCCCTTTATATGTGAAAATGTTATAGTGACGATAAAGCAACAACAACAAACTCACACAGGGCGATCGATGGTGCTCCTACAAAATTAGATTTGTGGGCAATTTGTGTCAACACACAATTGCTAAGTGGAGGTATTTTCGAACGTGTGTCATATAATTATATGACACAAGTGCAATAAAAAAAAGTAACACAAGTACAATAAAAAAACGTATTTGTGTCACTTGTGCGTTTGTGTTCACACAAAGGAAAATAAACGAAAACGCCCATTATTACAAAACTCAAAATCATAAGCACCCAAAAGGGCATGCACTTATGGTGTGTGTGTGTGTGTGTGTGGACACTGGATAAATTTAACTGCGCACGTACGGTGGTTCAATTCAATGTTTAAAATTTAACAATTATTTAAATCTTATATTTTTGGAATCAAAACAGAAATAAGAATAAAAAAATTATGAATTAAGGCCAAGATTTCAATGGCAAAAATTATTTAATTTCCCTTCAGATGGACGGGAAATTTAGTGGGCGGAAGTGGTAAGGGGTGATGGGTGATGGGGGAATCTAAACTTTTGTTCGGGAATTCAAGTAGCTATAAGTTCCCCGTCCTCCGGCCAGGATAGGGGATGATCAACAATTTGGCCATTAATCCTAAAAAGATCCCTCGTTTTTTTTTTTTTTTTTTCAAAACAAATCAAACCACAGACCAGGATCCTGGATTTCGTACCTTCCCCGATTGTGTTTCACCTACCCGATTTTCAGAGGTCACTCTCAGAGAGGTCAGGCCCAGATTTCTGCCTGTATCGATTATATCATAAGTGGGCTGAAGTACAGTTTAGCGGACCTTGAGCTAGGACATTGGGGAAACGACCGCGAAACGACTCACGTATATACCACATATGGTTTAATAAACAAGTGGGCTGCGGTTAAATGTTACTTTTAGCTTTAATTTGCCGTTTGGAAAATTCAGTTAACCCTTTGCAGACCGGTTCCTCCTACAAAAATGTTAAAAAAACCACAATTTCCCACCCCCTATATACCCCTATATATCTCCGATTTATTCCGGAGGATTGTTTTAAATGAAAGACAATGAAAATACCTTTATTTTGAATATCTACTTTTGAAAATCGCCCGTCAAGTTCCGTCACAAATCAGGATTTTCTAAAAAAATAACCAAACTTTGACCCCCCCCCCCCCCCCCCCCCCCCCCCCTATCTCCGGAAGGGGGGGGGGGGTGACCGCCAAAAAATTATAACGGTTATTTTGTCTGTGCAACATAGGCTTTCCCCAATTTCAGGTATCCCCAATGTCCTAGCTCAAGGTCCGCTAAACTGTATATTCGCCTATAAGTGGAATTGATTGAGGAATAATTACGCATGGTTTAATGACAGTTTAAGCCACGGTTCTTTTTTTGAATATAAAAGCAGACCCGAAGCTGACATTTTTTTGCCATAAATCTCCATCCGTGAAGATTGTTCATCGTTTCCAACCCCCTCCCCCTTCCGAGGGAGTATTCCAATATCCATAAGAGATTCGTGGTACATTTATTGTATCATCATTCCCTCGAGATTCCTTCCATCCAGTGGCATGTTCAGTTCCCTGATCTAACAAGAGGACCTTCTTCCCATCATTGAACCATAGTCTTAAACTGTAGTTTCACGTTAACAAATGGGGTTAAGGAACTTACCCTGCTGACTTTTGTTCTGTACTTAAGTTAGAACTTGCTTTCTCTTTCTCTCTCTCTCTCTCTCTCCAGGATCGGAGGGACTAACCTTAAAATAATTTTCGCCAATTTTCCTAAACACCTGTACCTCTGTAGAACAAAATACTTACGAGGAAATATAATGCGCAATGTCAATTTGCATAAGGATTTTAAAAAGTCCTCTCCCACTCCTTTCTTCTGCCCTTTATCCTTTGTCCTCTAAACCCACGCAAAATATTACAATAATTAAAATTTACTATTTTCTATGGGTGTTTATTTTTGTTTTTTTTTTCGTAGCATTTACAAAATTAACCCGAGTCAATTCAACGGAATACGAAGTGAAATTGGTGGATACGGCCGGTCAAGATGAATACAGTATATTTCCAGCTCAATATAGTATGGATTTTCATGGATATGTTTTAGTGTATTCAATAACTAGCCAAAAATCATTTGAAGTTGTTCAAATTATTTATGAAAAACTAATGGATGTTATGGGAAAATCAAAGTAAGAAGAAAAACAAACAAAAACCACCGCCTCCCATCATTTTTTTTTTTTTTTTGCTCTCATCTGATCTAATTTTTCCGTTATTTTATGTGAAAATGTTCATTAAAAGTTACACAATTATAAATACACTAAATTAACTTAATTTTTTTAAAGTGTACCAATCGTTTTGGTTGGCAATAAAACGGATTTACATCAGGAACGTGCGGTTACGGCTGAAGAAGGTAAAAAATTGGCTGAATCATGGCGAGCAACATTTTTAGAAACATCAGCTAAACAAAATGAGGTATGGATAAAAATGTTTTTTTTTGTGTAATTTCGTAGTTCTGCTATAATACGTTTTTTCCTTTCAATTTCTAGTCAGTTGCCGATATTTTCCATTCATTATTAATGCAAATTGAAAAGGAAAATGGAAATCCACAGGAGAAAAGTAGTTGTTGTATATCTTAAATAATTAAATAATTTTTTTTTTAATCCAACACAATACAATTTAATTAATAAAATGCACACATTAACAAAAAGAACAAAAAATAACCCCCCCCCCCCCCCAACAAACACAAACAGAAATAAATAGTAAATTACCCCAACAAAAAAAAAAAAAAAAAATCCAACCACCTGGGAATCGTAAAAAAAAAAAACACTTGTAAAATTTCAAATTAATTAAAATTAAATTAATTATTAATTTTTCTTTATCTTAATTTTTTATGTTATTTTTTATTTTTTTTTTAATTGTTAGTTTTCCTTTCATTTACATTTAAAAAAAAAAAAACAATAATATTTTTGTTGTTGTTGTTTTTCATACCGAATTTTCTTTAAAACACAAATTCACTTCTTTTTTTTTTTAAATATGTAATGAATTAAAAAAAAAATAGGTTTTTTTTTTTTGTTTTAATTAAAAAAAAACAAAAATTAATTTAATTATGAGAGTATTTAATATATTAAAATAAAAGTGGTGTAAAAATAATATTATAATAACTGTAAAAAAAAAAAAAAAAGAAAGAAAAAAAAAATTTAGTAAAATGGCGTCGGCGGCGGAGGTTGACGCGCGGCCGCAGATTATTTTTATTATATATATATTTTTTTTTTTTTAATTTAATTTATATCAATTTTAAAAAAAAATACACACACAAAATAACATACAAAAAAGTAAAAAAAAAAATGGATTTAATTTAATTTAATTTAATTATTTTTTTTATAATTTTAATTATATTATTTTCTTTTTTTTATTAGTATAATTTATAAAAAAAAATGTAATAGAAAAATGGCGATGTATTTGTTGTACGTACGATTAAAAATAAAGTTTATATATTTTTTTTTTTTTTTCATTTTTTTAATTTAATTATGTGTACAATAAATAAATTAGTTTTTTTTGTTTTAATTATTGATTTAAATAATAAGCGGTCGCTGATCAATGAAATGGGGGTATAAAAAAAAGTTTATTGTATCCTTTTGAGTTGAATTGAATTGAAATTCCAAATTCTACGTTAAATTCTAAGAAGTTTCTTCTATTCTCTAGATTTTTAGTTAGCCAAAATTTCGTTTAAAGATTATTATATACGATTCTGGAATATATAGCTTAGATGATTTCATGACATTTTTTTTTTTTTTTTTTTTATAAATTCATTTATTTTTTTCCAATTACTTACAATCCAAAATAAAAATTACAAAAAATAACCCAAAACATACACACAATAACATAAATCAAAATCAAATAAACAAATAAAGGTGAGGGCCTGATCACCCGATCGTAGCCCCGAGTACCTTCCACCTCTATCCTCTACCCATCACCCTCTGTTTTTTTTTTCTTCCTTTCCCGTCTTGCCCTACCCGTTATACTCCCGTACCAAACTCTCCCTGTACCTCTCCATTTCCAACAAAAACCCTGCCACCAATTTCCACCGCCACACTTCTCCATTTTCTCCTATCCCCTTTCCGGATAACAATTCCTTCACTCCATTCCTTGACAATATCCTTACTCCCAACCATTTCCACCTCGCACCCCTCCTAAAACCGGACACTCCCCTACAAAATGCAACCCCGTTTCCCTTACACCCATATTACACATCGTACACCTCCACTTTTCTTCACTACCCCATCCTTTTGCATTTAATCCCATTAAATCTCCCCTCACCCGCATTATCATTCTCATTTCCTCAAACTTCAAATTACTCCTAAAATATTCCTGCATTACCACCCCCCATCCCAAGCAACAAATATATAACCGGGAGCAATTGATATAGTGAATGGTACTGTTAATTGTTACCAGGTTCTTTCCCTTACCATAAAAATGGTTCTATATAGTCGCTGGTAATTGCTAGTACCATATATATTGGCTGGTACAGTAGCGGTGTGCAACTTTTGGTATCTTATAATTATCGGGATTCTATAATGGCTTTGTTGTTGCCTGGTACAGTTTCTGGAACTGTATTATTGGTACATACGAGTAATTGGAACTTTGAATTACCAATTTGAATGGCCGGTACAGTACCGAGAACAACTGATCGGGACTAAACTAAGATGGGTAATTTATAGTCCCAATTTAAGTAATTGGTATAGTACCAGGAAAGTGACAATGTTGCTTGGATTTGGCCGGTACTTTATAGTGCCTTTTTAATGCCAATATAATTACCAGGAACTCTTAATGGTAACATAAAGTGCCGGTTACAACTAACTAAAAGTATTGGGAATTATAGGTTGGCAGGTATAATATTTTGGAACTGTATAGTGACTGTGATATATTCAGAGAGAGAAATAATTTTATAAGAAAAGTAATATTCAAAGTAAACCATAGTTCTAACATGTGGTACTTTGGCAGACGTAATATATTACATTGTTGCAGGGCGAAGACACCGAGTTCGATTACTGGATGGAGGATTTCAAAAACTATACACTTTCAATAATTAAAATAAAAAATAAAAAATAAAAAAAATATACTAGAACATATAAATAAAAAAAAATAGTAACAAAAACGAATAATCTAAAGAATTATTTTTTTAATATTGTGGATAAAATAATTCGATAGAAGTACTATTCTTCAAATGCGAAAATATTTACTCTTAAGATTCAATAAAAAAAAATGCTTATCTTTCTCTCACTCTCCCTCTCTACTCAATTCCCTCATTTTTATTCAGCTCAAAACTTGGTCCCAGGTACATTACAGGGGTTGTCCTGTAACTAATTTTTATAATGACGAGCACTGTCCCTGGTACTATCCAGTAATATACCAGGCACCTAAAAATCATTCGTCAAAGTAGTGAGCGGTACTTACCTGGTAATAACCTGGGCATTGACGGCCACTAATTTTAAGTTATACCGGGAACTATAAAATTGCAAAATAGGGTACCAGGACCAGCCAATATAAATGCTGCTTGGGATTGTAACTCCGGATACACCCAATCCGCGTTCTTCTGTCTCCTTCCCTCCATTCTCAACGCCTTTACACACTCATCTTCCACCCGCCTTACTAACACCTCCGCTCTTAACCTCCAATACTCCATACCATATCTCTTGACTCCCAATTCCATTCCATTTCTAATTCCCCCACTTTCTTTTTCCACTCACTTATCCATCCCATCTTCCTCACCAACCGCGTCTCGCCTTTACCCAACATTCCAATTACCCACCTAACGTGCAGCCTGAAGCAATACACCCACCCATTGGCACCCTCCCCAATTCCAAATACAATATACACTCCCTATACACGTCTTATTTAGCCACATCATTCTCTTCATTACATATCGTTCGTTCAAACCCATATCCACCTCCTCATACCTCCTCACTCCCCATACCTGACACCCATAGCTTAGCACACTCCTAACCACACCATCCATTACTTTTAACTTCGCCTCCGCGCCAACATCCGCCCGGTTCAACACACCACCCCACACCTGCATCATACCCGCCTTCGCTTCCAATGCTTTATTTTTCAAATGCTTCCTCCATGATCCTCCATCCGTCATTTCAACCCCAAAAATATTTATATCCGCCCACCACCTCCACTTTCTTTCCGGCCATTTGCCACACTTCATCCTTCCTTACTCTCCCACCATTCCTAAAGACCATCATTTTCGATTTAGTTAAATTAACCTCCATTTTCCACCGTTCACAATATCTCACCAAATTTTCTATCATTCCTTGCATAACCCCCCACATTATCCGCTAAACACACCAAATCGTCCGCATACGCTAAGATCCTCACATTTTCTCCCGCTACCCATATACCTCCTCCAATTTCATCAAATAAATCATTTATATACAGCGCGAACAACATTGGGCTCATTCGGCACCCCTGTCTCACTCCTCCCTCACACCCAAAATACTCCGAATTCCCCGTACTTCCCCATACACACGCCTCATTTTCCTCATACATTCTTCTTATCATTTTCACCATTTTGCTTGACACCCCACTTCCATACAACTTACACCACAATAACTCCATGTCCACTCTGTCAAACGCCGCCTTCAAATCCAAAAAAAAAACCATATACCCTCGTCCCCTTTTTTTTTCTTCATCTTTAGTTCCACCATTCCCTTTAAACTCATTATATCTGGCTCCATCGCCGAATATCCCCTTCTAAACCCTGCCTGACTTTCATTGACAAAACCCTTTCGTCCTCCATCCACTCCACCAGCCTACCATTTAATAACCCCGCCAACACCTTCTCCATTGCGTTCAAAATTGAAATACCCCTATAATTTTCCACATTCTTCCATATCCCCCCTTTTATATAAAGGATAAACCACCGCGCTCTTTTAAACCCATCCGGCACTTGCTCCCTACCATTCCACACATCATTTATTCCTTCCACCATCCACTTTCTTTGCTTTCATGACTTTTATCAAGATATTTTTTATTCTTCTTCTTCTTCTTCTTCTTTAGCTGCTTATCCACTATACTGGATGTCTGCGATCACATTTCTGAAGCTCTCTCTATCTTGTGCTGCGTCCATTAATTCTCCCACCGTTTGGGGGGGGGGGGGGGGAGACCCGTCCATTGCGTATGATGTTTCTTTCTCAGCCACGACATTTGCTTTCTGCCGATACGTCTTCTGCCTTCAATTTTACCTTGCAGAATCAGTTGTAGAATATAATATTTGTCATTGCGGCGCATTATATGACCTGGATAAGATGTTTTCCTACGCTTTATTGTTCAAAAACAACTCACGCGGTCTCTATATTTATTCAACTTAGAGCCTCACTGTTTTGCTCACTCGATCCACCTATGATATTTTCAATATTCTACGGTATATCCACATTTCACATTGCTTCAAGCCCATTGATGGTCGTTATTTTTAAAGTCCACGCTTCCGTACCATATAGAGGAGTATATATGTACCACATCGTAGCATTTAACAAACCGGTTTTTTGTTTCGAGATTGATATCATACGGTTGCATAAAACCTTTTTTATATTTTACAAAACTGCTCTACGAGCATATTCAATATTCGGCATTTTATTTTTTTTTGCATATCTGAGTTCCAGTTTTCATTTAGTCCAACCATCCTATAGATATTTAAAACTGATTGAAACTCGTTCAATTATGGTGCCGTATGTTAGTATGGTTAATGTTGCTCCGTTGAATGTTTTGGTTCTAGAAATAACCATAAACTTGATTTTAGCGATATTAAATATTTAAGCCGAAAAGTCTGCGCTGCGCGGTCGCTTACTGAATTTATAAGTTCTTGAAGTTCAGTTATATTATATCGGTAATTAATGTTGAATCATCTGCGTATCGTATATGTATGTTGTTGATATATTAACCCCATTTACTTTTACTCCGCGATATTTGTGTTTGGTACTGTTTCTTCAAATATAGCCTCGGAGTACAAATCAAATTAAAAAGTATGGGTGACAATACACAGCCTTATTGCCTTGACGTACTCCTCTTCTAATTTCAACGTCAACGTTTGTAATGAAGTTTTCTGGAAACTACATTGGCTTTTTGGTTCCAATACAATAAGTTCTTGATACACTGGATTTCTTTTTGATCTATATTAATTTTACTCAAAACCTCCATAAGTTTATTATGTTGAACGCGGTCAAAACCTTTTTCATATAGTCTATGAAACAGAGACAGAAATATCCGTATGAACATCTCGGCAGTTTTGAACCAAAACTTGGAGGCCGAGTAGAGCTTCTCGAGTACCAAGACCTGCTCTAAAGCCAAATTGTGTATTACTAATTGTTCACTTTCACATGTTTCACTTGTAGATTCGGAAGTGAATAATATTTTAAAACAGATCTTTTTATAATGCATGGCTCATTAAGCTTATAAGCAGCCGATGGTCACACTACACTTTTTTGCATTTACTTTTTTGAGGCAGCGTAATAAATGTTGATTTAAGCCATTCTTCTGGGGGTATAATATTCCCGTATCATAGATTTGGTTAAAAAATTCTTTCTAAGATGGTTAAATTGTCATCATCAATCAATTTAAGGATTTCTGTGGGTAATTCATCAGGGCCAGTATAGCCTTATTATTTTTTGCTGTTGTAATAGCTTTCCTGATCTCATCTTTTGTTATCGGCGTGCCTGAGAGTGTTGCTTATGGTAAAGTGTGGATTTCGGTTCTATTTACATCATCATTGAATAACTCTGCTGCATGTATTCTTCCCAAACTTGTTGTTTTTTTTTCTTGTCTGGATCCAGGATTATTTGGTTATTTCTGTCAACTAGATTCGAATATATTTGCTCCAACGATGAATTCCAGCAGCTTCCGTAACTTTTTTATGAAGATTAAAATCATCATGTAAGTTTTGTAAATTTTCAATTTCTTGACATGAGTGAGTTTAGCCATTGTGTTTTTGCTGCGCTCTTATATTTTTGATCTTATTATGTTTTGCAGGCGCTTATATAATGGTCATCATTTCCGGTGTTTTTATAGAAACGTCTCTTAGATTCATTAAATCTAAGATCTCATTTGTACCATCCACTTCTGCTTCGGTGTATATGTTCGTGGTCCCGGGCTTGGTTGAAGTTACATTTTTCATTGTGTTCTTCACTTCTTCACTCCACAATTCATGTCCACCTATATTGTTTCTGATGAGAGATGTGATTTGATTATTATAAGTTCTTCTGCAATTTACAGTTTTGTTAGAGTTATCCATTAATTTTCCTAGATCTAAATGTTTTTTTGCTTTTTCCGTGTTGGTTTTTTCGCTATTGCTAGTTTGGTTTTGACTTACGATAGCAGTAAGTTGTGGTCTGATGGGACGTCAGCACCTGGATACGTTGAAACTCTTGACACTGATGTACTGTATCGTTTATTTATTAAAATAAAATCTTGATTTGGTTTCGGACTATGTTTTGATCGTTATCTTGTGGGGATTTCCATGTGGATAATCGGCGAGGTGGTAAAGAAAACCATGTATTCATGACTTTAAGTTCTTGCTCTGTACAAAATTGAACTAGTCTGTCACCCCTCGGGTTTTTATTCTTAACTATATTTAATTATAGTTCACCAGACACCCGATCCCATTCGATTCTATCTTCCGTCGGTCGTGGTCTTACCATTCCAGACGTTTCAGACTATCTTTTGCTTGGCTACTACGCGCGTTCGAAGGCAAACCAAGCACTTATGATTAGGAACCCAGAAACAGTTGCGGCAACACTGAGTCAATCAAACCAGTCAATCAATCAATGTCTATCCAAATTCGATCCCAATCCAAATCAAACCGAATGTTCATCGTCAATAATAATCAATTAAAAGTAATTTGTTTATTGATTTAATTTAATTTAAATAATTTTTTAATTTTTATTTTCACAATTGATCTTAAGATTATTTCGATTTAACAAAAAACAAAAACACATTCAAGCTTATAATGAAAAAAAAAAAAAAAACGAATTACTACCCTACAAAAAAGAATGACAGACACACAAACAAACTCACAAAAACCACAACAACAATTTTCCACTATAATAATAATAATAGAAAGAAGAAAAAAAAAAACCCCTCCATCTTTAATTACTCTGGTCCACGATAAATTCCCGAAAATAGTACAGCTTTTGAGATATCATCATAAATTAAAAATAAAAATGGGCGATTACAAATGAATTGAGCAATTTCAACGGGTCGTGATGATCGAAAACTAAATAATACGGTAGCGGCGGCCGCCGTTGAACCTTCCTCATTTACATCAATTTTTGCTTTATGCACAGCATCGTCCAATGTTAAATGGGTTTTTGTTGAAAATCCAGTTAAATTTGCGGTTGCCTCAAATAAATCACCAATACCCATATTTTTTAAAACCTAAAATGGAAAAAATTTCTCAGTTATTATACTAGCTATTTTAATCTGCAGTTAAATGTAATGTAATGTTGTAATTAGAAATTATTTTTTAATTTTTATTTACCGGAACCATTTGATAAGTTTTTTCAAATGAAAATTTTGGTAATTGTAAAACAACTTCCATTTGCATTCCATCTTGTAATGCCTCACTAAACGTTTCCGGTGTCAATTTACTTAATACATTTTCCAAACCATTCGGTATGAATGGCGGTAAAAATATTACCATTTTTACATCGTCCGTTTCACCCAAATACGGTATTTGTAGAACATGACAACCCAAGTATTCATTAACGGCTGTGTGTGTGTGTTAAAAGAACAAAAAAAAAATATAAAAATCAATTAATAAGATCGTTACGAAGACATCCATTAATTTGTAATAGTTGCGTTCCATTCAATTACCAGGAGTAGGTAGGAGTAGATTAGAGTAGAAAACATCTACTCTTCTCTATGCTGAACTACTCCGTAATATAGCAAAGAGTAGTTTGGAGTAGAAAACATCTACTCTTTTCTACTCTTACCTACTCTTACCTACTCCTGGTAATTGAATGGAACGCGGCTAATATAAACGGGTTTGGGCTTGACAAAACCTCATCATTCACAATGACACAGTCGAATATACGATGTACACTATGAAAATAATAATTACACTATGTAAAAGGGTCGGTAGGGGTCAAGCGGAACTGTATCCTGTATTAAAAATTCTTGTTTTGTTACTCACCAAATGTAAATTGTCCCTCTTTAACCATCATATCGACAAATTTCTGTTTTTCCGGTGATGAATAGAATATTTTTTTTGTTGTTAATTTTGGATCGAATTGTGATGCCCATTGACCCTTGAAATAGGCAGCATTTGCCAATACTAAATTGGTGCCCGATTGTATTGCGCCAGCCGGTAGGATTTCTTTAATGTGACCACGCGTGGTGTCTTCAACGAATTTATTAATTTCCATTCGGCTACCCTCGGGATCATCTTTAAAATTTAACGTCGCCAATTCTTCATCGAATAGATCTTTCATGCAATCATGTAATTCAGCTTCCCGGGAAACATAAATTTTATCGGCTGCCGTAAATGTTATCGATGAATTTTGTGAACGTTTTGTACGCATTGTATGCTCTAATCGATATGCATGCATAACATCCACTTTATCGTGGGCCCAATTCAATTGCAGTAGATTGGCTAGCGAACGTTCCGTTTGATTGCGAGCACCAAAATAGGCCAACAGTAATGCATGATACGTACTGTATGGTGAAAAGAATATATTTTCATTTGGTGTTGCCCGATTGATGGCACTCAACAGGGAAACGGTAAAATTTTGTTGTCCAATGTATAAATTCTGGCGAGATCCTTTTGTCGGTAGGATACTATCATCATCCGATATACATTGTGCGGAAATTCGGCCGTTGGATATCGACAACCAAATTAGGATAATTGCAAAAATATGGTTAATTTTTGGTAATGCGTTTTGTATCATTTTAATTTGTATTGTTATTATTATTATTATGTTTTTTTTTGTTTATTGACAATTTGATTTGTTGTCTTCGTTATCTGAAAACAGAAAAAACAAAAAAATTAATAACCAATTTTTATTGATAATGTTTGAAAAAAAAAAAAAGGCAGAGAGGAGTCTTAAGGAGATTCAAAACAGTGACTTCTGGCTGGACTGGATTCAAAATAAAAAACATCCCCATTCAAAGTTATTTACGACGACGGACTTCAGGCATATTTTTGTCTCTAAAAGAACTTGAAGACTTCAAGTTCAAAACCTTAAAACTTGGACATTTTCCAATTCAACAGAGCCTTGAACCTTATTGAGATTAGATCTTCTAGAATTCAAAGATCAAAGTGATCCAAGAGATCTCCAGGAGCAAAATTATCTGAGAATTCTGGCCCAATCAACGAACGGAATGCATGTATTCTAGTGCAAAGTGGCCAGAATTCAGGGGATCTTAGTCAAAAAAAATATTGAGTACGGATCATCACATGTATGACCATCATTCCATACAATTATCCACAGAGTCCCATGAAAAAAAGATTCACACAGAGAGAGAGAGAGAGAGAGAGAGTGAGGAAGTTCATTACATCCACGGAATCCACAGAATTTGGTTTTTGCACTAAAGACAAATTGGTTAATAAACCAACAAAAAAAAAAAAATTGGGGAACGTTTTCACTTCACTTATTGTATAATGGATAATGAAAGGAAAGGACCGCCAGTCAAAACGTAGCCATTTTTACCAAGTCAACGGAGAGAATGGACCCTGAGTGTAGATCTCTTACCTAGAATTCTTAGATAATTTTGCTCAAGGTTTCTGTTAAGTGCAACAGGGTTTATCTACAAACCCTTCGATCTTGATCTTGGATGCGATGATACGCGCAAAATTTTTTACCTCCCAGCGGTAACATTTTATTCTGACGCTAAAAAGGTAGTTAGATGGTAGAAAAGGGAGTCGCAGGAACGACCACGATTTAAACATAGACTGTGCACTGTCACAGATACATATAACAATAATAGGATGCTATTACGCGCAAGGGAATTCAAACATATTCTGGAGATCTGCTAGATAGATGTTATCAGGAAAGTGGCGATTATTGGACTCTTGATGGACGCAAATTGGATGGGGCTGTCATAAAAAAAAACCCTAAACTGGTTGACCCAAAAGAATTTTACGCCCTGATGACATGAGCTTGGCATTTTGAAGCAGTTAAGGTGGTAATGAACGGGAAAATTACCTGGACAAAATCGTTTTTACCCCCGGACAGCATGCAAGGGTCAACACCAACCTGATTCATTAAATAAAAGGCCAAGTTTAACGGGCCGAAGTCAAAGGATATGGAATATATATTGGACATTAACAGTCGAGGTAATAAATGTAGAATAAAAAAAGTGGGTTTAAAGGAGTTGATAATAAAGTCTGGTATTTAAAGGGGCGGTGAGGGGTAAATATTTGGGAAAAAGGACTTTGACAAAGGAATGTTGTCTGTCTGACTGTGAAGAAGCTCGAGGTCGGGAAGCACGAGGAAAGATATAATGGTAAAGTGTGTAATTGGGAGTGTGTTGCAGGGGGATATTAGGGATGGTAGCATATATTAGGGATGGTAGTATATATTAGGGATGGTAGCAGAAAAAGTGGTGAAAGGAATTGTTTCGATGAATGATACTCGGAACTATCCCGCCGAATGACCAAATCTCTAAATCGAGGCAAGTCCATTTCATTGTGATTGATGATGTGACTTAAGCATTTATGATTATGAGGAATTTAAAGTCAGTTCAAACAGCCCGGACAGCCAAAAAGATGAACTGAAGATGAAGAATTGGAGGCATTGCTTGATGTGAAGATGCGTGCCAAACGCAACAAGATCTTGCAAAATCATTGGGAGTTGATCAAGCAACCATTTCCAGACGTTTAAAAGCATCGGGATTCATCACTGGTGATGAAAAATGGATTCATTACGATAACCCCAAGCGCAAGAAATCGTATATGATGCACGGCGGCCCGGCCAACCATCAATATCCACGGCAAAGCCGAATATCCATGCGGTGCCAAGCCGAGGTAATGCTCTGTGGGTTGGTGGGATCAAAAGGGTGTGTTGTATTATGACCTGTTATTGAAATCGTGTCAGACCATCAAAGGGGACCTCTACCAACCGAACACAATTAATTCGTTTGAAGAGAGCGATTGCGGAAAAACGACGACCAGAATATGCAACCAGACACGAATCCATAATTTTCCATCATGACAACGCTCGGCCTCGATCACATGCTTCAAGACCGACTCAAACCTATTTGGAAAAAAGTGGGTGGGTGGGAAGTTCTACCTCACCTGTGCCTTATAGCCCAGACATAGCCCCTTCTGATTACTACTTGTTTAGATCAATCCAGAATGCCCTCATCGGAATACGCTTCACTTCCGAATAGGGTATCAAAAATCTCGACTCGATTCGTTCTTCTAAGTTACTAAGCCGGAGAAGTTTTGTTTGGGAATGGAATCCACAAACTGCCAGTAAGAAGGGCAAATGTTGTAGATTGGACAATACTTTGATAATTTATTGTATAGCCATTTTTTCACAATCAAGCCTTAATTTTCGAAAAAAAAAACCGCTTGAATTAATGCATACTCCCAATATAAAACAGGGTAGTTGCGATAGAGCAAAACCCTAAAGTACACGGGAATACAATTTTTTATAAATTTTTTCAACTAACTTTGGGATTGGGAGTAAACAAAAAAGGTTTAAATTAACCAAAAAAAAATCAACTAGATCATCTACGACATGCGCAAACCTAAAATAAACCTGCGCAAAGGTGAGATTTTAACAGGTAGGAGCTATCATATTAGATGACGAAAGGGTGGAACCGAAATTTCGTAAAGAAATGTCCTCTCCAACAAAAAAACAAAAAAGTTATTTTTGTTGACCATTGAAAAATTGAATTAATTTTGATACATAAGTGGATTTATTATGAATCGACAGAGTTCGGGATCAAAAATCCTCTCTGTTTAACTAAAACCTTCAACTAATCGCATCCTTACACCGGGGACGTTCCGTTATTAAAATTGTTTTTCTATTATATTATTGTATATACAAAGTCAACCGCATAAATTACCCTTCAATCAATTTGTTCACTACAAAACGGCAATTAATTTATAATATAAAATCATTTATAGACATTTGTAATAATAATATTAATAATAATAACAAATAATCCTTGAATTGTACACACAAACAAAAAAAAAACGTACGTACAATAATAAAATTACCTGTACGTGCTCGTATGATACAAACAAACAAAAAGCAAATTATTCATAATTTAATTATGTAATTATTATTATTATTTATATTATTTAAATGTTATATAAATACTCTTCAACAAAAAAAAAATAAATAAGTGACTCAAAATTCAATGATCATTTTGTAATTTTTGATGCGTTTATTTGTGATGTGATTTGTTTTGTCAACCAAAAATTCAATCAGTGTCATACGTACACAAATAAACCAAAAATATTCTGTAAAAATTTATTATCAATATACTATTTGGAATTAAAAAGTAAACTCCGCCAAAAAAACTCAAAACATTTCGTCGGGTTTGTATTTCATTATATAATAAAGGGTGATTTTTTAGCTATTATCTTTTTGGCAACACCGGTTTAAACGCAGCGGACGCACGTTTCGTGTTTTGTTTCACTGTCAAACATCTTCAGTTTGGTCTATAATTTAACCATGAATCGTCACAAACAAACGAACAACGCTTGCAAATTATTGAATTTTATTATCAAAATGCGTGCTCTGGTAAGAAAGTTCATCGCGCGCTTCTTCCATTTTATGGTCAGTTTAATCGACTCACTGAAGCGGCTATTTGGGCTATTGTGACTAAATTTCGCACCAAATTTACATTGTTGGACATTAAACCACCAACACGCTAACACGTAGAGTGCAAATTGAAGAAAATATCGCAGCTGTATCGGCCAGTGTTAATGATGACCAGCAATTATCGATTCGTCGCCGTTCGCAGCAATTGTGCCTCTAACGTTACTCAACAACGTGGAAAATTTTGCGGAAGGATTTAGGTGTGATGCCTTTCAAAATACAGCTGGTGTAAGAATTTAAGCCGAACGACCTACCGCAACGTAAAATTTTTGGTGAATGGACACTTGGAAAGTTGGTCGAAGATCCACTTTTTTACCGAAAAATTCAGCGTTCAGCGACGAAGCTCATTTTTGGCTCAATGGGTACGTAAACGTAAGCAGAATTGTCGATTTTGGAGTGAATATCAGTCAGAAGCATTGCAGCAGCTACCAATGCATCCAGAATGAGTCACAGTTTGGTGCGGTTTATGGGCTGGTGGCATCATTGGGCCGTACTTCTTCAAAGATGATGCGAATCGTAACGTAACTGTTAATGGTGAGCGCTACCGTGAGATGATATGCAAATTTTTTTTGCCCAAAATGCAAGAGCTTGACTTGCATGACATGTGGTTTCAACAAGACGGTGCCACATGCCACACAGCACGCGCAACAATGAACTTATTGAGCGGCGAGTTCGGTGAATATTTTATTTCACGTTCGGGACCGGTCAATTGGCCGCCTAGATCGTACGATTTAACGCCTTTAGACGCTATTTTTTGTGGGGCTATGTTAAAGCTCATGTTTATACAGACAAGCCCGCATTGTCAATTGACGCATTGGAAGACAACATTGAAGCATTTATTCGTGAGAATCGTGAGGCCGAAATGTTGGAAAGAGTATGCCGAAATTGGACTAAGCGGATGGACCATTTGAGGCGCAGTCAAGGTCAACATTTTCATGAAATAATCTTCAAACATTAAATTATATGGACCGTACCGTATCGATTCAAATAAAGATTTCATGCATTTTTCTGAATTTTATGTGTTTTTTTTTTGGAAAAACTTTTGCTATGCTTTTAAAAAATCACCCTTTAGTATAAATATATTAAATTCACGTTAATTAAATTTACAAAAATTTTTGCTTTTTTTTTGGTCATAGTCAAATATAGATTTAATTTTAATAATAATAAAATATTCACTTTCTCTTATTGTTGTGTATAAACGAAAATACAAAAATATACAAATATAATTTTGCAATTTTATTCATTGTTTGTGTAGTTGGTTTTTGTTAGTTTTTGGAAAATAACAACCCAAAAATTTTAACGGACCCTGTTTTTTTTTCAATCCCTAATTTCCTCATCCCTAATCGACAATTTGCACCATTAACCATTTTCTGTATTTGGAATGGTCATTTGTCATTGAATAAACAGTTCGGTATCTAGTTACAGTATTGTTTTTAAATCGGAATCGGACCTTGTCCTGGGACTTCTTCATCCGCTTCCGGAATGGACGTCCAGTTTCCCATTCATCATCGTTATGCTCATCAAAAAGTCGTTCGTTCAACTAACATGCAAAGTGCGTGTCCATTTTTTTCTTAATCTGTTTCCTAAAGATGAAACCCTAATACTCCTGGAGTTCGCCTCCTGAACACAATCGAGGTTTCCAAGAAATCTTGCTAAGAATTGCTAAAAATTGCTGATGCTAAAAAAGTCCCCTTCATATATTTATTACTTGAATGCAATTCAAAGTGCCTGATTATCTTAGATTATCTTAGATTATCTTAGTCCCTTTACTTCCCCATCCATCGTTCTTGAAGTTCTTTAAATTAAGTGTGGTAAAAATGGTTTCGCTATCCCCTGCCTGGAATCTTATCCTGGAATCCGCAATACCATCTTCATTACATTAAATCACCGATGAACAGATGATCCCCATCATCATTTTGTGAATCTCCGATTTTTTATCGAAAAATAGTCAGTTATATGGCAAGAAATTTTATTTTTCAAACGAATCCGACCCTGTCACTTGTTCATCCACTTCAGTAATGGACGTCCTGTCGCCCATTCATCATCGTTAAGCTCTTCAAAATAGTTTGACTAACAAGCAAAGTGCATAACCGCTTTTTTCTCATTCTGTTTCCAAAAAATTCCTAAGAGTTCCTTAGCGTCATCAGCTATCTAAAATCTACCGATCCCCAAACCAACCCTATTGGTGTTTCCACAATCTCACTCAATCGAATGTGTTTGATCTTATTAGATTGGATGAGTCTTTTTGCGATGTTCATAAAATAAAGACTTAGGAAAAATGAATTTCCATATTGTATTGTAGTTTTCGTCTGGAACGCCTCATAAAATAGATCATGTAAGATGACCTTGTCAACTTACATCGGTGAAAGATGTCACGAATCTCGGTGAATCTAAATGAAACTTGATTGAATCTCATATTGAATGGCGCTTATGGCTTTTATGGCTCTGGTCAATCGTATCCATGCGGATTTTTATCCATTCAATTGTGACTTGTGTTAAGAAGACTGTGCGGATTCACAACTTTACCTACAGATTAATCATTTTACCTGAAGCAGTCCATCTATCCTCCATTCGGTTTCAGCATATATTTGAGAAAAATTTGCCTGGTATTTCTACCCTTCTCCTGAATGTCTACTTTCGACACTTTTGTGTACTTTTCTGAGGTTTGCAATGAACAGAAACGGAAACAGATATTTCCGCACCCTCCGCAGAACCCTTGGGAGAATGCCGCAGATGGATTTCACAGACTAAGACTGGGTTCCAAGAAAAACTGAAAAATATAATAAGCGACCCGTTTTTTTTTCCAAATAATTTACAATTTTAAAGCATTTTACGAAACATCCGCCTGGAGTATTAAATCCCAACAACAACAATACTTCAGTTTTCTATTCCGCCGCCAGAACTAACCATCCCTTAGGGAGCATCCCTAAACAAAATTCAATATATTAAAATATATTATTCGAGAATATTTAATACAATTTGAGAGATATCTCATTCTGTTTCTTGAATCACTAATTGACTTGAAATTTTTTTAAATTTGAAGGTTTGATCTGGATAAAATGACACAAAAATTGTTTATATTAGGGAATTTTTTCGGCTGCCATCAGATCCATCAGGGGCTTCCTCCTACAGTTCTAACGATGTTTTTTGAGCATGAATTTAAATATATTATAGAGTTTTGGCACCGTATTTTATAACAAAATTCTGAATTGGTGATAAATTCGACATTTCCAATTTTTTTCTACTCTCACGGTTCCAAGTACGTGTTTTTGGGGTTTTTGTCCGGGATCGGGTTTTTTTGTTATTTAGAATAGATAAAGCAAGGATATCGTTTATAGAAGTCGCCATGGCGAATATGCAATTTGGCACTTTTCAACCGGGTGGGAAAGTTCAACGAATCCCTACAGATCCGGGAATAAAGGGGAGGTCATCCTTATAAAATTAATGAAAACATTAGACAATCGTCTAAAATCGATTATACAGAGAAATGAAGACAGAGAAATTCGTGATAATATGGGCTACGAACACTGCAGGAAGCAAAGGTAATATAGAGACCAACCTGACCTGACGAGGGCGACAGCACGGGCCGCATTTGTGGGACCAGAACCCGACATTGCCGTCAACTCAACTTGCTTCATAAAAACGGCCATAAATGCCTGGAAGGTGCGGGAAAGGGAAGACTATTGGCTTTCCTTCTTTACCAGGACTGACACGAACACGAAACGGTTTTTCAGTCAAAATTTCACCGGACTGGAAACTGCCGGGCGCGGTCCAGGGGGACGGGAGAAACCGAGGCAGCAATCATGGTATCCCTCAGGAACCGTTCAATAGTTAACATATCTGTACAAAACACAAAAGTCCATATCAGAATTATGCAGATTTTGTAAAAAAAGAAGAAGGAGACCTCACCTCATATACTCTTCGAATGAGGGAGCGTTGAGGAATAAAAGACTCGTAGACACTTCTGCACGGACAAGTTAGGGTCAACACAAGAAAACGGAGATATCTCTTGACAGTCTGCTAAAGTTGATTGCAGAATTAAATCTAAAATTTAGGGCGTATAATTATATTATATAATTAACATGAATTTATGTTTATTTATTACTTCTTTTCAGGGGGTAGAATAGATCCAATGGGTCACAGTACACGGATCGGTTTACGCAACTACTCCAACCCACCCAGGGACAGGGTTTTAGTCGGTAGGACGTCAACTTAGTTGGCGGGAGTCCGACACTTCGTCCGTAAATGGATTTCCCCTCCCACCAAAAAAAAAAAAAAAAAAAATGAAGACAGAGAGGGATCTTACTGGCTCATATAGACGACCCTATTGTTGTTGTAACAATTTATTTTTTATTTTTTAAATACCACAACAAAACAATTATTTAAACGTTTTTTTTTTTTACAAAAAAAAAAACAATGGGCGCTTACAAAACCGAGGTATACAAAAAACACGATTGTTTTTTTTTTATCTTTTGTATTTATTTAAATAATAATATATGGAAAATTATTGATGACTACGGCGACGACGACGACGACGACAACATACTAATAAGAAATATTTGCATATTCTTTATATGAATAAATATATATATTTAAGCAATGCTAGTGGATAACATCCAGAATGACATGCGCTTAGGCGCACAAGGGGAAATGAGAAATAATTGGCGGGGGTTAATCATAGCTTTAACTTAATTAACCCCACCCGTAAAGAAAATAACGACTTGGATTTGCATTTGAATACGTTTAAAAGATAGAAATCAGCGAAAAATTCCATATAAACCATGTTCATATCTCAAAATGTAATTTAAATTGGAAAATGGGAAAGGTTAAAGGTACGGCATTACAATCAATTAATTACAAACTTCAAACTGATCTTAAGCAAAAAAAAACTTTGTTTTGGTTGACTTTCAGGTGAATTCCAAGTTCCGGGAGTTCCGCAATAATGAAATAAAAAAAGATGGAACAAAATAAAAAAAAATGAGTGCCGCAGCGGATCAAAAAAACTCTTTAACGCGTTGAAATCGGGTGAATATGATCCAAATCGATGAATGTGATCCAAAACAAACCAAAACTAACAAGTCACAAGTCACATACTGAAAGTGACTTTAAAAAAAAAAAAATCAGTTATTCAAAGTATACATAAAACATGTTATGAAATGTATTTGTATTATTTTTCTTCTTCTTTATTTAACTTTATTTAAACAAGGTGATTTTTTTTTTTTTTATTTTTATCGCGTTCAAATAACAATATTATTATTATTATTATTATAAAGAATTTTTCAATAATTGTATTATTATTTCTATATGGGATTTTCCCAACATTAAAAACATAGTGCGGAAAATCCGTCTATGATTGCACGATAAACAAAACAACAAAATTTTACTTTTAAAATATTAATAAATCACGAAAATTATCTCACGACGTCACGACATAAAAAAATATACGAATTTCTGTTTTTTAAAAAAAAAAGGGTAATTGGGTATTTTCCCCTATATAAGAATACAAACTAAACCAAAACACTTTGGATTGTGTCCCCGAAAATCCCCGACAAAATAATTGAATTGACCTCAAGGTCACTTCTGTCTGTGCTACTCAAACTAATCTCAAGTTATTGACAAATATTAGAAAAACTTAAGGAACTGCAGTTTTTCTAATATTTGTCAACTTAAGGAACTGAAGTTTTTCTAACATTTGTCAATGACTTACGATTAGTTTGAGTAGCACAGACAGAAGTGACCTTGAGGTCAAATGTTAATATTGTTGGAACCTCAGACATTTTTTTATAAAATATATCTATTATAATAATAATGTTTGAAAATCGTTAGTTTGTATGTGAATGAGAGTGTGGCGATTTGGTGGCGAAGCGAAAGAAGGGTTTGGAAAAACCCCGTTCTAGAACGGGAGGTTGAGTGCGAAACCGAATGTTAACATATCCTATTTTTGTTCAATATAAGCTTTCGATTGACATGTCTAATTCTAGAAGTCCTTACTCGCTTCCGTCTTAAACTGCAGATTCGCGCATTTTCGCGCATTTTCGCGCAATTTCGCTCATTTTCGCAAAATTGGAGAAAAATTAAGAAGAAAAAGAATAAGTAAAATTCAAATATGTTTTTTTTTCTTTTTTGATAATCACATTTCAAGTACAAAAAAAAATTATTCAAATGTAATCATCATATTCGAAGGTCGATTGTTTGTCTGCGAATAAGAGTGTGATTTGGGGGTGGGGCGAAGAAATCTCTTTTATTACCGGTAAATTACTCATAAATAAATTGATCAAATTTAATATTATTTTTTTTTTTAATTTAATTAACCGTTTTTTTTTCATTACACATTACGCGCACACAAATACGAGACGCAACAAAAACAAAAACAAAACACCTTCGATTTCTTTCTTTTATAAATTCATTCAACAAAAAAATTTAATTAAATTTTTTTATGTTTGGAAAAAAATATAAAGAAAAAAAATTTCACCAACACAAAACATAAAAAAAAAAACAATCTTTTAATTTCTTTTTTTATGTTTTTTTCGCTGTTTTTTTTTTTTTTCTTCTATATACAAAACAAAATAACTTTTTTTTTTTTTGTAAATTGGCAAAAACAACACAATCGAAAGAAATGAGAGAAAAAAGCATTTAAATTTAAATTCAATTCATCATCAAAAAAGATTCAATTTTTCAATTTTGGAATTGCTTTTTGATAGAATCCCAACTTCGCCACACAAACGAAAAAAAAAAATTCAACAAAACTTCTTAAGGATAAATCATCAAAAAATTGAATAAAATTCACCTACCCAAAAAATTCGCGGAGTTTAGAATATTTAATAATAATAGAATAAATAATTAAAAAATTAAAAAAATCACAATCACCTTTTTTTTATGACTAATTAATATTTTTAATTTAAAATAAAAAACAAAAAACCACAAAAATTTAATGAAACAAAAAAATCACTGAACCAAATCACAAAAAAAATCGCGGCGCGTATTTTTTTTTTTTATTTTTGCGTTGTTGTTATCGAAAGAAACCCAATTCAATGACTGCGGTTGGTTAATATAGTTATAGTTTAGTTTTGGTTACTACTGATCGTCGGTCGATCGTCGTCGCTTAACTGGTTTCTGGTTTGGTTTTTTTTTTTCATTATTATTATTTTAATTTTAGTATTTTTACTTGAGACTTGTTGATTTAATAATAATAATAATAATAATAGTGGTTTTTTTTCCATTAATTTTGTATATGTAAAATTTCATTATTATAATAAATATATATTTATATATAAAACTGTAGATGAACACATCAGAGAACAAACGGTTACGTGGTATGACAATAAAGCATTAAAATAACTGGAAAATGGTTTGTTTATAGCACTAATAGTGGCGAAAAGTTTATAAATCTGTTGTTTTTTGGTTCGATCGGTGTCAGTTTTTGACGTTTTTACTTTGATTTTACTTTGCTTTGATCGTTTTGGTGCGGTGTTATTTCATTACCCATTGTCAACAAAAAAAAAAAATCCCCAAAGAGAATTTAAACAAATTTTTCCATCAAAAATGTGACAAACTTCATTTGGATTTCCTTTTCCAAACCCCTGTTAGAGTGTTATATCGTTTTAGAGCATTGAAATACATTTCCAAAGATAGTCTCAAGATCATCCCAATCGGGTCAGTGGTTAGGAAATTATAAGAATTTCAATTTAAATTGTCAAAAAAAAATCTCCATGAGAATTCCAACGAATTTTTCCATCAAAATTAGGACAAACTTCATTGGGATTGCCTTTTCAAACCCTTGTCAGAGTGATATATTCTTAAAGAGCATTGAAATACCTTTCGAAAGATAGTCTAATCATCCCAATTGGGTCAGTGGTTAGCAAACTATAAGAATTTCAATTTAAATTAAAAAAAAAAAATCTCCATGAGAATTTAAACGAATTTTTCCATCAAAATTAGGACAAACTTCATTGGGATTGCCTTTTCAAACCCTTGTCAGAGTGTTATATCCTTTTAGAGCATTGAAAAACCTTTCGAAAGATAGTCTAATCATCCCAATCGGGTCGGTGGTTAGGAAATTTTAAGAATATTAATTGGATAGTATTCCGAATGGACATTACCCCGTAAAGACGGAAGGGACATTACACCGCATTGGCCATTACACCGAATTGGACATTACACCGAATAGATATTGCTCGAAAATTGACATCTCCCTAGATTGGACATTACTCCGAGAGAGAGAGAGAGAGAGAAACTCAGTAATGTCTTTCGGGGTGTTGGCTACGGGGTTTGAATGTCTTTCGGGATAATGTCCATAAACCGTTTTGGTGGCCGAGATAATCCGCTAATACTCCCGCAATATTTCGTTAAAATGTGTTAAATATCGTCGTTGGTTTATACCGTCATAATCAAACCATTGATTTTGAAATGCCTAAGATTAAAATTTGGTAAAAACCATCCAATGAAATGCTCCACCGAAATCCATCCGCGATAACAGATTTTGAATACCAATTTATCTACCGTTGCAATTTTTCTGTCGGCAGCATTAAAACATAAAAAAAAGTAATTGCGACAAAGCTCTTCAACTAGACCAAGTTATTTGATTGGGATCTTGAATTTTTTTACCCAAAAACCAAAACAGAACAAATGATTGAAGTTAAACTAACAACTAACTTTATGTATCACTTGCCGTCGAACCATCACCGAAAAATAAATCCATTTTGATAAATAGAATTTTTAACTAGCCGAATTCTTAGTTGTTTGTATAGTATCGACATGTATGCGATATGCGATATGAAAATCATATATTGAATTAATAATGTATATTAAAAACGCAGTTAAACGCACACACACACTCAAACACACAACCACGCACGCAAATGACGACGATAAATTAATTAAATAAATTAAATTAATGTATATACAAAAAATATAATATTGCTAAAAAAAATACTGCGCATGGTCAGAGTGTAAATGTAATTAAATTTTGTTGTTGTTATATATTATTATAAATTAAGTGACCGTTTGATATGATCATCTGGACTGTGAAATTTGTGAATTTTTTTGCACTCCCACTTGAATTTTTGCCGGGGAAACTTCTGGAAATGGGTTCAGGCATAAAATTTCTCGCGGATATAAAAGTTTTTTCCATGTTTTATAAAATCTACATATTCAAAATTTCAAGTCAATTTGAAGTTGATTAGAAACAGAACGAGATATCTCGGTAAAATAGTCCTTAGCTTTGTTAGCTTTGTGGAAGCTGCTGGATGGGATGGGAACAAGCTAAAAGAATCAACCGATATAAGATTTTTGTTCATATTTCATGAAACTTCCCAATCCATTAAACCAGAGATATCTCTTATAGAGTCCTTAAGACTTTTTCGGGTAGTTTCTGGTTGGGATGAGATAAGAAGAAAAAAAATCCTCAGTTATAAAAGTTTTTCCATCTTGTTTCATCAAACCTCCCGGATCCAAAATTTAATAATAACCCCCGGATTTGTATATGGAAGCTCCTCCTCTCTTTCAATGGAATGGGATCAGAAAAATATTCCTGATATAAATTCATAGAGAAAAAACCTACAGATTCCAAAATTTCAAGTCACCTTACACATGCAGAAACAGAACCAAAAATATGTCTACGTACTAATCCCTTGGATTTTTTCGGGGGATCTCCACTCCAAGAATAGATCAGATTAGAAATAAAAATTCCCCAAAATATAAAAAGAAATTTCCCATTTTTCATCAAACAGCCAGGTTAAAAAAAATTTCCATAGATTAAAAATCGAAAGAAATATCTCAAATAATCCCACCCCCCCCCCCCCCTTTTTTTTTTGCTCGTTACTATACGGCATAATTGATTTAGCGCCCGGTAAAACCTCCATTCCATTCCATTGCATTCCATTGCCGTAAGCCCATAACAAAATCACTTCTGAATGGTATGGAATCAAAAATAAATTTGAATTACCCGATATTAAAGTGTTTTTTTCCTTTTTTTTCATAAAAATTTCTGGATTCAAAATGTCGGGTTAAAAATAGAAATAAAAATTTCGATTATAATCCCGTTGGATTTTTTATGGAAACTTCTAGATGGAATGAGAATAGAAAAAAATTCCTCTGGTATCAACATTTTTGCATGTATCACAAAAACTTCCCGGATTCAAAATCTTCAGTTTCCAATTGATTAGAATTGGAATGAAGATATCTGGAAAAATCTATTGGATTTAAATCTTTAGATATCTATACAGTTATCCCTTTAGATTTTTTATGGATACTTCTCGATTCAAATGCGGTCCGAAAAGAAAAATTCCTCCAATTTAAAAGGTTTTTTTTTCATTTTTCATAGAACAAAAAACACATACAGATACGAAAATTTCAAGTCAATTGGTCAGAACAAAACAGAACAGAATATCTCTCTCTTTCTCTCTTTCTCTCTCTCTGTATACTAATCCCCTCGGGTATCTCCTCTGACTGGGGATCTGGGGATGGTACAATAAATATTTTCCGACAAAACCCGCTACACATATTGATAAGACTACATTTTAATGCCGTAATTAAAAATGTAAAATGATTTTATGCCTATGTCAAGTTCTTTAGAACCTTTTACTGATGACAAACTTTCTTAATTTCTCCTTCAGATGGGGCAATTTGATGTGGAAATTGTTAAAGCATACCCCTTTAAGAACCTCCGTGTGGACAACATTTAAAAATTGCCTTGCATGATGGTGGAGGGGGAGCCACGGTCTGAAACTAAGGACCAGAACAAAAGTTCTAGGTAAGGCGGATAATAACGCTCCTTAACAACTTGGTATATACCAGGTGTAGGAGTATGAAGTGAACCGCTGCCGATAAATGGCTGTACTTATATTAGCAAATTAGGAATGAGACACCTGTGAACAACATTCACAGTGTGGTAAATTCCATTTGTAATACAACAATATAAAATTTTATCGTATTAAAAATGTATAATTTTGTGCCGTCAACAAACGATTTGCGGGTATCAATAGTTTTTTGTTATCATTTAAAGAAAAACGCAGCTGAATACGAAACGAATGCTTGTAGAAGCTTTTGCGGTGATAATGCTCTATCATTAGCAACATCCAAAAGATTGTTTCAACAATTTAGAGACAAAGATTTTGATTTGAGATATGAACAACGTGGAAGATCACCAAAACAGTTGGAAGACAGTGAATTGCAAGCACTGTTGGCATTGTCCAGATGATACAGAACCTCAAAAACAACTTGCAGAAGCCGTTTTTGATGTTGATCAAAAAACAATTTCTAATCGTTTAAAAGCAATGGGAAAGATTCAAAAGTGTGGAAATTGGGTTCCATATGAATTGACTGAAAGACAGCAAGAAAATCGAAAAATCATAAGTGAAATGTTGCTTCAAAGGCAAGAAAATCGAGAGTTTTTGTAAAATCGAATTGTGACTGGTGATGAACAGTGGGTTTATTTTGAGAATCCGAAACGGAAAAAGATCATGGGTTTCACCAGGCCAGCCATCAACCTGGCATCAACTGCAAAACCAAATCGCTTCGGTAATTGAGAGAATGTTTTGTGTTTGGTGGGATCAGGAAGCTGTGGAGTATCATGAACTTCTGAAACCTAGTGAAACTGTTACTGATACTGTTCGCTACCAACAACAAATAATCGATTTGAACGATGCTCGATATTAGATAACCGACCAGAATGGACAGAAAGAAAGAAAAAATCTGTTAAGGTAATTTTGCAACATGATAATGCACCAGCACACAAAGCAAAACCAGTTTAGGATACGATAAACCAGTTTAGGACAGACTTGGCTCCTTCGGACAACCAATGGTTTTCATCAATGGGCCACGCCCTTAAGGACCGACCAGCACTTCAATACATCTGAAGAAGTTGAACAAAATTGGCTATCTGAATGGTTTTCTTCCAAAGCAGCAACACCATTTTTTCGACGTGGTATACGAAAATTGCCGAAAAAGGTGGTTAAAATGTGTAGAAAGCGATGGAAATTATTTTGAATAAAATATTTTTGATTTTTCTATTGTTTATGCTATATGATATGATACGAGAAACAAAAATTCGGGAACAATTCCGAAAATTCGGAATACCCCGGGAAATTTCCACATACTGAAAATTCCGATATTTCGGAAAATTTACCAAAAACGAAAGGGATAGAAAAGCTCCCTTCCTTTTCTGACATATCCCATCTTTATCTTAACTATACTTAACCAGCGCTATCTATCGTAAAAAAAACAAAAGCTTATTTGTTTTTTTTTGAAAATTACAGTCAAATGTGTCGAGTTCCTTAAATACATTGAAGAGAACCGCAAGCGAACGAGTCGCTCTATTAAAGAAAAGTGGACCCCATTTTCTATTTTTATTGTTGATAAAAAAATCCTTAATTCGTTGCTTCCATACCAAAAACGATAATAAAAAGTCATACAAATTGAATGAAGAATATACAAAAAGGAATAAAATAACTTTGATATTTTATTCAATGAGTGACTAACCAAATGTTTTTTTTTTTTCTTTTAAAACATTCAACAACAAAATTAAATATCAAAGTTGTATATAATAAATACAATGTGAATGATTAAATATATATTACAAAATCCAAAAAAAAATAACAACCGGGTCTCTTTAACACATGAAATTGTCTATATACGCAATAATACAAATGTTAAAGATCTTCATCATGTATTCAAAAACGGATATGTACCAAAAAATGAATGTAATGAATCATATAATTGTAATTTGTATTCGTCTGTCTTTCTTGTTTACGAATACGAAAAGTCGTCATCATCATCGTCTTCATCTTCATCATCGTCAATTTAAAATACCAACTGTTAAATAAATTGGAGCAACACAACACAAAGTAGAAATGCATAATAAAATATCTTTGATTCGGATCGTAAAATAACCACCTTCTTGGTATATAGAAATAAAAAATGCATATAAAAATTGCATTGTGAAAGTATCAATTGAAAAAAAAAAAAAAATAGAGTTTTATTATAAGGAAAAATGCAATGGGGATAATTTCCCAACGATCGTTCGTTCGTTCGTTTACGATCGTGAAAATCCTTAAAAGATTTTTGAGATCCAAAATGCAAATTGAAATTTGGAATGTTTTGAAGACAGGAATTTGAATGAAATTTGAATTCTTTTTAATTTCAAATCAATGAAAAAATTTCTTTTAAAAAAACATTAATTTCTTATATTGTTGTATATACAATGAGCAGCAATGAAAGAGAAAGTGTCAATTTTTTTTTTTTTAAAACGAAATGGCAATGCAATGACTGATTTGTGTAGAGACGAATTTGATATTTTAATATACTGCAACAAGAGTGATTACAAAACACGCAAAAAAAAAAAAAAAAGTCACCTTTAAGTTATGATAATTTTTGTGTCGTTTTTTTTTTTTTTTGGAGCGCATCATAATTTATTATGCAAATGTTAATTGATAAGTAAAACAAAACAAAAAAAAAAAATAGAGGACATAATAAAATACACTACCAGGCAAACACCTGTAACAAGAAGTACGTATTGGTATGGCTGGCCAGGTGGTAAATTGGGCTAAAATTTATCATCATTCAACTCCTCATAAGATTTTAACATAAAATAATTTTTTAAATTCATTCCCAAGAACAAGGATTATTGAATTTGTATGTGGGAGCTCTTCGGTGGGATGGGATCAGGAAAAAAATTTAATGATGCAATTTTGTAGAGAATAAAAATGAAGCATACCCTGTAGAAGAAATTTTTGGGCTAACTTCAAGCATTTCCGAGTAAATCCCAAGGGAATTTATGAGAATGGATGGGATGGGATGGGATGAGAAAAAATTACCGGATTTTGTATCAAACCTCCAGATCAAAAAATTTTCTAGTCAATTCTAGGTTAAAAACAGAACGAGATATCTCACTGATAATCCATTGGATTTGTATGGGATCAGGCCACTGGATGGAATGGGATCAGAAAAAATTTCCCGGGAATGTAATTCAAATGAATTTGATACCAAACCCCTAAATCCGCCGAAATTTGAAGCCAAAATATCTTCAAAACTCATTGAGTTATAAAAAAAAAGCTCCAAAAAGCTCATTGAGATAAACAAGTCGGAAAAGTTCGGAAAACTTGCAAGGGAGGGGGTAGAAGGGGAAGGGGGTGACATACCCCATTTTCGAACTTGTAAAAAAAAGCTTATGCTGAAAATTTCAGCCAAATCGGTCCGGTAGGTTCCACGCAAAAACAACCGGAGACAACCGAGGGAGCGAACGACATTTTTGCGGAAATTTTTTTATTCGATTTTTATCGATAAAAAGTTCCAATTCTTGGAGAAAAGTGATCAAAAAACCCCCATCATTTTTATTTTGGAGTATATATTGAGAATATATGTACGTACTTAAACCACAATTAGGTTGCTAGAGGATGATTGAAAGAGTTAAAGCATTCTAGGGTATTGCTATTCTCAGTCCGTCATCCTCAAGTATTAGTTACACCTCCACGTGGGGGCAACCGGGCAATGCATCCTAGAATGCAGCTAAGTAACTAATGCGAAAAAAAAAACAGGTAATGATTGGAGAATCGAAAGGTTTAATTACCCCAGGTGGTAACCAGACTGTGTCTGAGAACCCATCCTCTTCGGAGGCATGCCCCACGGACATCATTACTTGAAATGGGGAGTTTGAAGATCACGTGTCCGCGATCCGAGCAGGCAAGCAAGCAAGTGGCAAGCAGGCTGCAGTTTTAACTTCAGAAAACTCCACAGCGGAAGGGGGCCAACACGAGAAGAGTGGCCGGGTAGAAATACCTAGTAAATCTTCAGATGAGGGCACGCAAAGCAGGGTGGAGGGATTGCGGGTGCAGAATGTGGGACCGTCGCGATCTAACACACTCAATCCGCAAGCATATTTAGATGGGAAAACCGGGGCAAGGGCCAAAAAAACACAAATGTCCGGCTTTGGTGAGCATACGGATGAGGGTGACGGGGCACCGGTTCCTCGCAGAGAGCGAGCTGGGAAGGATACCCTTCAAGGAGATGCTTAAGATAACGAAGGACACTATATTCGATGAGCAATCGGGGAGACCTGAGTGGCAAACTGAGTAGATGTCAATCGAAGGTACGAAAAGGGGCCCAAGAATGGTCTGATTCGAATATACCGTGGCCGGTAGAGGGGTTTTAGTCAGTAAGAATCTGACACGCGCCTTCGGGCGTGTCTATGCAAGATTTCCCCTCCTTCGTTAAAAAAAAAAAAAAAAAAACACACATAAAAACACGTTGTCAGACGAGACACTTACAACTGGAAGTTACAACACGTACTCTTGTAGATAGGTGAGGGAAAATTCCACGGTTAAATTTATCCATAACCAATCAACGCCCCATCCCTTAAATTTCAGTTAAAAAATTTCAAGTCAATTTGTCAGAACAAAAACAGAATGAGATTTTTGTTTTCTGTAATAAACCCATTGGATTTGTATGACACCTGACTCCTTCGCGATGGAATGAGATCAGATAAACAAGTCCATTTAGTACATCTAAATCCGATATGTAAAAACTCCTATATCCAAAATATCTTAAAAACTCATTGAATGAAGGGATCCGAGAAACAAAATAATTGGAGAATTCCAAAAAAAGCAGTGTTGGTCTGAGATACCCCACATCTCTATCTCTATCTATTAAAAACAAAACAAAAAAAAAGGTTATGTTGAAAATCGGTCAGCGCCAAACGCCAATCGGATCGAGTTGTTTCGCCGACGAGAAAACCGAAAGCGAACGAGAGAACTTTTTTATTCGATTTTTTTCTTAATAAAATCATTCAAATTATTTTGAGTTTTCTGGAAAAACGTGGAAAATCCCAAACCCATAATTGAAATGCACTTTACCGAAAATGTATTGTACATGCTTAATAATAAAAATATTTATCAATAGTAATGTTAATAATTTATGCATCTTCAAAAAGAAATAAATTGGGTCAATGTCTGTAGTATAGTTTAGTAAGGCGTTATTTTTTTTCTTTCACCTCAAACACACACACAAATAAAATGGTTAATTAAAAATTATAGTAATGGGGAAATGCCGTCAATATTCTTATTGATATATAAAACAAAAACACATACCTTGGATTATTTTAAGTAAAATCATTTTCCTGCTTAATGCTTAAAAATACCCCTAAAATCTCTAACAAATTTTCAGAAAGCCATTCAAGTACTTCTGAAAATGAAAAGCAAAACAAACAAAAAAAAACATCAGAATAGATTCTAAAAAATTCATAGAAAAACCATTGATAATATTAAGAAGAAGAAGAAGAAAAACATTGCCAGGAAAAATCTCCCCTGAAAAGGACTCACGAACTCCGTTCCGGTTTGTATGAGAGCTGCTCATAGATGCAGCAATGGAATTAGAACAAAAAATTCCTTGTGATTATAAGTATTTTTCCATTTTCTCTCCCAAATCTCTAGATCCAAAAATTTTAAATCAATTGGACGACGATAATTAATACAAAATTCTCCGGTCGAAACTTTTTGGGATGTACACATTTTTGATTCCCTTTTTCTAAGCTGCCGGAAGTTGGGAAAACAAAAGTTTATATTCTAATGACGCTTAACCACTTCCAGATTAAATGTCTCTTCTGAATGGGAAATTAAAAATTTTCCCATAATAAACTGTGACAAATACTTCAACGGGTTAAAGGAGCCCATCGTGAGAATTTATTGTATGAACCTCAACATTCTATAAAAACACAATCTAGTTCCAGGTTTAACTAGAACCTTATACAAAGCAGACGACGAACGTCATGCCATTGCGTTGGATATTATTTAGGCATAATGACAACGATTCTAAACATAAAGCACTGATTGATCTGGCAAAAAAAAACTGATTGGTCTGGCCAGAGCCGATTAATGTTGAGCGATTCTTATCTATCTCTATAGGATTTAGGTCCGTTAATTCTAAGAGGTTTTTCTAGAAGACATTGAGTAAAATACTTAAAGTAAAGTTATATTAAACACTTACTCCTTATATTAAACCAATTGTCACTTATACGATTACGAAACATCAAAACCATAGGGGTGGAGAAAGGCGGTGAATAGATCAGGTTGAAGAAGACTGTAGATGAACGCCAAAATCAATTGTAGGTTGTAGGCGCGTGAAAGTAACATGCGGTACATGACACAGGCTAAAACGAATGACATTTTGCTTGGGGTTGAATAAGAAAATTCAGCGCCTGATCTTTGGACCAGCAAAATAGGCAAAGGGATGGTGGCGTAAGCGATACCATGACCATGAAATATAAAAAGAATGGCAAACCCGACATTATTCAGGTTTATCAAGATCGGTCGCTGTTTGAGGTGGTTTGGTCATGTCTAGTTTGCGTATGGATGACGATCATATACCGTCAAAAGTGTGCTGGACGGCAAACCGAAGGTGGAACGCAAACCGAGTGGGGGAAATGGAAAGATGAAGTTGAGGCGGACTTTCGGGTTCTTCAGGAGTTTCCAGACGTTGGCGGTGAATAGAGTTCAGGTTAGTAGATGAACGACAATATCAAATGTTAAATCAATTGAAAGTAAAAAAAAAAAAGTTGGGTTTCCTGTATTAGGGAAGAGTAGACGAAATATTGAGTTCACTAAGCGTTACCTAATATTTTATATGGATCGATCTAAAACCAATCAATGTTCTGGGTATGGGATCCTGGGTATACGAAAAACCAATTCGTACGTTGGAACTTGTACCACCCTGGATTGCTACAGCACAGTTTTCCAAGCACCGGATCAATTCATGCAATAGAACTTTGTGTCAGATAGCTTGGGGGGATATAAAAACCAAACAATATCTACTATTTACTATCAGACAGCAAAGCAACGGCACTCGGGCACGTGGCCATCAACATTCGCGAATCGAATAGAGTCAAAACTAGTACTTTATCGGATAGGTAAAGGTAAAGGTAAAGGATAAGAAAAGTCGGATATCGGATAGGTAAAGGATAAGAAAAGTCGTATTAATACCTGGATACTTGGACATAGTGTGGAATGGTAATGAGACAGCAGACGCTATTGTAAGAAAGAGCCCTTCTCGCCCAACACACATTAAACCAACTCAGATTTTGTGGTTTTATACCTGAATATTCAAACGTGGTGGGCTGACGAAATACAAATTCTGAGCTTAAATAAATCGAACACTATAGACTATAGCGATTGTATATAGTTAACCGGACATTATTATCTCATCTATCTACAGAGGATGAAAATCGTAAAGGAGTCTACTTTGGTAGGCTATGTTGTACTGAAGAGGAAACTGCAGACTACATTCTATGTGAATGTTAGGCCATACAACAGGTAATAAGACTCAGGACCATTGGCAAATTATTTCCATAGCCCTAGGAAATTATGTACATCGATAACCATCATTCAATTTGTGGACCATCGTTCCTGAACAGACCCAATCAATGTATGAATATGGAATAAATCAAAAAGTGTCCGCCATAGACAAGCCATAGGAATTATTTCGCAAAGGTGAATTATTTCTACGAGGATTTACCCAACCCCCCATTTATATAATTTACAATCTAATATAATTATAAAAATACTTCATAAAATTTATAACAAAAAAAAATTCTAAATAAATACCTTAAAAATCAATTGAATGCCGCCTGTATAATATCACTACCGCTGGTTATACAATTTGAGGCTAATACAATTTTTGTATTCGTTAATTTACCAATAAAATTACAAGCAGCAATTTCTGCATACGTAATGCCACCCACAACAAATACAAATATTGGTTTACGTTGTTTTTTTCGATTGCGTTCACGAAATAAATCCACCACCACATCACCACATTTTATTTGTCTTGCCAATTCTTTAATTGTACAATTTTTTATTGAATTTTCATATCGATAAAATTTTATAAAATCTAAACCACCCGTTGACAATTGCATTGATAAATCTTGAATATCCGTACATGTTACAAGAATATTAATCAATTGTGAAATTAATGGAATATAAGTACCATTAAATACATAACTGGGTGATATTAAATTTGATTCACGTTTTTGTAATGAAGAATCGAGTTGTGGATGTTGTTGTTGCTGTTGAGGTTGTTGTAATGATGGTAATAATCTTAATTTTTGTGCATCCATTTGAAATTGATTACGTGTTGAAATGATATTAGCTTTTGATAGTAAATTTAATGGTGAACTATTTATTGTTGCGGTCGCTGGTGCTGGTGACACTGTCGCCGTTGATGGACGACTATTATTATTATTATTTGAAATGTCTGGAAATAATTTCGCCTTTGCCAATTGGGAAAATATTAATAATTTATCATAACCAAATGTATTTAAATAATCGGTAATAAATGCTTTTGCTTCATCGCTGGTCAATCCACATGTAATATACAAAAGACAAATGTGACGAAGGGCATTTAAACGATGAGCATCGATTGCCAACATTTCATGAATTGTCTGTAAACATTGTCGTTTATTTGCATTTATCAAAATGGATTCTTCAATGGTTTGACATTTATCAAATTGACCACCCAATTCATTAATTATCGTTTCACATAATATTAAATGTTTAAAGAGTTCTTTTTTTTGTGTTGTCACCTTTGGTAATTGTTTCGAAACATATTCACGCATTTCAATTAAATTCATATCTTTTAGATTTTGTGTTTCCATACCCAATGCTTTCGATTGAGCACTTAATAAATTGGTAACATCAATAAAATGTTTATAACAATTTTCTCGATAAATACCATCGATTTGACCATTTAATATCAATTGTTTTATATCTTTTGTATTACGTTTGGGATCGGTTCCACTACCCGTACCAGATGATGATGATGCCGATCCAGTTTGTGGTCGTTGTAAAAAATCTAATTTTTCCGTTTGATAACGTGTATTTTCTAAATCAATTTGTAATTGACCACATTTCACTGGGAATAATTCTAATAATAAACCAGAATAAACAACGGGTGTTAATAATGTTGATGGATAATCTTTATCACGATCCATAAATAATATTATATTAAAATCAGCCGCATCATGATCATCATCATCATCATCATTAACATCATTACTGCTGTCAACAAACCCTTCCATGCGTTGTAACATTTCAAATATACATTCAGAGTGTTTGCCAAATGAGATCATCATTTTTGGATGTTTACAAATCATATTGAATATACGTAAACTTTGAGCAATTGAACTTAATAATGCCGTATCATTTCGTATAAATAATTCTTCATACAATTGTGGTATTTCCAATGATAATAAATCATTGTCAAGTGTTAAAAAATCCCAATTGAAACGATGTAAACCAACAATGCCATGTAAACCTTCTGCTTCCAATATCACCTCAAGACTATGTAAAACATTTGGACATAAAATTATATGAAATGATTTTATATCAGTTGAAAATAAATCCAGTTGTTGTTGTTGTTTGATTGCCGATGCCGTGGATTTTACCGGTAACATTTTTTGATTTATTTTATATTGTTGAATTATTCCATTTATTTGATCAACAATTTGTTTAAACAGTAACATATTTGATGATATAAAATAAACTAAAGTTGATTTCATGATTTCCGGTACATTATTTTGATCAAATTTATAAATTTTATTAATACCTTTGGCACTGTGGTGGGGGAAAATTAAGAAAAAAAAAAAGAACAAAAATTTGGATTAAAATTTATACTGTGTGTGTAAAAATTATAATTATGCGCATGTCCATGAAAATGCCGCCCAATTTTATTCGACGGCATTATCGAAAATAGTTCTATAAATCTAATTTGATTCTTACCGTAACCATGAAGCTCCACAAATTTGTTCTAATGGTTTAATTAATGCGGATTCAATTACAAGATCTTTTTGATTATTCGGTATTGAACCACACAAAATACTTTGTAATTTCTCTTGGGCGATTTGCCGAAAACCTTGTAATTTTTTATTTAATGAATAATCCATATTGAAAGATTTTGATGATTTAACATAAATTTACACACACACTTAATAATTAATTAATTATTAATAATTAATTTTATTTATATTAATTTTTATTTTAATAACGTAATTAAATAAAAACGAAAGATTCTTTTTTTTTTGTTCTCCAATCTCCAAGGTGAAACAAATGAAAAAGAAAATCCAAGATGGCATCCAACTATCAAAAAAAAAAAACTTATATCGTTTTCGATTGAAAAAGAGACTTTTTCGTTTGGCAAAAACTAATTAATGGCGTTTTCCATAAAGAAAAAATACAATATAGCGTTATGAAAGAAATTTATTAAAAAAATATTGGATATTGAAGTTAAAGGAGAAAATTCTTATTTCTGTAGGATCTTTAGGGTCACGTTGGTACTGAATCGAAGTATAGTATTGGTATTACCTATCGTTTGCATAAGCTTATTATACACATTTCGACTGGTATTTGGGGGAAAATCCTGGAAGCTGGATAATGTATTCAAACCAAAAGGCAATTCCAATACCTTTCGTTTGAATGCCTAACCAGGCGGAAAAACTCTTTAGAAAAAAGAATTACGTATTACGTATTTTTTAAATTATTTTAATTCATTCATTTAATTCATTACTAAGGCCACAATCGACTTAGCGCCCAGTAAAAACCTTGGAATTCAATTGAAATTGCGAAATTCAAAGTGCTTAACTGCATTTCTGACAAATCGCAGGAATTGTCCAACTAAAATTATTCAATTTTTTGACGTGTCGATTTTGTAGTTATAGAAATTTTCGAACTTTATGAATTTTTGCCAGTGTTTTTTATCAATACAATATAGGAGTTTTTTTACTTAAACCCAAAACGATGAGTATTTCGAAAGAGATTTTTGTTTTATAAGTGATTGTTTATGAATTACATATATAAAAAATAATCAAAACGGATGTTCGGGGGAAAAAATTTAAAGGTTATTCAACTGTTTTATTGAATATACCGGCTGAAATCACGCAAAAAAATTAACTTATCGTATTTATACGGGAAAAACATACAAAGTCTTTTGTGCCAGTGTCGGTGTCAGCCTGTTTTGGACGACAGATAGAATGTCAAATAGAGGTAACAAAAATACCATCGGCGGTGTTTCTATATAATTATTTTCGTTTTTTTCAAAACCTCACCGCTTTAATGTAAAAATCCTAGATTTTTTTGTTATAAAAATAATTCAAAAATGTGATGATATTTCAAAGAACTTTATGTTAAATTTAAACTCAATTCAGTTGCTGTTACTGTCTCTAATACATGTGACTCCGATTCTTTAAATGTAAACAATCTTTCCGTAACGTGTTTTTTCACCCAAAAATTGGAAAACTGGTCAAAATTAGTGAAAAACCTAAATAAAACCAAAAATATTGTGTTTGCAAAAGAAGAAATTAATTTTTTTGTATTAATTCTCAATCGAAATCGCTACTAACCATTCTAGTAGTATGACAACGCCGCGCACGCAACGCATCCACTATCGCGTTGTATGGACGCCATCATTAAAAAAAAAATCTATCCATCAATTTTCCACGTACATTTATAAAGTTTTAAAATTTAGGTGAAAAAAAAAACAAGTTCAACAGGTGATTTTGTTGTTGTTCTAGTTTTTATTATTATTATTATTATTTTCGTTGTTATGTAAAAAAGCGATTTTTTTTTGTTCTATTCCAAAAATTAATTAATTTTTTTGTTTTTTAATTTTATTAATTTCCAAAAATGTCCTTATTAAAAAAAATTACAACAACAGCATATAATCGTTATGGCGCAGGTTATAGAAATAATTTAAAGGTAATTAAAGTGTTTTTTTTTACTTCTATAATTTATTAATAGACTTGAAAAAAATAATTTTTTTATCAATTAAAATGTTTCTATGACGTAATTACAATAATTACTATTTATTAATTACATTCTGACATAATTTAGCTATTTACAACAACGTCGATTCAAAATTCATTAACAATAAATACCGCCACGACCGTAAACGCAACAGCACAAAATAATGAACCCATTCAATTTCCCGGTGCAACCCAAGCTCAATACACCCTACGACCGGATTTACGTTTACCCAGTCAAATTGATCCGTTACCAATTTATCGTGTTATGGATCGTGATGGTATCATTTTAGATGAATCACAAAATCCAAATTTATCCAAAGAATTGGTTCTGAAAATGTTTCGTGATATGGTACTGTTGAATACAATGGATAAAATTCTATATGAATCACAGCGTCAGGGTCGAATATCATTTTATATGACAAATTTCGGTGAAGAAGCATCACATATTGGTAGTGCCGCTGGTCTATCACCAAGCGATTTAGTCTACGGCCAGTATCGTGAAGCTGGTGTTTTGGTTTGGCGTGGTTTTACCATTTCACAATTTATCAATCAATGTTACGGTAATGCTGAAGATGAAGGTAAAGGACGTCAAATGCCCGTTCATTACGGTTCAAAGGCATTAAATTTTGTGACCATTTCAAGTCCATTGGGTAAATTTTATTTATGGAAACATTTACATTTACATTTACATTTATGAAAACGAAATTAAATTCTAAATTATTCATATTTTGTTCAAAGCTACTCAAATACCACAAGCGGTTGGAGCTGCATACGCATTTAAACGTCGTCCAAATAATGATCGTTGTGTTATTACGTATTTTGGAGAGGGTGCCGCCTCTGAAGGTGATACCCATGCAGCATTTAATTTTGCTGCCACATTAGATTGTCCAATCATTTTGTTTTGGTAAGGAACTGAACTTATTTTTGGTTAATGAATGATTTTTCTAATGGATGGTTTACTTAAAATACAGTCGTAATAATGGTTTTGCAATTTCAACACCGTCAACGGAACAATATAAAGGTGATGGTATTGCCGGACGTGGTCCTGGTTATGGTATAACAGCAATACGTGTTGATGGTACAGATGTATTTGCCGTTTATAATGCAACAAAAATTGCACGTGAATATGTTCTGAAGTATAATAAACCGATAATATTTGAAGCGATGGCTTATAGGTAAAAGAAAATAGTTACTTTTTGTCTATGAAATGTTGACTGAATTTCTATATTTCTACAATTAGAATTGGTCATCATTCAACGTCCGATGATAGTACAGCGTATCGATCGGCCAGTGAATTAGAAGTATGGAATACCGTTGAACATCCAATAACAAAATTAAAAAATTATATGAAAAATAAAGGATGGTGGAATGAAGAGGAAGAAAATGCAAATGTAACGCAAATACGAAAGCAAGTGCTTTCGCAAATATCAGCATCGGAAAAAATTTTGAAACCAAATTGGCGTGAAATGTTCTATGATGTTTATGAGGAATTGCCGTTACATTTAAAGTAATTTTTATTATTTTTCTTATACTTTACTTTACCCGCATGAAGTTGGTACGATGACCATTACCGCATTTCTGTAAGGTTTCTATATCTTGGTGGACGAGACGATGAATATATTCTCAAAAAAGATTAGACGTTCGTTTCACCGGGAATTGTCGCGTAAGGTAATTGTGCAAGTGTTCGATGCAAGTGCGGGTGGATGGACAAGGGTAAGGACATGACGTTCATTCTTTGTTGGCGAACGGATGGTTGGGGGGCTGGGGGCGGGTCTTTCAAGTAGATGAGGTTACGAAATAATAGGAGAGTATTATTTTTCGATGAGCATCAATCGGGGATTTGCTTGAGTGGCAAATCCTGAATGGAAACGAAAAAACAAGGTAGGGAACAGTTTTAAGGGGAATCCCAACTAGACCATTCTGTGACTTAGGCAAAACAAAATGATACAGGAGCAAGAATGATGGAGATTATCCAGCTGTAAGGAGAATCCCAGATACCCACTGAAATGACATCTGCAGCCGCAGCTAAAACCTTCACATTCCTTACTATTAGACAGAGAATTTACGTGATTAAAATTCTCAACCAAAGCAAAGCAAAAAACAACGCATAAAAAAGTAAGTTGTCGATTATAGACATCGGGCCGAACACTATTAGAGTAAGAGATCAAGATGAAAGTCCTGAAAAGACAAATCAATGGCTTTGTGACACGTTAAGGGCCGTTGCAATCTCAGCGGAATGTCATTCCAGTTTGTATCTGCGATTCTCCTTTCAGCTGCATCATCTAGGACAGATCGCACACAGAGCAGGAAACAGCCAGAACAGAATTTCGAACAAATTGCAAGAATGAAAAAACTGAACACAGGAACTACTAAACAATTCACGATTGTTTTTCAACTCAGGCAAAAATCATAGTTATTGAATTTTTCCATAAACATTTCATCAACCATAAGACCAACGTCGACTCGTTTTTGCTCGTAAGAGGAAATCCATTACATAAAAAAAAACCACCCCCGTGTCAGACTCCCTTCATACTTGACGCTTCCTGCGAAAACCAATTAAAATCTCTCCCTCACCCCTTGGAATTTGGAATTCAAGATATCCGCATCGTACCGTGTCAATTAACATCTGCTGGGTCCCTCCTTGTTTTATCGCTTGTTCCTGGACATGACACGACCAATCAGTAAATTTATGACCACTGGCGACATTGTTTTGGAATGTTTTTCAAAGGTGGCTATTCAAATTCGTTTCTGATCCTTTTCATTCTCCACCCTCCCCTCTCCATTATACTCCTTCACCAAACTTTCTCCATATCTCTCCATCTCCAATACTACCCCTGTAACATCCTTCCATCCCAACAGCTTCCCATTTTCTTTCCTCCACTCACCCGACAACAGCTTCTTAATTCACCTCCTCCTTTATCAACATTCTTACTCCAATCCATTTAATCCTCACACCTCCAAACATCGGACACTCCCCCACAAATTGCCAACCCGTTTCTTTTACCCCCATCATATTACACAATGTACACATCCATCTTTGCTCACTCCCCCATCCGCTTGCATTCAATCCCATCGCATCTCCCCTCACTCTCATTATCACTCTCATCTCCTCAAACCTCAAATTTCTCTTAAAATATCCCTGCACCCCACCTCCCCATCCAGTTAGCCCCGGATACACCCATTCTTCCTTCTCTCTTCTTCCCTCTCTCCGTATCAGATCCAATATATAGACTTATCCTCTACCTCTACCTTAATAACACCTCCGCTCTTAATCTCCAATATTCTACATGCCACATTGACTACATATTCCACTGCATTTCCACTATCTCCGTCTTTTCCACTCCGTTATCCAACCCACAGTCTTTTCCACCATCTCCCATAAAATATTTCTCACCACCATAAGTTTCCCCCTTATCCAACATACGTACCACGGGAATCTAACATGCAATCCAAAACAATACACCCACATCGGCACCCTCTCCAATTCCATATAAATCACACATTCCCTAACCGACCTATTGAACCACATCATTCTCTTCAACACATACATCTCAAATTTATCCACCTCCTCATATCTGTTCACTCCCCGCACATACCTGACACCCATAATTTAACACTCGCCTTACAACCCCATCCAACACTCTTAACTTCCCTTCAACACCCACATCGCTCCTTGTCATCACCTGCCGTCCCACACCTGCATCACACCCGCGTTTGCCTCCAACACCTTATACATTTTTAAATGCGTACTCCATGACCCTCCATCCGTCATTTCCACCCCTAAATATTTATATCTGCCGACCACCACCTCCACTATTTTTCCATCTATTTTCCACATTTCATTCTTCCTTACTCTCCCTCCATTCCTAAATACCATCATTTTTGATTTATTTATATTTACCTCCAATTTCCATCTCTTACAATATCCACTCAAACTCTCAATTATTCCATGCATTGTTCGTACATTATCCGCCAGGCATACAATATCGTCAGCATACGCCAAAATCCTTATGTTCCCCCCCCCCCCCCCCCGCAATCGATAATTCAGCTCCAATTTCATCATATAAATCATTCATTTATATATCGTGAATAGCGTTGGACTCATTGCACAACCCTGCCTCCCACCTAAAATACCCCGAATTCTCCTTACACATTCCCCACACACACGCCCCACAATATGCTGATACATTTTCCTTATCATCCTCACCACATATTACCGGACATCTGCTGCTTCCATACAACTTACCAATACAACTTATCAAAGGCCGCTCTCAGGTCAACAAACACCACCCCCCCCCGCCCTTGACTACATCTTCAATTTCACAATTCCCTTTAAACTACTGATATGCTCCATTGCCGAGTACCCCCTTCTAAAACTCACCTGACTTTCGTTTAATACCGCTTCATCGTCCACCCACATTTCATCATTCTCCCATTCAACAGTCCTGCCAACAACTTCACCATTGAATCTAGAAATGCTATACCTCTATAGTTTTCTACATTCTTCCTATCCCCCCGCTTTTAAACAACGGGTACACGACCGCCCTCTTAAACCCCCTCCGGCAAATGCTCCTTTTCGTTTCACAATTTATTTATACCTTTCACCATCCACCGCATTGGTGCATCCCCAAAAACGTCTTCAAAATACTCTTCCGGCATCCCATCCTGCCTCGGCGCCCCCCCCCCATTCTTGTCCAATCTACCAACCACCACCCATGCTACCTCCCCCAATCCAAAATCTCCATCCATCTATTCATCTACCACATTCGGCTCCCGTAAATTCTAACCGCCCACTAGTATCCAACGCCCCATTATTATATTGTCCCCTGAAATGATGTTCAACCCATAACTTCTAATCAATACCATACACCTCTCCTTGACTTCCCCCGCCGACTTCTTAAATGTCCCCACCAACCAACCTCCAAAATTCACTCCCATTTCTGATGCATTCATTCACTTTCCTTATCATTTCCTTGTCATATTCTATTTTCTTTCTGCCACACACTGCTTTCTGCACTTATATATTCATTCCTGGCTGATGGCCAGGAGCGGGGAACGCATGCCAAACATGACGGGCAGATGTCATTCTCAGAGTACCTACTTTCAGAACCACAAGAAATGAACAAAAGAAATGTTTTAATCTGACCCTCCTAGTCTTTTCCCCGTTCAATTACTGAACCAAAATCTCCTGACAGAGCATTTTTTGGGATTTTCCAATTTATTTGGGATCCTGGGGGAGAAATAAAAACCGAATAATTTGGAACAACTTCTGATCTGATTGCGGGTGAATAAAGGTCGATTAGATTCTCATTAAACAATTAAACCAACTCACTGCCGCCCTTTAAATCTTCTCATCTCTTAAACGAAAACTTTACTATTCCCATTCAAAACGTTTAAAACCCCTTTCGACTATGGTAAAATCCCCAAAATCACCGTCGCCGCTCCGGTAATCGGTTACAATTCAACCTGATATTAATAAATTGGTGTATGTTTGTTTTAAATTATCTTTTTATGTTTTTTTCAGAGAACAAATGAATCAAATGGAAGAACATATTGAAAAAAATAAAGAACATTATCCGTTAAATGAATTTAAAAAATAGTGAAAATAGTGGCTTTGTTGGCTTTTTGGGTGATGGTGAGCTGATTTTTTTGTCGGTAAATATCATTGCGGTGAGGGGATTTGGATTGATTATTTTATTATTATTATTATTATTGTGATATGGCTAAAAAAACAAAGAAGGAGAACTAAGCCTATATTATATTGGAATCGTTTGCATTTATTTTAATGATTAAAATTATTTAAATTATTTTAAATTATTATTTTTATTATTTGGTTTTTTTAATGGTTTGTATATTTTAATTGATATAAATTAAAAAAAAAAATTATATTTACAATTAATTTTGTTTTACTTGTTATTCTATACCCATATCGAAGGGTTTTTTTTGTTTATCCAGAAAATAATCGACAATGGAAAGTATCGCGCACGGGAACGGAATGATTTTTGTTTTTGTACATTTGTAAAGTTTGTCTGGCATTGCGAAATAGAGACAAAATCTCTTACTTCCAAAATTGCATAACTCACAGTCACAGTTCATAGTCCCGGACCAACCTAAAACGGAAATTGATCCCGAAACTGAACACTGTAAAAATACTATACTCAATAAATTTTGGTCGCCGTCAGCGCGCTACAAAAACATTCCATTCCATTCCACGACTCTACTTCTACATTATCGATTTTCTGACCACAAAAAAAAATTCATTTAAAATTAAAAACACATTAAACACTAATAAAATACGGTAAAATTTGTAATGGAGCTGGATAATCCATTAACCATTTTGGACCAACATAAATAATATTTGTATTTTTATCTAACCATTTACCAGCTGGTAAATAAATATTACGTGTAGTTTGTCCTTCTTTAAGCACCGGAGCCGAAATGATACTATCACCAAGTAAAAATTCTGTTTGCAGGAGAAAAAAACAAATAAAAAATTCAATTAATAACCCTGTCAATTCTATACAGAATGTTTTTAATTTGATCATTCTCTGTAACTGTAGGTACTAAAGGGTTTGAAGTTATCCAACATCTCCCGCTCCATATACCACATATTTTTGCTGTGGTCGATCGATCGATCGCATTTTATGAAATTTTTACAAAATTCAAAATTGAAGTTATAAAAAAAAAAGGTTTCTTATCACGTATCGTATCGTATCGAGAAAAATCGGAAAATTTTCCGGAAAATTTTGATGAAAAAAAAATGGTTTTTCCTACTTTGAGCCTGAATATCTCGAAACTGATAGAACTTAGCAAAAATTTCATCCCCGACAAAATTAAAGATAATTCAATTACCTTTAAATCAAGTATCTATTTTTTATTCTAGCTCAAAAGGTTTAGAAGTTATGAACAAAAAACTGAATGAATGTTTTTTTTTTAGTAATTTTTTCAGAAACACCCTGTACCATACAAAATTACGTGATATTTAACTAGTATTGGATCAAATCGAATACATCCTGTAAACATTTTTATTGTTTTTAATTACTTTTTAATACTTACGATCATCGATTTGTTGTGCCACTCGATCATCCGGTGATATCCACCACAAAGGTGGATTCACGGGATCACCCGTTCGTACGGCCATGCGAAAACGATTCATAATGACCGAGGTGTATGATGCATGTAAATCGGTAAATGTATGACTTAATGCAATTGTTTCATTATCATAATCCCATGGTACATAGGAAAATTGTAAACTTGGCATAAAAACATTTGCCTGCAGCCAACGTATAAACATTTCTTTATTTGGCGGATGATTATTATAACCATTACCACCGATCATATCGGGCAACACAAATGGATAACCAGCCATATTCATTTGTAAAAGGGTGGTGACCAATGTCGGCAATCCATTATTCCAACTCCATTCGGAATCCTTATCGATCATCCGTACAAAAATGGGTAAATCTTGGGTGTTTTGACCGGAACGCACTTCAACCATTGATCCAAATTTGGCAACCGTACGTACATAATCGGATGTTATTAAACTTGGATGCAATAATAAATCACCCGTTAATATTGGATTCTATATCAAACAACAGAAACAAAAAAAAAACAAATTAATTGTATAATGACACGGGGAGTTTTTTCCCATTGTATAATAAACTCTTACCGACGGACTCCAACTTGATTCACCTGCATCAAATTTAAAACTATCAATGCCAGCACTTTCTTGTAATGCAATTAAACGATTTGTAAACCATTCGGCTGCCTCTTTATTGGTAAAATCAATATAGGCAGCATCACCAAGCACTTCACCATTCCACCATTTTGTATCGGTATTATTTTTTTCATCATGTACTAAATAACTATAAAAGGAAAAAGTGGACCGGGGAAAACAGTTAAAAATCACATCGGGTTGCGGTTAACCAATCAAAATTAATTTATAGATAGATATATTTACAGGGTGTCATCCAGCTTTACCATAATAACCCCCCCCCCCCCGAAATATCACGTAATTCTGGGAGTTAATCCAAAGAAGAAAAAAATCTATACAGGGTGTTTTTTGAAAATTATATACATACATTTATTTATTTGTTCATAACTTTGAAACTATTTGACGTAGAATAACCAGATTGGATTTGATTTAAAGGTAATTAAATTATCTTTAATTTTGTTGTTTATATATTTTTGGGTAAGTTTGCTCTGTTTCGAGTGATTGAGGCTCAAAGTGGAAATATTCGATTTTTTATTCATTAAATTTTTTTCCACTTTGAGCTTCAAAATCTCTTAAATGGAATGGGTCTAGCCAAAAATGTATTAGGAACTAAATTAAATTTAATTAAATTTAATTATTTAATTTAAATTAATTACCTTTCAATAAAGTCCCATCCCGTTATACTATGTCGGATAGTTTAAAAGTTATGGATAATTAACTGAAGGTTTAAAATGTTTCATTAACTTTTTTTTTCTACTTTTTACTGAGACTTTTCCACTTTGAGCTTCAAAATCTCCTAAATGGAGTGGAGAAAGCCAAAAATGTATAAGAATCAAAATAACAGATAATTTAATTACCTTTAAATCAAGTCTCATCCCGTTATTCTACGTCAAATAGTTTAAAAGTTATGAAGAATTAACAGAATATATGTTTTTATTTTGTTTTTATTTTCATCAACGCCTTGTAACTTGCTAAGGTTTGAAGTTAGCCAAGTTTATAGCTCCGTTTTCCATTATATTTATAATACGATGGTTTTTTACTATCTTATTATCTCAATTGATGACATCTCAAAATTCTTCAAACACCTCAAACAAAATTCGAGAGAAATTTCGAGAAAACAAAATTTTTCCGGAAAAAATGTTTCTCAAAAAAAAAAAAAAAACTTCTGGATTTTCCACTTTGAACCTCAATATCTCGAAACAGAGCAAACCTAGCAAAAAATTTATGGGCAACAAAATTAAAGATAATTTAATTATCTTTCTATAAAGTTCCATCCCGTTATTCTACATCACGTAGTTTAGAAGTTATGACCCGTTAACGGAATGCTTTAAATTTTTCATTAACTTTTTTCTACTTCTTCGACGATTTTTCTAACTTGAACCTCAATATCTCGAAACAGAGTGAACTTAGCAAAAAATGTATAGGGAACAAAATTAAAGATAATTTAATTACCTTTCAAAAAAGTCCCATTATTCTAAATTAAATATCTTAAAAGTTATGAACCAAAAATGAAATATCTATTTAAAATTTTACGATTTTTTTTTTACTGTGTAAATACCCCCGAAGATTACGTGATTTTAAAAGGATTATGACGACACCCTGTATATATTTAAAAATATCATTAATTGACTTACCCTTTATTTTTCGCATTCGTAAACCAAGGCTCACACAATTTATTAATGAACGGGTGTATCCAAAGGGTTACCCGAAAACCCATTTGTTTCAATTGATCCGTTAATTGTTTAATATTTGGAAATTTTACCGTATCGAATGTTAACGAACCATAACAAATTTCCCAATTGTCATCCAATTCATATTGTGAATTTTTAAATTGATTTGCATTAATTTGATTGGCAAATTCCAATACAATTGCTTCGTTAACATCACGTTTATATCGTGCCCATGTTGACCATATTGGATATTGAACCATACGTTCATCGGGATAACCACCACGGGGTAATTGTAAAAAATTATTAACAGCATGTATATGAGCCCTTCGGGCATTCCAACGATCAATACCAATGTAATAATTAAATGGAAATTCAACAGTGGACCCCGAACGATATGGTAATTGTTGTTTTGCAATTAAACATAAATCATTGCCTGACCAATTTTGTTCCAAAAATAATGGTGTTTGTTCGTCAACATAAATGTATACACCATACGAATTTAACCAATAACGTTCAGTTATCGCACAATTATCCAATTCTTTTGATACATACGAATAATCATTGAATGTTAATTTTTCAATTGGCCAATATTGATATTTTTGTTGTGGTCCTCCGTACCAACTCATTGCACTGCTATTCAAATGAAAACAATCACGACTTTGAATGGCTGACGTGTATGGCTGACGTGGCATCATTCGTTTAACATTTATTATAGCTGAATTTTGTAAATCTTCAATGATGGAAAATTGGATGACTGTTGAATTATCATCACTTGAACTTATAATAAATCCATTTTGTATACTTGTAATACGGACATTTTCACTTGTTATCGATGAATCAATTGTTACCGATTGAATGGGAGTGGCAACTAAACAAAAAAAAAAAAATAGTTATATTTTAATTAACTTTCCGCCCCCTTTTGCAATATTTGCGCAGCCGCGCCTTTTAGACGCAGTCTCGGTGTTTACTTCAAAATTTCCGAAACACGCCGTTCAGGAAGTTTCGGGATGTTCAATGGGGTGCAAAAAGGTGTCATTTTGGATCAAATTTTTGTATTCTTTAATCGAAAAAAAAAATAAACTGTTAACTTTACCTCTAACAATTGTATATTGAATGGCTTTAGCATTCACTAAGTCATCTTCAATTCGTATATAAATATTTAAATGTGAAAAACGTTGAATGTGATAAGTTTTCGAGTGGCAGCACAAACTTAAAATTGAAATAAAACAAATGAATAAGTAAAAAATATGATATTTTAATAGAAAAGACATTGTCAATTTCAATCTAAATATTCGTCGCACTACTACCGCAAATTCAAATGCATGAATAGTTTTGCGTTGCCTTTATAAAATCTTTTTTAAAAATTATTTTTTATTTTTTCTGTTATCATCGTCGATATTTTGTTTGTCTGTTTGTTTGTTTGTTATGATAAAAAAAAACGAAAAATAAACAAAACACTGAAGGTGTTCAATTACCGTACAGTTTTCTATATTGCAAAAAAAAATTAATTAAATAAATAAAATTGAATAAATAAAATCGAATAAAAATCAATTCAACGCAATTCAAAAAGATTAAAATAAACGGTTAGTTCATATCGTATTGCGAGAGGACATTCACAATGCATTTAAAGTCATCCCATAGAGATTTGAAATGATCAGATTGGAAAAAATTGTTCAAATCTTGCTTTGTCCATTGCCCAATTGCGCCCAATTGCACCCAATTACCCAATAATTGGGGTTTTCAGGTTCAAAAACTGACTAAAAACTCATCAATCCAAATATCAAAAAAAAATCAATCGTCGAGTTATATCACTTTTAAACAAAATTGAACTTGTTTATATAGAGTTTAATAATATATAACAACCATTTTTTGTGGTGAGTTTGGTGAATTTGGATGAATTTGGTGAGTTTGCGGTAAGAATCTTTTTATTTAATATTTAATTAAAAAAGAAATGTCTCCATACAAACTTTGAAACCCTGGAACTCTGCTACCCTGACACTCCCTTCCCCTCCCCTTGGCCAACTTCAGGCAAACGGTTCCATGATGGTTCCTAGCTCTTTGAAGAAAAACAATTTTTTCCTGAACCTCTTTTCTCCTGCTGCTCCTTAAGGTACTTACTTACTATTTTTTTTTTAACGAAGGAGGGGAAATCTTGCATAGACACGCCCGAAGACGCGTGTCAGATTGTTACTGACTAAAATTCCTCCTCCGGCTGCGGTATGTTTCGAATCAGACCATACTTGGGACCCTTTTCGTACCTCCGATTGACACCTACTCAGTTTGCCACTCAGTCTCCCCGATTGCTCATGGAATATAGTGTCCCTTGATATCTCAAGCATCTTCTTGAAGGGTATCCTTCCCAGCTCGCTCTCTGCGAAGAACCGGTGCCCGGTCACCCCCATCCGTATGCACTCCAAAGCCGGACATATTTTTATTTTATTTTTTTTATTCGGCCTCCCCTTTGTCATGGTTTTCCCATGTAAATATGCTTGCGGATTGAGTGTGTTAGACCGTGATCCGTGGTCCCGCATTCTCCACCCGCAATCCCTCCACCCACCTTTTGGGCTGCCCTCATCTGAAGATTTACTAGGTATTTCGACCCTGCATTTCTTCTCGTGTTGGCTTCTTCCGGTGTGGAGTTTTCTGATGTTAAAACTTCAGTCTGCTTGCCACTGCCACCACTGGCAGCTCCCAGCAGTTTTTGCCGCGCCGCTTGCCTCCTATCCGCTCTAGTCCGCTGCTTTCGCGGACGAGTGGCCAATTCGGATCGCGAACACGTGATGTTCAAACTTCCGATTTCAAGTGATAATTGTTCCCCCCAGAATCCGTGGGGCATGCCTCGGGAGAGGATGGGTTCCCAGACTCAGTCTGGTTACCACCTGGGGTAATTGAACCTTTCGTTATTCAATCATTACTTGTTTTTTTTCGCATTAGTTACTTAGCTGCATTCTAGGATGCATTGCTCAACAGCCTTGTGTAACCTGACCTCCATCTTGACCGCCAGCGTCCGCCAATCGGAAACACCCGGAGAGCCAGAAGGTCCCCGCTTCAACTTCATCTTTCCACCACTATCCTGCGGTCTTCCAACAACGCTCCTTGATCCACCTGCGGTTTGCCGTCCAGCATTTTTCTGCCAGCCTTATTAAGGTTGCATTAATACATGCGGTTTTTTTTTCTCGAAAATTAAGGCTTGATTGTGAAAAAATGGTTACGATCAATCAATGATCAAAGTATTGTCTCCATTGGAAGCTACCTAACATTTGCCCATCTTTCTAGCAGTTTGTGGATTCCATTCCCAAACAAAACTTCTCCAGCTTGGTGGTGAAGAACGAATCGAGCCCCATTTTTGATACCCTAACCCTGTTCTGAAGTGAAGCGTATTCCGGTGACGGCATTCTGGATTGATCTGAACAAGTTGTAATCAGAAGGGGCTTTGTCTGGGCTATAAGGCACAGGTGAGGTAGAATTTCCCACCCACTGTTTTCCAAATAGTTTTGAACCGGTCTTGAAACATGTGCCCGAGGCCGAGCGTTGTCATGATGGAAAATTATGGATTCGTTTCTGGTTGCATGTTCTGGTCGTTTTTTTACGCAATCGCTCTCTTAAAACGAATTAATTGTGTTCGGTTGGTAGAGGTCCCCTTTGATCGTCTGACACGATTTCAATAACAGTTCATAATACAACACACCCTTCTGATCCCACCAAATACAGAGCATTACCCCTTGGCACCATAGATATTCTGCTTTGCCGTGAATGTTGATGATTGGCCGACGTGCTTCACATACGATTTCTTGCGCTTCGGGTTATCATAATGAATCCATTTTTCATCACCAGTGACAATCCGATGCAAAAATGACTTGTTTTTGTGGCGCGTTGAAGCAACATTTTCGACATGCAGAATCGGCGTTCGATATCTCATTGGCTTTAATTCATACAGCACCCAATTTCCAAGCTTATGGATGAATCCCGATGCGCGTTTAAACGCCTGGAAATGGTTACTTGATCAACTCCCAATGATTTTTGGCTAGATCTTGTTGCGTTTGGCACGCAATGCTTCATCAAGCAATGCCTCCAATTCTTCATCTTCAGCATTTTTTTGGCTGTCCGAGTCGTTAATCGTCTTCTAAGTTGAAATCACTACTTTTAAACCGTGAAAACCACTTCTGGCACGTTCTTTCAGCTACAGCATGCGGCCACCATAAACCTCTACTAAAATACGATGACTGTCGGTAGCACTTTTCTTCATGTTAAAATAATGAAGAAAAACCTGAACCACACTTCGGCCAATCGGAAAATCTTCGGACCGAATCTGGAGTAGAAACGAAAAAATTCTCCATACAAACTTTCAAAAACCCATGTCCGCGGGGGTCCGGGGACGGGGACGACGACGACTTGAAACGACTTTTCAAAATTCAGATTAACTAATGTTTGGACTCCCAAGTACACATCTGTTCATAATCTTTGGATGTCCACCAAAACCTAAACGCGATTTGTTGCTCTTCATCAATCTACAATAATCTGACTGAATTTGAGTTCAATAGAGTTTACATTAAAATGCATACATTTTCAAGTAATTCTAACCTTTTTTTTTGTTTATTTCTACTACTAACTTGAGGTTTATTTAATTCGATACACAATGAATTTTAAATGAATGAATGAATCAATGAATGAATGTATTTGGACAAGATTTTTCCATAAAATTTTCCATATTATGATGTGAACGGACAAAATGGATCCAATTGTCGAACAACGACGTCGTCTAATCGATAGATTAGAACTTTTGAACTTTGGTTTTACGAACTTTTTTGGTTTCAGGTCCAGCAAAATTAAGAGAAGAGAATTCCAAACTTTGGTACGAAATTATATTAGAAAAAACCAAACGACGACGACAACAAATTACTTGTTCTGAATTGTTTAAATAATTTGAATTTCGTTTGTTAAGTCCTTTCCATGATGAAAATTCCAATTAATCCTAAAAATCCTAAAAACACCTTTTATAATAAATAAAAACCAAAAAAAAAAATTTACCATGAATTGCGGTCGGTTTCCTTTGATTCATTTCATTTCCTTTGATATACGCGTCTCTATATTTGCTTAACAATTGATTGATTTAAGAAATATGATTATGAAAATCATTTATGATTAAGTGATAAAATATTTTAATTGCATTATAAATAAACAAATAAATACGATGACTTGTTGAAGTGTCTTTTGTGCGTTTGTGTTTGTGTGCGGTTTTGTGAAGGGTTTTAAATCATCATGTCGACGAATATGTTGATGATAAACCAATTTCCAATTCTTTTCGAATCATTTTTAAATCATTTTTATCCGTATTTAAATCATTTTTTGCGATAGCCAATAATTCAAAAATTCTATAAATGAAAGAAAATAATAAAAATTTATCGAATCGATCGACTTTTAATCGAGCCACGGTTTCAAAAAAAAAGAAAAAAGTTGATCAGATCAGAATTGTGGAATTGTCAACAAAGTCTCAATGATATTTGATCTGAATTGAATCCTGCTTTTTGACCCCCAACACATTTCAATTATCAATTGGATTTTTAAAACTTGTTCATAATAATTTCTGTTTTGATTCATTCGTTTTTTCGTTTTTCTCGTTTATTCGAACGCTGGAATCGGAATCGGATTCGAGAAAGAGTTGCGGGAAAATTGAATGCGGAGTTCACAATCACAACCGTTTGGTTATTTATTATTACCGTCCTGCACTTACTTACCCCGGCGTATTTTCATTTGATTGCATTAAATATTGTTGTTGTTGTTGTTGTTGTTGTTGTTGTTGTTGTTGTTGTTGTGATTCGCCTTTTAGTTGATCATCACCATCTCTGGTTAAAATTTCCTTTTTATTACCACTTTTGTTTCGTAACACCACACTTTTTTGTAATGATCTCTATGTTTAAATAATATGTGAAATTTTCAGTATAAAAAAAGAGTAAATTCCTATTACTATTAACCATCCCTGTATTAAGTTATATATATATATATATATATATATACAGGGTGTTTAGATTTACCCGTCCCCAACATCCCCATCGAATACCGTACGTAATCCAAAGGACCATTCCCAGCTAAAAAAAAATAGTAAGGCCGAATTGCGAATTTAACTTCTTAAACTACCAACGCCAAGTCCCAATGCCAGACACCCCCTTTCATTTAGCGAAACTGTTCGCTATCCAATCTTTTTTCCTGGCAATGGAACGCATCTCAATTTTCAATAAAACAAAAAAAAAAAAACAAACACAAAATTTAATGAAAGTAAAAGAACTAGTTTTTTATTAAAATACCAGTATTCAATTTAACTTCCTTGTATCACAAAAATATAATGTGTATATTATTGCCACATTCGGGGCTGATATAAAACACAATCCGCGTGATTTTTGGAAATTTTGTAAAAATAAACGATCGGTTCGTGGTTATCCATCGGTTATGGGATATAATGACGTTGAATGCATGAATGATATGTGTCTATAGCTGATTCATTTGCTGAATTTTTTCAGAATCGTCTTTCGATAAGGCTAAAGTAAATACCGATATTTTTGATACTACGGATATTGCATCATTCGATTATCTATCTACAGTGAATTTTTCAATATCCTTTTCTCAGAAGTCTATGAGTCCATTATATCATGTAGTGCCAAATATTCTTATGGTCCTGATGGTGTTCCATCAGTTTTTCTTATATAAAAAATGCATTGACTGTCTTGCTTCGCCACTAAAGCCTCGATTTCTATGAAAATATTTTATTTATCACAAATATGATATTTGTGATATAAAAAAAAATGTGCTTTTTCTGAAATTTATTTTGCCTGGATAAAAAAACCGAAATTTAATAATAAATACCAATTGCTGTTAAATAATTCCATTTTTTATTAGTTTGTAAATTAACTTGATATTTTATTATTATGAAATTAAATCATAAAAATTAAATAAAATGAAAAATGAAGTTTGGACGACGGTCAGCCGACGGCAATAGAAGAAAAAATATCAATGTCCGCCGTCAGTCCGCCGTCCAATATTCATAAAAAGCACCGCCATTGAAATGCATGTATTTTCAATTTGACATTTGCCGTCGTCTGCCGTCGGCATTTCATGAAAAGCATTACTTAACAGTTCTGTATAATAAATCGTTGATAACCGGATGTTTTCCCAATTTTGGAAAAAAATCATTCGTCATTAGAAGGGGGGGGGGGTCGAAATGATGTTAAAAATTATCGGCCTATTTCACGATTATCACGATTATCCCGAAGATATTTGAGTGTATTGTTACAAAAAGGTTCTTGCTTTTAATATAAAACCCGTAATTTGTCCCGAACAGCATGGTTTTATTCGATGGAGGTCTACTTCAACGAACCTGCTTGATTTTACCACGTTTTGTTTGGAAAAATTTTACATGGGCGGGCAGGTCGATTGTGTATTTACAGATTTCTGTGAGGCGTTCGATAAAATTTCTCACGCAATTGTATTATCGAAATTGTTGGCTATTTGGTGTTTGGTCATAATTTTGTGTCGTGGATTCGGTCATATACTTGTCGAATCGTTCATGTGGTGTATTGTTTAATGATGTACGCAGTCTAAAAGTTTTATTGTTACGTCTGGGGTTCCACAGGGTAGTCATTTGGTACCTATATTTTATTTATTATTTTTATTAACGACTTGCCAAATGTTATTAAACATTCTGAGTGGATATTATACGCTGACGATGTAAAAATTTACAAATCTGTATAGTTACTTGTGACGATGCTCTGGCAATGCAGGCTGATCTTTGTGCGTTTTATTCTTGGAGTAGTCGAAATTTTATGTTTTTAACCATTGATAAATGTAGAATTGTGAATTTTACACGGAAACGTATAAATAAATAAATAAATTTTTCGCTATACAACCAACAATCTGGTTTTAGCGTCCAACAACAGCCTTCTGTTATTAGTTACTTAATTTGTGGGTTTTAAGGTGTCGGTTTACGGATTAGCCGTACGACCAACCGCAAGCGGAATATACAACTCTGTGTTTTAAAATTCAGATTCGAAAAATAACCGAAAACACAAAACATATTTTATGCATTCAGTAGAATTTTAGGTTGGCATTTTTAACATTTACACCACAGAGTTGTATACACGGAAACGTATACAGTTAAATAATTTTTATCATTTAAATGGTATAAATTTAAATGTTTTTGACAAAACCATGGATTTTGGAGTTTATTTAGATGTTAAGTTGACTTTTAAAGCGCATATTGATTATTAAGGTTAATAAGTCCAATTCTGCTCTAGGTTTTATTTTTCGTATGGGGAGGGATCCTTCTCCGATCCTTATTGTCCGATCCGAACATTGTTTTACTCTTTTGTACGATCATCTCTCGAATACGCATGTCCGGTTTCCGTACTCCGTACTATTTGAATGCCAAAAATATATTGGAGGCAATCCAAAGAAGATTCCTAAGATTTGCTCTTAGGTCTCTTCCTTGGGCGGATGGAATTCTGTTGCCACCTTACTCCCATAGATTGGCGTTATTACAAATGCTCATGCTTGAAAAACATAGACAATATATTGGGTTATCATTTATATGTGGTTTAATAAATAATAATATTGATTGTGCCTCTTTATTGGGTAAATTGGATTTTTAAATTAAATTTTCGATGTTTGCGGTCAATTGAATTTTTTAACATTGATTGCCATCATGCCAATTATAGTCGTTTTAACCCTCTGGACGCTTTACTTATGTCCTATAATTCTTATAGTAATATTTTATTGGATAACAATGTTAAAAGTAATAGTTTTAAATTAAAATTTTATGGTAACAATCAATAATATGTTTCTAATTTGATTGTGACCTTAAATTTTATGGCTGTATTATAATTATTACTTCTTTCTGTTTTTTTTAAAGTCATTTTATGATTTTCTTTTATATAATTATTAATAATAATTGATATTCTTAATATGTGAATATATTGACGATATTGTAATTATACATTAGTATTTAATGGTTCTTTAAATAAATAAATAAATTAATTACGTAGAAATTTCGATAAAAATCAATTTTTCCGGCAAAACTTTAACATGATTTTTCCACTTTGAGCTTCAAAATCTCCCAAATGGAGTGGGTCTAGCCAAAAATGTATAAGGAACAAAATTAAAGATAATTTAATTACCTTTCAAATAAGTTCAATCCCGTTATTGTAAACCAAATAGTTTCAAAGTTATGAACAATTAACTGAATGCTTTAAATTTTACTTTTTTTTTCTTTTTTGACGATTTTTCCACTGTAAGCCTTAAAATCTCCTAAACGGAGTAAACCTAGCAAAAATTTTATGGGGAACAAAATTAAAGATAATTTAATTACCTTTAAATAAAGTCTAGTCTGGTGATTCTACGTCAAATAGTTTAGAAGTTATGAATAATGAACTGAAGGTTTAAAATTGTTCATTAACTTTTTTTTTTTTACCTTTTAATGAGATTTTTCCACTTTAAGCCTTAAAATTCTCCTAAATGGAGTTGTCTTAGCAAAAATTTTATGGGGAACAAAATTAAAGATAATTTAATTACCTTTAAATCAATTCCAATTTGGTGATTCTACGTCAAATAGTTTCGAAGTTATGAACAAAATACTGAATGTATGTTTTTTTTATTTTTATCAACTTGTAATTCGCTAGGATTTGAAGTTAGCCAAGTTTCTAGCTCCTTCTTCCATCATATTTATAATACGATGGTTTTTTATTATCTTATCTCAATTTATGACACTTCAAAATGTAATGAAAGTAAAAAAAAACACGATTTTTTTCAAATTTCGAGAAAAAAACTCAATTTCTCTCAAAAAAAAAAACTTCTGGATTTTCCACTTTGAACCTTAATATCTCGAAATGGAGCGAACCTAGCAAAAAATTCATGGGCAACAAAATTAAAGATAATTTAATTAACCTTCTATAAAGTCCCATCCCGTTATTCGACGTTCAATAGTTTCGAGGTTATGAACCGTTAACGGAATGTTTTAAATTTTTCATTAACTTTTTTCAACTTCTTCGACGATTTTTCTACTTTGAACCTCAATATCTCGAAACAGAGCAAACCTAGCAAAAAATGTATGGGCAACAAAATTAAAGATAATTCAATTATTTATAAATTAAGTGCCATCCCGTTATTCTACGTCAAATAGTTTAAAAGTTATGGACAAATAACTGAATTATATATAAAAAATTTTCAACCCCCCCGAATAACGAACTGTTCTATTTGAAATACCCCCAAAACCATTCTTCTTCTAGTTCCTCTCAATCCAAGAACACCCTGTATTTTATTTAAAAAAAAAAAACCCCTCTGCTATTTACCTCCTCCACATCATCAAATCCATTCATCCAATCCCCCTTTTCCCATTTACAATTCATTCGCCGCCTTAATTCATTCACCCTTTCAAAATCATCTTTTAATTTACGATTTTCACGAATCAATAAATTATTTTCCATTTGTAATTGTTCATATTTAATTTTTTCCAATTGCAGACGATGTGAATAATCGGCTTCCAATCGTCTTGCCATTTCACGTAATTGCAATAATTTTTGTGAATAAACTCGTTCCAATTCTAAATTGGCACGTCCAAAAATACGTTCATATTCTAATCGATCTAAATTTGTTTCCTTTAACGTTCGTTGGGCTTCCTCTAAAGCTACGGTAAGACGTTCGCATTGTTCCAATTTATCATTTAATTGTTTTTCTTTAACTATACGTTCGCGATTCCATTTTGTGGTCAACGCCATCAAATGCCGTTCACCACGTTTTTTAATTTCCTCCAAAAATAATTCTTGTTCTTTTAATTTCCATTGTTCTAATTCATCAATGAATTTATATGTTAATTTTTCATTATCAATGGATTTTGTTGATGGTGGGGGATTTGTTGATGGTGGATTTGTTGGATGTCTTGTTTCGTTTGTGGATCGATTTGATTTTTGAATATTATAAATTGTACCTAAATTCTCTAAATAAACACTGCCATAGCACATTGCAATTTTTTCATTTTTTTCATTTTCCATTAAAATAATACCAATTTGATTTTCCTAAATTTATTTTTCGTGGTGTTTCGTACGGGAAAATTTTAATTGTAATTGTTAGAATGGAAAATGTTTATGGGATATACAATTTTTTTTACTATACCTCGGCCAAAAGATGATGATTATCAAGTTCAGCCATTGCATACAATGAATTTGGTCCATTTATTATTAACGTTGATGGTTCGGATTCGATCCGTTCATTGATGGTTTCTACTAAATCGGATGATGAAAAACTTAATCTCAATTCTAAATTATCAAAATCAATTGTTGTTGTTGTCGACGTCGTCTGATCAAAATCACTTAATTGAATTGTTACGCGGGTGGTTGGAGTTATCGCTTTTGAATGTTGAAAACTATATAACAAAAAAAAAAAAAAAACAGTTTTTAGTACCTTATTGGGTTAACCATAAAAAATTTGTTACTCAAATTTGGATACCTGTGGGCACAGTGGAAACGAGAGACGAGAAGCAAATGCCATCTCCCAAGATAGAGCAAGGAAAACGTTGTTCGATTTTTAGTCCCTTGAGCGGGGGGCGGATTAAATTCTTTGCTCACTGGCACTGGAGTTTATGGCTAAGGTAGCGCTGCTTTGTTATTTGTTGGTCCTCCCGTTATCAGTGGATGAACAAAATCCGAATACAAAGTACCGAACATTTACAGAAGATTCCTGACCTGAGATTCTGATGACCAATAACTTTTGTTTTGGAGTGAGTGACGCCGACTTTTACCAATTACTTTATTGGTGGCCGCCATTGCTAATGACCATTGGAATCTAATCAATTTTTGCCAACTTCCCGAGCGATTATCAAAAAACAGCTTATTTCTAACAGTGCTAAATATAAATATTACATTAAAAAAAACCACATTACCTTAATTGCCAAATACCATCCGATGAAATTGGCATTAAATTACGATTAAAACAAATTGATTTTAATACTAAAACATAATTGAATATTTTCGGTACTTTGGTTTTAGTTTTTGTTATTCCTTTAATTGGAACCTTTTCATTATTCAATTGTTGATCATCATCACAATTATCACCACTTTCATCATCATTTATACTATTGGAACAATCACGACCACTTAAATCTTGTTTTGTAAATGTTTTAGATGCCAGATTTAATTTGGATTCGTCATTGTAATTTATAATTTTTGGTACAACTGCCACAGGTGTTGGTGTAGTTGGTAATTCTTTAACATTTATTAATAATTCATTTCTATACGATTGTTTTGATTGTAAATTTTCCATATCACCACCTCCGAATTTATCATAAATAACATTTTCTATATTTTGAAATTGTTTTTGTTGATGTGGATCTTCAACTATTGGACTATTATTAGGATTTGATTCTGTTGTTGAATCCATGGTTAATTGTTCCTATATATAATTATAATAACATAATTTAAATTTTAAAATTTAATCCATAAAAAAATATATTTACATTATTAAAATTTAAATTATCGGTAATTGTAGCGGATAATAAAATTTCAGGTTTTTGTTTTGCGGCACAATTTGATATTGAATGTAATGAGGAAACTCCAATAAATTTATACCAATGCGATTTAATTTTTGTTCGATCCGATAATAATAACTGTGGAATGACCCGTATTGATATTATAACATATCCAATTGTTTGCAAACGATCACCATTTCCATTTAATGCAATACATTCCAATTTTATTGGTAGATTTTCACTTTTCATTCTAAAAACAAAAATCACAAATCACAAATCATAAATCACAAATTAATTTTTGCACTTTTATCTTCACTTCACCGTCTTATATAATAATAATTTTGCTTTAATTTAATAAAAAAATAAAATACCTTTTCATTGTTTTACGATCCGTTTCCCAAATTAAATTACAATTGAATGTGGTCGGACAATCACCAATCGGTTGAACAATTTCCGTTTCAAGAGTATGATGGCCAAGAGTTGCCAATAGAATTACTGGCATATTATAAATTACATTTAAATTTGTTGCTAAATAAATTGATGAAAAAACAATTAACGCATTTTATCTTAAATTTAAATTTTTTCCTGAATTTTTCTTCTGTTCTGTTACCTTTTTCTAAACGTAAAACCACAAATAATTTATCTTTTTCATTCATTTTTACAACAAAAACACACAAAAAATTTCGTTTTGTTTTATAAATTAAACGGTTTGAGTTTTTTTATTAAAATTAAATTAACAAAATAGATATATTTTAAAACAAATTTTAAACTAAAACACGATAAATTATGAAATTAATTAATTAATTAATTAAAAGAAAAAGAACACACAAACATAAAAATCGTTGACTACTTTTTCTTTTTTTTTTTTGTTTATTTTTGTTTTTTTTTTTTTGTTTTTGTTTTTTTTTTTTTTTGGTTTCGAATTTTAAAACCATAACAAACTGAATCGGCTCAAAAAATATTTGCAAAAAAAAAAAAAACAAAACAAAAATGGAGTTTCGCATATTTGCAGCGAAATCCAAAAATCTATTACAAAACAAAAATTTTCTTTTGATAAACAAAAATAAAACCTTATAAATTAACCATGTGCATATCGCGTTGTTGATAATTTGCATGGCGTTGGGTTTATGAGCGACGGACATTAAAGTGCCACACAATACTGACATCGCAGAGATGTTTTTTTTTGTATTTTTTTTTGCGTTTTGAATTGTCACAATCAAATTATGAAAATACTCAGACGACCAACAACAATCAATTAAATAGATGTAAATAGTATAATAAATACTATTAATAACATATTGTGGTGTTAAAACACAAACAAATTTTTTATTATTTTGCAAACTTTATACGGAAATCGATCCGACAGATTGATATTTTGCATTGGAAATAAATCTAAATATATGAAAATTGATGTTATTTTAACGAAAACGGGTTGACGCAACGTGAAATGTAGTCATAGTTAATTCAAATTTGGCGTCGCGTCGATACCAAAAAATATTTGTATATTTGCACAAATTTCTTTTTGTGTAGCTAAAATTAACGCATCATCACCCCGTCAATGTGAATTGAAGCAGAAAACAGTCTGTACTTTGACTTATGTCTGCGTCGCTAAGTGGCTTCAATTCAATATGAATCAAATATCATGATAATTATCCTGTACAAGACAACACGTTTGCCAGTTCCTTTCGATTACCAGGAATATATAGGAAAATCTATTTATTATTTTACTCCTTATTTCTACTCTAACCATAGCAAAATATACCGTACTATAGCAAAGAGTATTTTGTGTATTAGAAAAATTTACTCTTTCCCCAATCTTACCTACTCCCGGTAAACCCGCTTTTATAATATCCATACTATTTTTTCAATCCGAACCAAAACTTTTGAAAACACATCGCACAATTAAAACATACCTGAAATACATAAACCATAAGGAAATCCATCCGTATCAAATATCCGCCCGCACGCACATAAACTCAACCAAAAAAAAAAACATTGTGTTTTTCTTTTGCGGAAAATTATGAGATCGTGTGTTTACTTTCTTCGTGTTCTTTCGTTTGAGATAGAACAAGATAGAACTTTTACAACTGCACGCACGCTTTTCATCAACAATCGCCATATTGAATTGAGTAAACACAACACAACAACAATACAACAACAACAATACAATAAAAAGCAAATGTTTATATGGGAAAATTGTGTGGAAAATCAAAGAAAATTGTGTGAAAATTATGAGAAAACAAAAACAACAACAAAAACTTATGTTCGCCCGCGTGCATGTAACATTGTCATCGTGTAGCACCTTCGCATATTATTGATTCCCATTCAATATTCATCGTGTTTTGTATACACTAAACACCTACATTCATACATTCACGATCGTGTTCTCTTTTGTTTTTTCATGTTTTCGCTTGCTCGAATGCGTATCTATACGTGTGTGTATCGGTGTGTGTGTGTGTGTGTGTGTGTTTGCAATGAGTATTGACGCGCGCGGTGCAATTATTATTACATCACACAACAAATGCACCACAACCACATCAATGACAATATAATATCGAGTGTTGACGAAAGAAAATATTTATTATTATCTTCATTCTTCTACTTCTTGTGGTGAAGAAGAAAAAAAAAACAAAAAAAAAAAAAAAGGTGGATGGTGTAAATAATTTTTTTTTTTTTTGCTTTTAGTTTTATTAATGTTAATTAGATTTTTCTTTTATTATTATTATTATTATTATTATTATTGTTATTGTACACACACTGTAAATATTATTTATGAATTTATTATTAATAAATTTAAGGTAAAGTTTTGTGTTAAGATAGAAAAAGAAAAATAGAACTTTTAAATTGCTGGAAAACGAAAAAAAAAAAAAAAAAACAGTTCATTGAGAAAAAAATCATTGATTTTTTTTTTTGAGTCAGCAAAAAAAAAACTAAATACATACACACACAAACAAGTGACGTGTGAATGAGAGTGTGTGTGTGTGTTTGTAGTTTTAGTTGCAACAAAACGAACGGCGCACACAAACAAACTCAAGCACATGAAAATATAATATAATTTTTTTTTTTGTTGTTTCACTTCACCGCACTCGGTCACAAAAAAAAAAAAAAAACATATTTTAACAGTGGGCTCATTGCGATCGTGTGTGCAATTTAAAAAAAATTTATTGTCATGTAAAAATGTAAATGTAAATTAAATTAATTTTTTTTATGTTTTTGTTTTTAAATTAATAAATTTAATAAATAATAAGTTAATAAATTTCTTTTGAGGGGGGCACTCACTCAGCCGCACACAGTGCAGTGTCAGTAGTGTTGTTGTTGTTTTTTTGGTAAATAAAAAAAAAAAAAAACAATTTTTGACTTGAATTTTTTTTTTGTTTGCTTCAAAGGAAAAGTATACTGTTTTGGAATTGCATTGCATTTGACCGTACGTACGTACGAGTGTACGTCCGTTCCCCGTTGTCTGTTCGGTTCGGTTCCTGTTCGGTGGTAGTTTTTTTTTTTTTTTAACATATTTCATATTTCATTTTTTTTTTTGTACTCTGCTCTGTATAAAGAAAAAGGGTAAAGAAATTGAACACATAAAAATAAAAAATTATTATTATTATTATTAGTGCATGTGCGTTTGTGTGTGACTTTCGTGTTGTATCGTGTTATGTCGTGTCTTGCATTGGACGACGTAACAAAAGTGTAATATTTTTTTTTTTTTTTTTATTTTTTAGTAATTTTTATTACTTTTATAAATAAATTAAAAACCAAAAAAAAAACTATGGTGTATGATAAATAAAAAATTGTGCCCGTATAATATTGTTCTGTTTTTTTTTTTCTATGCCCAAATGAATGTGGGGGGGCTGTGCCGTGTGGTGTTTTTTTTTTAAATCATAAAAAAATATAATAAAGAATTTTCTTCGAGTGGCTCCGTGTATATATAAATATATATATATAAGAAAAAGTGCGTGTGTGTGTTTGCGTTGTTTTAATATGAATCGTGTATGATCGTGTAGATGCGTACGAGTGTGTGTGTGTGTGCCAGCAGCCAGTGTGAATTTAATAATTTTTTCGGTAGGTTTTGTAATAAATAAATTGTGCTTTTGTGTTTGCGTTGCGTTTACATGCGTGCCTGTTTGTTTGTTTGTGTGTGTGTGTGTTAATGTTAATATAAAAAAAAAAAAATGTCAAATAAATAAAAAAAAAAAGTTTTTCTGCATTTTTCTTTAAAGCATATACAAAAAAAAAAACAAAAATTAATAAATTAAAATAAACAAAAAAAAAAATTTAAATTTATGGTCATGTTTCATATTATTAAAAATAATTACATAATAATAATTAATGTAAATTTAATAATAAATCATTTACAAATGTTTATTAATCATTGTCAAATGATAAAAGATGATGATAATTTATGTTTGTTGAGTTCATTCACATGATATACAACAATAAATATATAAATTACAACAAACAACAACAACAACAAGAACAACAACAACAAGAACAACAACAACAAAAGCAACTACAGCAATTACAACTACAACAAAAACAACAACAACGACGACTACGGCGGTGACGGTGGTTTTTTTTTTTTTTTTTTTATTTTCATAATTATTATTTCTTCTGTTTTTAATAATTATACCATTTTTATTTATGTATTTCCAAAATATCTCAAATGTATGATTAAATATGTAATAAATCATCAATAGAATTCATATTTTTATTTTTATCAGTAATAATTCCAATAAAACAACATCTACATTAACATAAAAAGGTTTGTAAATTTTTTTTTTTATTATTATTATCTTATCAATAAAACAACAATAAAAAAAATACATTATCCAACAAAATCCAACAAAAAAAAAAAAAAAAATAGGAAAAGTCAAAGACAATAAATATACATTTTAACATTACTACAGTAGCTTAATAATATAAATAGAAAAATTTGATTAATGTTTGATTAATTAATTAACATAAAATACAGGTACAAAAAAAAAAAACAATACAAAAAGGAAACTCTTTTTATTTTTTTTTTTACACAACAAACACAAAAATTCATATTTTTCTATTTTATTGCAAACTTCATTATATTATAATAAAAAAAAAACAACAAAATCAGCAGCTGTCATATTTTTTTCTATAAAACCATTTTAATGGTCAATATTTTTTTGTTGGTTCATTTTGTATCATAAAGAAATTAAATATCCATAATAAATTAATTACACATAATAATAATCAAAAGGTGTATAAAATAATAATATTAATAATAATAATAAAACAATAAAAGCAACAACAAGTCAAAAATGTATATTTGCAAAGCAGGAAATGCGAATTTCATCGCATATAAACAAGTTTTTTTTTTTTTTTGTTTTGTAATAAGCATGCGTACCCTCCACACCCCCCGTACCCGATGTTTAGTAAAGTACATAATAGGTATCGTTTTTTTTGGAAAATGGGTAAAATTTTTTACCGTTTTATTGGCTGAAAGTGCAATTTAGCCCCCCTAACTTGAAGGGGGTGCTCCCCCAACAAACTTTTGTTCTAGCGTTTTTGGGGGGCTCCGTTTGCCCAGGAGGGGATTGGGTAAAAGTTTGTATGAGAAAATTTATTATTTACCCTTTAGGGGGGAAATTTATACCGGAAGGGGTATACGACCACCCCTCATGAAACTGTTGTTCGGCACTTCGGTTCCCCCTAAACGTGGGCCAGGGGGGGGGGGGACTGTGAATTTTTCACTCGATGGATAACAAAAAGGAAGTAATAATCTTAAGGGCGCTGCAGACAGAAGCTATTTATTTCCTATCAGATTGCATTCCTTAAGCAAATATGTCAAAAAAAAAAACTGTGGATGGGGTTTGCTCGGTGGATAACAGAAAGGAAGTAATAATCTTAAGGGCGCCGCGAAGGCGCTGCAGACAGAAGCTATTTATTTCGCTAAATTTGAGCCCAAAAATTGAAATTTGTAAATTTTTAAACACCCCTGCCCCTCGTATTAGTATGGAGGCCTTAGTGCTGAACAAAAGTTTCAAGGGGGGGTGGTCCTTTACCCCTTCCGATAAAAATTTCCTTCACAAACTTTGCCCCCCCCCTCCTGGGCAAACGTGGCGCCTCCCCCCCCCCCCTAAAACGCTAGAACAAAAGTTTGTCGGGGGGTATTACCCTTGATTTCTCCACCCTAAAATTAAATTTCGTGTCTTTGCCCGTGCAAGTACAATTTAGCCGTTTTTTTTTTTTTAAATCATTTTTCTCCACGGAACATTGGAACTAATAGATTTTTATGGTGAAAAATAAAAAAAAAAATCGGCAAGAAAAAGAAACGAATCTCACCAGACAATATTTGAAGCCTTGGCTGCTGGCCAAACGAGCACAGGCGTTTGTTTGTTTGTCCCACAAAGAATGTTTGTAACGCTGATCCCAGGCCACCACTTTAGGTACTGAAACAACAGAATTTGTTTGGCAGAATTTTTTGAAATCTTCAAAATGTTTCCCTCTGGCCCTTGTAGGCCAGATGATGATGGGATGGGGACCGACTAAGTCGTAAACAAAGGTTTAGATTCCCATGCTACTAGCATGTGCTTACGTACTAAATTTTCTCATCACTAGAGGAGAAATTAAAATGTTTCCCATGTAAACTTTGACCCGATTTCACCGGGCCCACAAAAGCGAAAGTGTCCAATCGTCAGAGTCCAGAACAAAAGTTGATCAGAATGGTCAGAAAAACCCTCTAAAAAAAAATGTGCTAACCTAAAATAGTTTATGTGCTTTCTCTTACAGGTGTTTTCTTCCGCCTCCTGGCAGCATTTTTGTTTTTTTTTTTTTTTTGTTAAAGTTAATTAAGTTTTTTTTTATCTCATTAGTCATTATTGTGGCGACCGCTGTGGTGTCCCATCGTTTGGGTGACCCTTCTTTTTTTTTATTATTCAATTGTTTTTATTGTTTTGTTATGGTGTGGTTAAAAAATCTTTCACATGGCGCGGGCAAATTCAAAAAAAAAAAAAAATCAACATTTTCATTTATGGATTGAAATCAGTTTTTGTTTAGTCGATTATTTGGCAATGGAATGGAATTTTTTGAATTATTTGGTATAATTTTGACCAATTTTATTTCTTTTTGGTTATTCCATTCTTAGCAAAAAAAAAAAAAAATTAATTCTATTATTTGTGATGAGAATAATTCAGATGATGTTTTATTTTGTTTTATTTTGTATTCTTTTTGTATATTGCCGGCCGTAGTGGTGTAGAGTTTTAGAAGTTTACAAACGATGATGACTTGTGAAATGTTTGGACAAAAACAAAAAAAAAAAAAAAAAACTTATCTGATTGATAAATTTATCATAAAATAGTTAGTATTTGTATTGAAATGTCTTTTGCTGATATTTTTATTTAGTTTTATAACCGCCGTGTTGAATTCTTATCATATCCAAATACTAGTCATATATATATATGTATTTATATAATAATCTACTTTTCAAAAATTACATTCATTCATTCATTCAGCCGTTCAGTGTTATATTACCTTACAAAATTAAAAAAAAAAAAAAATTATATATAAAAATGTAATTTAATGATAAGTTTGTTTTTTTTTATTATTAAAAATAGAAAAAGCAAAAAAATTGATAAGATAAAGGATATTATTTATTTTATTATTCTTTAAAAATACAATTTAAAAAAAAGAAAATAAACGATAATTTTTTGAAACGTATGAAATATAAAAAAAAAACGCCACAGTCTTGGGGATTAATAATTGTTTTATTATTATTATTATTATTACTATGATTATTTTTTCTTGATTTTGGTCTTGGTCATGTCTAGGTTTATAATAATTTTAAAAAAAACAATCCAGAATTATTCCATTTTGATTATTAGAGAAATAAAATTTTTCTATTTTAAAATAAGACCGCCATATTTTAAATTTACACCACTAAAAACCCGTACGGTCAAAATATCAGGGTCGTTCAGAAATTCTATTTTTTATATGCAATTCACCCATAAAAAAAGGAAAAAAACCTTCAAAAAATCTTCCAACATGATTTTTTATTTTGTAATACAAAAATGGCCGAAATTCCTATAAAATCAACAGGTGCGCATATGCAGATTTTTTTTTTTTTGTTCAAATGACATTTTAAAATTACACCGCACTTGAAATTCTATTACAAAAATTCATAAAAAATGTCAGAACAGAATACTGTTTTTTTTTTTTTTTTTTTTTTGCAGTTTAGCAATCGTATGGAAATTTTTTTTTAAAAAATTTAAAAACAAAATCAAAAATTATTGTTTTATTAATCATCATTTTTTTTTTTTATTTATTTCAAATTTTTTAGTTCTTTGTGCTTTTGGGCTTCAAAAATAAGAAGAAAAAAAATCATCATCTTCGTATCATAATTAAAACAGCAACAACAATAATAATCCAACCAATAGCCACCATCACCACCACCATCACCACCGCACACCAAAATCTCCAAATCGTCAATTGTTTAAATTTAATTAAATAATTATAATATAAAGAATATTTTAAAGAAAAAAAAATTAATTTATTGTTACTAATTTGATTTGATTTTGATTATTATTATTATTATTATTATTAATAATAAGTGATATAAAAAAAAAAAAGAAAGATATTATTTTGCCAAAAGTGCTCAGCCAAGTTCCATACAAAGCTCCCTCAATAATAATATATACATAATAATAATAATAATAATAATATCATCAGCACAAGCAGCAGCTGTAATAAACAAAACAATAAAACCCACAAACATTTTACAAGTGTATATATAAAAAAAAAAAAGTGTATAAATAAAAAAAAAAGTGTATAAAGAACTTGATACAACAACAAAGTAAAAAAAAAAATGAATCGTGAAGGAAGACAACCACGTGAAAATCGTGGTGAACGGGATGTTACGACGAGACAACAAGCAAGGTGAGTAAATATAAATGTTTCCTAAATATTCGTTTTAGTAATTTATATTCTGTTATTTGTTATTCATTCATATATACATTTATGATGAATTGGGTTGTCCCTCCCCCCGATACGATTCTGTTGCAATACAATGACGGTTTTTTACGTTTTATAGGTAAAGGTAGTTTTTTTTTGTGATTGAGATTTTGGCTACCGAGTATTTTTGTGTTTTTTCATCCATTCTTGTGTTAATTATCTTCGTAACCTTATATCCGTTTGTTTGTTTTTTACATTCACCATTGATATTTGTGCATTAAAACCTTGAATTTGATTTGTCGTAAGAAGAAATGACCTTTGAACATGTCATGAACAGGATGATACGTTTGAAAAATGCTTCGAGAAAATAATGGTAAATTTTTTGTTTGTTTTGTAAATTTAGTTAAATTTAGGTCTAATAATCCAACCAACCATAACTTCATAGCATAGAAACTCATTTATATTAAAACTTTTCACAATGTGAAACCATTTACCGTTTTTTTTTATTTGAACCACTTTAATGTGATAAAAACCCATTCAAAGAACCAATTTTTATGATCTTCTTCTGATGGTCAGCAAAAGGTATAGTGTTAAAACAAATGGTAATCAGAAGCCTAAGTCTGGTGAATGAATAAGGCGACTAAGGTAACAATTCTCAGCAACGCGTTTTGATCGATCGTATCCTGAACTGGTTTTGATCTGTGTAACGATGCATTGTCATGTTACAAAATAACTCTACCATGTCTTTGTTAGATATATAGTCACCAAATTAAGTCACCCATCAGTGACAATTTATTTACTATAGAACTCTGTTTGTTTTGTACCGATCTCACGGCTGTCCCATTAGACTGTGTGCGATACGGTGCGATGAATGACTTAGTTTGATCGATTTTTTTGTGTACAAAACCACTTAGATTCATAAGTATTCATAAGGAGGTTCGTTATCAATGACAAAAGACTGTATATAGACAATCCAAATATGATAATAATAATTTCGAATTTTTTAATTAATTGTAAGGTGTGTGTGTGGTGTATGGATGGCATTAGTTTGATACCGCGAGTTATTTACTAAATCCATGTACGACAATTAAAAATACCTTACCCGCGCAAGTTGATTAAAATCCAAATCCAGAACGCTTTCAAATGGAAAATTTTGATGCTGACGCCCATGACTTTTAACTATTTTCTTCAGGTACATTACATTACGGGGACTGACATATTTCATTTCAAGTGTTGACATACCTCTTGATATCTTCATCTTCTATGTTTTACCATAAAACTCTAACAGCTAATATTTTCATGCGTACGATTCCGTGTATGACTAGGTGGTAAGATTTTTAAGACATTCCTTTGTTATAACTATTCTGTTACCATAGCATACACACTTTTAGACTCTGTATACTAAGAGTATTTCATACTTTGTGTAATAACTAGGTACATCATCGTCACGAGTCGACCACGACGAATTCAAGCCATAAGCAGGGATTACTTTTAAATTGGAATCCGTGGTTGTACATTTTTTAATCCATTTCTACATCTAACTGGATTTACGCCGCGACCGCCTGAATTGCAGTTACCTCCAAACTATCTTCGATTTCAATTTCGTCGGTCAACGGTAACCTAAACATTTCGCATTTCTGACGTTTGATCCGGTTTTATGAACACTTTTTTACATTCATACATACCCATAAGATATTACAGACCATCTTTGTAATCTGTTAGCAGCCTCAGCTGCGGTATCTATTTTTGTTGGATCAAATAATTCTTTAAGTGACGGATCGTAAATGGTCTGCCATATAGATGTAATGGTGTTTAATTGCATAGATTATGGCAAGCAGTTTCCTATGCAAGAATGAGTTGCTTTTTTTTTTTTTGCTGGTGACAAACTGATTGAGATGAACCTTGATAGGTCTCTTTTCACCATTAATAATATGCGACATTATTGTACCTCTCTACAAATGCACTTGCATCCGTAGTAACTACGACTGTGTGATTGTTAGGATCAAATAAGACTAACAAGATTTGTTTATGACTTGTTACCAATTGTTTCGCTTTTACGAAGGCATTTTCGCATTTATTGGACCCCACAAATGGTACTTACTTTACTTTAACGCGCCTACAAATTACAATTGGTTTTGGCGTCCATCAACAGCCTTGTCCAACCGGGCCTATCCAACCGCCAACGTCCGCCAGCCGGAAACGCCGAGAGCCCGAAGAAGGTCCGCTTACACTTCATCGTTCCAACTACCCCGCGGTCTTCCCAAACTCCGTGATACATCCGGCTTGCTGTCCAGCATTTTTAACATGTCCTGCGATCACCATCCATACGTACCACCTCAGGCGACCAATCTTAATAAATCGAACGATATCGGGTTCGTCATACACAATTTATATAGTTCGAAGTCGTACCGCTTACACCACCGCCCCCCCCCCCTTTCCTTTGTCGGTCCAAAGATGAGGCGTAGCACTTTCTTTTCGAATCCGCCAAGACGCCGTTCGTTGGCCTGTGTCATGTACCACGTTTCAGAACCTTGATTGGTGACAATTGGTCGAACCGCGGTGTTTGATATAACAACTTTACTTTCAGTATTTTTTCTCAATGTCTTCGAGACAAAAACAGATCTTTCGCAAACCGTAATAGGCCTTGTTTCCTGTAGCAATCCCGCGATATTGAACTTCATCAGCTATATATCATATGCTGCTTCCACCTAACAGGTAGCTAAACCTGTCCGTGCTGTTTCATATTTGTTCTGGCCAATTACGTTATAAACCTACTGTTTGTTGGTGCGATCATCAAATACTTGGTTTTCTCCTCGTCGTTTTCACCTTTTTAATCCCATTTCCGAAGCTTTACGTTACCGACAGTAAGACAAGGCTTATTTAACGGCACCCATCTCATATTTCTACCCACTCTAATTCAATGTCATTGGAATATCGGCCGGTAATTGAGCAGATAACGTAAAAATTGTGCTGTTGGTGTTCCATAAATGGTCGTCGTCCTCCTTATACATTTTTCCCAAATTACATTGAAAAATAATTTAGTCAAATTTGGGTCCCCTTGCCGAACTCCGTCAATGGTTTCAAATGCATCCGATTTGATTCCCCTTATTTGTACCTGAGATGTAACTCAGTGTCAGTGTTAGTTTTGACATGGCTATCAATTTTTGTGGGAAACCAAATCGTTCCGCCAAATGGTGCGCCATAACTTTTCCCTAATAACACAGGCGTTTGTGCGGCTTTAAAATCAACAAATAGGTGGTGTGTTAATACGTTGAACTCCCTACACTTTTCCATTATCTGTATGTATCTGACCAACCAAACCAACCCAACCAACAGTTGATCAGTTGTTGTTAAGCGATCATTACGGAATCCACATTCGTTGGTTACTTACCAATGACTTTCTCCGCATATGGTAAAAGGCGCTTATGCAACACATAAGCGAGTGCCTTAAATATGTTACATTCACCAACGAAATTCCCCGATAGTTGGAACACTCCATCCTGTCTCCCTTCTTGTGTATTGGCACAATTACAGCAAGATTCCACCTCTCTGGTATAACCTCATAGTTATAAACATGCACAATTAGCTCGTGTATATACCATTCCACAATACATCCCCATTGTATTTTAAGAGTTAACCAGGTACGCCGTCAGATCCAGCTGCCTTTCCATTTCATTGAGCTTCTCTGGTTTCCTCATATAATCCGGTTCCAAAATTAGTGGTTGTGCTGTTTGTTACGTGCTGTTCGTTTTCTGCATTTCTACCAATTGGGTTGTGCTTACTGCGCAAGTAGATCTTTAAAATACCCAGCCCATCTCGCGATGACTCTTTCTTCATCCGCCAAAATTTCACCGCTGGTATCCTTACAAAAAAGGGGTTGTTTTCTTTAAATCCCCTAGTTACAGATCTGATATTCTCCTGTACAAATTTTTACTGTCATTCATGCTGGACAGCCTATCCCTATATCCCGTAAATATCCTGTTAATGACGCATTTCGCAATAATTTGCGTTCAATTGGATTGATTTTGGTTCAGTAGTCATCCATCCATGGCAGTTCGTGTGCCACGCGCTAAAGATATTTTAAACGCGCTTGGTTCTTTTCTTCATGAGCCGTTTTACATTCGTCATCGAACCAATCATTTCTGACCACACCAGATTTCAACTTTACCGTCAATATACCACAAATGGTACATCTTTATTTCAAAAACCATATTTATTGTTTATAGAGCTCAGCCTATCGTTTCGTTTTGTTGAAGCCGCATTTGTGACCAATGACTTTTCGATTTTCCATTTGTCTTCCATGTCAATTCATTTGGGCACCGATTTTCCATACCTTTGAATTTTTCCCATATCTTTTAAACGGTTGGAAATCGTTTTTTTTTGTTATGAAACATTTAAAATGTCTGTCATTCGCATTGGACTTTGTTTGTATCATCTTCGTCTAGCAATGCTCTAACAATTCATTGTTTCGGTGATCTTCCACGTTCTCTATGAAAGAGCATGATCACCATAAGCTTCGGTAGTCTATTGTCAGTCAATTGGAATTTACATCTTTTCCTAATCGTTTGAGCAAATCATTCTTTTATCTCGTTCCACTTTAAATATTCAAATGGAGTTCATTTTTAATCGATTGATGTTGTCCATCAGTTAGTCAGCAGTTAGATTTCCTATCTTTCCTTTCCTATTTTTTTTTTATTTGTTTGTTCTGGTTTGTTTGATAAACTGCGTATATATTTTTTTTTTGTTATACTGTGATAAGATTTATATCACCGTCATCATATAATAAGCGTTATCGTTAACGTTATCATTATCGTTTATCAACCATTGTCGTTGTTGTTGTTGTTGTTCTTTCATTAATGTTTTTTTTTTACTTAAATTTTTCATTATAATTAATTTTTTTATTTAGTTCTTATCATTTGGAGATTTTTAATGATTTTTATAAAGATTTTGTTGTTTTTGTTTTATTATATGTTTTATTTATGATGGGAAAATTTAAAACTGAAAGACTTTGAATCTTACCATCCACCCATCGCCTACCTCACAAAATATCTATCAAATTTTGTAAATTTCAAAATTTTTCTATATAAATATCAATCAAAATGAATCAAAATATTAATTCATTTATCAATTGATTGATCTTCAGTCTATCGAAAGTAGTTATTTACAGGGTTGTTGTTGTTGTTGTTGTTGCGGTCCAATTTTGCATCGACTCCAAACTCTAACAAAAAAAAACCCCAGGCACTTCCGCCTACTCCAACCGAACCACTCAGAGATTGAATTTTCCCATCCGACTCCTCCAACTTCGAATAATACTACTAAAATTCATTTGTCCTTTACCTAAATTTCGAGAATTCCACATCATTCATTCAGGATTAATGTGGAAATTCAGAAGTCGGTACCAAAAACATTTCCACTCCGACTTCACTCAACCCTGGCTTATTTGACTAAAATTGACTAAATTCTCTGCACTTCTGCATTTATTTCATGTAATGTCTTAAACGGTTTTTGTTGTTTTACGCGAAACCCGTTTTAAGACCATTCTTTTAATATGACATAGAAAAATGTGTGATAATGGCCATTAAAGCCATTATGTAGGTATTCTTCATGCCAGTCCCTAACAAAGACCTGCGAGATGTGAATGTCGTTGAAAATCTTTGCCCTTTTTCAATATAATCTGCTATGATAGTTTATCAACCCGATGAATTCCTATCAATTTTTGAGTATTCTTGTTTAACTTCGACCCCCTAACGAGTTATAATAGTCGCGTTCCATTCAATTACCAGGAGTAGGTAGGAGTAGGTAAGAGTAGAAAAGAGTAGATTTTTTCTACTCCGAACTACGATTTGATTTACTACGGAGTAGTTCGGCGTAGAAAAGAGTAGATTCTTTCTACTCTTATCTTTCTACTCCTTCCTACTCCTGGTAATTGAATGGAACGCAAGTAATTACTTACTTTAATTTTACACTCATACAACCTACAATCGGTTTTTAGCGTCCAACAACAGCCTACTGTTGTTAGTTTCTTAATTTGTCGCTTTTACGGTGTCGGTAATTAGCCGTCGGACGACCAACCGCAAGGGGAAAACACAACTCTGTGTTAAAATTCAGATTCGAAAAATAACCGAAAACACAAAAAACATATTTTATGCATTCATAGTAGGATTCGAACCCACGACCCCAAAATTTCGTTAGAATTTTAGGTTGGTATTTTTAACATTTACACCACAGAGTTTACATTTACACCATAGAGCTACCGAGTTATAGCGTGTTCAAAAAATTAAACCAAAACATTCAGTAATTTGCTCATTGCACTTCTAAACACTACCGGATCTAGAGCAACCAGGAAGTTTTGCGTCACTGGAGAAACTAATGGAATAGGAATTGATTATCAATAAATCAATGAATTTTTCTATAATAAAGTTGTTTAGTTCTTGAGTTCTATTCCATATTTTCAACTTTCTTATAATGATCAGTTCTTCTACCCTACCAAAATGAAATAATACCTGATGATGATAAATTCTCCTTCGATTTTCTTTAAGCTTCACAGAATTTCAAATTTTGATTCGCGATTGAGACTTGGGTTGTTGTATGCCTGGTATTTAATTAACTTAACTTCATGAATTTGATGCCAATTTGAACTGAGCCATTTTCCATATCTGCAATGGCACTTAATTCATTTGTGGTTTGCGGTGGATTGTCTTACAATAGAAATACAAATAACTGAAATGGTTAATTATAATTTTTTGATGCGGTTTGATTAATTTTCCACAACAAACCCTTTTTTTTCTGAATGGCAACGTTCGTTTTTTTTTATTAGTTACGCTTTTAATTTACAAAATTAAAACAAGACAAATATGTTTTTAAATATAGTTGTTAAATTCAAAATGTTAAAATAAAAGTAATAATAATAATAATAATAACAACGCAAGAAAACCATATGTTTTGAATGAGAAAAAGTCATTTATATATGCTAAATTGTTATGGAACTTTACATCCTTGATGGTTGTATTTTATCCATACACATTTCATTTTTATTATTACCTTAAAATGATAAGGGGTCAATTAAATGGGTACTCTATACGCCATATATTGAATAATAAATAAACAAACAAACAAAAACAAGTCTCATTTGTTGTTTTAAAATTAAAATGTCTAAATTCAATATACTAATATAAGTACCACCACATGCAAGGATAAAAAATTCCTTTATAAAAAATTAATCGAGTATTAAAAGTTCTTTGTATAGAACAGAATGTTATAAATTAAACAAAAAAAAAATCGTCGTTTCTTGAACAACGCAACAACTTATTTTTTTACCATCATCATCATCATCATCATCGGTACCAGCATAATATAATTTATATACAGGGTGTCCCAGTACAGGGTGCCAACCCAAAACAGGCAGGTTCTACACCTCATTTCCAATCAAAAATTGTATGGCGACCCCATGTCTATCTCGCTTGGGTTTCGAGCTAGCCCGAAAAAACGATTTTGTTGAAGTTCAAGGCAGTCCGTGAATGTTATTGACCATATCTCAGTAACCACTGATCGGAATCGAATAATTATAAGCTTGTTGGAAAGGTATTTTAACTATCTTTAAATCTTTCTCATTACATAAACCTAGGCGACAACCCCTTTTCGTGCTATAGCTCGTCAAACACAAGAAATTTCAACGGCTTCAAATATTTCTGTTATTTTGCAAGCCTAGAACTGTAGGACTTTTAGGTTTATTAGTGGTCGGTTTTTAGGAAAACTTCTTTGATGTTTTAGCTTTAATTTGATGTACAAACTTTTATTATATGTCAACGCGTTCTAGAGATATAACGAAAATAATATTGAAATATGACGAAAATAATGCAAATTTTGCAAAAATTTAAAACTAAATTCAATATACTAAATTTTTGATTGGAAATGAGGTGTAGAATCTGCCTGTTTCGGGTTGGCACCCTGTACTGGGACACCCTGTATACTGAAGACAGATGTTAAAAAAAATAATATAAAGTTGGTTGAAAGTCAACATAATATTTAAAGTAGGTAAGAGGTACCCCTTCAGTAAAGTACATTATATACAGTTATTGTTTTGGAATAGTGGAAAATTCTAAGGTTAGTCCCTTGTTTATCATTTTTCTCCGCGAAACATTAGTACTTTTTCGCCTTTAAAACTTGTTCTCGCAGTATTCTCACTTGGTCGGTTCATTCCACTTTTCGCCACCAATTTAGTTGAAATTTTTCAACATTGGCCTGTTTTTTTTTTTTTTTTGATGATCTTACCCATGAACTTAACCAACTCTTTAAGTTCATGGGTAAGATTGGGTAGAAGGACAATATCTACATCCCAGTCTTTAACGTTTTCCGAAATTTCCTACCGTTTTTTTTGTTGTTTCTTGGATATTCTGTGTTTTGAAGCGGTTTATTTGAAATTTTAGGATAGAACGGTTTTGGTGCAAATGCAGAAGGAGATCCCATACAAATCTAAGGGATTATCAGAAAGTATCTCCTTCTGTTTTGTAATCAATTGACTAAGGAATTTTTGAATCCGTAAGTTTGATAATTCTGGGGTGTAAATGATAAAAATGCCAACCTAAAATTCTAACGAAATTTTGGGGTCGTGGGTTCGAATCCTACTGAATGCATAAAATATGTTTTGTGTTTTCGGGTATTTTTCGATTCTGAATTTTAACACAGAGTTGTATTTTCAGCTTGCGGTTGATCGTATGACTAATTACCGACACCGTAAAAGCTACAAGTTAAGAAACTAACAACAGAGAAAGCTGTTGTTGGACGCTAAAACCAGATAGTTGGTTGTAAAGAGAAAAATTATTATTTTTCATTTAAGTTTGATGGAAAATGTAAAATTTTTTTTTTTTAGCCGTATATTGTTTTGTATTTTTTCTAATCCCATTTTGCTTTCACCACCTCCTACCACTACCAAAGACAAAAACTTGAATTAGTGTTCTTTGGAATGAATTTGTGAATATATTATTATTAGTAGAGTGTGTGATGGCGAGCGCATCAATCATTTTATATTAAAATATTATGAATAATTGATTTTGATAAAATTTAATGGCCTCTTTATCCCTTGGCCACCAACATGTGCTTCCAGTTTCAGGTGTTTTCCTGGCAGTGGCATTCTTTTTTTACTTTTATATTCTTCAGTCGGGGGTTTTTTTTTTTTTTTGCTGCTGATGAATTCTTCTCGGTTTTTTTTTAGTTAGTTTTAAAAATGTTTAATCCTCCTCCGTTAGGCACCACATTCGAACCTGATGAGGCTTGGTTCTTGGTTGTCGTCAGACTAGCTAGTTGAATACATGGAAAAAAAAACTGTATATTCAACTTTTGAGTGATGTTGGACATACACGCGTTTGCCCATTTTATAACCGTCTTTGCCATTGAGTAGTACTCACACTCACACTCAGTACTCACAATTTGTTGTTGATGTTTAGATGATTTCATTTCATCTTTCTCCTCATCATTGGGAAAATACGTGATGGGGTTGTGAATGGATTCCTTTAATTTCAATATAATATGTAGTATATTCGTTTCGGGAAATATTCTAAATCATTATCGTGTTTTTTTAAACGACTCTTTATCATGATCGAATTTCTCCGGTTTTTGTCAAATTCAACATTGTCTATAACAGGTTGGCCGGCCACCTCGCACACTTCTTTCATAATATTTCGTTTTTGTTATTAGTTGAGTTTTTCGTTCGGAAAATCCTTTACATTCTTAATGGGATATTTTCTTCAGATTCTTTAAAAAACAATCCGTTGAAATGCCGTTTAATGAATTTTTATAAAATCTTTAACATTTTTTCGGATCGCCATCAATCTAAATTTTGATTTATCAATCAATTTAGAACGGAATCCTTTGGAAAAATTAAAAGTATAGTTAAAATGATAAATTAATGTAACAATAAATTTCTCGGTAAGTTTCTGGTTTGTTGGAAAATTAAAAAAAAAATTCTTTGAAAGACCATTACGTGAAATCCCCTTTTAAGAGAATTTTAAATCAAATTATTTCTATCGTTTCTCTATCAAGGGGTGATCTGCCAAATTTTGGGAGGTCTTTAACATCTTTACGTATCTCAATCAAGAGTTAATCTATTTTTGATTTTTGTGAACTGAAACGCTTAAAAATTAAAATAAATGGTTAAAATCATCAAATGAATTTATGCAAAAACAACTCTTAAACGTTTTGGTTTTGTTATTGTTCATCAAACTTTAAGGAGCGTGAAATCCATAATGAATTTTTATGACATTTTTAACATCTTTTTGTTTCTCCATCAAGAATTGATTTATCCTCCAATTTTCAGCTCAATCCCCTTCAAAACGAATACTATGAGGGGATACCACACATGAAATTCAGTTACTGTGTGTTTTTTTTTTATCGGATCATCTTTTCTTATATATACCAAGAGTTCATCTGTCAAAATTTCAACTCAATCCTTTTGAAAATAGAATAGTTGTAAAAATAAACAATGAATTTAAAAAAAAAACTCTTTATAGTTTCTGGTTTGTTGGGAAATTGTTCAACGTTCTTTGAATTTTTCATAAAATCATCTTTTCTTCCTTATGTCTTGTTCACGTGGTGCAGGCGTAGTGTAGTGAAGTGAATTATGAACTACGTTTATATATCAGTGTTCACGTGGGACCGTAGTATTGTAATTCATAACCTCTAATTTTGTGTTTATTTTTGGCGGTAGAATGAATTTTTTTTTTCATTTAATTATTACTTTAATACTTTGCTGTAAATAATTATTTAATTATTTTTGTAATATTTGTTAATTATTTTTATAAATCTTTAATAAAATACGCAATAAAAATAAAAAAATTAGGGATAATGACTACACTACGAAATCTGTTCACGTGGTGCGTAGTGGATTTTCAACTTCACTACGAACCTCCAAAATCAAACGTAGTACATACTTCACTACGCATCTTGTTCACGTGGGGGATTTACAAGTACGCTACACTACACTACGCCTCCACGTGAACAAGCTATTAGTTTCTTCCCTAATACAGAGTTGTGATCTGTCCCATTTTGCAGAAAATCCCATTGAAAAATAAAATACTTGTAAAAATCAACAATGAATTTTGGAAAAAAAAAATATTTTTGTATTTTCTGGTTTGTTGGGAAATTTTTCAAAATTCCAAGAGAGATCCATCACTGGATGATCGATTATCCAGTTTAATGAATATTTATAAATTTTTTTTTAAATATTATCTTATCTTCACCAAAGAGTTTATCTGTCAAATTGTGGCAACTCAATCCTTTGTGAAAAAAAATCTCATTATGGTTCTGGTTTGTTGGGAAATTGTTCAACATTTTTTTGTTTTTTGAAAACCCGTATCGTGAAATCTAGTTTTATGAAATCTTTACCATTTTTTCTCGCATCAAAAATTGATCTGTTCAAGTTTTGTCAATCCCTTTCAAACATCCAGAATAGTTTGAAAAATGTTTCAATATTGGTGGGGGTCTTCACCACCATCGCGCCTCTCCACTACCGTCGTCCCTGTTTGAATGTGGACATTCAATGTGAATAAAATTACACTTCTCTATATGCATATATGCATATAATATATTCATAGTGGTGTATTTTATTTTCTCATATGTATATATTTTATAAAAAAAAAAAAAAAATAGTGTTGTGTTTTTTTTTTTAATACACAAACAAAATTAGTATATATTTTTTGTGCTTTATTTGGTTTAGTTTTTTTTTTTTCATTTCATTTCTTTCTATGTATATAGAAAATATAAATTCACTAATTTATATAAATTTAAATAACATAAATAAATACGCTATTGTCTTCATATATTAAAAACTATATAGCATTTTTTGGATCATCATCACTTTTTTCATTCGCAGTTTCACTTTGACCATGTAAACATTCGAAACACGCGGTATAATAAATAATAATAATAATAAAATAGTAAAATAGTAATAATTGAAAATGTAGTTTTATAAAATGTAAATTACTGTTCTACTAAATTACTACAACTGAATAATTTTGTGTAGTTTTAATTTTTGTTTTGTGAAATCTCGTTGTTTTGAAAACGTGTGTGAGATGTTGGGGTTTTTTTTCCTTTAATTTGTGTTTTTTTTGTTGAATTGTTTGTGTATTTATTTTACAATTAAGAATTAATCCTTATTGATTTTATCAATATTTTACAAACGACTTATTTTGTTTAAGAATGTTTAAGGATATCTAACAGATAGAATGATGTTTGTGTGCGTGTGTGATGAATGAAATAATAATGGAAGAAAAAAAATCAATTAATTTTATTAGCAGTTCCATAATTGAATAGTATAATAATACATCATCATTTTGAATTTTTGAATCCAAATAATAATAATAATAAATAAATTAATCTAACCTTGTTTGTTTTATGGTTTATTTGGTGCTGGATATGACGACGACGATGAGGATGATGATGACGATGATGATTTTTATCGTATTTATTATAATGCATTGTATATCATCATCACATATAATTCTCATCATAAATCATTATCATTATCATTATACATTAAACGAATAAAACAACTACAACAAAATTGTTTCATTTCATTTCCAATTTGTATGTTTGTTTGTTTGTAAAACACAAAAAAAAATTAATAGAAATATCTCGCGGGTGTCAACTAAATGAACCCCACAACAACAACGGCAACAACACAATTTTATAGTCACAGTATCCATAAGATAGTGCGTGCGTGTGTGTTTTTTTTATTTCTATTTAATTTTTGTTATTGGTTTTTTTTTTTTTTTTAAATTCTTAATAAATATATTTTGTTTTTTTTTTTAAATGTGTGCTGGTGTATTTGAATTATTAGGTGTAGGAATTAATAATGCGGATTTTTTGGCTTGAAAATGGCATTTATTTGTATAACAAAATGTAAACGTTTGCCAATGGTTGTTTGGTTGACATTCAACGCCATTGCAAGTTCATGTTGCGTTCTACACGAATTTTCATCCAAATAACGCTTGCAATTCTTCGTCTTCAAATTTTTTCTGATTCTGACCTGGCCGTTCTTTGTCTTCCAAGTCAAAATCACCATTTCGGAAGCGTACAAACCATCGTTCACAAGTTGCTTGAGCTGGAGCTGGAGCATATCCATCATAAGCTTCAACCAACTTTCAGCAGCGGTTTTCTTTAAATTAAAGAAAGTTATTAAACTTCCACGCAAAACAACTTTTTCAGGCATGTGTTTCGACGACATATTCGAAGCAAAAAAAAAATCTTTATTGTTTACACTTCATTGAAATGACATATACTGAAATTTATACCCTAATGACAGACAAAAAAAAAAAGAAAATGGTCGCGATGTGTTGCGATACACTCAACGCTAGTTGCGTCATCTGTTATCTATCGTCCGCATTTTTAATTCCTACACCTAATACATTTAAATTATTATTTTTAATACTATTTATTATATTTTATTTATTTATTTATTTAAATTGAAACAGAGAAAACAAAAAATTTATTATATTATTGTATATTAATCTAAATTCACGACGCATTCACATGGAATTAACAATTTTAAATTATTTATATACGTAAGAAATATTATAGCTTTATTACTAGTATAGATTACATTTGTGAATGTTCTTTACTTTATTTGATATACAATAAATTTGTGTGTGTTTGTTTTTGTTTTGTTGACTTTGGCTTGATTTGATCCAATCCAATTTTGTATTATTATAAATACTGTAATATATTATGAAATTCATACCAGAAAAAATCCCATTTTGCTTGTATAGACTCTTCTGGATGGGATGGGATTAGTGAAAAAGTATCAAAAGTTCTTCCAATTTTCATTAAACTTTTAGGTTAAAAAATTTCAAGTCGATTGATTGACCTCTAATGGTAATAGATAACAGAACGAAATATCTCTAATAGTTCCATTGGTTCTTCGTTCCATTCGGAGAACTCCTGGATCGGATGAGATTCGAAAACAATTAATTTCCTATCATCAAAATTCTTCCGTTTTTCATCAAACCTCCAAATTTCCCAATTACTAGTCGATTCTTTAGAAATTAAACAATATATCGGTCTGATAAAATATTTTTAGTTAAGCACTGAATTGGATGATTGGGTATCAGAAAAAATATAATCTCCAAAAAAAAACCTTGAAAATTTCAGATTACCGTTAGATTATTGATTTTTTGGGATTTTCCAAATTTTTATCGCTCCAACTCCCTCTTCTGGCGGGCGGCGTGGAAATGGAAGAACAACGAAAAGTCCGAAATAAAAGTTAGGATTCCCATCAAGACCCTTGACAACTGCCCGCTGAAGGGGATATTAACAAGTTTTGATAGCATCCTTCTGGCCAAAACAGGGAGAGGACTCCGCCACTAACAATATGTCCACACAACACTAAATCTAACACAACCTATTTTCAAACTGAACCATTTCTATCATAACAAAAAAAAAAGTTTTAAAACTTTTAAAAAATCACAAACCAAATGCCAAATTCAAGTAATTTCCGAGGAAAATCCGAGGAGACAATCGATCGAGGAAATGGCAAAATCATGGGAATTTTTTTTTTTATTATGAAATTCCAAGGTAATTTAAGGAAAATATTTCTTTTCAAATTCGGAAATCCAACCAAAATTTTACTATGTCTTTTTCTTTTAATCGTCCAATTGATCAAAATATTTTAATATCCGAAAATAGACACTTTTCGAATTGAAATTTAAAAAATAAACGAACTTTTCCAGTGGTTTTAGTAAAATTCCAATAGGAAAAAAAAGGTTAAGAAAATGTCTTTCTACATTAGTTTGCTCAAACCCAATCAAATACAACTTTTCCAATGAAAAAACTAATGATAGAGATTTCCATAGGCATGGTAAATAGGAAATTTCTATACCCGTAATTTCTATAACCGTAAAATCCATACGAATTTTCAATTGGAATAAAATGCCGCAGACATTTTTACAAGTTTAAATTCTAAATGGAAAAATCGTACGAAAAAAAAAAAAAAATCTATAGGCTTTCGCGGAATAGGAAATGAAACATATATTATAGAGATTTCCGCATAGTAAATGCACCAATGGAAAAAAGGTAGTAAACTTCTTTATTACTTTGCCTACAGCAAAATTCCAAGAGTTTTTTAATTGGCAAATATTCCTATTCGAACTACTGGAAATCCATGTCGGTAATCCAACCAAAATTTTCAATGAAAGTCGGCGACCTTTCATTTCTTCCATGCTCCAATAGGAAATGTTTCCCATCTATCCAGCTATATATTTTTCAATTGAAATAATTGGATCCACAATTTCCATATTTGTAAATTCCAATTGGATAAAAGCTATATATTAAATTTCTATATCAATTTGCCGAACACCGACGATTCATAGCAATTCCAATTGCGGAAGAAATAAGTGGAAATTTCCATAATAGAATGCTAAAGGCAAAACCCCCTAGGAAATATCTATTTTTCGATTTAAATTCCATAGGATTTTCCAATTGGAAAATAAATCTAGAGATAAAAAAATTTAGGAAAAATTTCTATATTACTTTTTCTCCCGGAAAATTCAATAAAATTTTCGAGCGAGAGTTTCCGTAGTAAAAATTCCAATGGAAAAACTAACTTAAAATTGATTTCCATATTTGGGAAGATCAAAAATGGTAGTAAATTTCTGTATTACTTTTCCGGCTACAATCCATAGTATTTTCAACTGGAAAATTATTCCGATTTGAATGGAATTTCAATCGGAAATCCAATCAAATGTCCTGTGAAATGAGGGGAGAGGGTGTATCGTGTGGGGTATCTTTTTCTTCCAATAGGAAATTTTTCCCATCTATCCGCGGATATATTTTTGGAATTGGAATACATACACGGACATTCCCATAATAGAATTCTTATGCAAAAAAAAAAAAAAAAAAACGTAAGGGAAAACTTCTATTTTCCAATAGCAAAATCCATAAGATTTCCAGTTGGAAAGAATATCATAGTAAAATTCATGGCATCAGATCATTTCGGCAGAAATTCCATTGGCGATTTTCCATGTTTTTTTCGGTATAAATTTCAAATTCCAACAATAAGAATATTTTTCCAACAAATTCCAATTGCATAATTTCCATAGAGCGTAATTTTTTCGGAAAAAATCAATAGAACCATTCCAACGGCTTTCATAGCTGCATTCTGCATTCCTAAACGTGCGGGCGTCTGTGGGAAGAGGTTTTAAGGTAGACGGGACAATTAGGACTAGATACATTGGCAATTACGTAATAGACAAATTTCCCTGTTTTTTATTACATAGTAAAATTTTTCAGATTAAATCTTATATAGATTTTAATAACACGTAATGTTAAAAGTAGTATTTTATTTTTATTTATATATACCATATACTTAAAACATTTCTATTTCTATTCCTATGTATATAAATACAAACAAATAACAAATTGACCATAAATGACTTGGAAAGAAAAAAAATCCATATCCATTATGCATCATTAGAAATTCATCAACAATATAACAAAATATAAATGTTGTATAGAAAAAGAAAAAAAAAAAATTAAAAATGCAACAAATAATTTCTATAATATGACTTTGAAACATTATTTATTTTTTAAGCTGATTTGTAATTTTCTTATACTTTATTTTTACCATATATATTTAAAATGAAAAACCTTCATCGTGTTGTTGTTGTTGTTGTCGTTTTTGTTTTATAAAATTTGATTTAGTTTTTTGCGTAATTATATTTGCGTATGTATTTTACAAAAAAATACGTTTTTTTTTTGTACGTTATTCAAATTTATACACTTTTTTAATCTGTTTTTTTTTTTTTTTTGCATTTTTATGGCTTCTTCTGCTATATAATTCCCATCATCATTCAATTTGTTCATTTCATTTACTTACCATTCAACATCGTTTCTGCTGTTCCTTAATATTTATTTATTTTTGTTTTGAATATATATAATATACATTGTATATATTAGTAAAATTCATAAATCATTCATTTATATACAGAGAAAGTTCCATATAAAGGGAAATATTTCGTGAGGGAATCAAGAAAAAAATCTCCAACTTATTTATAGTAGAAGAAAGAAAAAAATTATTTGACGAGGAGAATTTTAAAAATGTAGGGAATTCAAAATTGAATAAATGAAAAGTATAAAAATTATTCAACCACTGGACTGGAGAATGATTGATAAATGGCATTTTTACTGTATTTTTTTTTATTGATTATGTATGTTTGTTCATTACAAAATAATTATCAAGAATGTGCAATTTTTAATTGAGATACCGGTTAATGTTCGCCGTTTTTTTAAAGCCGAAAATATTGGTGTTCCTTTGATGAAAACCAGTCAGAGACCCAATTTTCGAAATCGTTCTTCAGAAGTTTTGAAGTGCTGATCCTTAAGGGCGTAGTCCATCGATGAAAACAAATGGTAGCCTGAAGGAGCCAAGTCTGGTGATTAAGCCGCATGCGATAAAACTTCCCAGTAAGGCGCCCGTTAACGTTTCCTGGACCGGTATTGCTTTGTGTTGTGATGGTGCATTGTCGTGTAGGTAAAATTACCTTGTGTTGTCTTTTTTGATATTCTGGTCGTTTTTGCAGCCAAGCACGGGTCAAATTGATCATTCGTTGTCGGTAGCGATCAGTATCAGTAACAGTTTCACCAGGTTTTAGAAGCTCGCGTGGTACACCACACCTTTCTGATACCACCAAACACAAAGCATTCTATCAATTACCGAAGCGATTTGGCTTTGCAGTTGATGCCATGTTGATGGCTGACCTGGTGAAACCCATGATTTTTTGCGTTTTGGATTCTCAAAATAAATCCACTTTTCATCACCAGTCACGATTCGTTCCATAAAACACTTCCTTTTGTATCGTTGATACAGTTGCATTTCACAGATGGTTTTTCGATTTTTTCTTGTTGCCTTTCAGTCAATTCATGTGCGGCACCCATTTTCCTTCCTTTTGGATCGCTTTCCCATTGCTTTCAAGCGATCCGGAAACGGTTTGTTGAGCAACTCCTATAGTTGTTCTGCAAGTTGTTTGTGCGTTTGAGTGTCGTCTTCATCCAATAGAGATTGCAATTCGTTGTCTCCAAACTTTTTCTGTCCCTGCCCGGGCGCTCTTTGTCTTCCACATCAAAATCATCACTTCACTGAATCGGTGAAACTATTCTCTGCATGTTCTTTCTGATAGTGTTATTGCTAAAAGTTTTTACAAGCATTCGATGCGATTCTGTCGCAGTTTTCTTCAAACTAAAACAAAAAAGTAATGCTGTCCGCATTTCGCGTTTTACTGACACTAAATTCAATACAGACAATTTCAATAATTTTTTTAACAATGTTGTTGCTCGATAAGAGGTCTGCTGTCGTCAACTAATTTTTGGAGAGAAATGTCACAGCTTTTAAACAAAAAAAAAAAAAAATTCAATCCTTTTGGTTTACTACATCCGCTTGTATCGCCATATATGTGTGAGCGTTATTTATAGAAAACTTTTCATAGATTTTTACTCGTAATATTACAGAATTATTTTCTGAGGAATTTTGGTGATTTGTTAGAAATTTCCAAAAAAAATTTTTGGCGATCCCCCAAATTGAAGTGTTTAATTATGTTACGCAGGCACACAGATTCAAATTGTCATGGGTCCTATTCAAATTGTATACTACAACTTTTAAAATGGGGGTTTAGAGAATTTTTTATATGGATAAATAAAAATTTGAATACTCCATAATTTTTGTATATTATAACTAGGGCGCGAAATGTATTTGAATGTAAATGAATTTATGTAATGTGTGTGCGTGTGTGTGTGTAATAAATGGTCAAATTTGTATTTTATATACCTCTAATATGCTACTATACATTTGTTGTTATAAAAATCATTAATTCATATACTAATTTATTATCGGCATTTTGACCTCACATCATTTTATTAATAACACATTAAATATTTAGTTATAATAATAATAAAGGGATTGTCGTCGTCGTCGTCGTCGTTGTTTTTTTTTGTTTATAATACATTCTAAATGATCTATATAAAATATGGAATGGAGTTGCCAGGGACAGACTTGATCAGAATTGAGAATTTCCCAAGAATTTTCATGTTTTTTTAATGCATTTTGTATGGAAAATTTTAACCAAATTCAATTTTTGAGTTCGATTTCTTAAAAATTCGTAGACTAATCGTTTAGAATACTGTTTTTATAATGCATTCTAAATGTTAAACCAGGTTTCCTCGGGCGGACTTGTTCAGAAATGAAAGAATTTTCCAAGAATATTCTGATTTTTAATAATTTTCTTTTGTATTTCTACACTTTCTACACAACCCGTTTATTACTAGTTTTTAAAACGTTACCGAGTATTTGTATAATGAATTCATAATGCGATCTCCGGTAACAATTGTATGAGGTTTCTGTGGACGGATTTGGTCAGAAATTATAGAATTTTCCAAGAATTTCATGATTTTTCATACATTTTATATGGAATATTTTCCCAAATCTAATTCTGAGTGCGATTACTTGAAAATTTGTTAATCAATCGTTTTGAAATTTTAACACAGGATTTATTAACCATCCCGAGGGATCGCTGCCAAATATTGAACAAGGTTTCCTTGGACTTTCCTTGATCAGAAATGAAAGAATTTTCCGTAGAATTTCATGTTTTTTGATGTATTTTATTTGGAAATTTTTTACCGAATTCATGTTCTGAGTGCGATTACTTGGAAATTCTTTAACCAATCGTTTTGAAAAATGTTTCCCAGTTAGCTATAATGTTTTATGCATGAGCTCTGTAAAATATTAGATGTAGATCCTTGGACAAATTTGACCGGAATTAAGCATTTTCCAAGAACTTGATGATTTTTAATGTATTTTAAATGGAAAAGTTTCGCCAAATCAATTTCTGATTGTGATTTCTTGAAAATTCGTTTAACAAAAGTTTTGAAAATTGTAACATACACAGTGTATTTACAATGCATTCAAAATGATCCCCGGGAAAAATTGAACGAGTTTTTCTTGGACGGACTTAATCAGAAATGAGAGAATTTCCCAAGAATTTCATGATTTTTCATACATTTCGTATGGAAAATTTCACCAATTCAATTTCTGAGTAGGATTACTTGGAAAATTCATAGACCAATGATTTTGAAATATTTTCACAGTATTTTTAATGTATTTAAAATCATTTCTGTATAGTATTGGAGGAGCTTTTACTCGGGCGGAGTTAATCAGAATTGAGAATTTTCCTGAAATTTATGATTTTTTTAATGTATTTTAAATGGAAAATTTCACCAATTTCTGAGCACATTTTCTTTAAAATTCTCAATTCTCGTAGAACACTCGTTTTGAAAATTCTACACGGTATTCATACTGTATTCTAAAATCTAAATGTTGATCTCTGTAATAAATTTCAGCATAGGTTTTCATGGTCGCACTTGATTAAGAAGAAGAAGAAGAATTTTCCAAAGAATTGCACGATTTTTAATGTATTTTATGTGGAAAATTTTTTACAAAATTAATTTTTTAAGTAAGATTTTTTGGTAAATTTTTGTTGATCAATCGTTTTAAAAAGATTACACGGTATTTATACATCATTATAAATATGATCTCTGTCACCTATAATATTGGACAGAGGACGAAATTGACAGAATTGAGGATTTCTGAAGGACTTTTATAATTTTTAATATATTCTATATTGAATATTTTACCAAATTGAATTTCTGTATACGATTTTTCTTGAAAATTCGTTGAACAATCATTTTGATATTTTCAAAGGCAATTTATGATCCATTTTAACAAACATTGAATGAGGTTTCCTTGGGCGGACATTGTTAGAATTGAGAATTTCAAAAAAGAATTTCACGATTTTTAATGTAATTTGTTGTGTGGAAAATATTACAAAATCTATTTCTGTGTACAATTCAATATTGAAAATCCGTCGACCCACTTGTAATTCAATCATTGAAAATTTTACACAACATTTTTAATGTATTAAAAATGATCTGTATAAAATTTTTGATGAGATTTCTTTAGACGAACTAAACAGAATTCAGCCCTTTTCCGTGATTGTCATGTTTTTTAATGCTTTTTATGTGGAAAATTTTAACAAAAATCAAATTCTGATTACGATATCTGGAAAATTGTTTAACCAATCGCTTAGAAAATTTTATACGGTATTTATAATATATAATAAATGATCTGTGTGAAATATCGAATGAGTTTTCCATGGACGGCATTTATAAGAATTGAGAATTTTCCTGAAATTTATGATTTTTTTAATGTATTTTATATAGAAAATTTCACCAATAACATATTTTCTTTAAAATACACGGAACACACGTTTTGAAAATTCTACACGGTATTCATACTGTATTCTAAATGTTGATCTCTGTAATAAATTTCAGTATAGGTTTTCATGGACGGATTTTACCTGAATTGAGAATTTTCCAAAGAATTTCCCGATTTTTAATGTATTTTATATGGAAAAAATCCAATTCTGAGTGGGATTTCTTGAAAATTCATTTCAAACAATCGTTTTAAAATTTATTTACCAAGTATTAATGACGCATTATAAATAATTTGTGTAAAATATCTGATGGGGTTTTCTTGGACAGATTTGATCATAAATGAAAATTTCCCAAGAATTTTATAAAGAATTGAGAATCGCAAATTCTCGCATTACCCAATCATTTTGACAATTTTGAAATAGTATATTTATAATGTATTCTAACAAGTGATGTCTATAAAACATTGGATGGATGGGATTTCCTTGGACCGATCAGGGTCAGAATTGAAAATTTTCCACATGTATTTTATATGGAAAATTTTCACCAAATCAAGTTTTTTTTTTTTTTATTACGATTTCTTGTTAAAATTTGTTAATCAATCGATTTGAAATTTTCACAATTGCTGAATTTGATTTACCTACTCTGTGTATACTATCGCATCGAGTAGTGAGAAAATGTGTTTGATTTATACACACTGCCACCGGGTATAGATAGTGTATATGTTTGATTTACATACACGAGATTCTGTGCATTTATATTTTACACAGCCAAAATAGACTTAGGTGTAAAGACTTAACGAACGATGAACCTTTTATATATTTTATATGCATTTTGTATGTAAAACACAAATTTTTATTAAACAAAAAAAAGCCAGCCAAACGTAAAAAAAAAGAAAATGGCGATGTATAAAATGGATTAATCAAAATTAAAACTGTAAATAAAACCAAACACACATTATTTTGCTCTCACTTGGTGTTTTTTTTTGTGTAAAACAATTACCAATGCACCACACTATAGGATTTCTTTACACGGTGTAAAAATTCTGTGTATTTTGTCCAGTGCCTGTGTACACAGAGTACCTTAAATCAAATTCAACAAATGACTTTATACACCATTCTAAATCGTTTCTGTAAAACATTGGATTAGGTTTCCTTATGATCTTAATTTTACTTTGTTTTAATTGTAACAAAAATAATTGGTGTTTTTTTTTTATATATTAAAAGTATTAATAAATTATCTAAAAATAACAATAATAAAAATAATATTTGTTGTTGTTGACGATTTGAACTGTCGTTGTAAATACTTTTATATATTAATTGATATACAACACACATTTGAATATTGAAAAATATATCTCTATATTATATATATACTGTGCTATTGCTTTTGTTGTTTACAAAAATATTCATTTAAATTTTTTATTTACTATACAGTATAGTATTGTATAGTAGAAACACGCACACATTTGATATTTTTTTATTATATTTCTGTAATTGAGCCATATACATACGATTGATATGTTATAAATTAAATAAAATGATTATTGTGTATTGAATATTGTTGTTATAATAATGATGACGATGATGACGAATACTAATAATAATAATATTAATGAATGATGGCATATCATATAACAAAAAAAATAAAATTTCTATTGTTTTTTTTTTAAATAATCATAAGAATATTTTACCGTATCATAACAATTTTTTTTTTCTCTTTATTTGGTTGTTTTTTTTCCATTCATTCATTCATTGTCTTAATTTCCATTTTTATACATATACTTGAATCAATTTTGTTTTTTTTTTTTTAGATTAAAATATATTATTTGCGAATTTCGCATTGCATTATTCAGTCGGTAAAGTTTAAGTTTAAGTGAATGTCGTGCGTGCGTGCGTGTGTTTTCATCCAGTCAGAGAGTCAATTCGTTGTTAAAAAAAATTTGGTTTAAATAAAAATTATGTGAACAAATCAAAAATTGCATAAATATCGATTGAATAAAAATTGATAAATAAAAAAATAAAAAAAAAAAAATGAACGCCGCGTATGCAATTTAATTTTATCCGGATTCGTTTTTTTGTTGTTGTTGTTGTTGTGTATTTTTATAACAAATCATTACGTGTCTAAATTGCAAAAAGGCCATAACGAGTTAATGAACATTTTGTTGTTGTTGTGTTGTTGTTATTGTTAATATAAAATTGTTGATAAGAATATTGATGCATATTCGTCGGGCGTCGAGCGAGGAGATAACACAAAACACACACACACACAATCACACCCATCGACGGGTCATACGTCATTTATTCATTTATGTGTTAGCAACAAAATAATAATAATATTAAAAAAAAAAAAAAAAAACAGGCGATTACCAAATTAAATAACTAGAAAAAAATTTCCATAACAAATTTATCAGAAAAAAAAAATAAATATTTTTTTTTTATATAAAAAGTGAAATTTTAAATTGTGAAATAAAATTATATAAATTTTTGTATATAATAATTTACAAATAAAATACAAACACAAACACCCACCCACACACCCACCAACTTGACACCGTGGAGAATGCAATTAAGTACAAGAAGAATCAATTTTAGTTGTGATTATAAAATTATTGATATTGTTGTTGTTGTTTGCGATGCGTTCTTCAATGCAGTTATTTAAAGGAATTTTTACAACAAAATCACGAGGGTATATTTTTTTTTGTTTTGGTTTTTTTGGTTTTTAAATTAGTATTATTATTTAGTTGATTTGTTTAATTTTTAACTCTTAATCTCTCTCTCTCTTTCTCTGACTGTATCTATGACTGTAAAAACTATATGTTCTATAGATTATTACTCAATAATTATTGTTTGGCAAGAGGAAATCCATCGTCTAAAATTACGATACTCAATTATTTTGATATTATGGTAGTCGATTTTGTGGGTATCGATATTATTTGTATATCGTCTCCGTGGATATTGTTGTGGCAAATGATTTTCATATAGAAAAACAAAAAGTGTATTATTTCTATGAGAATGAGATTGAAAGTATTATTTTTATGAGAATTGCTTTTGTACTTTTTATGAATATTAAAATTGAATAAATGAACAAAAACAATAGAAAGAAATACAAACGACAATCGTAACGATAGCTACTACCCTATCGTCAAAAATTATCGTCTTAAACCGACGATATCGTCTGCCATAATTGCAAAAATGAAAAAATCGTATGTTTGACGACAATCGTCTATCGTAATCGAATGCGATAATTCCACCTCAGATTTTTACTTTTCAATGGAACAAAATTAAAGATTGATTTTTTTTGTCTTGATTTTATATTTATAAATAAACAATAACATATATTTTTATTTATAACAAGAAACATATACAAAGCATTCTTGATATATTACGTGTAGGAATTAAAAATGCGGATTTAGAGAACAGATGGCGCACTAGCGTTGAGTGTGTCGCAACACACCGCGGCCATTTTCTTTTTTTTTTTGTCTGTCATTAGGCTATAAATTTCAGTATATGTTATTTCATTGAAGGGTAAACAACAAAGCTTTTTTTTTGCTTCGAATATGTCGAAACACATTCCTGAAAAAGTGATTGTGCGGGGAAGTTTAGTTACATTCTTTCATTTGAAGAAAACCGCTGCTGAAAGTTATCGTTTGTTGGTTGAAGCTTATGGTGGACATGCTCAAGCAACTTGTGCTCAAGCAACTTGTGAACGATGGTTTGTACGCTTCCGAAATGATGATTTTTACTTGGAAGACAAAGAACGACCAGGTCAGCCAAAAAGATTTGAAGACGAAAAATTGCAAGCGTTATTGGATGAAAATTCGTGTGGCGAATTGCAACAAGAGCTTGCATTAGAGTTGAATGTCGACCAAACAACCATTGGCAAACGTTTACATTTTGTTATACAAATAAATGCCATTTTCAAGCCAAAAAATCCGCATTATTAATTCCTACACCTAATAAACAAAAATTTTGTTTGAGAATTTTACATTAATTGAATTGGTGTTAGTAAATATAGGGGTAAATCCAACTAAAAATCCAGATTTTAATTTTTTGATCTAGATCAAAAAAAAAATTGATTTTTTTCCTTCAATGGAACACAAATATTGCTCCCCGTTCAATTTTTTTTGATCTCAGATCACTTTTTTTTTTTGATCTAGATCAATTTTTTCTCTTCAATGGAAAACGACATAAGATTTTACTATAGAATTTGTTCTACAACCCCCTATTGGCCCTGTAAGGGAAACTTTTAAAAGATTTAATTATCTTTCGAATGCATCCCTGAACAATATTCTAACTCACCGGGTTCCCAAGTTATGATGTTTTACCTGTAACACTTAGTTTTTATTGTTGATAGTTCAGCGTACCTTTTGGGAGATTACCAGCTAAGAGTTTAAAAAAAAGTAGATTTTCCTATTTTGAACTAATTTTTTTTGCTATATTACGATGTAGTTCTGAATAGGAGAATCTACACGTTTCTACTCTGTATTCCTGGTAATGGAAAGGATCGTTATCAAAATGAAATGTTATCGAAATGCAAAAAAAAAAAAAACTAAATATTCAGTATAGTGTTATGTAATAAATGTGGGGTGGCTGACCACAAGTCTTTTGTTGAGATGAATTTGTCCTACTTTACCAGTTTTTGTCCTCCTTTATTGAATTAATATCAATATTTTGTTTTTTCAATTTCTCTATGCAAACTATCTTTTAAACTAATGATTCAAAACAAAGAGTATATGAAATACGCATCCAAAAGATATTCAGTTAATTCAGTTGACGATGTTTTGGGACCTGTGAGGAGGAAATTCAGTGATTCACCTACTTCTATATTACTTAATTTAAATTAACGTTTCACTTTTTATTTCGTTACTGTGCCATTGGTATAAAACAATAAATAAATTTTTCGCTATACAACCAACAACCTGGTTTTAGCGTCCAACAACAGCCTTCTGTTGTTAGTTTATTAATTTTTTGTGTCTTTTACGGTGTCGGTAATTAGCCGTACGACCAACCACAAGCGAAAAATACGCATTTACAGCACAGAATTATAATGTCATTGGTATGGTTTTTCAATATTATGGCAATTTAAATTCTTTTAACCAAATCTGATGGTAAATGTACCGTTTTAGTCTCCTTACCATTATGTTTGGATGTTCAGTTATTCGTTGGAAATATTTTCTAATGGATGCTCTCATTTCGTCTCTACTAACAAAGCGTACTTTTACGTCTTTACGTATACTCGCATTTCTGATATTTCTGAGGGTGCATTAACAATTGTCCTGAGAACTTTTGTTTGAAATCTTTCTATTATTTCAATATTGGATGTGCATGTTTTATCCCCCACAACTCTATCTTATCAAATTTTATCTTATTATCGATTTATAACATAATAAATTTTATTTTCCAATGACAATTGTGACTTTCGAGCCACCACCCAGTACATTTGGTTGAACGTTGATCCTACATGTGGTTATTTTAGGCAACGATATGTTTTCGCCGCAGGCAAACTTTTGGTTCAGGTGAAGTTGTCGTAAATATTTTACCGACTTCACGTTTACCAATACCGCTTCATTTAATGTTACATCAGGACGTGTACCTCTTTTATTGGTAAATGTAATGTAATGTAATTTGTCCACGTTAGCCCGGATACTTTATCTATTCCCCTACGGCCTGACGACGGAGTCAAAGTTTGTTTGGGAAAACGTTTTTATTTTCTCCTCAAGAGCGCAAATATGGTGCGGCAGTTTGATTGAGGCCCATTTGGTAATCTGAAATTTTGTCCGGGACTACAGAAATCGCTGCAACTTTCCTCCCAGAGGAAGTCAGTGGAGGGGATCATCTCAAATTTTGGAAAATCCCCGTCCGATTGTACCTTGATACCTCGCTCCTTTGCTAGTGTTTCCAATTTTCCTACTATTTTTCCAACTCACTTTATATGTTTGTCTATCTGTTTCTCCGTCTGCCTGTCCTTATGTGCGCTAAATAAACGATAAATCAGAAACTACTGAACGAATTTAAATGATATTTAAAGCGTTTGCATCTTCTGCTAATTGATTCTATTTGAAGATAGAATCCATCTACCATTTTCCCTGTGAAAAATTATCCGAATTGTACAACTGTTTTTGTTTTTCGTTTCTCATTTTATCGGTTCGTAAGCATGCCTACCGATAATTTAGAAAAACGAACTGAACGACGGATTTTTATCTTTTGGAATATAAACTCCTTGGGACACCTCCTTCTATCGCTTTCCCTTTGCAAATTTTCCAACCTCTCCGACGACTTTTAATGCTCATTTAGAATTTTAAAGTTATATATTTTTTTAATTTTGGATGTATCCAAGGGATTAACATATACATATCTTTGTTTAATTTCTAACGAATCCATTTTGAAATTTTCAAAATTTCAAGGAGATCGAAAATAAAAAAAAAACTATATCAAACCCATTAGCCAAGTTAGCGAGTTGGATTGTGCACCTCCTTACTTATTATGTAAGAGGATAGAAAAATGTATGTGTACGGTGCGGGAAATAATTAACATTACTGCGGTTTAACAATTGGAGATGATAATAAATGAGGAAAATTAAAATCAAATGGTTTTAAAAATATCAAAACTCGCTCTTCAAAATTACAAAAAATTTGCCAAACCAAATTACATGGATTCTAAAAGAATAATCAAATTCTAAGGATTAAAAATTTAAATAATTTCACGTTTATTTACCTTTCTATATATATTTCATTTTTTTTTTTGTGAACGAACCCGTCAGAAAATCCTTTTAAATTATTTACATGATGATGAATTGTTCTCTATTTTATATACCTACATAAACATACATATGATGATGACTGATGAGTATATAAATTCAAAGTAGATATAAACGTATTTTTCCCGGAAAATCCTACAATATATGTATGAAAGAAAAATGAAGAAAATCAATAACACAAATTATGTATTATTATGAAATGAAATTATTTTTCTGTATACATACGTACTTATATAGAATCGAAATATTTTACAAATCTTATCGTTCAGTACAGTAAAAGTTCTACTTTTTGATCATTCTGAACGAGACGATTAATTTTCTGATTCTGTCGATCACTTCATTTTTATATATACCGCAGATAAATCATCTACCAGTCGTTATTTTTTTTTGCTTCTCGTCAATTTTTCTTGATACCTTGAAAAATTCTCTTGATCACTAGAAGTTGTCGAATGGTAGAACGTTCTCTGTATATGTATATTGCACTGATGATGGTCTTATATGGATGAACTAATAAATGGAATAATAATAATAATGGTATAGGAATGGATGAAAATTGAATGGCTGCGTTGTGAGAATGCGAGGTGTAAGTTTATTATACATATATACAAATAATAGTACAACATACGTACATATTTTAAACATTTTCTGCATCATTTATTTATATATTGAAAATAAAATATACAAAAAATATTCAATGAACTATAAAATTTTCAAAAGATATATCACAAATACAAAAAAAAAAACAACAAAAAATTAGTATAAATAAAGAAAGATTCATAAATATACAAAATTGGATTAAATTTTCTATAAAAGTAATCTATTTAGAATATTTTCAGAGTTTAAATTCTTGTAAAATTCTCGTTGCCTAATTTGTTTTGATAATTTTATACTGTATTATAAATACTCTATGTAAAATATTGGGTGAGGTTTCCATCTGTCGAACTTGGTCAGAATTGTCAGGATTTTCCAAGAATTTCATGTATTTTTCATGGAAAATTTTCGCGAAATCAAATTCTGAGTGCTATTTCATGAAAATTCGTTGACTGATCGCTTTGAAAATTCTACATTCTACACGCTATTCATAATGTATTCTAAATGATGTCTGTAATATATTTCAGTAGGTTTCCTAAGAAGGATTTGATCAGAATTGTGAGGTTTCCAAGAGGTTCATGATTTTTCACATGGAACATTCGACATTAAATTTTGGATTTAGCTTTCTTGAAAATCCTTAAAGAATCGTTTTGAAAATGTTACACAGTATTTATAATTCATTATAAATGATCTCTGTAACATATTGGATTCATTCATTCATGGACGGGCTTGGTCAGAAATTCAGAATTTCCTGTTAGGTATTTCATGATATTGCGTAAGTATTTTATTAAAACATTTTAGCGAGTTCAATTCTGAGTGTGAATTCATGAAATTTCGTTAGCGAATCGTTCAGCCAGCAAAAAAGGTACCGAGTATTTAAATTTCATTATAAACGATCTCAGTATAATATTGGATGGATTCCCATGGACAGATTTAGTCAGAATTGAGAATTTTCCAAAGAATTTCACGATTTTTTTAATGTATTTTATATTGAAAATTTTCCAAAAATCAAAATCCGAGGTGTGATATCTTGAAAGTTCGTTAAACAATCGATTTGAAAATTTTACCGATTATTTATCATCCATTCTAAAAGGTATTTTTTTTTATAAGGTTTTAGATAAGGTTTCCTTGGACGGATTTGGTCAGTGTTGAGAATTTTCCAAAGAATTCGTTGAAAATATGGAAAATTTTACAATTTAGAAATTTATGATTACGCTTTCCTGATAATTCTTTCACAAATGGATTTGAAAATGTTACCAAGTACTCGATTATGCATTCTAAATGATCTCAGTAAATTATTAGATTCCTTTTTTTTTGGTTTTTGACAAACTTTGATGAAATTGAGAATTTTCCGTGATATTAAGAATTTTTCATTTATTAAATTTTGAAAATTTTATATTTCTGAGTAGGATTTCATGAAAATAATTCGTTTACGAAACGTTTTGGAAATGTTACAGGATAGGTATAATGAAATAAAAATCATATCTGTTAAATATTAGATTGGATTCTTTTGTACAGACTTGATCATAATTGAGAATTTTCCAAGAATTTCGTTGTTTTTAAAGTTTTTTTTTTGGAAAATTCTATTAAGTTATCTTCTGGGGGTTGGATTTCTTGAAAACAATATGAAAAGGAATCGTTCTGAAAATGTTATCCCTTGTATTTACATGCATAATAATGCATTCTAAATGTTTTTTTTATAAAATATTGGATGAGGTTTCCTGTTCAAAATTGAGAATTTTCCAAAAATTTCATGATTTTTTAATGAATTTTGCATGGAAAATTTTAACAAATCAATTGCTGATTGCGTTTTCTTGCGAAAGCTCGAAGATCAAACGTTTAGGAAACTCTACACGTTGTTAATAATGCATCCTAAATGATCTGTGAGGATTTTGGATGGGGTTTCCTCGGACGCATTTGGTCACAATTCAGAATTTTCCAATAATTTCATGATTTTTAATGAATTTTTTATGGAAAATTTTAAAGAACCAATTTCTAATTGCGATTTCTTGAACATTTTTTAACCAATCTGTTCGAAAATTTACCAAGTATTTATAATCTATTGTAAATGATATCCTTAAATCATTGGAGGAGATTTTTTTCGAACGGATTTTAATCGAAATACGAGGAGAATTTTTCAAGAATTTCATGATTTTTAATGTATTTTCAAAGGTTCAATTTTACCAAATCAAATTCTGATTGCGAATTCTTAAAAATTCGTTAAATCGAAACGTTTTGAAAATTGTACCAAGTACTGTTAATCCATTATAAAAAAGATTTGTGTAAAATATTGAATGGGGTTTGCTTGGACGGATTTGATCAGAATTGACAGAATTTCCCAAGAATTTTGATGATTTTTTAGTGTATTTTATATGGAAAATTTTTAACCAAATCAGATTCTGAGTGCGATATCTTAAAAATTTGTTAACCTATCGTTTTCGTGAAAATCGTATACGTACAATTATAATGCATTCAAAATGCATTCTCTGTAAAGTATTGGATGAGGTTTTTTTGTGGGCAGAGTTGATCGGAAGTGAAAATTCTCCAACAATTTTCATAATTTTACGTAGAGTAAATTTTCATGAAATCAGTTCTGAGTTCTGAGTTCTGAGTACGATTTCTTTGAAATTCCCTAATCAATCGTTTTGAAATTTTATCGTGGGATTTATTAACCATGCTAAAGGGATATCTGCCAAATATAGAACGATGTTCTCTTGAACGGAATTAATCAGAAATGAGAGAATTTGCCGAAGAATTTATTCATTTTTCATACATTTAATATGGAATATTTTTACCGAAATCTAATTCTGAGTACGTTTACTTGTTAATCCTTTTACCATTTTTTTTTTAGAAACTTTGACTTTGGTAGCTATAATGTATTCTAAATCATCTCTGTAAAATAATGAATAAGGTTTCCTGGGACGAATCCCAGGATCAGAATTAAGAATTTTCCAAAGAATAACATGATTTCCAATGTATTTTATATAGAGAGATTTTACCAAATTCAATTTCAGAGTGCAATTTCTTAAAAATTCTTTAACCACCAATCCATTTTGAAAATATGACACCGGATTTATAATACATTTTAAACCATCTGTTGTAAAATTTTAGATAAGGTTTCCTTGGACGACAGACTCGGCCAGAATTTGAGAGTTATCCAAAAATTTTACAATATTTAATGCATTTTATATGGGAAAATTTAACCAAATTTGAATTTCTTATTGCGATTTCATGAAAATTCGCTAAAAAAATCGTTTTGAAAAATGTACACAGTAATTAAAAATGAATTAAAAATATTGGATGAGGTTTCTGTGGGCGGATTTGGTCAGAAATGATAGAAGTTTCCGAAGAATTTCAAGATTTTTCATACATTATATATGGAAAATGTATACCAATTCAATTTCTGAGTGCGATTACTTGAAAATTTGTTAATCAATCGTTTTGAAATTTTAACACGGGATGTATTAACCATTCTATAGGGATCGCTGCCAAATATTGAACAAGGTTTCCTTGGACTTTCCTTGATCAGAAATGAAAGAGTTTTCCGAAGAATTTCGTGATTTCTAATGTATTTTATATGGAAAATTTCACCAATTTCAATTTCTGAGTGCGGATTCTTAAAAATTCTTTAAACAATCCGTTTAGAAAATATGACACCGTCTATATTTTGAATCCATTCTAAACCAATAAATCTCTATATAAAATATCTAATGAAAAGTTCCTAAACAATAAAATAAAAATTCATTAAACCCCTTTTAATTGGATTTTCTTAATTTTGCAACAAAAAATTATTTTTTATATAAGAATATAATTTTTTTTTTTTTTTTAATAAATCAATACTCAATTTATTTCATATGATTTTACAACACACATTCATTTATCGCAAATCGTCGTCTGTGTGATTATGTTTTTCCATATACATACAAAATACATAAAATGTACTTTATCGCATTAAATATAGGTCAAGTGCTGAATATCAATAGGTATATAAACAAAAAAAAAAAAAAAAAAACAACATACGAGTTATATATGGTATGAAAAAAAAATTAGAATAAGAAATTTGTATAGCAAAAATTATACTGCATTTATTTTTTTTTTCTTCATTTTTCATCATTTACATAAATTGTATGTACATATATAGAAAGAAAACAAAAAATAAATATAAAGACAGTCGACGACGATATCTTCTTTGATGTTTTTTGTTAAAATATATGTTCAGTTTTTATGGTATTTTCTATATATTTTAGAAGAGGTGGAATAATTTTTTACTTTAACATAAGGATGTGATTTCCAAAAAAGATTAACGGCTTACGTTTTCTGAATGTCTTTCTTCAGCAGTTATTTTATTAACATTCTATATAGCGGTAGGTTTCCCCATCGCGCTGGGCTCTACTTCCAAATTTTAAATTTTCATTTTACCAGGGCGGATTGATATTGATCCAGTTTCTAAGATATGGCGCACGCAACTGGTAATCAAATGAATATTTTTTCTATCAAATATAATCTGTTAGTAGGCTCTGCCTGTAAATTTTTAGAGCGATGCGTCATTTAGTTTTGGTTTGGTAGCGGTAAACGGTAGACAACTTTTAATTTTTATTGAAAATGGAAAAAAGTGAATATCGTGCATTGATAAAACATTACTTTTTGTGTGGAAAAACCGCAAAAAAAAAAAACAAAAGAAAAGCTTGATAAGTATATTATGGCACATCTGCTCCAGTGAATTCAACCGTAATTGTTTGGTTTGCTGAATTTAAACGTGGTCGTACATGCACCGAAACAATACCATCACCGGGAAGACCTAAACCGGTGACAACTGAAGAAATGGTCGACAAAATCCATGATATTGTTTTGAGTGATGGTCGAGTGAAGTTGAAAGAGATTGTTGACATCGTAAACATCTCAAATGAACGTGTATTCAACATCTTACACGAACATTTGCATATGAAAAAACTATCAGCAAGATGGGTGGCCGCGTTTTTTTTTTTAAGGAAGGAGGGGAAATCTTGCATAGACCGAAGACCGAAGACGCGTGTCAGATTCTTACTGACTAAAACCACTGCTCTGGCTGCGGTATCATCGAATCAGACCATTCTTGGGCCCCTTTTCGTACCTCCGATTTACACTTACGCAGTTTGCCACTCAGGTCTCCCCGATTGCTCATCGAATATAGTGTCCCTCGTTATCTCAAGCATCTCCTTGAAGGGTATCCTTCCCAGCTCGCTCTCTGTGAGGAACCGGTGACCGGTCACCCCCATCCGTATATGCTCTCCATAGCCGGACATTTGCACACAATGTGTGCAGCCGTTTCCTCATCCTCTAGGCAGAGTCTGCATGTATCATCTGTAAGAATTTTCATCCCCACAAAATGATGTCTGAAGCCGCCATGCCCTGATGTGAGTGCCACCAGTTTCCTGTCCGGTCCGGTCTCCGGTCCAACGAACTTATTGGTCGTTCCGCCTTTTGCCAAAGCGTCCGCCCTTTCGTTCCCGTCGATTCCACTATGCCCCTGACCCAAACCAGTGTGACCGCACTCTGGGTCGTACGCTCTTTAAGCCTGTGAGCACATTCCAGTGCCAGGGATGAATCAAACGTCCCACCTTTCATACACCTTATCAGTTCCTTGCAATCAGTGGCAAAAAGGAGTTCCTTCCCGCACACCCCGTTGGCCTGAACATGGTCCAGCGCATGAATTAGGGCCATCGCCTCCCCCTCCGGTATACTGAGGCATAACACCCCATATTTATCTGACAGTTCAAACCAAGTTCCATCGAGTAGTACCCTTCCCAGCTCGCCCCGAAGCTGCCATTTTTCATAGATCCGTCCGTGAAGATTTTAATCGTTTCCGACCCCACTTCACGCCGCGGCGGTGGCCACGTTTACTCGAACAAAAACGAAATCGTGTGATCACTTCAAAACAATGTTTGAACAAAATAAAGCATAATCCAGATTAATTTTGGCGTCGCTTTAATAAAGGTTGATGAAACATGGATTCATCACTATACATCTGATCCAAAAATCAATCTAAACAATGGATAAAAGCAGGTGGAAGCGCCCCAAAGAAGGCAAAGACGGTTAAAAATCAGCGGATAAGGCTATGGCGGCGGTATTTTGGGATGAGAACGGTATATTGCACATCGACTACCTTAAAAACGGAAAAACCATAACAGGAAATGATTATGTAATACATTATTGGATCGATTAAACGATGTAATCAAGGCAAAAAACGACCACATTTAAAAAAGAAAAAAGTGTTCTTTTTTCAAGACAACGCATACGTGCGGCCACACGTCAACAATTGCAATGGCTGAATTCCACGAATTACGTTACGAATTGTTACCACATCCACCCTACAGTTCAGATTTAGCCAGTATTTTACCCAGTGACTTTTTCCTGTTACCAGACTTGAAAAATGGCTCACAGGAAAGAAATCCACATCAAATGAAGAAGTAATCAACGAAACAAACGCGTATTTTGAGCAGTTTCCGAAATCGTATTATTTGAATGGCATAAAAAATGGTTGGAAGATTTTTGTAATAAATGTTTAGAGCTAAAAGCAGGTGACTTGTTGTTGAGAAATAAAATAAAATTAAAACGAAAAAATGGTTTTTTTCTTTGTTAGACCGCATCTTTATCGATCCGCCCTCGTATTACCAAGTGATCAAATCACCCTCTTGCGATTATAACCCATATTTCATTTGATGGCGTTAACGTACAAATACATTTTATAAATTTTTGTTATTGTTTTTAATAATCCATCAAAAAATTGTATTGTATTTTTAATATTGATCGAAATATTGTGGATGCATGCATACATACTATAAAAGTATAAAAGAAAAAAAAACGAAATGATAAATTTATTATTAAAATTTTGCATATAGAACATTAAACATTCTATTATATGGAAAAATTTTGTTATATAAAGCAAATTCTTCTCAAATAACACACTCACACATTTTTTTGGTTGTTATTGTTTTGAATTTAACCGCATTTAACGCATTTATGCGGGAAGTTTCTTCTATATTTATATTTTTGTCTGTAAACAAAAAAAAACAATGTATTTATTCTTTTTCTATTACAATATATATATTCTAAATCCGCAACCAACCAACCAATCGTTCGTTCGTTCATTAATCAATAAAAATCAATGAATATACAATTATTAAATTTAAAGTATACCTCATACCCCTCATTTGGCAAAGTTTGTGCAAGTATAAAACAAAATAAACTTTTAAACAAACAACAACAAACAAAAAAAAAAAACATAAAAAAACGATATTCCCACGCTTCTTATATAATATGACAGGATATTACTATGTAATGTAGTATACTAAATGTATATGATAATATCTAATATATAATAAGTCTGTATGTTTATTCGAAAAAAAATATTACATTAAGGATGTATTTGTCATTATAAGTTGCGGCGTTTCATTCGATTATCAGGAGTTGGTAAGAGTAGAAAAGTATATAAAAGAATAGATTTTTCTATTACGAACTACTCTTTGTTCTATTACTGTGTATTAATATACAGTGTGTCCCATTACCACCCCACAAAGCTGAATACCCCGTATTCCTGTGACCGTTTCCAAGCCAAAAATCGTTCAGGAAAGGGGGGTCTAACTTCAACCCCTACCAGGGTTGGGGGTATTCAAAAACAGGGTGTTCAACAGGTAACAGGTTGTTCAAAAAGTGGTGTTCCTTGAAAAATATAAATCCATTTATTAACTTATAATTTCCAAACCGTTCAAGTTCGAATAAAAATTAGATAATCTATTTATAGGTAATTGAATTACCTTTAATTTTGCCCCGGATACATTTTTTGCTATCTATTTCTCGTTTGTAGTTCGTTGATGTTCAAAGTGAAAAAATATCATATTTTTCAATAAACTTTTTCAGAAAAATTCGGATTTTTCTCGAAATTTTTCGGGGGTAAAAAATTTTTTTTTTCCTAAGTAAGTTTTGTGGGGGGCAATAAAATTCTCTTGAAGTCCACCACAAATACAAAGTTAATCGCTGTTACTTATAAATTTGAAGTTATTTGACGTGATTTGTAACGGCCTTAAATCTTGTATTAAAAAAAAAACATTGCAATATAGAGTTCGTAGAAAATTACCGACCGACAATCGGTTTTGTGGTTGCCTTCTGTTATTGGTTCGTTGCTTAATTCGTTGTCGGTAATTGGAGCCGTAAGACCAACCGCATTGGAAAATATATGTAACTTTGTGTTGAATTTTCACACACGTAAAAATTATAAAATATCCGAAACACACAAAACATATTCGGTATGTCTTCAGTAGAATTCGAACCCACGACCATAAAATTTCTGTGAGAATTTTAGATCGGCATTTTTATCAACTACACCACAGTCACTTTACTTTAAAGAGTGGTATAGTAAGATTAAATTTATCACCCCCAATAAATCCCATAAAATCAAATATTAATAAAATTCTCAGAAAGAAAGCCCATGGGAAAGTTTTTCCCAAAGCCCAACAAAATCAAAAGGACAAAGGGGTTATTAAGTTTTCCTTGAGAGTTGAGTTTACTTTATTCAATTTATTCAAAATAATGGTATATGGATTCGTGATTTCCAAATGAATAATCTGAAAATCTCACTGACTATGACTATTACTGACTCTTCTGGCAATATAGTCACGTTCCGAAAACTCCGACACTGAATACAAACCCCAAGATAGAGCTACACTAAAAATACGGAGCAAAATCTATGGGGATTCAAAAATTTAATATGGGGCCGTTTTTCTTATCATGCTCGGGATTTCTTTCATAATATAAATTTATTTTATTGTTATCATGGATCGTCATCGCCGCACACATAACATATATGGTGAGTATACTTGCAAAAAGCCATTTAGGTGTTGAATGAAGAAGGAAATTTTAACCGGCACAAACACAAATTTCTACTTAACGAAATATTGCTTAAAAGTCTGTTAAACGATGATTTTCTTCATTTATGGAATAATTTTATTCGTATATTTACTAATGATTTTCTTCATTTCCCGGGGAATTTGGTCTATTTAACGAAAGATTGATAAAATAAATATTTTAGGAATGATTTTCTATACTTAACGAAAAATTGATCAAACACCATTTAAAGAACGGTTCTTTGTTTTAGGTTTTAAGCAATCAACAAAAATATTAATCACAAATTATTTAAGAAATGATTTCTGCATTTAGGAATTTTTTTTTTTATTAGTTTTAGGTAATTTTCTACTGAACGAAAGAATTCTTACTGAAAGGAATTGTTTTTATTCATTTAACGAATGATTTTCTTCATTTATGGATGATTTTTTCGTCCGTTCGTTTCAGTGGTTTGGGATGGGAATTGTTTTATTTAACGAAAAATTGATTAAAAGTCATTTAAGGAATGATTTTCTTCATTTCCCAGGGAATTTGGTCTATTTAACGAAAAATTGATAAACGATCATTTCGAGAATGTTACCGTTAACATTAAGACTAGATCCAATAAAGTTCAGTTGAATTTTTCAGTTATTAAATCTGATGCTGCTAAAATAAATCTGATCTGATACTGCTGGTGTGATTTTGTTTTTTTTGGACGTGGTCAATTTTGATCCCTGATCATTCGTAAACCAGTTCTGAGCCCACCTTGAAATTTTGCAGCGATTATTAGGTCATCATATAACCTCATCAATCGAGTAAGAATCGTGTTACAGAAACCAAAAGTTTTTTTTGCCGAGGCTCTTAAATTTGTTGAACATTTTTCATTTAAAAATCATGAAGTTCTTTAAACATTCTCAATCATTTGACAAAATCGGTTCATTTAATATTTTTTATATAGAAAATGCCAAAACTTCGTTGATTGATTTTGACTTTTGATTCGTTGATTAATGGATCTTTGATTCTTTGACGTTTTTTATCTAACCGCATAAAACAGCTCCCAGATCAATATAACATTTTTTTTTCTTTCTTAATTATATCAATAAATTAATTTTTCTATTGTTTTTTTTTTTCTTTTTTTAAAATATTTAGCGGTACCACACCGACAGCAGCAGGTGCTACAACAACTACCGGTACTAGAAATCCAAATATGTATCCTGGACCGTATATACGATCACCATCGGCCGTACTTATGGTTGGACCAAATTTTCGTGTTGGAAAAAAAATTGGTTGTGGAAATTTCGGTGAATTAAGATTAGGTAAGTTCGAATATTTAATTCATTTATTAATTCATTTTTATTGATTATTATAGTGTCAATTATATAATATTAAAAATTTTTGATTCAAATTAATTCCCTCCTGTTATACACAATTATCAATGGCCGTTGACAAATCCACTTTACATTGTGCAATAATTTTATTAATATTTAAATTACAATTTGACATTTCCAATTGATAGTCATCAATTTCACTTTCAACCGTATACAAAATTGTATCAATGGATATTTTCAATTTGATTGTATTTCCCTTGACGGTTGTTATAGCCTATAAGAATAGAAATAGATTAATTTTTCTGATTTGTGAAAATTTCACGATTTACAAATTCCAATTCCAAATTACATTTGTATAGCATGTCGTTTTTTGTTGGGTTGTCGATGATGATTCATCACATTTTGAAATGATTTCCGTGATTTTATCCAGGTTATTATTAACATTTGTTAAACTATCTCGATTCTTATTCAGTGCACTTTTGGCATCATTTAAATTTTCATTGACGCACGCGTCAAATTCATTTTTTCCATCATTTATTCTTGATTCATATAAAACATTTTTTACAGCATCACAATTCAATTCGGATGGTAATTGTGATTCAATTTGTTTTATCTACATAAAAATAAGAAATATATATTGAATTATGAATAGGGTGTTTCACTTGATCGCCTATAACCCGCGGAAACCAAGTAATCATTGGAATATTTTCAGTAAAAAATCGGTACAGGATGTTTTGATAAAAACAATCTAAATATTTATGCTTAACTTTTAAACTATTCAACGTAGAATAACCATAGAAGGTAATTATTTTAAAGGTAAATGAATTACCTATGAATTATGTTCTGGATAAAGTTTTTCCTAGGTCTATTCCGTTTCGAGATATTTCGGGCCAAATTGGATTGTGGTGGAAAAGTGGAAAAGCAGAATTTTGGTCCATTAAATTTTTTAGAAAAATTGATTCTTCTCTTGAAATTTCTCGTGAGAACATTTTTTTTTCTATCTTAATTAACTTTAGTGGGTCATAAAGTTCTCTTTTAAATTTTCCATACAAGGTGTATCGATGTCACAGTGACGACGCTGTATTTGTGTAAATTCAATTTTTACGAAATATTTAATGAAATTTTTTTTCGTTTTTTTCGGGCTTTGAGCCGCAATATCTCGAAACAGAAGGGACCTGGCAAAAATTTTATTCTGAACAAATTTCAAGGTAATTTAATTACCTCCAAATTAATTGTATTCTGGTTATTCTACCTTGAATAGTTTATAAGTTATGATTCACAATAACTAATTGTAATGTTTTTGGTTTTTTTTTCATCACCCTAAGATTTTTGTTCGAAATCCTCCCCGAATTACTTGGCGATTCGGAATTTTGTAGGGAACGTTCAATCCAAACACCCTGTATTGTAGTATTATTGAATTAAAATAAATAACTCTATACGAACCTCATTTATACCTCGTGTTGCATAAAAATTATTTTGTAATGTTAATGATAATTTAATACCGTCTAATGCTTGTATTCTTTGGGTTAACCGATAAAGGGCAACATTTTTATTTTGATTAACAGTTTGTTGTTGAACCTGACCATATAATTGTAATTGTGATTTATAATATTGATTTTGTAATATTGTGAATGCATCATCATTATTATTATTTTTGTTATCGCTTTCTCGTTTACTTCGTTGTCTTAAAACATTTATTGTAACACCAGCAATTTGTTGACCATAATCAATGAACAAAGTTGTTGTATTTTCACGATTACCTAACGATATTAATGGATTAAATGAATTTGTTATTGAACTTGAATTAGTGGTGGTTGTACTGTTTCCACTCGGTTGCTGTTGTTGTTGTTGTTGGGTTGATGTTGTTGAACTGGATAAAAATTTTAATGGATTAAAAATTACACCATTTAATGATGAAATCTATATTCAGAAATTAGAATAAAAAAAAAATAATTGATTTGATAATACACTGAAATTTAATTTTTTAAATTGACAACGTTTTTTTGTTTTACTTGAAATCCAATAATAAAAATAAGTAATAGATTCATATTTAAATTTGCGATGGCAAAATTCTGACACGATCTCTTAACTCTAACACTTTTAATTATAAACTGTTTAATAAATTCAATTGAATTCAAATTATATATAAAATGCAAAAAAAAAATGTATCCATTCCGGGGATGGGTTTTGTTTTTTTTTTTATTTGAATTGTATACGATTTTTTTTTTGTATTGTAATAGATTATGTAAAATGTTTACTAAATATACATATAAAAGAAAAACAGCTGTTTTAAAAGGATTTTTTTTTTTCCGTGTTTATTTTTTTTATGCGTTTTTTTGCATTAATTTATGATGCATCAAAATGAGGTTAATCAAATATAATTAGCTATTAATATATATATTTGTTTGTTTATAATAAATATTGATACATATTTTATTTTCTATATATACTACGAAGGTAGTCTCTCACGTTAATGCCCGTAAAGGTCTGCAGCAATTGGTTTATTGCCGATATAATAAACCAAATATTTAATTATTCAATTCTGGCGAATGTGCAATTTTTTGTAAATTTATTTGGCCGATCGTTTTGAAAATTTTATACAGTATTTGTTAAGTGTTATAGATGAACTCTGTAAAGTATTGGAGGTCGTTCTAGTCAGAATGGGGAATTTGTTCAAAGAATTTCAGGATTTTTAATGTAATTTTTATATTTTTTTTATAATATGGAAAATGTTACTAAAATAAATTTTTGGATTACGAATTCTTAACCAATCGTTTTGAAAAATTTATATGATATTTGTCTGTCTAAGGGATCTCTGTGTTAAGTATTGGTTGGGTTTTTCATGGACGGATCCTGTCAGAATTGAGAATTTTCCAAGAATTTCATGAAATTTAATGAAAAAAATTTTTCCAAATCTATTTCTGTGTGCGATTTCTTGAAAATTGGTTAACCACTCGTTTTGAAAATGTTTACCTCGTTCGTTCTTGTAATCCATTCAAAATGATCCCCGTAAAGCATTGGAGGAGGTTTCCTTGGGCGGAGTTGATCGGAATTCAGAATTTCTAGCAAGAAATCCATGGGTTTTAATGTATTTTATTTGGAAAATTTTTACCAAATCAATTTCAGAGTGCGATTTCTTGAAAATTTATTGACTTATCGTTTTGAAAATTTTACACACAAAATTTTAATGTATTTTAAATGATCTCTATAAAATATTCAACGGGGTGTCCATGGACTTGATCAAAAAATGAGAATTTTCACAGAATTTCAATGCCATTTATATAGAAAATGTTTCAAAATTGATTGAGAACACTCTGAGTACGATTTCGTGAAAATTCACTAATCAATTGTTTGGAGAATTTTACCCGGTAGTTGTAATGCATAATAAATGTACTCTGTCAAATATTTTATGCGGGTTTCCTTGGACTGGATATGATCATAATTGAGAATTTTCCCAGAATTTCTTGATTTTTAAGGTATTTTATTTGGAAAATTTTCACCAAAATAGGATCTCAGTGTGATTTCTTGAAATTTCGTTGACAAATCGTTTTGAACAGGTTTTCACAATATTTATAATGCATTCTGAATGATCTTTCTATAGTATTGGATGAGTTTTCCGTGGACGAACTTGTTGAGAATTTTCCATGAATTTCATTATTTTATATATGGAAAATTTTCACAATTTCCCAATTTCTGAATAGGATCACTTGAGAATTCGTTGAGGAATCGGTTTGTTTTAAATTTTACCCAGTAGATATAACCCATCCTATAAGTGATATTCGTAGAATATTGAGTTACATTTCTTTGGACGAACATTGTTAGAATTGAGAATATTCCAAGAATTTCGTGATTTTATATGGAAAATGTTCACCAAAAACAAGTTCTGAGTGCGATTTCTTGAAAATTCGTTAGACAATCGTGTTGAAAATTAGGACCAAGTCTTTTAAATCCATTCTATATGATGTCTGTAAAATATCGGGATGAGGTTTCCTTGCACGGAATTTATCAGAATTGTAAAATATTCCCAAAAAATTATATTTAAATTGCAATTGCTTTTTAATAATTCATTTATTTATTGATAATAAAATAATTTAAAGAGAAACTTAGAAAGAGGGATATCAAAAATTCATTCAGTTGTTTGCCGTTGAATTGGTAAAAATATTTGTTTAACTATTTAGTAGTAGTTGTTTCACTTCCATTTTCCGTGGTTGTCGAATCATTGTTCGTTGTCGTAGAATCATTATTCGTTGTTGTTTCCGTAACGGTAGTAGTTGTTTCTGCTGCAACCGTTGTTGTACTGTCACCAGTTGTACTCTCATTGGTTGTACTATCATCGGTGGCCGCTGTAGTGGTTTCATCAGTGGCCGCAGTAGTGGTTTCATCTGTGACGGTTGTTGTTTCATCAGTGACGGTTGTTGTTTCCTCAGTTGTAGTTGTCGATTCAGTTGTAGTAGTAGTTGTTGCCGCAGCCGCTTCCTCTTCGCATTCTTGAACAATTTTATCCATATTTTTTCTATTCTCTGTAATTAAATTACCAATTTGTTGTCTACAATTTAACATTTTTGTGATTGTCTTTTGAATGGCATTTACGAAGGATTTGATAAATTCACCGAATTTCATTGGAATTTTTGCAATATTTTCACGAATTTTTGTTGAGGCCTATGGAAAAAAGTAATATTATTCAAAATAAATAATAGAAAAGACAGAAAGGTAATTAAAATTTTGTAGACTTACATTTCGATAGCAATTCGCTTTATTTTGAGATGTTCGGCAATCATCTTTTGATTCGGTATTTTCTTTATTATAATTATTCATATTTTTTTTAATTGTATCCATGTCACGTTTACCTTCATTGGTGCTGGTCGTCAAGCAACGTTGAATTGTATTTGTTAAATTCCGTTTGAAAGCATCCGTATTTTGTTGATTTTTCTCATTAAAACATTCACGAATTTCGGGTGATAAACGAGCTGATTTTCTTTGCATCTTGAATATGTTGATTTTTTTTTTTTTAATTAAATTAGTTAGATATTTTTTTTTGAAAACGATATAACTTTTTGTATATATACCTCTTGAACACCTCTTGCAATTTGTGCATCACTTTCTTTTTTGGCCACCTCTTTAATGCGATCCATACGTTTTTGTTCGGCCACTTGTCGACCATCGGCTACCTTAGCATTTGTATCACGTATACGATTTTGTGTTTGTTTCAATACATTATATTGAATTTCGGCTGCATTACCAATTGCATTATCCGCCACTGATAAAATACGTTGTGGTACATTAAAAAACAATGCATTGTTCATTGAATACACACTAAATAAAATTAGAATACAAATTAAAGAATTCATTTTTGTGTGTGTTGTTTTAATTAACAAATTTAAAATCTCAAATAGGAATTTTCAAATTGAATAGAATTTAATAGAATTATATTTATTAATAATTAATTAAAATGTGTTACACTTTAAAACTTTCAATTTATGATATAATTTTTAGAATTTCTTTGCTCTATTTATATGAAATGTTTTGTTCTTGGGGAGTTAGTTTTTTGTTTGTCATTCCCTTTCAAAATATGTTGATTCAATATTATTATTTTTTTTGAATCGATAAACAAATAATTTATTTTCTATAAAATAAATATTGTTTTTTTCTGTTTTCTCCATTATCAATATTTAATTGAATTTGTTTTTGTTATTAAAAAATATATTATTGATAGAAGATTCTTCTTCTTTTGTTTTTTTTTCATCCCTGCTGTTTTTGAAATATAATTTTTTTATTTAAATCGATATAGTGTTGATATTTATTTTAATGTTTCATTCAGATACTTTGGTGCAAAAGTATAAATACATGTGAAATTTATTAGGTATGGTCTTTGTGAAATATTAAATGGGGTTTCTTTAGACGGAATTTGATCAGATTTGATGGAAAATTTTCAGGAATTTCATCATTTTTCATGTATTTTATATGAAAAATTTTCACCAAAACTAATTCTTATTGCGATATCTTGAAATTTTTTTGCCCAATCGGTTTGAAAATCGTAATCGAGTAATTATAAGGCATACGAAATCATCTCTGTTGAATATTGTATTTATAAAGTATCGGAAATCATCTCCATATAATATTGAATGGGGTTTCCTAAGAAACTTTCCTTGGGCGGATTTATTAAAAAATTTAAGTTCTTCCATGAATTTCATGATTTTTCATGTATTTTATATGGAAAAGTTTTCCAAATTAATTTTGGAGTTCGATTTCTTGATAATTATTTAATGAATCATTTTGAAAATATTTCACCGTGTTTAAAATAAATTGAAAAGGATGACTTTTTAATGACAAATTTTTCCAAATCTATTTCTGAGTGCGATTTCTTGAAAATTCATTAATCAATCGTTTTGAAAATGTTTACTTTGTTTTTATAATGTATTCTAAATGATTTCTGTAAAGTATTGGAGGAGGTTTCCTTGGGCGGAGTTGATCGGAATTCAGAATTTCTAGCAAGAAATCCATGAATTTTATTGTAATTTATTTGGAAAATTTTCATCAAAATCAAATTCAGAGTGCGATTTCTTGAAAATTTATTGACTTATCATTTTGAAAATTTTACACACAAAATTTTAATGTATTTTAAATGATCTCTATAAAATATTCAACGGGGTGTCCATGGACTTGATCAAAAAATGAGAATTTTCAAAGAGTTTCAATGTAGAAATGTTTCAAAATTCAACTCTTGAGTGCGATTTCGTGAAAATTCACTAGATAATCGTTTAGAAAATTTTACCCGGTATTTATAATGCATTTTAAATGTACTCTGTCAAATATTGGATGTGGTTTCATTTGACAAATTTGGTTAGAATTGAGAATTATCCAAGAATTTCATGATTATGAAAGTGAAAATTTTATATGGAAAATTTTACAAAATTAAATTTCGGATTGCGCTTTCTTGAAAATCTTTGAAGAATCGTTTTGAACAGGTTTTCACAATATTTATAATGCATCCGGAATGCTCTTGCTAGGGCAATGGATGAGTTTTGCTTGGGCGGACTTGGTGAGAATTAAGAATTTTCCACGAATTTCATTGTTTTATATGGAAAATTTTCACAAAATCAATTTCTGACTACCATCAGAATTCAGAATTCATTGAGGAATCGTTGAGGAATCGTTTCGAATTGTCGAATTGTCGAATTTCGAAAATGTCACCAAGTATTGTTAATCCATTCTAAATGATCTCTGTTAAATATTGGATGACGTTTTGCACGGACGAACTCAGTCAGGATTGAGAATTTTCCAAGAATCTCATGATTTTTAATGCATTTTATATGGAAAATTGTCACAAAATCAAATTTTGAATTTGATTTCATATGAAAATGCGTTAATCAATCGTTTGAAATCTCAACGGGGGATTTATAAACCTTTCTAAATGGTCTCTGTGAGATATCGGATTTTCCTTCCTAGGACAGTTTTTATCAGAATTGTAAAATATTCCCAAAAAATTATATTTAAATTGCAATTGCTTTTTAATAATTCATTTATTTATTGATCATAAAATAGTTTAAAGAGATAGAGAGAGAGAGAGAGAGAGATAGATATTAAAAATTCATATAGTTGTTTGCGGGTGAATTGGTAAAAATATTGTTTAACTATTTAGTAGTAGTTGTTTCACTTCCATTTTCCGTGGTAGTCGAATCATTATTCGTTGTTGTTTCGGTAACGGTAGTAGTTGTTTCTGCTGCAACCGTTGTTGTACTGTCACCAGTTGTACTCTCATTGGTTGTACTATTAGCAGTGGCCGCTGTAGTGGTTTCATCAGTTGTAGTTGTCGATTCAGTTGTAGTAGTAGTTGTTGCCGCAGCCGCTTCCTCTTCACATTCTTGAACAATTTTATCCATATTTTTTCTATTCTCTGTAATTAAATTACCAATTTGTTGCCTACAATTTAACATTTTTGTGATTGTCTTTTGAATGGCATTTACGAAGGATTTGATAAATTCACCAAATTTTTTTGGAATTTTTGCAATATTTTCACGAATTTTTGTTGAGGCCTTTGGAAAAAAGTAATATTATTCAAAATAAATAATAGAAAAGACTGAATATTAATTAAAATTTTGTAGACTTACATTTCGATAGCAATTCGCTTTATTTTGAGATGTTCGGCAATCATCTTTTGATTCGGTATTTTCTTTATTATAATTATTCATATTTTTTTTAATTGTATCCATGTCACGTTTACCTTCATTGGTGCTGTTCGTCAAGCAACGTTGAATTGTATTTGTTAAATTCCGTTTGAAAGCATCCGAATTTTGTTGATTTTTCTTATTAAAACATTCACGAATTTCGGGTGATAAACGCGCTGATTTTCTTTGCATCTTGAATATGTTGATTTTTTTTTTTAATTAAATTTGTTAGATATTTTTTTTGGAAAACGATATAACTTTTTGTATATATACCTCTTGGACACCTCTTGCAATTTGTGCATCACTTTCTTTTTTGGCCACCTCTTTAATGCGATCCATACGTTTTTGTTCGGTCACTTGTCGACTAGCGGATACCTTAGCATTTGTATCACGTATACGATTTTGTGTTTGCTTTAATACATTATATTGAGTTTCGGCTGCATTACCAATTGCATTATCCGCCACTGATAAAATTCGTTGTGGTACATTAAAAAAAAATGCATTGTTCATTGAATACACACTAAATAAAATTAGAATACAAATTAAAAAAGAATTCATTTTAATGGGGTTTTTATTAACAAATTTAAAATCTCAAATAGGAATTTTCAAATTGAATAGAATTTAATAGAATTATATTTATTAATAATTAATTAAAATGTGTTACACTTTAAAACTTTCAATTTATGATATAATTTTTAGAATTTCTTTCCTATATTTATATGAAATGTTTTGTTCTTGGGGAGTTAGTTTTTTTTTTTTCATTCCCTTTCAAAATATGTTGATTCAATATTATTATTTTTTTTAAATAATTTATTTTCTATAAAATAAATATTGTTTTTTTCTGTTTTCTCCATTATCAATATTTAATTGAATTTGTTTTTGTTATTAAAAAATATATTATTGATAGAAGATTCTTCTTTTTTTTCATCCCTGCTGTTTTGAAATATAATTTTTATATTTAAATCGATATAGTGTTGATATTTATTTGATTTTATTTTGTTCATACACTTCCTTGCAAAAGTATAAATACATGTGAAATTTATTAGGTATAGTCTTTGTAAAATATTGGAAGGGGTTTCTTTGGACGGAATTGGTCAGATTTGATGGAACATTTCCAGGAATTTCATCAATTTTCATGTATTTTATATGGAAAGTTATCACCAAATCAAATTCTGGTTGCGATTTCTTGAAAATTCGTTGATCAATCTGTTTGAAAATCTTACCAAGTATTAATAACAAAACATAAATGATCTCTGTTGAAAATTGTATTGGGTTTCCTTGGACGAAATTTTATCAGAATTGAGAATTTTCCAAGAATTTCATGATTTTTCATGTATTTTATATATGGAAAATTTCCATTAACGTAGTTTCTGAGTGCGATTTCTTGAAATTTCCCTTGACCTAATCGATTTGAAAATCGTACCGCGTATTTATAAAGCATCGTAAACCATCTCTATAGAATTGTGGATGAGGTTTCCTAAGAAACTTTCCTTTGACGGATTTGTTAAAAAATTTAAGTTCTTCCAAAGAATTTCATGTTTTTAGTGGAAAAGTTTTCCAAATTAGTTTTGTAGTTCGATTTCTTGAAAATTAGTTAATGAATCCTTTTGCCAAAGTTTTCACCATGTTTAAAATGAATCGAAAATGATCTCTATTGAATAGTTTGGGTAGATTGGGTTTCCTTGAACGAATTTGGTAAAAATTGAAGATTTTCATGTATTTCATTTCTGGAAAATTTTGCTAATTGTAAATCAAGAACGTGCAATTTCTTGAAAATTCCTTCATTTAGAACATTTAGAAAATTTTCACCGTATTTATATGATATATTCTAAATGATCTTAGCGTAGGATAGCGGATTGGGGTATCAATGGTCGGGCGTTACCAAAACTGAGAATCTAATCTAAGAATTTCACGTTTTTTTATGGAAAATTTTACCAAAACGAATATTGTGATGCCTTAATATCTTAACAATTCGTTGACCATTGGGTTTTTAAAAATCATAACCGAGTAATTATAATGCATCATAAATGATCTCTGTAAAATATTGAATGGGGTTTCCTTGGACGGATTTTTGTAAAAATTGAAGATTTTCCAAGAATCGCATGATTTTTCAATGTATTTTATATGGAAAATGAAAGAATTTCTGCCTGCGAATTATTGAAGTTTTTATTTACAAATCGTTTGGAAATTTAAACCGTATATTTATGGTGCTTTATAATACCATCATTGTTTGTTAATCGCACCGAACAGATAAAAATTCTGAATTGAAAAAATGTCTTTGATTGTTTGACAACTTCGAACAACTTCGATCAACCAAGTACTTTCGCACTTGGTTGATTGTTTGACAAATTGTTTTGGTTCTGTTTTTTTTATTTAGTTCGGACACACATTTTTACACCTTCAACATTGACGGTGGCCAATCGAATAATAATATCGTTTCACTTCAGTTCAACACCGAATATTTCGTAAATAAAACCCGTCAAAAAATACGATAGTTCTGATGGGGTTTCTTTTTTTTAAATTTAATTTCGGTTGCTCTGTTCGGTGTGTTCTCAAACAACAATTTGATTTCATAAAATGATTAATACTCAAAAAAGTATTGAATTTGTTTTCCATGAACAGAATAGAGAAAATTTTTCAAAAAAAAAAAAAATCCGTTGAATTTAAAAAAATATTTTTGCATTAAAGTGTGCCTTTTGTAGTATCCTTGATAGAATTTATTCAATTGTTTTCATCCGTTTTTTTTTATTATTTTTATTGTTTTGTGCAATGAAATATTTATTTAGAAAATAGAATTTTAATTAACAAATAAATATCATAATATTGTTGATGTGTACGTAAACAATTGTTAGAAAAAAAAAATAAATGGCAACAATGCACGTGTTTTATTATTATTATTGTTATTATTCGAATAATGTTGTACAGCAATAGATCAAAAAAAAATGGATTGTGATTGTGAGTCAAAAAGGTTATTCCATATAGAGAATATCACCGAGAGCAGATAAATAAATATATAATAGTTATGAATTGTAAAGTAACATATTTGAAAATATTCGTAATTATGGTAAATTATGGCAAAAAATAAAACAAAAAAACAATCTAAAATTATATAAATAGGAAAATATGGTATAAAAAAAAATACGAATAAATAATCGTTGGCATTTGAAAGATTTACATCCTCCTACACACCAAAAAAAAAATGTTTCTATTATTATAACTCTGTATGACATTATTACGCATATAGAAATTTCCTTTTTTTTTTTATTGGGGGGGAGTTTGGGTTTTGTTTTTTTTTTCTATTGTGGTTTTGGTTATGTTTTTCAGATACGTTTTTTTTTATATAAACATACAGATAGTAACAATAATAATAGGTTAACAGGCACTCCATTCCGCCCTCATCCTCTTCACCATCCTCAGCCGCATTTTTGCGTATCCCCCACATCCCCCCACCCCTGCAAAAATGCGGAGGAGGATGCGGAGGAGTATTTTTCAAGTTAAATCGTATTTTTGAAGCTGAATCATACTTGGCTCATTTACACAGATGTTTATTTATTTTTATATCCCGTATGTTTCGGAGGTAATTCCAGATGGACCTGGTCGAGTTATCAATGTAATTCGTCCTTCATTTTTATATTTAGTTGCTCCTGAGGGTTTTAAAAATGAACGTTGAAGATTTATTAAAATATTTCCCAAATATTCGCCGATGCCGATTTGCCTCTGTTATGCATCTTTATAAATTTTTCTTTCTTGCTTCATCCTGTTATTTTCATCCTATGGGATTTAACCTTTTGTTTCTTGTAATAGCTCCATTATCATATAGAAGTAGAATCTACTAACACATTTTTTTAAATTCAATAAGAAATTCTTTATAAAAAAATCGATATACTGCCTGTTGTTAACCTATATTATTGTTATTGTTACTATCTGTATATTGATTTCAATATACCATATACATATATAAATTATAATTATAAATAATTTGACATATTTGTTTATTTAAAAATCATTCAACCATATATTACCATATTTTAATATGAGATAAAAAGAAAATAATAAAAACAAATTCTAAAAAAATAATCCCTTTGAAAAAGTAATAAATTTCACATATACAGGGGGGTAGATCAATTTGAAATTTTACAATTATTTTGATGTTAATTGTGGAACACAACTTTATCTAAATGATTGCCAGTTCAGAAAATTATTCAAAATTTATTCCTGAATGAATTTCCTTAAGTCCAAAATTTACCACTATAAGAAAATCAGTTAAAATTCATTTCTGAACAAATTTCCTTAAGTGGAAAATTTTCTATTGCTAGAAAATCATTCAAAATTCATTTCTGAATGAATTTCTTTAAGCGAAAAGTTTTACTATTAATAGAAAATCCTTAAAAATTCATTTCTGAATGTATTTTCTTAAGTGGAAAGTTTTCTATTAATATAAAACCAGTCAAAGTTCATCTCTGAATGAAATTTCCTTAAGTGGAAAGTTTTCTATTAAAATAAAATCATTCAAAATTCATTTCTGAATGAATTTTCTTAAGTGGAAAGTTTTCTATTAATAGAAAATCATTCAAAATTCATTTCTGAATGAATTTTCTTAAGTCGAAAGTTTTCCATTAATAGAAATTCATTAAAAATTCATTTCTGAATGAATTTTTTTAAGTGGAAAGTTTTCAATTAATAGAAAATCATTAAAAATTCATTTTTGAATGAATTTTATTAAGTGGAAAGTTTTCCAGTAATAGAAAATTATTCAAAATTCATTTCTGAATGAATTTTTTTAAGTGGAAAGTTTTCTATTAATAGAAAGTCATTCAAAATTCATTTTTGAATAAATTTCTTTAAGTGGAAAGTTTTCTATTGCTATAAAATCATTCCTAATTTATTTCTGAATGAATATCTTTAAGTGAAAAGTTTTCTATTAATAGAAAATCATTCAAAATTCATTCCTGAATGAATTTCCTTAAATGGAAAGTTTTCTATTAATAGAAAATCATTAAAAATTCATTTCTGAATGAATTTTCTTAAGTGGAAAGTTTTCTATTAAAAGAAAATCATTCAAAATTCATTTCTGAATGAATTCCCTTAAGTGGCAAGTTTTCTATTGCTAGAAAATCATTAAAAATTTATTTCTGAATGAATTTCCTTAAATGTCATCCGCCTCGTACCTCGTACCACTCAGAGGTCCGTACCTTGGTCTTCGTACCACTCAGAGGTGTCTTCCATCAATTCCTATTTGCATTTATCATCCTATATAAAGTCGCACATTCATTTAATAAAAATAACATTATTTGCAATACATTTTATAATGAGGAAGAATCATTTTTTTTAATGATTCTATTAATATGTTGAAAAACCCGCAAAATTACTTTCTAATTCCAATAACCAATAATTCGGATTTGTTCAATTGAATTTCAATGTAACAATTCATATATGTTATATATATCGTGCAGTACGAGTATGTAAAAAAAAAACAATCGATATGTTTTTTTTTTAGTTGACTGACTCATTGCAGATGATATTTATTTTTACACCGTCGTGTCGTAACACAGAGAACTTCACATAACAAAAATAAAAATAAAAAACAAGACAAAACTCTTATTTATTCAAAACTTTATGCGGTATATTGGTAGCCAAACATACATCTATATAGAAGATATATTTATTTATTAAATGCTTTCTTTTGTATATATACGTACGTACGTATACTGAAAAAGAACATTACAAAAATATAACATGTTTGAGCATGTAAAACCTGCTTCTTTTTAAATAATTTCTATATATTTTTCCTTCTATAATCTATATTTATTATACATCTTAAGTTTCATTATAAAAAAATACAATATAAAATACATTTATATTATTATTATTATTCATAGGCTGACCAAATGTCTTCTTTTATTCGATGGTGATGATGATGGGGAGGAGTTGTCTTTCATTTGCCAGTTTCATGTACTCATTGTCCTGCCTCTGAAATTAATTTGTCCACACCTTTGTCCTTGTAGAACCTGGTTTTTTTTTATTTTTATTATTATTGGATTCGTGAATCCTGAGAGAATGAATAATAAAATGTTTGTCTCCCGACGGACGTTTCATAACTTGTAAAGCTATGCGCTTATGTAATGCAAAACAAAAATATAAGTCATTAAAAGAACGCAACATAATATTATTGAATAAAAATCTAAAAAAGTGTTTAATTTTATTATTGGCCCACTTGAAGTTTCTTGATATTCTGGTCACCTCAGTTCTGGCATAATGTACATAATTTACAATTTAAACACGTACTTTCAGCATGTGAGTTATTTTATGTGAGTTTTGGTAATTTCAATGCAGTTTTCTTTTTTTTTCTTTACTTTGTATTATCGAATTAGTAATTATTATCGACAAAAAAATGTAAAATTGGTACTTTTTCATTCGGTTTTCGACAAAACTATACTCGACCGATTTTTCGGAAATTTTCATTAGCATTAGATTTTTTCATGTTTTGAATATTTAATTCAGTCAAATCGGTAAAATTTGAGCTAGTTAAATTCGAATATACCGGGTGCGTCAGACCATAGTCAGCATAACCGATCGCGCGCAAAAATTATTTGTGTCTCATAGATTTCAAAACTCATTTGCGTGATATTTCCGTAAAATTTTGTACATAAGAATTTGGTAACTCATGCAATTTTAAAAATGACATTCCCTTGATATTTTTCTGATTTTCTCCCCCCCCCCATCCTATTCCATCCCAGCTCCCATACAAATCCAAGGGTTTTATTAGAGGTATTCCATTATGTATTTAACCGAAAAAACCTTAAAATTGAGGATTTTTTTTCGGATCAGATTCCATGCAGGATCTACCTAAAGAAATCCAATGGGAAGTATTAGAAATATTCCGTTCTGCTTATAAACAATTGTCAATTGAAATTTTGAATGAAAAATGGAAAAATGTTTATAAATCCGGAGCAATTTTTCCGGATTCCATTCCACCCTGAAGTTTCCATGCAAATCCAAATGGGATTATTAAAGAAATTTCGTTATGTTTTAAATGAATTGCCTTAAAATTGTGTATGTTCAGGTTTCATAAAAGGATATTAGAGGGGAAAAAATGCAAAAGAAAACTTTTATATCGGTGAATTTTTTCTGATGCCACCCCATCAAGAAACTCCCTAAAAGAAGCTCCCCGAGTTTTCTGCATTCAAATCCCAGGGAATTTCTGTTTCTAACCAATTAATTTGCCATTTTGGATTTGACGGTTTCACGAAATGAAATTAAATGAAAAACCCTTACATATCTGGGAATTTTTTCTGATTTTAACCAATCCTGGACCATTTTACATACAAGACCAAGGCTTTTTTTGAGAATTTTTTGAATATATTAGAGGGATATGTGATTGAAAACGCGTGTTATTATCTCACGCCCGAATCCCCATTGGGCCATACCAAAATTTGGCCCACGGGCACTTGCTGGACAAGCTGCTGGACGCTTACTGGAACCCACCCGGTAGGTAAACCGATGCAGGTCAAGGTAGCCATAGTTCCATATCTGACATAACATTGTTGATATCTGTTTCAAATAAAAATACATGTTTTCTGTTACCGGTGTTCAAAAACCATATCTATATAAATATTTGTATAAATTATTTTAAGAAAATAACACATAGAAATATGTATATGTTATAAAGAAACGAGTTAATAAAATAAAAAACACCGGTAAAGAACAATAATAAAAAAACACCAAACTGAAATGCATTTCTCAACAATTAGAATTCTACGTCATCTAATTCTACGGATTTGAAATGAATTTCATCATTTTCATTGGATGATTAACTTTACACATTGACCTTTGAATTACTGTTCGTAGTAAAATCCAATATGATGACAAGCGTGTCTTTCAAAAGTTGTTTATGATTTGCCCGATTTATAGATGACTTGTAGATTGCGAGATTGCGGATCCAAGTATATCATTGATTTGCGATTATGCCGTTTGTATATGTGAAATATTTTTGTAAAGAAGAAGAAGAATAAGAAGAAGGAAGAATAAAAATAATAGAAATATTTTTTATAATATTGAAGTAATACTAAAATTTATTATTATCTCTATTTTTAAATATCTATCTGTATCTATTATGAATGATATAAAGGGTGATTTTTTAAAAGCTATAGGAAAGTTTTTCAAAAAAAAAACACATAAAATTCAGAAAAATGCATGAAATCTTTATTTGAATCGATAAACGGTACGGTCCATATAATTTAATGTTTGAAGATTATTTCATGCAAATGTTGACCTTGACTGCACCTCAAATGGTCCATCCGCTTAGTCCAATTTTGGCATACTCTTTCCAACATTTCGGTCGGTATTTCACGACAAAAAAATGCTTCAATGTTGTCTTCCAATGCGTCAATTGAAGCGGGCTTGTCTGTATACACATGAGCTTTAAATCGCACGATCTATGCGGCCAATTGACCGGTCCCGAACGTGAAATAAAATGTTCACCGAATTCGCCTCTCTCAATAAGTCCATTGTTGCGCGTGCTGTGTGGCATGTCGCACCGTCTTGTTGAAACCACATGTCATGCAAGTCAAGCTCTTGCATTTTGGGCAAAAAAAAAGTTTGATATCATCTCACGGTAGCGCTCACCATTCACAGTTACGTTACGATACGCATCATCTTTGAAGAAGTACGGTCCAATGATGCCACCAGCCCATAATACGCACGAAACTGTGACTTTTTCTAGGTGCATTTGTAGCTGTTGCAATGCTTCTGGCTGATATTCACTCCAAAATCGACAATTTTGCTTATTTACGTACCCATTGAGCCAAAAATGAGCCAATCGTCGCTGAACACAATTTCGTCGCGATGAACTTTCTTAACAGAGCACGTGGCATTTTGATAATAAAATTCAATAATTTGCAAGCGTTGTTCGTTTGTAAGACATGGTTTTATGGTTAAATTATAGACCAAACTGAAGATGTTTGACAGTGAAACAAAACACGAAACGTGCATCAGCTGCGTTTAAACCAGTGTTGCCAAAAAGATAATAGCTAAAAAATCACCCTTTATAAGAAATAGAAGGATGGTAACCAATCAAGAATAATAATAATAAAGAAATTCGATTGAAAAATGAACGTATCTTTTATTATATTTGCATTGTATTTATTTATTTATTTATTTATTGTTTGTTGGAGAAGACGGGAATTTTTTTTTCGTTTGCATTGATTGAAAAGGTATTTCATTATGTGGTTTGTGTTTTTTTTTTCTTCTTCTTATTTTTTTTTTTTTTACCAATATAATATAAGAAGATGAAATGAATGAAGATCTTTGTGATGTGTTGTGTGTCTGTTGCGTGTGTGAATTTATTAGCATATTTAGTTAAAAATCAATTAATAAGATTTATGAATCATTTATATATATTTAACATTTCATGCATTTTTTTTTTTGTAAAAATAATCTGCTAATGATTTTGCTGAAAATCTTATGGGATTTATTTCTTTTATTTAAAATTACTGATGACTCTTAAATTGGTTGTCTAATTCTAACTCAAACGCTAACTGAAACTCTGACTCTGACTCTAGCTTCTACTCCTACTTTTACTCTAACTCTAACTCTAGCTCTTACTCTTACTCTTACCCTTTTTTTTTAACCAAGAAGCGGAAATCTTACATAAGAGTCCACACGGATTGTGTCAGATTCGAACTGACTAAAACCCTTCCTTCGATTGCGATCGAACCAGCTTAGTCCTCTTTTCGTACCTCTGATTGACGCTTACCCAGTTTTTGCCACTCAGGTTTCCCCGATTGATCATCGTATAGAGTATCATATAGTGCATATACAATAGTATAGTGTCGTTATCTCAAGCATCTGTTTGAAGGGAATCCGCCGTTCCACCTCACTCTGGCGGAGGAATGAACGTCCGGTTACCCTCCTCCGGTTATGTTTTCCAAAAAACCGGACATTTGCACACAATACGACGCATAGCAATTTCTTCATCCTCCAGACAGAGTCTACACGTTTCATCCATAAGAATTTTCATCGCCATAAGCAAGATGATGCCTGAAGCCTCCATGTTCAGATGTGATGGCCACCACCAATTTCCTGAGAGTTTACCGTGTCATGGCAAGAACATCCCGATTGGGGTTTCCCACTCTCAATCCAAGTGTTCTAAGCCTAGATTGTCGGTGTCCTCTTACCTCCTTCCATCTTCTATCTGATGTTCGGATGTATTCCATTTCTATTGACTAGGTCCCTCGCCGTACTTCTGCTAATCGCGGTGTATGGTTCTGGTTCAAACGAAGTTAATGGACTCTTACTCTTACTCTAACTTTAACTCAACATTGCCAAGTTTGTGTCCAGTTTTGGATCAATTATTTTTTTTAACCCAATATTGTTTATGATTAACTATTTAACAGCAAATCACATTGCGAAATTTCATCTCGGTCGGTGTTTTTTTATAGTGAAAAAAAAACCCATAGAAGAGCCATGTCATCGAATTTGCGTTGTGACAAAAACCAAAAAAATATGTATATTAATAAATAAAATATTGACCTAGGTCTTTCATTATTATATTATTTAATTAATTATAGTGTAATTTTTTTTTAATTAACTCACTTAACCATCGCGAGCTTGTATGGTATGGTGTTAATTTCTTTTAATTTTAATATAAAAAGTATAAAAGTGGTTTTTAACATTTTTTTCAAGTTCAACAATAATTTTTGTAATTTTTCTGTTATTATATTGATTTATAATAAAAAAAAAAATAGAAATTTTAGATTTTGTCACTATCAGGGTTGTGAAATCGCAGTCGAGAAGTGGATGATACTTGAGTGAAATCTAGGCCTCTCCCTCATCAATTATCAATTGCATTTTTTTTGCAAATTTCATTAATTCGCTTGTTTTTTCGTTGGTTTTACTTCTTACAACATTCAAATTTCATATAATATTCGCTTGAATTATCATAATTTTTGTTCGTTACAATGGCAGGGATTGGGTGGGTTTAGCTGCCCCCCATAAAAACATCCGAATTCTATTGCTTGAGAACAATTGCCGTAGTAACCCGTAACGAAATGGGTTCTATTGATCATAAGATCTCTTTTCAACAAATTATTACAACACTTTAAATTATCTCAGCATATTATATTCGTATGTTTGTTTTAAAATCCCATTTCGTATATGAACTAATTTAAGTTGTCTTTATCACATCGAAAAAAAAATTTCATAATGAAAACAAAAAACATCTATTTTTAAATACACGTTTACAATTTACAAACTTTAAATAAAAATGAAAACAAGGTTAATATTTTACATCCAAAATGATATTAAAAAATGTGTCATCATTCTGTGTGACGCGCCGCGTCCCGTGTGTTTTCATTAAGTTTTTGTTAATTAGAACACTTTTATTTCTATGTATTTATTGTGTGTGTGTGTGTTTTTTTTAACATAATTATTTGTGTTAATCTACCGGGTGGTGGATTCCGAAAATCTTTTATATATACACAGTGTGACAATTAATATTCCGGATGGGTCTTAGAGGAAATACATTAAATACACGATTTTTGAAATCATTTTTTTTTTATTTATTCAAAATATTCTCCTCCTGATTCAATACTTCTAACTGTTACATCGATTTAATAATGATTCAAATGCGTGTTCCAGCTCATTTTGTGGTATTGCCTCTAGTGCGCTTGTAGATGCTGTTTGAATAATTTCAATATCCTCAAAGAACATCTTTTTAATTTCATTTTTAAGTTTTTGGGAACGTTAAGGAGAAGTCACATGGTGCTAAATCGGGTGAATACGGTGGATGATTTAACACACACAGACTTGATTTTGAGCCACGGACACGAACAATGAGTGAAGGCATGGCATGGCATTATCGTGTAACAAACACCAACTATCTGATTCACTATATTCAGGTCGAATACGACGAATCCTGTCCATCAAACGCTTTAAAACTTCGATATAATATGCGCCACTGACTGTTTGGAACGAATTCTTTATGTATAATTCCCTTGCTATCGAAGAATGTTAAGAGCATTGTCTTGATTTTCGATGGAATTTTTCTTGTTTTTTAGCCTGTGTTTTAGCCATCCACGAAACGTTTATATACCACTCAAAAACTTGTGTTCTATCCATACAATTATCGCCATTAACTTGCTGCATCGATTTGAACGTTTCTGTTGCAGATTTACCAAGCTTTGCGTTGAATTTAATGACCATGCTCTTTGTTCCATGTTAAAGCTTCTACTTCAACTAAAATATTGGTTCACAAGAAATGCCGTAACTTTTTTATTTGTCAACCAAATGCAATGCGATGATTTTTACGGACGATAGAGAAAACATCAAGCTTCAAAACGCATGTTCCATCACATAGATCGTCCCGCTGGTTATTGAGATATGGTTCGAGTCCGGAATATTAATTGTCGCCGAGACGGTTCATTACATCCACGGGTCACCACATCCACGGATTCCACAAGGCTTTGGTTTTTGTACGTGATAAATACTAATTTCTTAATAAAAGACTGGGGAACGTTTTTTCTTGATGGATAATGGAAAGGAAGTATAATCCTTTTAATAAGCATATTAAAAAAATTAATTAATTCAATATTTTAAGCGTGAAAACGCATTGTAAAAAGCAATGCATTTTTTTGAATTACAGTATAAATTTCGTCGTTTATCTTATAAAAGTGTGGAACATTTCGTTAAGTATGTGGTGAACCGTACTCAATTGTCGCACTGTGTATATAGAAATCAAATCAAGAGAATCTCAGGTTTTTTTTTATTCCTTTTATTTTTTCTTTTTTTAATTCACATATTATTGATTTTATCACAAACACCACAAACAAAACGATTAAAACGATTAAAAAAAAACGATTTAATTTTCCAACAATTTTAAATATTTTTAAACATTTGGAAAAACAAATTTCGCGCGAGTCTCTGTTTTTTTTAAATACTTAAAAAAAATACATTTTCATATATATTACGAAAATGTTTGTTTATTTTTCTTTTCAGTTTTTTCTTTTCAAACGGTCGGTTATTTATTTAGAAAATAAATAAAAAAGAAAATGAAAAAAACAAAGAATTGTTTTGAAGAAACATTTAAAAAAAAATCCCCTGGCATGCAAAGATCTGAAAGGGGAAGTACTTACTTGTGACGAAGCGATAAGGAGGTACGGGGGAGAGTTAAATGTTTCTCGAACCAAATAAACTCCTCATAAAATTTTAAATATAAAAAATGATGACTCTAATCGATTCAAATTGATTTCCGAAAAAAATACCCTGGATCTTCTTCTCTATGAACAACTCCTGGATAGGTTTCCTGATTGGTGGATATCCGAAGCGCTACTTGAGGGACATTTTTTTTTAAAGAGCCAAGAAAAAAATTAATGAATTGGATGGGATCAGCAACAATTCTGACGTATAAACGTTTCACATTAAACTTACAGATTCGAAATTTCTGGTCAATTGGTTAGAGAAATTTCACCGAATCCGAAAAATGAGAAAAATTTCTGCCATATAAAAGTGTTTCTATTTTTTATTAAACCTCAAAATCCAAAATTTCTACTTAATTCATTTGAAATAAAAAGAGATATCTCTAATATTTCCTTAAAGTGGTCAGAACATGGAGCTCTGGGATGGACCTTCGCCTGTCCAATAAATTAATTCCCTCATATAAAAGCTTTTTACATTTTTCATCAAACCTCTAGATCCGAAATTTCCAGTTAATTGGTTAAAAAATACAAAGAAATATGTAATACTTCATGGGAATGGACCCCCTGGATGAAATTGAATTAGAATAAATTCACCGATATAAAGAGCTTTTCCATTTTTTTATCAAATCAAAAAATTTCAATTGAACGAAAACGAAATCTTTCATACTCCCTTGTATTTGTATCGCAGCTGCTCCTGGGATCTAATCACGGAAAAGTTTCTCCAATATAAAAGTTTATTAAATTTTCATTAAAATTCAAGATCAAAAAATTTTCTAATCAATTCGTTAGGAATTTGAATGAGATATCTCTAATAATTCCATAGAAATAATACGTCTTGAATGGAATGGTAAAGAATGGAATAAATTCCTCAATATAAAAGTTTTTCCATTTTTCATGTAACCTCCATGATTCAAAATTTCCTGTCAATTGTTTAGAAATAGGACGAGATATCTGGTTGATTATCCCTTGAATTTGCATTCATGCTCCTCCTGGATGGGATGGTATCAGAAAATATCCTCTTGGATGAAAATTTAATTTTTTTTTTGCATTTGAAGCAAAACCCCTAAATCAAAAATTTCAATGAAATATCTTCGAAACTCATTTATGAAGACTGAAAGATGTCGGAAAATTCGGTAAATTGAGCAGATTTGCAAGGGATGAGGAGAAAAACTCCGATTTTCCAACTTAATCAGTTTTATCAAAATAAAAAAAACTGTTTATGTTACAAATTTCATCCAAATCGGTCAAGTTCTGTTACGGGAAACTGCCAATAAAAATATCTAATTCATGGAGAAATTGAAAAAAAAAAAACTGTTAAACTACATCCCTTAAAATCTTTTTGTTTGTCCCTACGTAACAAATAAAAAGTTACATACTGCTGATAGAACGTACGTTCTTAAAAGAAAAATAAATATTTAAAAATTAGCTATTATTATAATTATCATCATCATCATCATCATCATCATCATCATATAGCAATGTGATGATAAATCAAAGGAAAAGAAAATGAAGAAATAAAAGTTGGTAGAAAAGAAAATTACATTGTACTATATACGAGTATAAGAAATTGCTTTATTATTAAACAGACATGATGGTTAAAAAGTTTTTGGTCAACCAAAAAAAAAAAAAAAAAGGTGGAGTGCCGCCACCACAGAACCTTATTTTCCGTTAAAATTATACCAATTTTTGAAAATGTTTATGGTTTTGCGACAAGAATTCAAATGAAGGACACTTTTTTTCACTACTTAAATTGGGAAAAGATTTAAATGACACAAAAAAACATCCTGTATAATTTTTAATACAATGCAAAAAAAAAAAATATACTCGCGCTACACTTAAAATTCTACATCTTCTATATAGATCTAGATATAATAATATATATAATACGTATTTATATTCTATATACATCATATTTAATGTAAAAAATGCTATTGACCTGATTTTTTTTTTGTTTTATATATGAATGAATATAGATTCACGCAACGTCGTGCGGTGTATATTCCAATTCGTATATATATGATTATTTATTTATTTATATATACACACTATTTTTTGTTTTAATACTCTAATTTAAAATAAATTTTTCGTATCGTAACAATTTCTAGATGTAAATAATTATTTTTTCATATATAGAATAATATTATATGTATTATTGTATATATGGTTTTGTTACGCGCTATAGAACGCGTTATATATAGTTATATAGAGTTATTTAGTGTCTGTAATAAAAGTTTGGTAAATGTCATTTCGACATGATAAAATTATATATATATATATAGGATAATACAAAAGATATGAAAAGTGGATAGTGATATGAAAAAAAAAATCTCTTTATAGTTTATAATACAGTGAAATGTCTACTTCTCAATCATTCCGCTCGTCGATTATTCCCAGTTCTCAACCACTTTCTTCTTTGTCCCTTAAAGAGGTCGAGAACTGGAACCAGAATATGAATGAGACTTTTGTGAATTTCTCGGCTTTATATCGGCAAAAGTTAATAGGTTCGGGGATTAGCTTTAAAATTTCATTACAGCATTCATGGTAATAATACCTATAAAATGTCCATAATAAACCTACTGCGTACATCTGTTATGATCCAACATGATTCAATGGGATTTGTTATTGTTTCATTTCTGATCAAGCGAAATAGCGTGTTTTTGGATCATGTCACTAAACTGTAGTGTAAAAGTAATTGGTGCAACAGTCAGCCCATATGTAGGAATTATACTCGTGAAGTGGTCTTATAAAAGACCTATAAACTAGTGCAAATTTTCAGAATTGAGAAATTCTTTCGATCTTCTTAAAAATCCAATGCTGCGACTAAACGCCTTTTTAGCTGCAATTATAATATTATTATTCCATGTAAAATTGCTGGATAAAGACATTCCCAAATTTAATAGGTCATTAGATTGTGTGGAATAATTGTATTGGGAGTATGCATTAATTCATGCGGTTTTTTTTCTCGAAAATTAAGGCTTTATTGTGTTTTATTGTAAAATGATTATATAATCAATGATCAAAGTATTGTCCATTGGAAGCTACAACATTTGCCCAGCTTTCTGGCAGTGTGTGGATTCAATCCCAAAAGAAATGGATGTTGATGGTTGGCCGGGCTTCACATACGATTTCTTGCGCTTGGGGTTATCGTAATGAATCCATTTTTCATCCCCTTGTCACTCGTCCGATGCAAAAATGACTTGTTTTTTTGGTGACGTTGAAGCAACATTTCCAACACACAGAATCGGCGTTCGATATCTCTTGGCTTTAATTCATACGGCACCCAATTTCCAAGCTTTTAGATGAATCCCGATGCTTTTAACCGTCTGGAAATGGTTGTTTGATCAATTCCCAATGATTTTGCAAAATCTTGTTGCGTTTGGCACGCATCTTCATCAAGCAATGCCCCCAATTCTTCATCTTCAGCATTTTTTCTGGCGGTTCGAGTCGTACATCGTCTTCTGAGTTGAAATCGCCACTTTTAAATCGCCGTGAAAACCACTTCTGGCACGTTCTTTCAGCTACAGCATGCGGCCACCATAAACCTCTACCAAAATACGATGACTGTCGGTAGCACTTTTCTTCATGTTAAAGTAATGAAGAAGAACCGACCCGTAAAAACACCTTTTCTGGCACAAAATTCGACATGTTCCATTGAATAGAAAAAAATTTTGTTTACGCTTCAATCAAATGACATATACCGAAAAAGACGCGCAATAATAGTAGCTGTCAAATGAATATAGTCACGCATGAACACGACGCGAAATAATACTAGTAACGCCCACTCTTAGAAAACCGCACGAATTAACTCCCAATATTATGCATAATTATTGGGTCAACATTAATACGGATCGTTTGTTTGAGCAGAAACATACCTTTGTTTTAGATGTGGATTAAATTCTACTAAATTTATCCTTCCCCATATTATTCCCCATATTTTAATTCTAAATGTTTTTTGTTAATTGAAGAAATCATCTTCTGGCGTGACTGAAGCATTTTTGGTTCGCATTATGATTACGAGGTCGTTCCTGCTACGAAGAATGTAATGTACTGTCGTCTGCATAACAGTGCATTGGATTTTCTGTTATCGATAAAAGATCATTAATAAAAATTAAGAGAGTGGGCAATAGAGCACAATAAATTTTAAAGAGATTTTGCTTGAAATTTTGTACATCTAAGGGATAATCAACGAGATATCTCGCAGGCTGTTTGGGTTGGCAATATTATATGTGTGTCCCCCATAGAGGCCAATATACTGGATCCGTTATTGTTCTGCAGGTTCATAAATTTGATTTGGAATCGATGGTGGTGGTGGTGGTGTCCTCTTAAAAATAATAAAAATAATTCATTTATTTGTCAAGGATGTTCAATTATATTATCAAGGTAAATTGGTTTGCTGATTTGGTCAATGGGTTATTGAACATTTCGCCTCAACATGTATAACCCCCCCCGTCATTCATCCCTTTTTGTTCATGGCGTTCATCTATGGAATTCCTTATCAATTGCCGATAAATCTACCAATAGTATTAATAATTTTTAAGGGTGACTATTGGGTATTTTCTAGGCCGTTTTGGAAGGCAGAGGTTTTCTTATTGTTATGTTATTAGTTGAATTCTAAAATCCATGATATTCGCGAACCAAAAAGATACATTTAACATTTGATAGGTGTACAAGCGATAATTGATTTTTAAATCTCTTTTAGGTTAATAAAAAAGTCTCATGCTATCATTTATTATGTTGATGTCATCCCTATCACCATCATGACCATTTGACTCGTTCCAAAAATATAGCGCCAAAAATCTCAAATAGCATTAATAAAACAGAAATTGATCGTAGAAATATGGGACATAATCAAACCACAAAAGTATAAATATTTTTGAGAGGTTTCTTGAGAAATTTTAAACATTAATACGATCCGTATCTTGATTGATCCTTGAGCTTTCAATTTCCTACGGACATCCGAATATCACCGAATTTTATAAAGTGGCTCCAAGAGGGTATAAATAATTTCATTACATTGTAATTCAAAAACTGATTCGTTTTTCTTAAATCTCAAGTTATGGGAAAAGCATAGGAAAGGTCGCATTTTTATTGTTGCCTATAATGTTCAGCTATAACATAATATTTCTCCTGTCGCGGTCATAATATTTCTCCTGCCGCGGTCATATAGCATATATCGTGGTTTGGAAAATTGATTAAGCAAGGAAAATCCATTCGAATTATTCTGGAAAAAAAATGGTTTTCAATTAAAACCTTTAATTTTAAAATAATTTATCTTATAATTTACTTATTTTGTTTTTAATTTAAAAGAATTTATTAATTAATTTAATTTTATTTTCTATTTTTCATCTTATTTATATAGGAAAAAATCTGTACAATAATGAACATGTTGCAATTAAAATTGAGCCTATGAAATCAAAAGCTCCACAATTACATTTAGAATATAGATTTTATAAATTATTAGGATCACATGGTAAGTTTTTTTTTCGTTTTTATTATTAATTAGAATTTTAAAAAATTTTGTAATAGAATTTTTTAATAGTAAAATAATAAATTTTTAAAATGTCCGGAGAATGTGGGAAAAAATTTGTCACGATGACTCAAACGATAGACGATAGATATTCGGAAAATTCGGAAAACTATCTTTTGTGTGAATTAATTTCAAAATTTTTTCCCTCTATGAACCAATCAGAAATTGATTGAATTCGATTTTTAAAACGATGCCAAATGGGGAAAGTGGGAGAAATTTTGAAAGAAAAACCAGGACCGTATTACGAAAAATTCAATTTTCCGGAAAATTGTTGATGAAAATCAATTTTTGTAGTATAATTAATTTATTTTTAAGCGCATATGCACGTGTACCTTTTTTGACAGAACATCGTCTATCGTTTGGGTGGTCAATACGCATTTTATTACGAATCGCCACCTGTTTTAAAGATTGCATATATATAAATAATACATACACAAAAAAAAAAAATTCAGGTAATTTTTCGGAATATTTGAAAGAAAAAATGAATATTAAATCTTACCAGATATACCGGTTAATGTCTGCCGTTTTTTTAAGTGAATAAACACATTTTTTTGTTGGAGAAAACACAAAAAATGTTTGCTTCAAAATATTTTCCATCGCAAGTTACACATTTTGTCCACCTTTCAGGCAAATTGTGGATATCACGACAAAAAAAATTGTTTTTCCTTTGATGAAAACCAGTCAGAGACCCAATTTTCGAGTTCTTCAGACGTTTTGAAGTGCTGATCCATAAGGGCGTGGCCCCGATTGATGAAAACAAATGGTAATCTGAAGGAGCCCCAAGTCTAATGAATAAGCCGCATGCGATAAAACTTCCCAGTTAGGCGCCCGTTAACGTTTCCTGAACCGGTATTGCTTTGTGTTGTGATGGTGCATTGTCATGTAGGTAATATTACCTTGTGTTGTCTTTTTTGATATTCTGGTCGTTTGCAGTTGCAGCAAAGCACGGTTTAAATTGATCATTTGTTGCCGGTATAGATCAGTATCAGTAACAGTTTCACCAGGTTTTAGAAGCTCGCATGGTACACCACACCTTTCTGATACCACCAAATACAAAGCATTCTCTCAATTACCGAAGCGATTTGGCTTTGCAGTTGATGCCATGTTGATGGCTGGCCTGGTGAAACCCGGATGATTTTTTGCGTTTCGGATTCTCAAAATAAATCCACTTTTCATCACCAGTCACGATTCATTCCATAAAACACTTCCTTTTGTATCGTTGATACAGTTGCATTTCACAGATGGTTTTTCGATTTTTTCTTATTGCCTTTCAGTCAATTCATGTGCGGCACCCACTTTCCTTCCTTTTGGATCGCTTTCCCATTGCTTTAAAGCGATCCGGAAACGGTTTTTTGAGCAACTCCTATAGTTGTTCTGCAAGTTTTTGTTGCGTTTGAGTGTCGTGTTCATTCAATAGAGATTGCAATTCGTGGTCCTCACCCGGGCCCGGGCGCTCTTTGTCTTCCACATCAAATTCATCACTTCACTGAATCGGTGAAACCACCATTCTCTGCATGTTCTTTCTGATAAAGTGTTATCGCCATAAGCTTTTACAAGCATTCGATGTGTTTTTCGGCCGCAATTTTCTTCAAACGAAAACAAAAAAGTAATGCTCTGTCCGCATTTCACGTTTTACTGACACCAAATTCGACATTTTCAATAATTTTTTTAACAATGTTGCTCGATAAGAGCTGTCAACTAATTTTTGGAGAGAAATATCATAGCTTTTGATCAAAAAAAAAAAATTCACCCATTTTGATTTACTACATCCGCTTGTGTAGCCATCTATGTGTGAGCGTCAAACATTAACCGGTATACCTGGTAATTTTAAACTAAAAATTTTCCCTTTCCGCCGTAACCCTTTATCGAGTCAGTTTTTAAAAAAATTATTTTCTTCTATTATCAAGAGTGAAAAGTAAAAACAAAAAAACAAATGTAATTAAGTTGGTTTTTCAATTCTTTTAAATTATTTCCCTTTTTTTTTTTAATTTCTTTTATTTATTTATTATTCATGAGAATTTATACTATGATTTGTTTTTTTTTATTTGTGTTTTATAACAAAATTGAAAAGTAAAACAAAAAATTTAAATTAAATTTTGTGTATGTGTTATTTATATCTTGATATATTACAATAAAAATGAAATGAAAAAAAAAATAAAAATGAAAATAAATAAATTATGTACAATTTTTGTTGTTGTTGTTTTGGTTGAAGGAAGGTGTATTATATTGTATAAAAAAAATTGTATGTATTTATTTATTTATTTTTATTTCTATTTCTATTGTAATAAAGTTTAAGTTGACCTTTGCAAAATGTTGTGATATTGCAAAATAAAACTATATTTATTTAGTTATTTGTATATATAAATAAATAAATAAAATTATTCCACAGCAAGGTTATTCCAAATACATAAAATAAAAAATAAAAAATAAAACAATGTATTTGTAAAACAGAATTTAATCGAATTATAAATGCGATTATCTTACATTTATGATGATGATGATTTTCTATTGTTTGAGTTGTTTAGTGGGAATATCAAATATGCAATACTTTATTCCTAAAAAGCGATAAATTCACTTAAAACAAGAATTATGCAGCCCTATTTTTTATATAGTAAACAATGGAAGTTAGAACATTGAGATCTTTGAAAATTTTCGATTCTTATCAGGTTTATCCAACGAAAAGTGTTATCTCATTTTTTTTTTGGCAGGGATCATTTAGAATTCATTATAAATACTCGGCGAAAAATTTTCAAAACGATTGATCGAGGAATTTTCAAGATGTATCGCAATCAGAATTTGATTTGTAGAAAATTTTCCATGTAAAATACATGGAAAATCGATGAAATTTTTGGGCAATTCTCAATTTTGATCAAGTTTTTTCGTAGAAAACCTCATCCAATATTTTACAGAGATCATTTTGATTGCATTACAAATACGCATAAACATTTTCAAACCGATTGATCAATGAAGTTTCAAGAAATGGTACTCAAAAACAAATTTTAGAAATTTTTCAATATAAAATACTTGAAAATTATGAAACTCTTGGGAATTTCTCAATTCTGATAAAGTCCGCCCAAGGAAACCACCTGTAATATTTTACAGAGATCATTTTAAATGTATTATAAGTAATCTGTAAAAGTTTCAAAACCGAGAAGTTAAGGAATTTTCCAAGAAATCGTGCTCAGAATTTGATTTGGTAAAATTTACATGGAAATTTTCAAAATTCTTGGAAAATTTTCAATTCTGATCAATTTCGTCCAAGGAAACCTTGTTCAATATTTGACAGAGATCCTTTATAATGCATTATAAACCTTGTGTAAAGTTTTCAAAACGATTGATCCAGGAATTTTCAAGAAATGGTACAAAGAAATTGATTTGTAAAAAGTTTCAATATAAAATGCATAGAAAATCATGAAAACTCATGGGAAATTCTCAATTCTGACCAAGTCCGTCCGAGGAAACCAACTGCAATATTTGACAGAGGTCATTTTTAACGCAGTATAAATATTGGGTCAAATTTTCAAAACGATCGGTTGAAGAATTTTCAATAAATCGAACTCAGAATTCGATTTGAGAAATTTTTCCATATAAAATATATAGAAAAACATGAAAACTCTTGGGAAATTCTTAATTCTGACTGAAGTCGTACAAGGAAACCTCATCTGATATTTTATTAAGATTATTTATAATGCATTATAAATACCCTGTAAAGTTTTCAAAACGATAACTTAAGGAATTTTCCAAGAAATCGCGGGACTCAGAATTTTAATTGCGGAAATTATCCATATAAAATATGTTACATGGAAAATTATCAAAAATTCTTAGGAAATTCTTAATTCTAAGGAAGTCCATTCAAGGAAATCTCATCCAATATTTTTCATCGATCATTTCAACCGCATTTTAAATAATCGATAAAATTTCCAAAATGATTGATTAAAGAATTTTAGAACGAAATCGTACTCAAAAACAAATTTGAGAAATTTTTCAATATTAAATACTTGAAAATCATGAAATTCTTGGGAAATTATCAATTTTGATCATGTCCGTCCAAAGAAACCTCATCCAATATTGTATACAGAGATGATTTTGAATATATAATAAATATTGAGTAACATTTTCAAAACGATTGATCGAGGAATTTTTAAGATATCGCAATCAGAATTTGATTTGCAGAAAATTTTCCATATAAAATACATGGAAAATCGATGAAATTTTTTGGAAATGTCTCAATTTTGAGCAAGTTCGTCCAAGGGAACTACGTCCAATTTTGGACAGAGGTCATTTAAAATGTGTAAAATAAATACTCGGTTAAAACTTTCAAAACGATTGGTCAATGAATTTTCAAGAAATTTCATTCAGAAAAAATTTGCCATGTTAAATACACATTAAAAATTGGGAAATTTTTGGAAAATTTGCAATTCTGATGAAATCCTTCCAAGGAAACCCCGTCCAATATTTTACAGAGATCATTTTGAATGCTTTACAAATACCGAGGAAAAAATTTTCAAAACGATTTTTCAACGAATTTTCATAAAATCGTACTCCCCTGAAAACGATTTCGTAAAATATTCTATATAAAATACTTTTCCCCTTAAAATTTGCAAAATGCCTGGGGAAATTCTCATTTCTGACCAAATCCATCCATGGAAAATTAGTTCAATATTTCACAGTGATCATTCAGTATGCATTAATAATATTGTGTGAAAAATTTCAAATCGAGTCACCGAATTTTCAAGAAATCACACTCTGAATTTGATGTGGTGAAAATTATAAATAAAAAATATAAAATACTTTAAAAATCATGAAATTCTGAATTTTGATCAAGTCCGTCCCATGGAAACCTCATCCAATATTTACCCGAAAATCATTTTAAATACATTATAAATATCCTGTAAAATCTTCAAAACAATCGGTTTAAGATTTTCCAAGAAATCCCATTTAGATTTCGTAAAGTTTTCGATAAAAAAAATATATAAAAAATCTTGAAATTTTTGGAAAATTCTCTCATTTCTGATCTCAAGTCCGCGTACAAAAAAAATTTACCCAATATTTTACCGGAAATCATTTATAATGCATTATACCTATTACCCTGTAATAATGTTTTCCAAACAAATGGTCACTGAATTTTCATGAAATCGATCGCGAAAATTAATTTGGTGAAATTTTCCATATAAAATTCATTAAGAATCATGTAATTCTTGGGAAATTCTCAATTTTGATCAAATTTTAGCCAAGGAATCCATATTCAGTATTTTTCAGATGCATTATAAACATTATTAATAATTTTACAAAGTTTTTAAAACTATTGATCGCTGAATTTTGAAGAAGAAATCTCACATAGAATTTGATTTTGTGAAATTTTCCACATATAAAATACTTGATTGAAAAAAACAAGAAATTTTTGGGAAAATTCTCTCATTTCTAATCAAGTCCGTTCGTAGTAACCCGATCCAGTATCTTACAGAGATCATTGATACTTACTTTAAACATATCTAAAAGCATCCATTTTGACCAATTAACTTCGATCAGGTGTTTTAAAAAAAGCCTTCGTTTTAGTTTAGTTTAAAAAAAAAATTCTATTGTTTACTACCAAAAAAAAAATCCGCTGGTTTTTTTATTGTTTTGAATGAATTTTATAGTTTTATCAATACTATAGTTCCTTAGTGAGCTCCTTAAATTAATGAATTACTGCAAACGGCTAAAAAAAACCTTAAATTTAATTTTAATTTCGAACGGCAAAAGATTTGTAAGAATTTCTGCAAAAAAAAAAAAAAACAAAAAAATCAGTTAAATCCTTTAAATGTTATTTAAATTTTTTTAAATCCCATTTTATGTTATGGTTTTTCTTTTTTTTTTGTGGTTAAAACAATAACAAATTTAATAAATCATCATCCAACCACCCCACATACATGTTATTTAAAAAAATTAGTTTGACTGTTTGACTATTAATTAATTAGAAATCAAATAATTGATAGTTAAACGTTAAAGTTAGTTTAAATGTTCTTTTCTATATCAAAAAAAAATTAAAATCTATAATACATAAAAATTTATATCAAAAAATTTTGTAATCGCTAGAATGTATTGTATTTTGTAATTAAAAAAAAAAAAATATTATATAAAACATTCACAAAACACACCCTCACACACACACTCACAGAGGGAATACCTCGAGTGTATCATCTAGGAACATGCGGTGGAAGGTACAATTCAATGGTATTAGAATTATTAGGACCATCGCTAGAAGATCTCTTCAATATATCGGGAAGAAAATTTTCATTGAAGACTGTTTTGATGATAGCCAAACAATTAGTAAGTCTCTGTGTGTATTTCACAACAAAAAAAAAAATAAAAAAAAACAAAACTCTCCTATAAATACACAAACAAAAATACACTAATTTTTTTTTTATACCAAAATGTTTTTTTTGTAAATCTTTGTAAATTTGCATTCGGAAAATGCAAAATTAAAAAATTACTCGCGCGTCCAACCCCGTGAATATATCGTCAGCATCATATATAAATATATATACAAATTATTCCGATTGACCTGCGTCAACGACATGAATACCAGAGAAGCAATTCTTGGATTATTTTCAGCAAAAAATCTTATGGTGAGGGTTAAGAATCTTAACCGCTATTCAATTACAGGGTGTTTGAAAAAAAAAAAACATTCATTCATTCAGTTATTTTCGCATAACTTTTGAACTATTCAAGGTAGAATTACCAGAACGCACTTGATTTATTGGTTAATGAATTACCTTTAATTTTGTATTGAATAAAATTTTGTCTAGGTTTCGTTCCGATTCGAGATATTGATGCTCAAATGGAAAAAAAAAAACAGTTTTTTTTTCATTACAAGTTTTCAAAAACATTGAATTTTGTCATCGCTAAACGAAATGGACCTAGCGAGAATTTTATTAAAATTATAAATTAATTTATCTATTAACCGGTTCCCTTAAATCGAACAGCAATCTCCTTATGACCGAGTTTTAATTGGAAGAACGTTAATGGGTCTAACCCCGAATATGGTTAGCTCTACAAAGTCATAACTAAACCGATTTTAACCTATGAATCCACGGTCTAGAGCAGCAAGTTCCAACAAAGGATGTCGCATTCTCTTACACCAAACAACCTTCAGAGATTTGGGACGTGTTTTTTACGACTTCAGGAACAATGTTTTTGTTTTTTTTTAACGAAGGAGGGAAAATCTTGCATAGACACATCCGAAAACGCGTGTCAGATTCTTACTGACTAAAACCCCACCTCCGGCTGCGGTATCTTCGAATCAGACCATTCTTGGGCCCCTTTTCGTACCTCCGATTTACACTTACACAGTTTGCCACTCAGGTCTCCCCGATTGCTCATCGAATATAGTGTCCCTCGTTATCTCAAGCATCTCCTTTTGGGGGTACAATGTTACTAAAAGTACAACTGAATCTTTCGTCATATATTTATTATAAAATGAGGCAAGGAAAACGCATCTATATATTGTAGTTAGAGAAGATATATCTTGGATGGTAAAAAAAAATCACCGGTCCGTGGCTGAAGATATCAGCCATGATGTAATTCTCAACCTGTTGTTGGACATCACTACTAGAACATATGATTTCGATAAGTAATCCTCTGGATTGTGTTTTCTAGGTTAGGCAACAGTGGACGGAAAATGAAATTAAGTTGTTGCGTACGGATGTTTTATACGGATGGATCAATGAATGATTAAAAAATCAACTTATTTTCGGGATATATGAAGCCAATTCGTATATTGGAACTTGGGAAAAATCTGGATTGCTACATCTTAGGGTTCCAAGCGAAAAAATTCACGCTATAGAACTTTTTCGTTAGATTACTTTAGGGGTTAAGGAGGGATATAAAAACCAACATATCGATACTCCCTATCATATAGCAAAACGACAGCACTTATGTGGTCATCAACGCACGAGCCGCATAAAGTCAAAGTTAGTATATTCGACTGGGTTAGTAGGAATACTGAAGACTGTGTTAGTTGTAAAGAAAAGAGTATGTTCACCCAAACATAGATATAATGCAGTGAAAAGGGCAACATTGAGAGAACAACTGCTACAAGAATCCCAGGAGCAGTGAAATGATGAATGTCTTTTGATATACGAGCTCGAAACTCTTTATTCATGCAAATTCAAAAGGGATAACCAGACAAATTCTCAATCTAAATAAAATAGACTAGTGACAATTAATGTTTGAATATGGAACAGATCAGAGGGTGTAGCAAAATATGACCTCGAGTAGTCAAGGGATTTAGTACCCAATAAAATTTAATAATCTCTTAACCTGTAAGAATTCCAAGTTCCTTTTGGTTATTCTCTCCGTTGAATAGTTTAGAAATTATGAGTTAATAACTGAATGTATAGTTTTAAATTGTTTCAACACACCACGTAATTCGTTAAGGGAATATATAAGATTACGCATGGTATTCATATTACACGGTGGGGTCAAGCGGAACATCATGTGTATTTAAAAATTTTGATAAATACCGCCAAATGAAATTAAAGGACGTGTGTGTTATATCCTTTTGGAATTATTAATTCTTTTGCACCCGAATCCTTTTTATTTGGTATATTTGGAATTAATGCATGGGGATGATGCGTTTCGGGGACGCCTTTCGGTTGCAAAAGGGTTAATAACAACAAACGCGAATTGTTTTTTTTTTTTTATAATTTTTTTAACGATATAAATTATATATATATATATATGTATTTTTTTGTTTGTTTTGGTTGTTCTTTTATAATATAACAAACATGTACCAATAATAAATACAATAATTTTATTAATGAAAATTAAAAACAAAATTATGTTTAGGGGATGATTTTCTCAGAGAATGGTTTATAATTGCCCGTTGAGGGTATCGTCGACGCTTCGACAGTTGTAGACAAGAGAAATTAAAAGCTATATTAAATGGAAAATTTTTAATTCCGCTCTGAAATTCTCTTGTCCACAACTCAAAGCGTCTCGATCGCGATCGGTGATCCGTGGTTTATTTTTGAATCTTTCAAACATATTCAAAAGAATTCTTTTATCCTCCTCTTTTCTCTCTCTATTTTTTTTTTTCATTTTAGTTATTTAAATGAAAATGTATATTTTTTTTTATTTTTTGCTTTTGTGCAATATTTTATTATTTAATATTATTATTATTATTATTATTATTATAATTATTGTTATTAGAATTGAATAATTGATTAGTTTATTTCAGTTGAGATCAGTTTTTTTTTATGTATATAATTTTGTTATTGCTTATTTTAAAACTTATTTATTTTTTTGTGTGCGTAACAAAATACAAATTATTTTTTATATTTGTCCAAGAGAGTATATTTTTTGTTAGCGTAAATATTCCATTTGCAAGGGCAAAGAAAAGTCTGTGCTTTGGTTGAATCCATCTCGTGAGAAGGAAGAAATTGGTATTTCTATAACACAAACTTTGTATGTTTTGGGAAAATTTATCATATGATAGGGAAACCTCTCGGACACCAGCTGGAATTACTAGAATATTACCTAGCGATGTATTAAAAGGTTTCCATTGCCCAAAATTTAAATTCGCTGTACTGTACAACCTCGACGGTGTCAAACCTATTAAAACCAAATTAGATTCCTTTTATTTTTCATTTGGTTTCTAAAACTTGGCTATACAAAGTTTTTGCTTTCTCGCGAGATTGATTCAACGGTATCTCGACTTTTGATGGACCTCAAAAGCCCATTTAGAAGAAAATTATCCAACAAATTGGCTTGTAATTTGACTATTTTATTATCAATTTTTTTTTCTTTTTTTGGAAACTTGAATACTTAAAGAACAGCATCGTTTTTGAGGAGGTTCATTTAAATGTAAAGGTATTTCTTTTATGTAATCCTTGAATCCACGTAATCCTTGAATTATTTCCTGGAAAAAATAATGGTATCGATATGGGGACTGTTGGCTAACTTCACCTCCTAACCAGTTACAGGATGTTTGAACATATAAAAGATCTACATTCATTTATTGACTTGTAAGATTTTAAACGAAAAGGCACTAGATTTATATAGGTAAATGAATTACCTTTAATTTTGTTGGCCATAAATTTTTTTGCCAGGTCCCATCCGTTTTATCGATTTTCCAGAAAATTTAGACAACTATACAAAGCCAATATTTTTTGTCCATAAATAAATTATAATCGTGCCTTTCGTACACGTGTTTTTTACTGGTGTTTGAGTTTACAATTTAAAGAACTTTTTTCATTCACCTACCATCGCCCCTGACATCGTTCATATAATGATGAATATACTATAATCTAAAAAAAACTATTAAAATTAAAAATCGGTTTCAAAACGTCTAAAAATCAATATTATTTCTTATACTATAAAGAGATTAGAAAAAAAAAAATTTCCTTATCTCAGTATCATAAATTCATGTATATAAAATTACAAATATATTTTGTGTGTGTGTGTGTGTGTTTGATAAATTTTAAAATGCATTATCTATAATCCATTATCATTTTTAAAATAATTTTTATTCTTTGTGTGAAGTTTAGTTTTTGTTTGTTCTTCTTATATATTGAAGTGGGAATAGACTACACATTTTATGTATTTTATGATATAAAAGCATATATAAATAACGATGATGATGATGATGATGATGATTATAAATAAATAGTGTCTATTCTCTATAGATCCCATCCTTATCATATAATTTTTACACTGTAAAAATTATTTATTTAAAATTCAAATATTATATATTTGAAATATTTTTGTTTGTGTGTTTTTTTGATCAAAATTAAACATTAAATTAATTTGTGTTTGAAATGCGTTAATTAAAATTATAAATATATGTTTGATGTTGAATGTCGTAAATACTACTTTTTGTAAATCCGATAGGTTTACAACTTGGTTATTTCAGGAATTCATTTCGTCAAATAAAATGTCTAACGGAATAGGAAACATTTTCACATATCCATTTTTCTAGCATCAGAAAAAGTATTGTTGGAAAAATATATTACAAGTAACCTAGCTGTTTAAACATTTTTTTTCTTGTTTACTTCTTACACAATCCGAAAAAAAAAATAATCGTCAAATCAAAACAAATCAATCATTTAGCGATGGTCCAATAAAAAATAATAGAATAAACCAATTTCGTATTGTTTTTGTACACCGTATATTTATTTATTTTTTAACATAATTTTAGGATGTCTTTTGATGACATTTTTAACTACTACTAAAATGTTTAATACCTCTGATTCCTCACCCTTTTAATGTTTTTTTTTCTTCCAATTTTCATCCAAAAAATCCAATTTTAATCCTTTTCAAAGATAAGGATTTTGTTTTTTTTATTTATTCCCACTAACTAATTAACACGGGAAACATTTTTCATGTTATGTTATATACTTTCTGATTTTACTGAAATTTTACTATGTTGTAGTACTTGGCGAAATAAAACAGTTTATAACTGCTAGATTTGGAGGGGTATCAAACTTCAAATATGGCGAACGAAATGAAATAATTCCGTGTTAATTTTTACAAAAAAAAAAATTTAATCAAAATTATTGAAATTTATAGCACATTCACGTGGTGGTAGACTAGCGTTGCGTAGTGGTTTATAAAAACGGCCACGCGTGAACAAACCAAAAAAAACTTGCAACGTCGCGAATTATGTAGAACGCTCCAAATTTAGGAGGAGGTTCGTTGCGTAGTAGTGAATTTTGTAATTCGCACCACGTGAACAGATTTCGTAGTGTAGTCATTATATAATTACTAATTTTTGGCGTATTTTATTTGAGATTTATAAAAATAATTAACAAATATTATAAAAATAATTAAATAATTATTTACAGCAAAGTATTAAAGATAATAATTGAATGAAAAACAAAAAAAATTTCAATCTACCGCCAAATAAAATAAACACAAAATTAGAGGTTATGAATTACAATACTACGGTACCACGTGAACACTGATATATGGACATAGTTCATAATTCACTTCACTACACTACGCCTGCACCACGTGAACAAGACATTAGACAAATATACATTTTGAAAATAATCCGCGTGTTTTTCGTAATGAAAGAAACTTTTTTTTTTCTTTTTTTTTTTTTTTCTTTTTTTAACAAATGTCAAATGATTTGATTTCAAAATGGCCGCCATCCATGTCCATGTCAATGTTCAGTCAGAATTCTTACAATATCGAAATTAATTGCTAATTTTAAAATAGTTCGTGTTAACCAACTTAAAGTAAAATTAAAGCTCTTTATTTGCGCTCGAATACTATTGCATATTAAAAATTTCAGTAAAATTGTTAGGGTGAAACAGAAGATGAAAATTTGTCCTTTAAATTTTTAACATAATCAACCATAATTTACTTAATAATAGTAAAACCAACATGCCCTTAAAACTTATACTTCCTGATAATTATGGTATTTTGTTTAGGAACAAGTTTTTTTTTTTTTTTGTGACACAGCAGGTAATTTTATAATCGCGATTTTTTTTCTTCTTTCGTTAAAGCGCCATCTTTATATTAATTAATTTTTTCTTTTTAATTTGTAATTTTGCTAATGATTTCTTCTTTTTTTTTTTTTCTTTTGTTATTTCTATATTTTTGTCTACAAAAAAACACAAAAAAAAAAAAAACCCACACGCACATGCAATCTATTTGATTCTACAATTCAAAACTATTAACGATAATCGATTAAAATAAATAAATAAAACGGGCCTGTACGGAAATGTTATTCAAATGTGCAATGTGCAAAAGCAGATGGTATACCTGAAGTATATTATTTCGGGCCATGCGGAAAATACAATGCACTTGTTATGAAATTACTTGGTCCATCATTAGAAGATTTATTTGATTTATGTGGACGAAGGTTTTCATTGAAAGCAGTCTTAATGATAGCAATACAACTAGTAAGTAAAACTAAATGATCTCTACTACAAAAAAAACTGTAAAATAAATAATTAAAAGAAAAAACAAAACAAAAACAAAACACACACAGAAATTAAATAAAATCAAAGGAAGAATTCAATATTAAAAAAAAAAAAAAAAAACATCATATAAGGGATGAAAAAATATGCGGCGGGCGGCTGCGGCTGCGGACGACCTATAAATTTAATCACTCTTATATTGATCGTCGCGGCGCATCTGTTTTTTTTTTTAATTATATTATATATGTATATTACATAATATTTTTTTGTTTTTTGGTATCAATTCTTAAAAAATTTTTAAGTCACATTTTCACAAACTTCTTTTTCATATCATAAAAAAAAAAAAAAAAATATTTTGTTACTTTTTTTTTTTTTTTGTACTTTCTCTAATTAATTTGCGCATTTTATTATTAATTTATTTTTATATACTAACCAAAAACAACCGTTTAATTTGATTTGATTTTAATAATAATTCGTTAATTATTCACCATCACTTTGAGCATTATTACCATTACCAAAAAAATCACCACCATCTTTTTATTATACTTATTTATTTTATTATACAAACAAAGTAGTTAATTTTCCAGAAATATTTTCTAAAAAAAATAAATATAATTTTAATTAATCCCCAACATTCGCATTATCATAATTTTAATTTCATATATTTATTTATATAATAATAATAATAATTCCATTCCATTCAATTCACACTTTAGATATAAAAAAAAATCACTTGTTTCATTATTTTAAAAAATAAAATAGATAGATAAAACATTCAAATTTTTTTATATTTATGAATATTTATACTTTTATTATACTTATGTTTACGGTAGGGAATTCTAAATTTTGTATTTTTAAAAAATGTTGACGAACTCTTTATTTAGTAGGTTAGTATAACGCGAGATAGGGCCAGAATTTTCAAGAAATTACTCTTAGAATTTGATTTGGTGAAAAATTTGCCTGGAAAATCTTGAAAAATTCGTAATTCTGATCAAGTTCGTAAAAAAGGAATCCGATATTTAATATTTAATAACATTTAATAGACATCATTTAAAATGAATTATAAATACTGTGTAAAGTTTTCCCAACGATTGGTCAATGAAAATTTTAAGAAAACTCACACAAAAATTGATTTTGTGAAAATTTTCCATATAATCACGATTTTTAGAAAATTAGAAATTACTTCTTAGAAAATTGTCAATTCGGAGCAAGTCCGTCAAGTCAAGGAAATATTTATCAGAGATTCGTTAGTCTACATTATATTTATCCTGTAAAATTTTCAAAATGATTGTTCAAGGAATATTAAAAAAAATAAAAATCGCACTAACACACAATTTGATTTTGGAAGATTTTCCAGATTTTCCAGATTAAAAATTATTAAATTTAAAAAAAAAAAAACTTAATCCTGATAAGTTCATCCGTGGAAACCTTATCCAATATTCAACAGAGATCTTTTAGAATGTCTTATAAATACACATGGAACACACCCTTCAACGAAATGCTTGTTCAACGAATTTTTAGCACAATGGTGAAATTGATTTTCCGTATTAAAAATCGTTAAAACTTAGAAAATTCGCAATTTTGGCTATTTGTGCGTCCAAAAAGGAATACTGACTAATATTTTACAGAGATCATTTTGAATAGATTATAAATGCTGGGCGCCGAATTTTCGAGCAATCATACTCGAAAATGGATTTGTTGAAAATTTTCCATATGAATTTGCAAGAAAAATCGTAAAATTCTTAGCAAATTCTTAATTCCAGACAATTCCTTCCAAAGGATCCCCTAATCTAATATTTTACAACGGAACACTTACGAATTTCCATAAATCCCATTCAGAATTGAAATTTGATTAAAAAAAGTTTCCATTTAAAATAACATTAAAATCTTAGAAACTATTCCAAGCCTTGAAAAAGCTTCCAAAGGATTTCAAAACCAGTAGTAGTTTTATATATAGATCATTTAGAATGGGTTATAAATACTCGGTTTTCAAATATTCCAAAACGATTATTAAATTAATTTTTTCAAGTAATCGTAATAAAAAAAAATCTATTTGCGGTAAAATTTCGCATATATTAGGTGTAGGAATTAATAATGCGGATTTTTAGGCTTCAAAATGCCATTTATTTGTATAACAAAATGTAAACACGTTTGCCAATGGTTGTTTGGTCGACATTCAACGCCATTGCAAGTTCATGTTGCGTTCTACACGAATTTTCATCCAATAACGGTTGCAATTCATCGTCTTCAAATTTTTTGGCCTCTTTGTCTTCGAAGTCAAAATCACCATTTCGGAAGCGTCGTCCAAACCATCGTTCACAAGTTTCTTGAGCTGGATCATGTTCACCGTAAGCTTCAATCAACAATCGATAACTATCAGCAGCGGTTTTCTTCAAATTAAAGAAAGTTATTAAACTTCCCCCGCAAAACAACTTTTTCAGGCATGTGTTTCGACATATTCGAACCAAAAAAAAGGTTTGTTGTTTACACTTGTTCAACGAAATGACATATACTGAAATTTATAGAGTAATGACACACAAAAAAAAAAAGAATATGGCCGCGGTGTGTTGCGATACACTCAAAGCCAGTTGCGCCATCTGTTATCTAAATCCGCATTTTTAATTCCTACACGTAATAGTTCAAGTCGGCTCATAAAAACACCTTGTCCAATATTTAACAGAGGTTTCTTAGACTTCATACAAATACAAATTTTGTCAATTTTCAATTGATGTTGGCAATTGGCCAACAATAGTTCAAGAAATGACATTCCGAAATTGATTTGTCAAAAAAAAATTTCCATATAAAAAACATTAAAAATTATGAAATTCTTTGAAAATCTGCCAATCTGATTAAATTTTGTCAAACACGAATCCTATCTAATGTTTAGCTCAATTCGAGATCAAATAGAATAGATTATAAATATTCGATAAGATTTTCAAACCAATTTTTTAACGAATTTCCAAAAAAAATCCTATTCAGAAGACAATTAAAAATTGTTGAAAATTCTTTGAAAAAATTCTCAATTTTGATCAAATCCGTCCAGAGAGGGAACCTTTCTACAATATATTTTTACAAAATACACACAATCTATTTCTTAATTTTTTTTTTTTTTTCTTTATACATTTCTTCCTTTTTATTGTTATATGTTTTAATGTGCAATACTCATCCGTAAATGGGGATGATTTTTGATTGTTGAATGATAAACACAAACGGATTCAGATTAAAATGGCTCAATTTAACGTGACAATTGTGACAATTGTGACAAGTGACAAAAACGAAACGCACGACCCCAAAATTTCATTAGAATTTTAGGTTGGCATTTTTATAATTTACACCACCGAGCCAAAGCCCATTATTGTATAGATGTCCGCGCGTTTATGGTTTACAAAGAGTCTATTTTTTTAGCACTCTATATCATTTTATAGCATTAAAGTGCTGTATCAAGGATTGATGCTACGAGAATTTAATAATACATTTGTTAATTTATAGCCCTTTTATATAACTACAACTGAAGAATTTTAGCAATAGCCTTCTGCCCAATCGTTGTGGATTTTTTTAGAGATAAATCAATCCTCTTAAAATTTTACCCATATCTATTATGCAAATTGATTGACTGGGATTGATTGGAGAATTGATTGATTGGAATTGATTGATTGATTGATTGATTGATCATTTAAATGTTTTGTTCTATGTGAATGTATATATATATATATACAGTATAATATAATTGAACTATTTTTTTTTTTATTAAATATTTGTTTTTTTTTTTTTTGCTTTCTTTTTTTTTTGTATAGAGTAGATTTTTGTTGCTGTTGCTTACTTAAATCTACTAAAATATGCATATAAAATACAAAAAAATGCAATCATTGCTATATTTATTTATTTTTTTCTATAAAAGCATTATGCATTATAAAATTTTTTTTTGTTTAGTATAGTTTAGATACATTTGTTTTTAATGCAAATTTATATTAGCTTTAAAAAAAAATAATACAGGGTTTCGTGAAAACATTTTATTCTAATGATGGTGTTCAAAAATGATGGGAAGTATTCCGAAAAAAGGTACAATTAGCTAAATGCTTATGGTAAAAAAGAAAAGAAATTTAGGCGCTTTCAACACCAACAAAAAAATTTTCACGGAAAAATCGACTTTTTTAAATTTCATTTTTCTTCAATTTTGATTCCAACGATTTTAAGTGGAAATTTAATTAATTTCTGATATTTCTTAACAGGAAATGTTAAAATTTCCATTTTCAGATGGCGTTGAACGTCCCCTAATTTTGTTTTGTCCATTAATTAGCTAACTATATACCGCATGCATCTTTCTGAATCTCCTTTTATTTTTTAACAATTGGATGAACTGTTTTTCACACGAGATGCCGCCTTTACTAGGCTTTAAAATGAAGCTTCTATGACAATTTTAATAATAATAATATTATTTTTTTCTTATTGTATTTATTTTTATTAATTCATTTTATTATTGTATAAAAAAAAACACAAATCAAAAATTTATTATGCTAAATATACATATATATATATATTAAATAAAAAATTAAACGGTATTTAATTGAATTTTTTTCCATCGTTTGAATTCGTTAATTGAATCGCGCCGAATTTATCAACGCGCGAATTTTTCAATCACTCATCAAAAAAAAAACATAAACATTTTTACACACATTTTGTTTTGTTTTGCTTTTAGCATCATCCGCATCATCATCATCATCATCATTTGATATAAAATTAATCTAATTTTTTTTTAAATTTAGTTACATCGGATTGAATATGTTCATAGTCGACATTTAATTTATAGAGATGTAAAACCAGAGAATTTTTTAATTGGTCGAACATCAACTAGACGAGAAAAAATTATTCATATTATAGGTAAATTGAATTGAATTTTTGTTTTATTAATAATTTTTAATTTTAAATTTGGTTTTTTTCCTGTTTTTTTTTTTTGAATAGATTTCGGTTTAGCCAAAGAATATATTGATTTAGATACAAATAAGCACATACCATATCGGGAACATAAATCATTAACAGGTACAGCTAGATATATGTCGATAAATACTCATATGGGTCGAGAGCAATCTAGACGTGATGATTTAGAAGCATTAGGCCATATGTTTATGTATTTTTTAAGAGGTTCACTGCCCTGGCAGGGTTTAAAAGCCGATACGCTTAAAGAACGATATCAAAAAATTGGTGATACAAAACGGGCAATACCGATTGAGGTAAGTGTATACATTTTTTTTTTTTTTTGATTAAAATATTGTAATATTTTATACATAAAAATCTCATAATCAGTCTAAAAGTGGCAAAAATATCTAAAAACAGGAATAAAGTTACTTGTGGTCGGGAAGGAAGGAAGGATAGGCGGATTTGAATTTTTTTAGATATACCAATTTAGAATTCTGCCATAAAATATTAAAAATAAAAAGGCTGATGTACGTACCGACAGGCACACAATCTCTATAGTATATTCAAATTGATTCTTAAAAATATCCTTGGGGAAGCTCACCAATGGGATGAGATAACCAAAAAAAAATTCCCAATTTAAAAGCCTTCGATTTTGGACAAAAATATTTAGATTCATTAATTTCAACTTAATTGATTAGAAAATCGAACGAGATAATCACTAATAATTCCTTAGATATAAATTAAAATAGAGCTCACCTGGATCTTAAAAATATCCTTGGGGAAGCTCACCAATGGGATGAGATAACCCAAAAAATTTCCCAATTTAAAAGCCTTCGATTTTGGACAAAAATATTTAGATTCATTAATTTCATCTTAATTGATTAGAAAATCGAACGAGATGATCACTAATAATTCCTTAGATATAAATTAAAATAGAGCTCACCTGGATCAGATCAACGAATGGTATCATAAAAAAAAAAATCCACAATTCAATGATTTTGTCCATTTTTCAGCGGACCTCAAGATCCAATATTTCTAATCAATTGGTTAAAAATAGAACTAGATATCTTTCGGATTGTATGGCATTCGAAAAAAATCCCCAATATAAAAGTTTTTCCATATATCATGAAACCTCCACATCCAAAATGTCAATTTAATTGAATAGAATTTGATTAAGTTATCTCTAATAACCCTTGTATTGGGATTCCTGTTCATTTGTATTGGAATTCCTGAATGGGATAGAAAAGTTTTTGCCATTTTTCATTAAATCTCCAAAATTCTAGTCAATAGGTTAGAAACAAATAAATCCGTTGAAAACATAAGGCACAAAGATGAGAAAAGCAATTAAAATGTGAGCTAATAAAAATGAAAGTTTCTAGGGGGTTTTCCAAAGACCAATTATCGGCAAACGAACGTCAATGTTTCTTTCTTTACAGTTTGCAATTGTACGGATTGATCTCTTTAACCAAAACCAATTGCGGCAAGCTCTCTTCTTACATTTGCCATTTAAATTATTAATCTCTAGTAATCGTTTTAATTTCCGTATGATAGTTTCTCGCGGATGAAATGGGGCGAGAAAACGAATGCCGTCGCATAAAAGTTTTTCCATTTTTTATCAAACCTCAAGATCCAAACATTTCTATTCAATTTATTAAATATAGAACTAAATATCTCTAGAAATTCCTTGGTATAGGTCAGGACAGAGAGATCCCGGCGGGCATAAAATTAGAGAAATTTTCCTAATATAAAAGCTCATCAAACCTCAAAATCCAAAATGTGGGAAGACAATTATTTCAAAGTAGAAAGAAATTACTCTAATAATTCCTTAGAATGGGAGCTTACACTGAATGGAAACGATTTGAAGAAATTCATCAATATTGGGATTTTTCTATTGTTTTTTTTATCAAACCTAAAGATCCAAAAGTCAATTTGTAGTCAATTCATTAGAAATTGAATGAAATATCTCTAATAATACATATTAGAGGATTTGTCGGGACAGGGAACTCCTGGATGGAATGGAATCCGAAAACAATTCCATAATAAATTTTTCCCCCTAAAAAATTGTTCCATTTCGCCATGAAACCACTACATCAATCCCCAATTGGTTTGAATATGAATGAAATATCTCTATTAAAAATCCCTGGGATTTGCGTATGATAGCTCTTTGGCTGGTATCGGATCAGCCAACATTTTTTTTTAAATTAAATCAAATTTTCAATATTTCAAATCAATTGGTCAAAACAAAATATCTATGTAATAGTCGCTTGAATTTGCGTGGAAACTACTCTGGGGATGGAATGAGATTAGAAAAAATTCTCCAATATAAAAGTTTTACCATTTTTCATCGAATCTCCAGATCCAAAAGTTTCCAGAGTGAAAATTTTATTCAGAACCGAATTAAAGATAACTTATTTATCTATAAATCAAGTGACTTTTGATTATTAGATAGTTTAATACGAGGACGGATCGTTAAAGATCCGGTCTAACAAAGAAAAAACCATTTTTTCGTTTTAATTTAATTTTATTTTATTTCTCAACAACAAGTCACCTGCTTTTAGCTCTAAACATTTATGACAAAAATCTTTCAACTTTTTTATGCCATTCAAATAATACGATTTCGAGAACTCCTCAAAATACGCGTTTGTTTCGTTGATTATGCTTCTTCATTTGATGTGAATTTCTTTCCTGCGAGCCATTTTTTCAAGTTTGGACACAGGAAAAAGTCATTGGGTGCTAAATCTGGACTGTAGGGTGGATGCATTAACAATTCGCAACGTAATTCCTGGAATTTAGCCATTGCAATTGTTGACGTGTGCGCCGATGCGTTGTGTTGAAGAAAGATCACTTTTTTCTTTTTTACTTGTGGTCGTTTTTCCTTGATTACATCGTTTAATCGATCCAATAATGTAACATAATAATTTTGCTGTTATGGTTTTTTCTTTTTTAAGATAGTCAATGTACAATATAACGTTCGCATCCCAAAATACAGCCGCCATAACCTTATCCGCTGATTTTTAACCGTCTTTGGGGCACCTCCACCTGCTTTTATCCATTGTTTCGATTGATTTTTGGTTCAGGTGTATAGTGATGAATCCATGTTTCATCAACCGTTATTAATCGACGCCAAAATTCATCTGGATTAGGCTTTATTTTGTCCAAACATTGTTTGGAAGTGAGCACACGATTTCGTTTTTGTTTGATTGTGAGTAAACGCGGCCATCCATCTTGCTGATAGCTTCCTCATATGCAAATGTTCGTGTAAGATGTTGAATACACGTTCATATGAGATGTTTACGATGTCAACAATTTCTCTCAACTTCACTCGACCATCACTCAAAACAATATCATGGATTTTGTCGCCCATTTCTTCAGTTGTCACCGGTTTAGGTCTTCCCGGTGATGGTATTGTTTCGGTGGATGTACGACCACGTTTAAATTCAGCAAACCAATAAATTACGGTTCAATTCACTGGAGCAGATGTGCCATAATACTTATCAGGCTTTTCTTTTGTGTTTTTTGCGTTTCATCAATGCACGATATTCACTTTTTACCATTTTTAAGAAAAATCAAAAGTTGTCTGCCGTTTACCGCTCCCAAACCAAAACTAATTTACGCATCGCTCTAAAAATTTACACTGAGCCTACTAACAGATTATGTTTGATAGAAAAAATATGCATTTGATTACCGGTAGCGCCATATCTTAGAAACCGGATCAATATCAATCCGCCCTCGTAGTTTCGTGAGCAAATGACTGATGAGTCTATGTTTTAAACTTTTTTTTCTAACTTACTGTAACTCGGTTAAAGTAAGATTCCCCTGTCGCCTGTACGTTATTTTCGGGGAAATACTCACAGGATTACTTGTGATATTCATTTATGTTGTATAGGGGTTCAATCGCAACATTCATAAAAATTCTTTAAATTAAAACTCTTCTCATAGCAATTTCAATTCTCAATGTTAAATTTCTTCTATTTTAAATAGGTATTGTGTGAAAATCATCCAGAAGAATTTGCAACATATTTACGATATGTTAGACGATTAGATTTTTTCGAAACACCCGATTATGATTATTTAAGAAGACTGTTTCAAGATCTCTTTGATCGAAAGGCGTATGTTGATGATGGTGAATTTGATTGGACCGGTAAAACATTGGTATGTTTAATTAAATTTTTTTTAATTTATTTACTAATTTTTGATTTTTTTTTTCTATATAAGTAATTATACAAATAAAATTTTAATATATAATATATATTTGTATGTTACGTCGTATTTGAATGTTTGTTGTTGTGTTTGTAAAACATGAAAAAATAAGAAATTGTTGGTTTATTGTTCATTGGAAACTACTTTACAGTAGTTAGAATTATGCGATAACAGGAAATCTAAAAAACTAATTCCACAAATTTGAATGTAAATGAAGAGACAGAGAAGAAAATAAAAATGAAATGTTTTTTTTTTTTTGGTTTGTGTAAATGCAATTTCTTAAAAAAAAATTTAAATAAAATATTATTGTATTATAAATTAATTCCCTCAAATTGTAAATTAATTAAAGTTCGTATTTCGTATTTGTATATATTAAATAATTAATTAATTTTTTTTTTTCATATATGGTAGATACCATAAAAGCCAAATGCCATATCTTTTAAAATCTTCTAAAATCATCACAATCGTATAGAAGAAACAAAAAAAAAAATAACCCCGCTTTTGTATTTTGTGATCTGTTTTTTGTTTTGGTTATTGAATGTTGTGTAAATGAGAGAAATAAATAAAATAAATTTTAATTATTTATTATTAAGATTTTTTGTAAATAAATTTTTTTTTTGTTAAATAATTCAGCCAACAAATTTTCTACAAATTAAACAATTAAAAAATGCTCCACCATCAAATATTGTAAAAACTAAATCGTCAAAGGTGATAATGATGATGATCATTTAATACACACAAAAATCAAATTCATTTTAATCCATACTAATAATAATAATAATAATAATAATAATAAAGCTCTCGGACATTTTAAATGTGCTAGAAAAAAAAAATTGTATTGTATTATTAAAGAAAGGTGTGATTTTTTATTTCATCGTAGAATTGATTTTTTTTATTTTTTTTTTAAAATCACATACAGATTTTTATTAAAAAATTATAAATTTTCTATCTATAATAAATTCCGTCCAAGGAACTCCATTCAATGTTTTACAAAAATAATGCTGAATGAGTTATAAATACTCTGTGAAATGTTCAAACCGATTGGTTTGAAGAATTTTCAAGAAATCGCAATATGAATTTGGATTTGGCAAAATGTTCCATATAAAAAGCATTAAAAATCATGAAATTCTTGAAAAATTCACAATTATGATTAAGTTAAGTTCAAGGAAATCGATCCAAAAGACTTTATAGAGCTCATTTGGAATGTCATTATCAATACCGTGTTTAGATTTCAAAACGATTGGTTAACGAGTTTTCAAAAAATCATGCTCAGAAATTGATTTGATGAAATGTTTCCATACTATTAGGTGTAGGAATTAATAATGCCGATTTTTTGGCTTGAATATGGCATTTATTTGTATAACAAAATGTAAACGTTTGCTAATGGTTGTTTGGTCGACATTCAACGCCATTGCAAGTTCATGTTGCGTTCTACACGAATTTTCATCCAATAACGCTTGCAATTCTTCGTCTTTAAATTTTTTCTGATTCTGACTTGGTCGTTCTTTGTCTTCCAAGTCAAAATCATCATTTCGGAAGCGTACAAACCATTGTTCACAAGTTGCTTGAGCTGGAGCATGTCCACCATAAGCTTCAACCAACAAACGATAACTTTCAGCAGCAGTTTTCTTCAAATTAAAGAAAGTTATTAAACTTCCCCCGCAAAACAACTTTTTCAGGCATGTGTTTCGATATATTCGAACCAAAAAAAGATTTGTTGTTTACACTTCAATGAAATGACATACACTGAAATTTATAGCCTAATGACAGACAAAAAAAAAAGAAAATGACCGCGGTGTGTTGCGATACACTCAACTCTAGTTGCGCCATCTGTTATCTAAATCCAGATAAAATAAATGTATTTTATCATTTTTAATTCCTACACGTAATACATTAAAAATCATGAATTTCCTGGACAAATTCCCAATTTTGATCAATCCGGTCCATGGAAACCCCGTCCAATATTTTTCAAAGAACATTTAGAATGCATTATCAATACCTTGTAATGTTTTTTTCTAAACGGTTCGTCAACGAATTTTTAAGAAATCGTACTCCGGATTCAAATTTGATAAAATTATCCTGATAAAATACATTAAAAATTGTTAAATTCTCAATTAAGAGCAAATCCATGGGTCATGGAAACTCCATCCAATATTTTACAGGCATCATTTAGAATATAAATACTGTGTCAAAATTTCCAAACCATTGGCGAACGAATTTTCCAAGAAATCTCGCATAAAAATTGATTTTGTAAAAATGACCCTATATAAAATACCTTATAATTCAAGATATTCTTAGAAAATTCTTAATTCTCAATGCTGTTCAAGGAAACCCAATCGAATATCTTACAGAGATTATTTAAAAGCGCTATTAAATGTTGTGAAAATGAATTATCAAACCAATTTGTTATCGAATTTTCAAAATATCGCAACCCGAATTTGATTTATTAAAGTTTTCTTTCTATAAAATACATTAAAAATCATGAAAATATGGGAAAATTCTCAGTCTCTGACCAAGTTCGTCCGAGGAAACCGGATCCAAATTTTGACAACGATCAATTTGAATACATTATAAATATCGTGTAACATTTTCATGAAACGATTTGTTCGAGAAATATTTAAGAAATCGCACTCAGAAATTGTCTCGATAAAATTTGTCATTAAACAATCATGAACATTTTGGGAAATTCTCATTTCTGGTCAATTCTGACCAAGGAAACCTTATCCAATATTTTACAGATGCAATAATGCATTATAAATACTGTGTTACAATTTCCAATTTTAAGATTAGTAAACGAATTTTCAAGAAATCGTCATCAGAAATCGATGCAATAAAATTTACCATATAAAAAATACCTGAAAAATCCAGAAATTTTTGGAAAATGTTCAGTTCTTATCGAATCCGCCCAAGAAAACTCCATCCAATGTTTTATAGAGATCATTCAAAATGCCTCATGGAAGCTCTGTAGAAAATTTTTAAAAACGTTTGGCCAACGAATTTTCAAAAAATCATTCTCAAAGTATGAATTTGGTTAAAATTTTCCATGAAATTCCTGGACTTTGGATTCTCAATTTTGATCAATCCTGTCCATATAACCACCCAGTCCAATATTCTTTAAAGATCGTTTACAATGTATTATAAATACTTTTTCAATATTTCCAAACCATTGGTCAACGAAGTTTCCAAGAAATTGCACATAAAAATTCATTTTGTTCAAATTCATTCTACATAAAATACTTTAAAAATCGTGAAAATCTGGGAAAATTCGCAATTCTAACCAAGTTCGCCCAAGGAAACCCCATCCAATATCTTAACAAAGATCATTTAGAATTGAGATATAAATATTCGATAAAATTTTCATAACGATTGGTCAACGAATTTTCAAGAAATTCAACTCCAAAACTGTTTGGGTTAAAATTTTCTCTATAAAATACATTAAAAATCGTAAAAATTCTTGGAAATTTCTCAACTCTGACCAAATTCGGCCATGGAAACCCCCATCAAATATTTTACAAAGATCATTTGCATGATGCATTATAAATACTTTGTGAATATGATAAACCGATTGGTAGATGAATTTTCAAGAAATCCTACTCAAGATTTGAATTTGGTCGAATTTTCCATATAAAATTCATTGAAAAATCTTGAAAAATTTTCAATTCTGATCAAATGCGTGCAAGGAAACCTCATACAATCTTTTTCAGAAATTATTTTGAATGTTTTATAAACACTGTATAAAATTAACAAAAAGATTGATCCCCGAATTTTCAAGAACTCTCGCACTCACAAAATTTGATTTGGTCGAATTTTCCATTTGAAAATACATTAAAAATCATGAAATTCTTGGAAAATTATGTCAATTCTGATCAAATTCGTCCCAGGCAACCCCATCCAATATTATCCAGACAGATAATTTAGAATGCATATACATTAACAACGTGTAAAGTTTCCTAAACACTTTTAGTCTACTTTCTGGAAAACGCAACGCACAGCAATTGATTTGGTAAAATTTTCAATGCAAAAATCATTAATTTTTTTTGGAAAATTCTCAATTTTGATTTGGTCGCCGTCCAGGGAAACCTCACCCAATATTTTATTTTACAAAGATATAATCGAGAATGCATTATAAACACATTAGTAGAACGCATAATAAATACTCGGTAAAATTTTCTAACCGATTGTTCAACGTAATATCAAAAAATCGCACGATTTTTGTAAAATTTTCCATATAAAAAAATACATTAAAAATCAAATTAAATTCTTGGAATATTCCTAATTCTGATCAAATCCGTCAATGAAAAAACGTCATGGAATATTTTACAAAAATCATTTATAATGCATTATAAATACTCGGTGTCAAGTTTTCACAAAAACGATTCATTGCCAACGATTCAACAAATTTTCAAGAAATCGCACACAGTGAAACTTTTTTCCATAAAATAAAATCCATTAAAAATCTTGTGGAATCCTTTGGAAAATTCACAAAACTCTCTAGAGAGAGAGAGAGAGAGGGGGGGAATTTTTATAATTTTTTTTTCGGAAAAAAATCTGTATGTATTTTAATTTGTATATGTATATAATAATAATATATTTTTAATTTAAATCATATTCCATTAATTTTCATTATATAAATATTTTATAGGCTTTGATTAATTGTATTGTTTTTTCTTCTTAATCTTATCATATAAATTTTGAGATAGCTTACCAAATAGCAAATCTATAAAAAATATCTTTCCAATTCACAGTCAACTCCCGTTGGTTCCTTACAAACTGGACATGAAGTTGTTGTTTCATCGAGTCGAGAACGTCATGGCAATACAAATAAGGTAATTTTACATTTGGATTTGAATTTTTATTTGATTGTATCAATTTTTTGTTTGTTGCAAACGCAATTTGTGACATCTTCTGATCTTCTGAGGAGGTTAAGTCGATTATATTTTATTTTATTATAATTTGTCAAATTCAAAAAAAAAAAACTTGCATGTGTTATTAATTGATTAATTAATTAATTATTTATTTGTTTTTTATGTTTTATTTTTTTTTTTGTTTTTAATTATAATTAATCTTTTGCAATTGTTTCTTTTTGTAATTTTAATAAAATCTATTTTAAAATACACAAAACAAAACAAAACAAACAAAACACACACCCACACACACACATCTGAATATCGAATTAGGATACGGAATTTAGTGATTATGATGATAATGAATATTTTATGGATGGTACTCTATTGATTTTAGAGGTAAAATTAAAAAATAAAATATTTGTGTGAATATTCTTTGTTAAAAGAAACAAAAAAAAAAAAACCATTTATTCTATATCTGATTGATAGAGCTAGATTCAAAAACCAATATTTTTTCATAAAATTATTTTTATTTATTTTTTTTTTCTTCTTAAATTACTTTGGTTTGAATTACATACGTTTTTTTTTTTTTGAATTATCATACCACAAAAAAAAATGTATTTTTAAATTTCAAAATAAAGGAATAATTTCATTAATTTTATCAAGAAAAAAAATTTCGTTTAAAAAATCTATAGATTTAGAATCGTTGCATTACCACCACACAAACACACAGCATTACAGTATCGAAAATCGTATATTTGTTCATTAAATCAATGCGCCGCTCGATCGCTCGCTCGCTCGCTCGTTCGTTCAATGCTCTCGTTTAACATCAAATTTTATCATTGCGCGCGTATAAAATCGCTTCTAATATAGAAAAAAAAAAAAAAAAGAATCGCGCAGCTAATCGTCGAAAATGAAGCTCTAATTTTATTTATATATTTTTTTTTGTTTTTGTTTAAAAACCATTCATTTTTTTGTCAAACAGAATATCAAACAGAATTGTAGAATATTTCATTAAGGATTTTCTATCATTCATTTGTGTCACCCTACCCTATTGATCAATTCAATTGGAATTGAATTTGTATGGAATTTTCAAGTTCAAATATTCCAAATTGGAATTCCATTATCGGGAATTCAAACAAAATTTCTTATGAAAAGAGCATCACTTTTATTTCTTTCCATTGGACGTTTGAGTAGTCTAAATTCCAACAGCAGGAATAAGGTAGAAATAAATAATACCTTTTCGACCAATAGAAAATCCAATAGAATTTCTAATTGAAAATAATACACGGAAATGTCTACCAAGTAAATATCCAATGAAAAAAAAAATAAAAGAAAATTTCGGCATTACGTTTTTTCGGGTTGAAATTCCATAGGATTTCTAATTGAAAAATAAGTTTTTCCATTGGAATTTCCATGCCTTGTAAAATTTCCATTGGAAATGGGGTAGGACTTTTCTATTTCAATTTCGCACAGAAAATTCATAGAAAGATAGAAATTTTCTATTTTACTATTGAATTGGAAATATTTTCTAATTGTAAAAATACGCTGACTTTTCCATAGTAAAATTCCAATGGGAAAAGAGGTAGGAAATTTTTATATTACTTTTCCCACTTGGAAATTCCATACGATTCCAATTGGAAAAAATCCAGCAGTTTTTCTGAAAGAGTGTCGAACTCCCCGTCAATTGACGACGTGCTACCGGCTAAAACGTCTCGCATAGGGTTCTTGACCGCCCAGGTGATCCCGCACACTTCAACCATTAAGATCTATTATCCGTTTTCATTTGCTCAAAGGCTGTCTATCAGAAATTTCATATGATTTCCATTGGAAAATAAATATACAAATATTTCCATAGTAAAATTCGAATGGGGAAAATAGATAGGAACATTTGCTATTTTACCTTTCTGACCTCTTCCAAATCGCTATTATTTTCAATTGCGACGTGCTACCGACTAAAATCTCTGTCTCTCAGGGTAAGAAATCCAGAAGATGTTTAGGCCGCAAGACGTTGTCCCAGTTTTCCTTAAACGTTTTTTGTTGGACCACACCTCAATTGTTGTGGTGTCGTCCAAAAAAAATTTTCATCCCACTTTATCTTTTCTGTTAAACAGGAACAGAAGGATTAAGGGACCAATATAAATTTATAAGACTATTTTTGATATTGTATTTGCTAATTCATATTGCCGCTACTGTCCGTGGAAAATAAATACACGAAAATTTCCATTGTATTATTCCAATGAGTGGGAAAAAAAATTTTCAATAACTTTTGCGATCGAAAGCCGATTAGAAAGATTTTATAATGGGAAAAAGGACAGATATTCCGAAAGTCAAATTCCAATAGAAAAAACAATGTAGGACAATTCTATATTACTATTGGGAGTTTGCATTAATTCATGCGGTTTTTTTTCTTCGAAAATTAAGGCTTTATTGTGGAAAAATGGTTACGATCAATCAATGATCAAAGTATTGTCTCCATTGGAAGCTATCTAACATTTGCCCATATTTCTGGCAGTTTGTGCATTCCATCCAAAAAGAACTTCTCCGTCTTGGTGGTGAAGAACGAATCGAGCCAGAATTTTTGATACCCTGTTCTGAAGTGAAATCCGTATTCCGGTGAGGGCATTCTGGATTGATCTGAACAAGTAGTAATCAGAAGGGGCTATGTCTGGGCTATAAGGTACAGGTGAGGTAGAACTTCCCACCCATTGTTTTCCAAATAGTTTTGAACCGGCCTGTGGAAACATGTGACCGAGCGTTGTCATGATGGACAATTACGAATTCGTATCTGCTTGCATATTCTGGTCGTCGTTTTTCCGCAATCGCTCTCTTCAAACGAATTAATTGTGTTCGGTCAGTAGAGGTCCCCTTTGATCGTCTGACCCGATTTCAACAGCTCATAATACAAAACAGCACCCTTCTGATCCCACCCAATACAGAGCATTGCCTTGGCACCATGGATATTCGGTTTTGCCGTGCATGTTGATGGTTGGCCGCGTGCTTCACAAACGATTTCTTGCGCTTGGGGTTATCGTAATGAATCCATTTTTCATCACCAGTGACGATCCGATGCAAAAATGACTTGTTTTTGTGACGTTGAAGCAACATTAAACCGACATACAGAATCGGCGTACGATATCTCTTGGCTTTAATTCATACGGCACCCAATTTCGAAGCTTTTGGATGAATTCCGATGATTTTAAACGTCTGGAAATGGTTGCCTGATTCCCAACTCCCAATGATTTTTGGCAAGATCTTGTTGCGTTTGGCTCGCATCTTCGCATCATCAAACAATGCTTCCAATTCTTCATCTTCAAACCTTTTTTTGCCTGTCCTGTTTGTCGGTCGTTCATCGTCTTCTAAGTTAAAATTGCCCACTTTTAAACCGTAAAAAAACCACTTCCAGCACCGGTTCTTTCAGCTAGAGCATGCGGCCACCATAAACCTCTACTAAAATACGATAACGTTCGGTCGGTGTTAAAGTAATAGAGAAGAACCGCCCCGCAAATACACTTTTTCTGGCACAAAGTTCGAGATGTTCCGACATGAATAGAAAAAAATGCTTCAATCAAATGACATATACTGAAAAAGACGCGCAATACCAGTTGCTTTCAAATGAATATATAGGCACGGATGAACACGACGCGAAATAATAATAATTTTTGGTTTGAAAATGGCATTTATTTGTATAACAAAATGTAAACGTTTTGCCAATGGTTGTTTGGTCGACATTCAACGCCATTGCAAGTTCATGTTGCGTTCTACACGAATTTTCATCCAAATAACGCTTGCAATTCTTCGTCTTCAAATTTTTTCTGATTCTGACCTGGCCGTTCTTTGTCTTCCAAGTCAAAATCACCATTTCGGAAGCTTACAAAACATCGTTCACAAGTTGCTTGAGCTGGAGCATGTCCACCATAAGCTTCAACCAACCAAAATCGATAACTATCAGCAGCGGTTTTCTTCAAATTAAAGAATGTAACTAATCTTCCCCGCACAACCACCTTTTCAAGCACGAAATTCGACATGTTTGATGCAATAAAAAACTTTGTTGTTTACACTTCAATGAAATGACATATACTGAAATTTATAGCCTAATGACAGACGCAAAAAAAAAGAAAATGGCCGCGGTGTGTTGCGATACACTCAACGCTAGTTACGCCATCTGTTATCTAAATCCGCATTTTTAATTCCTATACCCAATAAATACAGACATTACGTTCCTCCCAATGGGGCAAAACTACTATGAAATTTCTATATTACTTGTGTTCAACTAAAACTGCATGAGATTTCCACTGTGGCAAATTTTATACATTTTCCATGGACATTTTCCAATAGTAATGTTTTCCCAAACGTATATATTCCATCTGAAACATTTAAAACTCAATTGGATCAATTCCAACAAACAATAATAGGTGGTTTCCTTAATTAACCATCATGTCTCAATAGATAAGTAAAATTATCCTTAAAACCTCTTCAAAACCTTAACCTTAACAATAGAACAATAGAGAATTCACAAAATGCATTCATTATTCTATCAAATCACTAAAATTATTAGATCATTCTAGTAGAAGAAGAACTTCACAAAAAATTAAAAAACATTAAAAATTAAACATAAAAAAAAATAAACATTTACATAAATTTATTTATTATTTTATGTTTTGTTAATTTTTTTATGGTTTTATTTTTTTTTTTGTTTTATACATTTATTTCTAATGGCTAATAATTTTAATTTAATAATTACAAAATTAATTATTATTCATTAATTTAATATTTATTATGTAATAATAATTTTGTATAGTATATAGTAGAGAAAATAAACAAAAAAAATTAATTAATTAATTTTATTTATAATAAAATAATAAAATTAAAAAAAATACTAACAAAATAATAAAATTTATTTTCTTTATTTTCATTTATTTTTTTTCATCTTTTTTGTGATTTTTTTTTTTTTTTAACTTGTTTTTGTTTTTGTTTTTGTTTAATTGCTCGCGTGCATCATTTTTTTTTTTAATTTTTTCGTTTTGTTTTGTTTCTATATACAAATAAATAACCTTCATTAAAAAAAAAATCGAAAAAATTAAAAATATCAAAAATCAATCATAAAAATTATAAATAAACCAAAAAAAAAAAAAAAAAAAATTACACAAATCAAGACAAATGCAAAAGGTGGCGTTGCTGCATGGCCAGATGTACAAAAATCTGGAGCCACTTTGGGTAATTTAACACCGGCAGATCGACACGGTTCAGTTCAGGTATGTGTTTTTATTTTATCTTCTCGTTTTTTTTTTTTTTTTTTGGTTTTGTGCGTTATTTCTAAAAAAAAAATATTCCATATTTTATTAACACATTTAATATGAATATTTAATATTAGTTTAATATGAATTAAAAATAATTTTTTTTTTTTGGGGGAAAGGAGGGTGGGAAAGTTCTTTTAATTTATAAAAACAAAATCTTTTTTTTTTTTTTTGTCGTTCTTTTATTTGCGTTCCTTTCGATTACCAGCGCAGGAGTATGTAAAAGTAAAAAATAGTAGATTCGCCGAACTACTCTTTGCCATAATTACGGTGAAGTAGTTCGTGGGTAGGACAATCTACTTGTTTTTCTACTTTTACCTACACTTCTATGGTATTCGAAAAGTAAACGAAACTTTTATGTAAATAAAACCATTACAAGTTTCGTTTTGCTCTTTTTTTCAGTAATTTATAATGTTAGAGAGAGAGCGCGCCTGGTCTGGCCTGGCCTGTTTTTTTTTTGTTTTTTGTTATATTGCTATTGATTTTTTTTTTTTCATTAATAAAAGTTAAATAAAATTTAATTTTAATTCTCATTCTCATTCAAATTCCCCTTTGGGGTGGGCGTAACACAATGACCCCCTAGGTACAAGTGTTTAGGGATGGACGACCCAGCCCAATACTATAATTCTATTGGCGTGGGGTGTGAGAGAGTTGAGGGAGTTTTTTTGTTTTTTTTTCTTTCATTCGTTTTCTATTTTGAATGTATGTTTTTTTTTGTTTTTGTATACCAATCTTTAAATCTTTAAATTATATATATATGTTATATGTTAAGGCAAACACAAATGAAAATTGGGGTGTTCATAACAACATTAACAACAACAACAACAACAACAACAACAATTTAACGACCATCGGCAACACCAATAATAATAATAATATTAATTCGACTGCCACGACAACAACAACAACAAATACTAACAATATTATAATAAATAGTAATTCAAATACCAACATTCATAATAATAATAATAATAATAATAATAACAATCACAACACTCAAAAACAAGATCCAATAATAATAAATGTAGGTATAATCGAAAAGTTTATTCATTCGTTCGTTCCGTTGCCTGCGATTTGATTGTGCCTGCGCCTTGACTGTTCCCTTGTTTTTTTTTTTTATTTCATTTTTTTTTATATTGATATTTTTGTTCTTCCTCCCCCTGCATTTTTTATTCAATAATTTATTTATTTATTTTTAATTGTTAAAAATTTTTTTTTTTTATAGAATTTCAAGAGATTCTTCCATAATTGTTTTATTTTTGTAAGAAAAAAAAAAACCCCCCAATTGTTATTGTTCTTGTTCTTGTTATTGTTCTGGGTGTGTATCTGGGTGTGGTTGTGTGTGATGACGGTAATTTGGAAAAATTTCCTATTCCTCTATCTTGTCTTGTGTCTGTCGTTTTTTGTACATTTTTCAAATGTTCCTATTTGTTCTGTTTGTTTGTTTGTTTGTTTGTTTTTTGTATCTTGACTTATTGTTTTTTTTTTCTTGTTGGCAAGGGACCTTAATTCTATGGAATGTTTTTCCTATAATGTTTTGTTTTTTGTTTAAGTGTTGTTTTTGTTTATTTATTAAAATCTATGTTACACAAAATTACTTAACCTTCTTTAACTTCACTTAACTTTAAGTGTTTGTTTGTTTTTTCGTTTTTTTTTTTTTTTTGTAAGGATTCGTTACATTTGTTTAAAAAACTTTCCCTGTTTCATGTTTGATATCTCATCATTTGTTGTTCTTAGACTATTTTGTACGTTTTATGTTTTTTTTTTTTTTTGATTGTTATGGACTATTTTTGAAATTAATTGTTTTTTACTTAACTCGAAAAAAATTAAATATAATTAAATGTGGATTTTGAAAATGTTTCCTAATATAAAATACATTAAAAATCTTGGAATTTTTACAATATTCTTAATTCTATCCGTTCAGAGAAAATACACACAATTTTTTTATAGAGATCATTTAGTAGAATGAGTTTTAAATAACGTTGAAAATTTTCAGAACGATTGATTAACGAATTTTCATGAAATTCCACCCCGAAATGTATTTTTTGTAAAATTCTCAATTTTAATCAGGATTTGATTTGATTAGGATTTGGATAGATTGTTCAAAGGAATGCTATCATTTATTTAACAGAGATCTTTTAAAAGATAAAATCAATATAACGATGGAAACTTTTCAGAACGATTCATTAACGAATTTTCAAGAAATCAAACTAAGAAAATGATTTTGTAAACTTTTTCCATACAAAAAAAAAAAAAACATTTAAAATCATGAATATTCTTTGAAAATTTTCACTTTTGATCAAATGTGTCCAAGGAAACATCTACATCCAATCATTAACAAAAAATCATTTAGAATGAGTTATAAATAATGTTGACAATTTTCGAAAATGATTGATTAAAGAATTTTCAAGAAATCACACTTAGAATTAGAGTTGGTGAAAATTTTCCATACATAAAATATTGCGTCCTTGCATTAATAATTTCGATCTTTTTACTTGTAAATGGCATTTATTTGTATAACAAAATGATTGAGTAATGATTAACCAATATATTGCCCATCGTTAGCTATGATAGCTTCCTCCAATCTTTTAGGAAATTTATTGATTCCTCGTTTGAAGAACTCCTCATCTTTTGTCCCAATCCATTCATCGACCCATTTTCGCATTTCTTTAGCATTTCGAAAGCGTACATCTGTCAGGCTTGAGACCTGAATTGATCTGAACAAATGGTAATCAGAAGGAGCAAGGTCTGGAGAGTACGGGAGGTGCTCACCGAGCCTCTTTATATTTTTTCCTTAACGATGTTTGCAACATGTGGTCTGGCATTGTCATCGTGCATTAATACTTTGTGGAGATTTCGAGCTATCAATGGTCGTCTTTCGTTAAATTTCTTTGCCTATTCGCCCCCAGTTGTCGTCGGTAGCGAACAGATGTAACCATTCCATTCGGTTTTAACAGCTCATAATACACGATACCCTTCTGATCCCACGAATGCACAGCATAAGCACAGCAGTCAATGAATATCGCGTTTTGATTGTGAAGTTGATGATTGGCCAAGATCAACATATGATGATGCTTTACTTTTAGGGTTGTGGTAATACACCCACTTTTCATCGCCAGTGACAATTCGACTCAAAAAACTGTGTTTTTTGTGCTCTGCAAGATGTTTATGGCATGCATCGTTTCGTGCTTTGAGTTGATTTTCATTCATTCATTGATGTGGGACCCATTTTCCTAGCTTTCTGATCTTTCCCATTGAATGCAAACGTCTAGAAATGATAGAGGCATCTATTTACATTCAAATCTAATGCAAGTTGGTTTCGTTGCGTTCGACACGAATTTTCATCCAACAATGCCTGCAATTCTTCGTCTTCAAATTTTTTTGACCGTTCTTTGTCTTCCACTTCAAAATCATCACTTCTGACCACCGTGCAAACCACCGTTCACAAGTTTTTTCAATGGGAGCATGTTCACCGTAAGCTTCTACCAACAATCGATAACTATCAGCAGCGGTTTTCTTCAAATTAAAGAAAGTTATTAAACTGCCCCGCAAAACAACTTTTTCAGGCACGTGTTTCGACATTTTCGAAGCCAAAAAAAGAAAAAAACTTTTTTGTTTACACTTCAACGAAATGACATATGCTGAAATTTATAGAGTAACGTGACAGACAAAAAAAAAGAATATGGCCGCGGTGTGCTCCGATGCACACAACGCTAGTTACGCCATCTATTATCTAAATCGACATTATTAATGCAAGGTCCCAATACAAGAAAAAATCACTAACTTCTTGGAAAATTTTCATTTTCTGACCAAGTTCGTTCAAGGAAACTCGATGCAATACTTTATTGAACTCATTTGGAATACATTATCAATACCAATACGTTACGATTGGTCGACGGATTTCCAAGAAAGTGCACTGTGAATTTGATTTGGTGAAAATTTTCCATTTTCAATTATGATCAAATTCGTCTAAGGAAACCCAATAGAATATTTTACAGGAATCATTTATAATGTATTATAAAGAACTTGTTTCTGTCTCAAAACGATTGATTAAAGAATTTTCAAGAAATTCCGTTCAGAAATTCATTTTGGTAAAATTTTCCCTATTATAAAATGGATTAAAAATCTTGAAATTCTTCGAAAATTTTCATTTTCTGACCAAGTCCGTCCACGGAAACCTTGTGCGATATTGCCTAAATACCATTTAAAATGGATTATTAAAATAGATAACGTGTTAAAAACGACAAGCCAACTAAATTTAAAGAAATCGCAATCTGAATTGATTGATTTGATTAAAATTTTCCATATAAAATACTTTAAAATTCATGAAAATTCTTGGAAAATTTTTAATTTTGACTAATTCTAACAAAAATTAAACAACTTTTCCCATCAAGTATTCGATATATTATCGTTCCAGTCACTTGTTTAATACATACATACACTCTTTATACTACACTTTTCTATTCGTTTAACAATTAAATGAATTGAAAATTTTATTGTTGAATTAAAATTTATTTAACAAATTAAATATAAATTATTAATTATCAAAAAAAAAAAAGTTAATTAATTGAATAAACACAATATTTTTATTCGTTTTTTTTGGCTTTTAAATTAAAATTTAAATTTCCTATATTAATGCTATTAAATTATAATATTTTAAATTTGTTTGTTTGTTTGTTTATTTGTTTTTCATATATGAAACATTTGCATTGGAATTGTTTTTGTTTTGTGTTTTTGTATATATATATTTTTTTTCATATATTAATTTTGATTAATTAATTAATTAATTATGCAGACTATCTTATTTTTGGCCTTTTCTATCCTAATGTTTTCTCTTGATTTGTTCTACATTTTATCAAGGTATTTAATTTGTTTGTTATTTTTTTTTTTTTAATATATTAATTATAAATAATAATAATAATTAATTAAACTGCTGCAGTGGCGCCGCCTAATTTAAATTAAAATGATTAATTTTATTATATTTAGAGAAGTTGCGCTCGCTCGCTCGCTCGTTTTTAGTTTATCGTCTTATTGGTTTTAATTTGTATTTGAATGTAATCTTTGTATTGTATATTTATATAGAGATAGTATAGAGATCATATAGAAAAAATATTGGGATTGCTAACCTAATGCTAACCTAATGCTAACCTAATGCTAACCTAATGCTAACCCATAGAGTTAATTAACAATAATTATTGAGTATTATATACAATAGAAGGAAAAAAAAACGGTAAAAATTATTATTAATTGATTAAAATTGGTTTTTTTGTGGAAAATAGAAAATAATAAACATAAAACATATGAATTTCCGACGCAATTTCTTCTAACCCTATTGACCAAATCATTTGGGGGTTTTTTTATTGCATTGAATTCCAAGGTAATTTAAGGAAAATCTGCCTATTACAACTATGGAATTTCATGTCGGGAATTCAACCAAATCTTTCCAATTTGGCAATAATATTTCATATCCCGATAGCAAAAATATTTCATATCTAAACGGCAAAATATATTTTTTAATTGGAATTAATGCGCGGCGGACATTTCCATAGCCGGAATTCCAATTGGAAAAGATGTAGGAAAATTTTATATAATTTGCCCATCCAATAAGATTTCCAATTGGAAAAATTATCCGGACATTTCCATTGTAAAATTACAATTGGCAAAAAAAAAAAAACGTAGGAAACATTTTCTATGCTACATTTTGCAATTCATATATTTTAATTTTTATTAACCATGGCAATATTTTTTAAATTTTCCAATGGTAATAGTTTTGAACCACATTCCAACTGAATTTCCATTCCGACGTAAATTTTTACATTATACATCGGAAAAATAATAGGAATGCTTTCCAACTATTCCAGATGGTCTTCCATACTATATTTTTTTTTATATAGTCATCAGAAAATCAATAGGTTTATTCCAAATTTTCTTCCACCTTTCCATAGCATAGTTTTTTTTGTGTAAATCATAAAAATCAATGGGAATATTCCCAAAGAGCGTGACAAGTAGTTAATGTGCGAAAACTCGCTAAATCTCTATGAAAATATGTGTTGTGATGCATTAGAAAGTTGTTCTACGTTGAAAATTAATGGCGGTGTCCGAACATCCAAAGCTCCCAAACCCCCGTTTTTTGGGGGAAATATCGAAATTTTGATTTTTACGGGAGATTTTTGCAACCAATCAAAAAAATATGGTTTTCTAATGCAAAATCAAAATTTCGATTTTTGCCCTTAAAAGCGGGGGGGGGGGGGGCGTTGTGGTGGTATTTGGACACCCCTCTTAATTTTCAACATAGAACAACTTTCTAATACATCACAACACAATAGAGATTTAGGGAGTTTTCACACATTTTCCATCAAATGGACAATCCACATTTGTGGCAAAATACCCCATGGGCCCCCCACATATTATTACATTTTTTTTAACTACTCGTCACGCTCTTCAAAATAAGCGAAAAAAAAATATAGGTTTACATTTGATTTTCCAAAGTTGATATCCATTAAGCACATAAGGGTTAACGTGGGGACGAAGGTGTTAACATAAGAATGTAGCCAAATGGAATGCAGTGGGGGGGGGGGGGGTCCTCTAACATCAAATTAGTGATAACTCTACTGGTTTCGAACATATTGGCTGGATAGCATTAGCTGGGACACACTGTATACATTCAGCAAATCAATTTGAATATTTACTACAAATATTCCAATAAAAATAATATTTTTCAACAGTATAAAAAACCAATAGGAAAGTTTTCCCATGATTTCAATTCAACTTTCCATAGTGTAGTTATTTTCATGTGCATCAGAAAATCAATTGGAATGTATTCCCAAATTTCCCAATGGGAATGCCCTTAAACCATCCATCCCACCGAAATTTACATGGTGTACTTTTTTATTTTTAACTCAGAATCCATAGGAATATTTCCAAATTTTCAAATAGGTATATTTTCTTATCATTTTAACAAAATTTTCCAGTGGGAATATGGGAGAACTTTGGGAATATGCAATAGGAAAGTATTCCAACCATTCCACCGGATTTTTCCATATCGTAATTGTTTTTATAAATCGGAGGGAATGTTTTCCTAGGATTTCCACTGAATTTTCCATAAAACAATTCTGTCGTAGTAATAAAATAGAATATTTTCCAACTAAAATATTTCAATGGAAATGTATTTTACATGCATTGCCACTGAATTTTCTATTGAATGTTTTTTCCAATCCTTGCAAACATGAACTTGCCAATTCACTAATTTTTTTTTATATACATCAGAAAATACATAGAAATTCAAAAACTTCTTCCACAGCTTTCCAAATATTCCATTATCAATGGGGTCAATGGGGTAATAAATAAATTAAAACAAACAAAAAAAAAACAGCCAACGCGTTAGATTAAATCGAAATTATTATTTCCTAATACCGTTAATAAAAAAATATAGATTTGTATAGATTTTGGCATATAAAAAAATTTATGATATAGTTAAAATATTAATATTTTTATAGTATATTGAATTTAGAAATTGTGCGATGAATATTTATTATACAAAATGATAGAATAGCCCCCCGCCCAAAAGCTTGCTTCCAAAAAAAAAACAAATGAATATTTAACTTTAATAGAAAAATTAAGAAATTTGATAATTAACAGTTAAATTAAACTGGAACAAAAAAATAAAATAAAAAATAATCAAATATTTAATATAGTGAAAAAATAAAAAAAAAATATTCACTGTGGTGGTGTGCGCGGTGACAAAAACAAAAAATTAATTAAATTAACAATTAAAAACTAATTCAATGTGTGTGGTAAAAAAAAATAATTAATTTTTAGTATTACCCGTTCCATTACTGCGCCATCATTTTATAAATGAATGCAATGCAATTTTTTTTTTTGCTTGTTAACTTTTTGTTAATTTATTTTACTAATTAGTTTATTAATTTTAATTAAATGATAAATTTTTTGCCCGCTTATTTATTTTTTTATATATTTGTTTAATATACAAAATTATTAATTAACAAACCTAAAAATGGATAGAAATCTGATTAAATTATTAATAATAATTAAGAAAAATTAAATAAAAAGAAAACTCACGCTTTTTAATTTAAAAAAATGAAAAAAAAAAAAAGATTTTCCCTGAAAATTATTAAATTAAAAATAGCGTTTTCAAAAAAAGTTTAAGCAAATTTTAAAATAGTACATTAATTTTTTTTTTTTTTTTTTAATGATAATTAAATAATAAATAATAAAAAATAAATCCCAAAAATCATTTTACAGGTTGTAAGTTCAACAAATGGTGAACTTAATGCAGACGATCCAACGGCAGGTCATTCAAATACTCCAATAACACAACCACAAGAAGTAGAATTGGTAGATGAAACAAAGTGAGTATTGGTTTTTTTTTTTTTTTTTTTTTTGGTTTTTTTTATTATTAAATGGATTAATTATTTTTTTTTTAATATATAAAAATGATTCGATTATTGAGTTATTTGATGATGTTTGGACGGTGGGGAGGGAGGGATATATTAAATAGAGAATGATAGAGAGTGAAATTTTTGTTTTTTATATTTATATTTATAGTGAATTTTGATTCTAGTGTTGTTTGTGTGTTTTTTTTTATGTATCCCTTGTAATATTTTCATTCAAAAAAAAAAAAAAGATCTATATATGGTTCGTTAAAAGGCGAATCCTACCAAGATATATTGTTGGTGTGTGCGAAAAATAATGTGGGAATTGAAGTGAGATGATCCACATTTTAGCGTCGATTATGGTTTTTTTTTTTTTTTGGTCAATGGTTTCCAAAGTATATTTGATTTGATGCGCCCTAATTATTGAACGGTAAACTCTCGCACAATTTACAAACAATCAATCAACAATCAATTTTGTAATCGGTGCACTTTACCAAAACTGTGCTACCGGAAGGTACTCGGAAGATTTATACCGTGACGATCGTTTTTCGTTACATTTATCGTTATAAAAAAATATTGGGACCTTGCATTACTAATGTCGATTTTTTTGCCCATCGTTAGCTATGACATCCTCCCATCTTTTAGGAAGTTTGTTGATTCCTCGTTTGAAGAACTCCTCATCTTTTGTCCCAATCCATTCATCGACCCATTTTCGCATTTCTTTAGCATTTCGAAAGCGTACATCTGTCAGGCTTGAGACCTGCATTGATCTCAACAAATGGTAATCAGAAGGAACAAGGTCTGGAGAGTACGGGGGGTGATCAAGATGATCCCAACCCCGAGCCTCTTTATTTTTTCCTTAACGATGTTTGCACGATGTGGTCTGGCATTGTTATCGTGCATTAAAAATTTGTGGTGTTTTTGTGCTATCAATGGTCGTTTTTCGTTCAATTTCTTTGCCAATTCGCCCATTTCACGTCGGTAGCGATCAGGTGTAACCCTTTCATTCGGTTTTAACAGCTCATAATACACGACACCCTTCTAATCCCACCAAATGCACAGCATAAGCACAGCAGTCAATGAATATCGCGTTTTGATTGTGAAGTTGATGGTTGGCCGGACGGGATCAACATATCATGCTTTACGTTTAGGGTTGTCGTAATACACGCACTTTTCATCGCCAGTGACAATTCGACTCAAAAAACTATGTTTTTTGTGCTCGGCAAGATGTTTATGGCATGCATCGATTCGTGCTTTGAGTTGATTTTCATTCATTCATTGATGTGGAACCCATTTTCCTAGCTTTCTGATCTTTCCCATTGAATGAAAACGTCTAGAAATGGTAGTGGCATCTACATGTAACTCTAATGCAAGTTCGTTTCGTTGCGTTCGACACGAATTTTCATCCAACAATGCCTGCAATTCTTCGTCTTCTGCAATTTTTTTGGCTGACCTGACCGTTCTTTATCTTCCACTTCAAAATCACCACTTCTGACCACCGTTCACAAGTTTTTTTCATTTGGAGCATGTTCACCGTAAGCTTCTACCAACAATCGATAACTTTCAGCAGCGGTTTTCTTCAAATTAAAGAAAGTTATTAAACTTCCCCCGCAAAACAACTTTTTAAGGCATGTGCTTCGACATATTCGAAGCAAAAAAAACTTTTGTGGTTTACACTTCAACGAAATGACATATAGTGAAATTTATAGAGTAATGTGACAGACAAAAAAAAAAGAATATGGCCGCGGTGTGTTGCGATACACTCAACGCTAGTTGCGCCATCTGTTATCTAAATCGTCATTATTAATGCAAGGGACCAATATATTTGATTTGATGCGCCTTAATTATTGAACGTTAACTCTCGCACAATTTACAAACAATCAATTTTGTAACCGGTGCACTTTACCAAAACTGGGCTACCTACTGGGCTAGTCGGAAGATTTATACGGTGACGATCGTTTCTCGTTACTACGATAGAAAATACATATATTTGGAGATTGGGAACCTGTTTGTGAACGTGACCGTCAAGACCATTGTGTATGTTTCGCTCCGAAAATCAAAGAATTTAGTATGAATTGCATTAGTAATCGAGTTATCTAAAATACAATACCGTTTGGTTATCGTTAAATGTATAGTTTTAAATTTTTCAAAACAATATTAAAATTTAGTTACATACACTTTTAAAAAAAGGAAGAAATCTTCTTATTACGGCTTATATCCCATAGAATTCCGAGGTTTTCTTCTCCCCGGGCGCCGCTACTAAACCGATTCTACCGTAATAACACGAACGAACACTGAACTGAAACAAAAATGGTTTAGGTCTCTATACGTTTGTTCTAACGATACGTTACGCAATTAGGATGTATTATACTTAAATAGAATTCGAATTCATGGGATCACAAAAAAAATTACCCAACATCCAAAATTTCAAGTAAATTGGTTCGAATGAGATGAATGAGATATTAACAAAGTTTTCCCATTTTTCATCAAACCTCAAGAACCAAAAATTTCAAGTCAATTAGAAAAAGTTGTTAGAAAATGATAATGATATATCTATAATAATGCATTGGTTCCATGTCACGACAACGAGCACCTGGATGCTGGATTTGATGGGGCTTTTTTTTTTAACCGTTGGTATCAAACCGCTGTTCAGGCAATAACTAAACCCATTGATTCTTCAGATGTATAAAAGCAATAAAAAAATGTCAGAAAATTCCCTAGGGAATTCCCTAGAAGAGAAGGTCTGATGATGAAATTCTCCATCTTCAAATTTAACCACCTATAATCATACAACAACAACAACAACAAAACTCATGTTAAAAACTAAAAAGCCAAATCTGTCCAATAGTTTCCAAGAAAACTGTTATAAGCCAACCAGCCAGGGAGTGCGTTAAAGAAAATGTATTGTGAGTATGCATTAATTCATGCGGTTTTTTTCTCGAAAATTAAAGCTTTATTGTGAAAAAATGGTTACGATCAATCAATGATCAAAGTATTGTCCATTGGAAGCTACAACATTTACCCATCTTTCTGGCAGTTTGTGGATTCCATTCCCAAACAAAACTTCTCCGGCTTGGTGGTTAAGGACCAATCGAGCCAATTTTTGATATCCTGTTCTGAAGTGAAGCGTATTCTGGTGAGGCCATTATGGATTGATCTGAACAAGTAATAATCAAAAGGGGCTATGTCTGGGCTGTAAGGCGGGTGTGGTAGAACTTCCCACTCACCCACTGTTTTCCAAATAGTTTTGAACCGGCCTGTGGAAACATGTGACCGAACGTTGTCATGATGGAAAATTATGGATTCGTGTCTGGTTGCATATTCGGGTCGTTTTTCCGCAATCGCTCTCTTCAAACGAATTAATTGTGTTCGGTCGGTAGAGGTCCTCTTTGATCGTCTGATCCGATTTCAACAGCTCATAATACAACACAGCACCTTTTTGATCCCACCAAATACAGAGCATTACCTTGGCAACATGGATATTCGGCTTTACCGTGGATGTTGATGGTTGGCCGCCGTGCTTCACATACGATTTTTTGCGCTTGGGGTTATCATAATGAATCCATTTTTCATCACCAGTGACAATCCGATGCAAAAATGATTTGTTTTTGTGGCGTTCAAGCAACATGCATTCCGACTTGCAGAATCGGCGGCGTTCGATATCTCTTGGCTTTAATTCATACGGCACCCAATTTCCAAGCTTTTTTGGATGAATCCCGATGCTTTTAAACGTCTGGAAATGGTTGTTTGATCAATTCCCAATGATTTTGCAAAATCTTGTTGCGTTTGGCACGCATCTTCATCTGCAATGCCTCCAATTCTTCATCTTCAAACCTTTTTTTGGCTGTCCGGGTCGGTCGTTCATCGTCTTCTAAGTTGAAATCACCACTTTTAAACCGTGAAAACCACTTCCAGCACGTTATTTCAGCTAGAGCATGCGGCCACCATAAACCTCTACTAAAATACGATGACTTTCGGTAGCACTTTTCTTCATGTAAAAGTAATGAAGACGAACTCCCCGCAAAAACACCTTTTCTGGCGCAAAGTTCGACATGTTTCAATGAATAGAAAAAAATGTTGTTGTTTACGCTTCAATCAACAAATGACATGTACTGAAAAAGATGCGCAAGCATTACAGTAGCTTTTAAATGAATATAGTCACGGATGAGCACGACGCGAAATAATACTAGTAACGCCGCCCACCCTTAGAAAACCGCAACCGAATTAATGCATACTCCCAATACCTTAAAAATGTGTGTTTTTTTTTGTACCTTTGAAGTCCAAAACGAGCATAAAAAGTCACATACTGAATGTTCGTGGGGGGACGTAGCTTAAAAATTTTTAGAAATTTATTATTATGTTTTTTTTTTTTTTTTATTTTTTATCATTTTTTATTTATTTTTATTTTTTTATATTTTTTTTTCTTCTTTATTTACTTCTTAATTATAGATTTATGTGTTGTTTTATTCCATCATCTTTCTTTCGTAAGAGATGAAATTTATTAATAATTAAAAACTAATAAAAAAATGTAAATGTAATAATAATAATTATAAAAAAAAAAACTATATAAATGTATTTAATGATCGTATAAAAAAGAAATATTGTTTTAATGTAAAAAAAAAAAAAAATTAACAACCGACCGACCAACAACAATACAAACAACAATAAAACCAACAACGAGAATAACAACAACAACAACAACAAAAAAACACATTCAATTGCAACTTTAACTACAGAATAACAGAAAAAAAAAATCAATTAATTAATTAATTTAAAATCTATAATATTATTATTATTATAATTATTATTAATTAAATAATTAAAATAATCATCAAATATAGAGTGGAAAAGTTTTTTTTTTTTTTTTTTTTTTGGTTTAATTTTCCGAATTTTATAATTTTAATTTTTTTTTTAAATTTTTGTTTTGCGCACGCCAACACAACGCAATTTACAATTTTTCTATTTATTTATTATATAAATAAATTAAATTAAAATAAAATAATATTTAAAAATAATAAAAAAATAGGTAATTAAACAAAATTAAAATTATAATTAATAATAATAATAATAATATAAAATATAATTTATCATTTATTTTTATAAGAATTCCTCCTCAACCTTAACCTTAACCAACCCACCCCCCCCCCCCCCCCCCCCCTTCGTCGACCCCAAATTTTTTTTTTTAATTTTTATCTAAATATTCATTTATTATTATGTATATTTTTAATTTAATTTGTTTTGTTGTTGTTGTTGTATGCTCCGATTATAGATTATATTTTTTATTTGTTGATCGATGATTTTTTTTTAAGGAATTGAAATTGTTAATGAAAAAAGTGAAAAGAAATTAATAAAAAAAAAAATCATTCGACGACGATTTCCGGGCAACCAAAATGAAACTATATTCCTTAATTAATAATATTAACATAATTAAAGCTTGCTGAAAAATTATTGTTGTTTACGCTGCTGATATTTGTTTTGACATTGCTTAATGTAAAATTATAAATGAAACAAATTCAAAAATTCCATTAGTTATGTGTAAATACAATAATTTATTAATCATTATTATTATTATTGTTATATAGAAAGTATTTTCCAATGTAGAGACATTACTCTCTCTTGATCATCAATCCCATAATTAATGAACATAATAATTTCAGTATAATCTCTCCCGCATCTAAGAAAAAAATAAAAAATTATCGCAAATTTGGACATCTCGGCTGATGATGAGCTCCCAAACAAATCTAACGAATTATAACAAAAAAATATCTCCGTTCTGTTTCTAATCACTTTTGCTAGAAATTTTGGATCTTGATTGAGATTTGAGAGAAAAGATGGAACTTTGAAGGCAATTGCTGAAAAACCTTCCTATCGTGAACTTTTTTCTAATTCCATTACAAACATTTAGGATTTGTATTCCCCCATACAAATCCAAGAGATAATAGATTTTTTCCTAACTATAATTGATTTTCAAATTTGATTCTGAAGGTTTTTATGAAAATGAAAAAGTTGACTTGAAAATGGAACACTTTTTCCTATTCCCACCTCATCCAGGAATTTATTGTTTGGATAAATTTATCTATTACCCCCATGGCCTCCATGTGTTTGCCTGTGACACCGATTTTTATTAATTTAATATATTTATTTTATTTGTATCAGATGTACGATAAAGAGTTAAGTTATCTTACTAGAACTCACACTAATCTATATGTTCCCAATCAAAATATAAAACAACAACAAATACAATAATTATAATTATCGGGGGGAGGTTGGGAGTTGTCTGGTGAGATTTCGGTTGTTGATAAATCATCAAAATTTATATCAAAAATCTCATTTATTTATGATGATAAACGTTGCGCAATTACAAACAATTCAATTCATTACACAATTATATAATATAAAATAAAAAGTAGTCGCCATGCACTTCACACGCCGCTGCTACTCCTCACATATATAAAAATTCCACACGCTATACTGAATAGTGCCGTGCCACCAATAAGTAACATCTTTAAGGGATCACCTCTACAATTGAATTGGATCGTATTCCTTCGGATAGGGCATTCTGCATCGGAAATTTTCGGAATAAAAGTGTCGAATAATCAGTGCATGCGCCAAATCTGTACAAGGGGTTCGGGGTAGGTGGTGTTAAACCGTTAACGATCCAACGTTATTCACATACATTTTTGCGATTAAGGTTAAACTCGGCTATGTGCGACCTCAGTGCATTGCCGTGATCATGAAAAATTAGCTATTCTTGTCGGGTCCCAGTATTTGTGTTGTGATTGAATCGGAAGGGTGTGATGGGGTTTTATTACCTGTTAATGATGTCGGTAGTCTGCACAAGTACTTTTTGTTTCACAATAAAGTTCATTCTTACATTCTCATTCTCACAATTACTCTGTGGTCTAAATGTTAAAATTCCAACCTAAAATTCTAACGAAATTTTTTGGGTCGTAGGGTTCGAATCCTACTGAATGCATAAAATATGTTTTGTTCGGTTTCGGTTAATTTTCGAATCTGAATTTTAACACAGTGTTGTATTTTCCGCTTGCGGTTGGTCGTACGGCTCATTACCGACATACTGTTGTCGGACGGACGCCAAAAACCAGATTGTTGGTTGTATAGCGAAAAATAATTTTATTATTTATAAGAAAGTTCATTCGCACGAAAAGCTGAAGCACGCGTGCCATTTCTCTGCGCGTTCATTGCACTTGGGAATTTGTAAAACGTTAATTTTTTCGTGTATTACTTAAATTGAAAATGGAATAAGAGACCTGAGCTTTCAAAAGCTTCTTTCAAAATGATTAAATTAAGGAAAAGTAGAACAAATGAATTGTAATACGAATCGTACACAACACAATACAAAGTTGAAACCGAAGCCAATTAAATCTATTTCTTCTCAACGATAACACTTTATGGAATCCTAAAAAAAAAATATATTTTTCCGATCTGGCACTGCGCAAAGCTCACAGTTCATCGTTTCCATGCTTCTTTAAAAAAATGAAATATATCAATGATGTTGAAGCCGAAGCGAAAGTTGATGCACGTATTTTGTTTTCACCTTTAGTAACTCACAATTACTCGAATTTGACAAAATAATGGATGATTTCGAATGCGATCCTTTGGGCTACTTAAGGATACTTTTTTCTGTCATACTGACGATAAAAAATAGTTTTGACTTAGTCTACGGACTAGATTATAAAGTAAAACGATTACCTGATATCGTATACGTATACAAATTAAAGTGAAGCAGAGATTTTTTTAAATAAGACTCAAATTTGGCTCCTCCCTTGGGTCTTATTTTGTAAACAAACAAAAAATTATTTTTCAATGGTAAAAAATTCTTAGAAAAAACTGGTGTAAACACCAGTGGCGGTGGTATTGAAATAGTGATTTCAATAGTAATTCACAAACCATTAGTGATTTAACTATCTTTATTAGTTATTTAGTATTTGTAACAATTATTTTGGAATGACTTCGGATACAATCTGAACCACTTTATAAAGAAAAACGAAGTATTCTTCGGTAATCATTTAATCCAAGTTCGACGCTTTATATTGTACCACCACTGGTTGAAATCGATCACACATATTTATGTAAACACAAATACTATAAAAATAGTGGCTTCACTATGCAAATCTATGAGCGCATCCTCTCACTCTATAATCTAGTGTCTACGGCGATGGCAACCAATGGTCAATAATAGTTTTTTGCTTGTCTTGTGTTTTATGGGTGGGTTTAAAGTATATATGATAAGGTAACGTAGTTGGGATTACGGAATATGCGTGTTTGTGAGGTGGATGGTTTTTTTTATTTTCATTATTATTTTGTTGAATAAAATTGGAATATTTGGTAGAAGTTTTTTTTTTTTCGTTATTTAAGGCATAAGTACAATTTCATTTGCCTATAAAATTGTTTTTTTTTTTACACATGCGCTCACAAAAAAAAAAAGTTTCCTTAATATCATAAATAAATAAAAAAATTTAATTCGCATTAAAAAAAATTGAAAAAAATTAAAATTATTCATTTTCTATTTTTTTTTGCATATTCCACGCACACGCAATCAATTTTTCATTGCAATTGTAATATACCAAAAACACAGATGTTGCTGTTTCTTTAAAAGAAAGAAGAAGAAATCATCACGTCAAAAATGACTAGAAACAGTTCAATGTAGTCCAGAACGTGAGGCGGTCACATTGCTTCGTGCAACGTCACATTCAAATTCAAGGGATAGTGTCTTAAATGAAAATATAACAAATTATGATTATACAATGGGAGGGATTGGTGGGGGAGGGGGAGGAGGAGGAGGCGGAAATAATAATCATGGAACATCACAACATACATTACGATATCCATCCACGTCAATGTTGACGCAAACACCCACGCAAACAATAACAACCAACAACAACAATAATAATAATAATAATAATAATAGTAATATTATAAATACACCGACACTTCCCTTGTAAAAATAAGTAAAATTCTTTATTATTATTATTATTTTATTATCATTTAATTATAATTTATTATAAAATTATTATTATTTTTTTTTTTAAATAAGACATTAATTTAATTAATTGAAAATATATGATTAAAAAATAAAAAATTAATAAAACAAACCTTACCTATTTAATATTTAAATAAATAAATAAATAAATAAATAAATTATATTTACCCCCTCTATTATCATACGAAACAAATGAAAATTACAAAAAATTAATTAATAATTTGAAGAAAATTAATTAATTAATTATAAAAATAACATTCAATCAAATAATATTGCGTAATACATACACATTTAATTATTATTATTATTATTATTATGATTATTAGAAATCAAAAATATTTTAATTATTTTATTTTAATTTTTCCATTTAATTATTTTAATTAATTTTTTTGATTTTTCATATCATGATAAAGGAGAAGAAGAAAGAAGATAGAGGATGATGAAAGGGAAAAAATGAAGATTTCTTTTTCAAATTATATAATTATTTTTATTATTATTATTATTATTTTATTTAATAGATTAATGCATAAACAAGAAACAATACAAAATGGAAAAAATCCTAATCATCCACAGACAAAATAAACCATCAACCCCAATATCCAATTCATTTTCATGTTCATCAAAAAACAAACCAAAAAATTCTGAATTGAGAGAAATTAATGGAAAAATTGTCCACCTTTTCCCCTTTTTCTTTCCAATCCCAAATCGCCTTCCTCCGAAAGTAATTTTCCATTTTACAGCCGATTTTTTTTTTAAATAAATTTTATTTTGAATTAACACGCAAAATGGCCACCAACGGCCACCATTTTGTTGTTGTTATAGTCGTCGTAGTCATCATCATCATCATCATAACCATCATCATAAAATAAAACCCACTAAATATTTGTTTTTCTTTTTTTGATCTCAACATCCATATGACCATTTTCCAATTGGAAAACCTATCATCCACAACATCCATCAATCATCCACACCATTCACACACACACACACACCCACCATCCATTATTTACCCGGCAGCTATAGAACAATGTAAGTTTTTTTATGGTTGTTTTTATATTAATTATATTAAGAACATTTTTAGTTAAATACAAAATTTAATTTGAACCTATTGAACCCACTGGATGGAAGAGGTATGAGGAGGAGGAGGAGGAGGAGGAGGCGAAGGCATTGAAAGACTATGGAATTCCAAATGTTTCCAAAGTACAAGTGTGTTTTTCCGATGCATATATTAAAAAAAAAAATTAATCGGTGACCAAAAAAAAAAAACCAGATGGAATGTGCGTTTGGAAAAATTGTTCTATTGGAAAGAATTCCCTGGAAAAAAAAAATACAAATATTTTGTATGGGTTTTTCCAATAGAATTCGACAATGGAAAATCAAATAGAAATTGTTTTTCCGATATGATGTTCCGACATTCCCGCATATGTAAGTTTTAGTGTACTTTGCCAGACTGAGGATATTCCAATGGAAAGTGCTATAGAAATTTCCTAAATTTTTTCCAATGGAATTTTGCTGTGGAAATTCAATCCGTTAGTTTCCCAAATAGAAAATTCTTTCAATGGATAGGAATGTGATATTTTCCAATCTCATTTCGAATGGCAAATCCATTGGTTTTTTTTTTTGATGGAATGTTAGAAATTTGTTATCGTTTTTCCATTGAAATTTTACTTTCGAAATGTTTTGTGTGTTTTTTTTAATTTTCCGATTAGAAAACTTTGTTTGTTTCCAATATTGATTGGATCGGTGGGAAAACTAATTCACCTACTAATTTTCACATTGGAATTTCCCTTGTTTGTTGTCCAATCACCAGGCCCGTTTTTAGCCCATGTAGAGGCGCCTGGCTCAAATAATAAAATATAGCGCCCTGCGCAAACATGATCGGTAAATGCATAATATGGTTTTAAGACGATTAAATTCTCATTTGTTCAGTGTATCTGTGTTATTGCGTTTAAATGAAATATTTACCACATTCAGCTGAATTGTTGTTCATTTTGTTATTTTGTTAATATATCACTGAAAAAAAGGATCAAAGTTATTTGGCAAATCGATTGTAATTAGGCAGAAGTCCAGAGAATCCGCAATTTCTCTAAAAGTCCCAAAAAATCCAATTTGAAGTGGTAAAATTTAGGAAATATCTATGGTAAGTCTTAGTTTAATCTATCTGTCTCGGTCAGTTTTTTGTTTCAATAATTTTCTGTTTTAGAACAGAAATTTTATATTATTTAAAATATCTAATCGTTTGCAGCGGCGCCCCTTAACAACGGCGGCGCCTGGTTCATTCGCACCAATAACTTGTATGTAGTGGCGGCACTGCCAATCACCATTTTAGATCGGAATGTGAAATTTACCGATTTCACAATTTCTATTTGGAATTTTACAAAATGAAAATGTCTTTGTGAATTTTTGCGCAATCCAAAGAAAATCCATTGGAATATCCGTTCAGAAAAGGCAAATTTCTGTCCTTTTTCCATTAGAATTTTGCAATGGAAATGCCGTTCTAGTTGGGAAATGTTTCCAATTCCAATTATTATTTCGATTGGCAAAGAGACTATAGTATAGAAATTTCCTCTATTTTTTCCATTTTTCCAATGCATATAAGTTGGAATGTGAAATTTTCGATTTCATTTCCATTGGAATTTTCCAATGGAAATTTCCCCATATTTTTTCTAATTATTACAATGTATTAGGTGTAGGAATTAATAATGCGGATTTTTTGGATTGAAAATGGCATTTATTTGTAAAACAAAATGTAAACGTTTTGCCAATGGTCAATGGTTTGGTCGACATTCAATGCCATTGCAAGTTCATGTTGCGTTTTACACGAATTTTCATCCAAATAACGCTTGCAATTCTTTGTCTTCAAATTTTTTCTGATTCTGACCTGGCCGTTCTTTGTCTTCCAAGTCAAAATCACCATTTCTGAAGCGTCGTCCAAACCATCGTTCACAAGTTGCTTGAGCTGGAGCATGTCCACCGTAAGCATCAACCAACAAACGATAACTATCAGCAGCGATTTTCTTCAAATTAAAGAAAGTTATTAAACTTCCACGCAAAACAACTTTTTCAGGCATGTGTTTCGACATATTCGAAGCCAAAAAAAGCTTTGTTGTTTACACTTGTTCAACGAAATGACATATACTGAAATTTATAGCCTAATGACAGACGCAAAAAAAAAGAAAATGGACGCGGTGTGTTGCGATACACTCAACGCTAGTTGCGCCATCTGTTATCTAAATCCGTATTATTAATACCTACATCTAATATTTTAAGCCGGAGAGTTGATGGCCATTTTTGCCTTCATTGGAATTTTGTGAAATTTTATGGAATTTACTTCCAATTTGAAAACTGATCGGAAAAGAAATAGTAATAGAGAAATATTTCCAATCGGAAGATGTCACAAAAAACAAAGTCCCCCTCTTTTCCCTTTACCACATTATAAATTCTGGTTGCGCAATAATAAAGAAAAGAAAAGTAAAAATGGGATAAAGCGATTTTAATTCCTTTTTCCAAATTCTGTGTTGTGTCTAACCTCTTCCTTTGCGCATGCTTGAACTTCACCACCAACAACACCACCGCCGCCGCCGCTGCGCCTCCTTCCAAATACACCAATTAAAAAAAAAATATTTCCAGTAGGATTAAATTGTTTTTTTGTTTTTTTCTGGAATGTTCATCATTTATTTTTTATTTTTTTTCATTTTGAAATCCCCTAAAACCCAATATTTTATTAATTTTTAGTTTTTATAATTTGTAAAAATGAATTCAAAGTATTATTAACATAACATAATAACTTCTTGTATATTTGGTTGAATAATAATAATAAAAAAAATAATAATAAATATTTAATTAATAATAATTAAATCTCCGCTATTGTGTAAAATAAAAATAAAAAAAAAACAAAAACCCCTCTACACACATCAATAACAAAAACACAAATCCACATGAATAATTTTTTTACACACACTTAAAAGAGTATTTAAGCAAAAAAAAAAATTAATTACAAAATTATTTAAAAAAAAAAAAAGAAAAATTGTGATATTTAAGATATCAATAAAAAAAATAATTTTATTTCTTTTATTTATTATTTCGTATTTTTAATTTAAATGGAATTTTTTTTTTTTTCATGTCTATGAGAAATTTTAAATAAAAGAATTAAAATTACACAAATAAAATAAATAAATAAATAATTAATTATAAAATGAATTAAAATAATAAAAAAAACTTTATTATTTATCAAAAATATATAAATATAGAAGTCATATTTGTATATTTAATAATTAAAAAAAAAAAAAAAACATTTAAAATTAAAAAAAAAAAAACAATTTTAATTGACCAAAAATTAAAATATGTTTTTAAAAATTATTTTATTATCTTTATTTTTTATTTTATTTTTTTTTTTTTTAAATATTTTAATCTTATATAGCTATATATTATTAATTATAATAATTATTTTATTTTATTTTATTTTTTTTTTTTTATATTTCTAATTATTATTATTATTTTATTTTTATTTTTTAATGTATTTAAAAAAAGAAACAAAAAAAATGTGTATTAAATAAAAAAAAGAAAAAAAAAATTAAATAAATGAAAGAAAGAAAGAAAGAAAAAAAACAATTATAAAAATGAAAATAAGAGTAAAAAAAAAATTAATTAATAAATAAATTAAAAAATTAAGAAAAAAAAAACGATTGTATATTTTGTGTAGTTAATGAAATAATAAAAATTTAAAGCAAAAAAATTATAAAAAAAAAACAAAAACAAATTATTATTAATAAATTTAAAGAAATTACAAAAAAATGCATAAAAAAGAAAGCTGTTTTTTTTTTTTATTTAAATTTTCCCTCAAACTCCCCCCTTCATTTTCTATTCGTTTCTCTTCTAATTTTTCAATTTCCAATAGTTCAATTTTTCACGGTTTCATAGCTTTCATTTGGCTTTCAAAAATCTAAAGAACATTTCCATATTTGACATAAAAATTCCTTGAAAATCAGTAGAGGATTTCAATTTTTCACAGTATGTGTTGCAGCAGTATCCGAAAACCGTGAACAACATCAACAGTTGAACAACCATAAAGAAAGAAGTTTTTTTCATATAAAAAGTGATTCGTATGAGTTTTGAAATGAAACAGCATCAGCAGCAGCAGCAGAAGACGAAAACAAATCACCACCTGAAATGATGAAAAAAGAAAAAAATTAAATTTTTGCTTTTTTTTTGCTGCTAAATTTTGATGTGAAAATCCAATGCAAAAAATGGATTTTTCACCGAAACCTTAAAGTTTGAGCTATCGGGCTGAAAACTTGCATACTTATGCTTTAAGGGATGCTAAATCCGAATAAATAGGTTTCAGAAGGTTTTAGCCCTTAGTTTTTGAGTTATGGCCCGACAAAGATTTCCCAAAGTTTTCCTATACTAACCCCTTATGAAAAATGGATTTTTCACCGAAACCTTAAAGTTTGAGCTATCGGGCTGAAAACTTGCATACTTATGCTTTAAGGGATGCTAAATCCGAATAAATAGGTTTCAGAACGTTTTAGCCTTTAGTTTTTGAGCTATGGCCCGACAAAGATTTCCCAAAGTTTTGCTATACTAACCCCTTATCAAAAAATGGATTTTTCACCGAAACCTTTAAGTTTGAGCTATCGGGCTGAAAACTTGCATACTTATGCTTTAAGGGATGCTAAATCCGAATAAATAGGTTTCAGAACGTTTTAGCCCTTAGTTTTTGAGTTATGGCCCGACAAAGATTTCCTAAAGTTTTGAAAGTACCCCCTTATGAAAAAATGGATTTTTCACCGAAACCTTTAAGTTTGAGCTATCGGGCTAAAAACTTGCATACTTATGCTTTAAGGGATGCTACATCCGAATAAATAGGTTACAGAACGTTTTAGCCCTTAGTTTTTGAGTTATGGCCCGACAAAGATTTCCCAAAGTTTTCCTATACTAACCCCTTATGAAAAATGGATTTTTCACCGAAACCTTAAAGTTTGAGCTATCGGGCTGAAAACTTGCATACTTATGCTTTAAGGGATGCTAAATCCGAATAAATAGGTTTCAGAACGTTTTAGCCCTTAGTTTTTGAGTTATGGCCCGACAAAGATTTCCCAAAGTTTTCCTATACTAACCCCCTATGAAAAATGGATTTTTCACCGAAACCTTTAAGTTTGAGCTATCGGGCTGAAAACTTGCATACTTATGCTTTAAGGGATGCTAAATCCGAATAAATAGGTTTCAGAACGTTTTAGCCCTTAGTTTTTGAGTTATGGCCCGACAAAGATTTCCCAAAGTTTTCCTATACTAACCCCTTATGAAAAATGGATTTTTCACCGAAACCTTTAAGTTTGAGCTATCGGGCTGAAAACTTGCATACTTATGCTTTAAGGGATGCTAAATCCGAATAAATAGGTTACAGAACGTTAAATGCCTTAGTTTTTGAGTTATGGCCCGACAAAGATTTCCCAAAGTTTTCCTATACTAACTCCTTATGAAAAAATGGATTTTTCACCGAAACCTTAAAGTTTGAGCTATCGGGTTGAAAACTTGCATACTTATGCTTTAAGGGATGCTGAATCCGAATAAATAGGTTTCAGAACGTTAAAGCCCTTAGTTTTTGAGTTATGACCCGACAAAGATTTCCTAAAGTTTTGAAAGGGTACCCCCTTATGAAAAAATGGATTTTTCACCGAAACCTTAAAGTTTGAGCTATCGGGCTGAAAACTTGCATACTTATGCTTTAAGGGATGCTGAATCCGAATAAATAGTTTTCAGAACGTTTAGCCCCTAGTTTTTGAGTTATGGCCCGACAAAGATTTCCCAAAGTTTTGCTATACTAACCCCTTATGAAAAAATGGATTTTTCACCGAAACCTTTAAGTTTGAGCTATCGGGCTGAAAACTTGCATACTTATGCTTTAAGGGATGCTGAATCCGAATAAATAGGTTTCAGAACGTTTTAGCCTTTAGTTTTTGAGTTATGGCCCGACAAAAATTTCCCAAAGTTTTCCTATACTAACCCCTTATGAAAAATGGATTTTTCACCGAAACCTTTAAGTTTGAGCTATCGGGCTGAAAACTTGCATACTTATGCTTTAAGGGATGCTAAATCCGAATAAATAGGTAACAGAACGTTTTAACTCTTAGTTTTTGAGTTATGGCCCGACAAACATTTCCCAAAGTTTTCCTATACTAACCCCTTATGAAAAAATGGATTTTTCACCGAAACCTTTAAGTTTGAGCTATCGGGCTGAAAACTTGCATACTTATGCTTTAAGGGATGCTGAATCCGAATAAATAGGTTACAGAACGTTTTAGCCCTTAGTTTTTGAGTTATGGCCCGACAAAGATTTCCCAAAGTTTTCCTATACTAACCCCTTATGAAAAAATGGATTTTTCACCGAAACCTTTAAGTTTGAGCTATCGGGCTGAAAACTTGCATACTTATGCTTTAAGGGATGCTGAATCCGAATAAATAGGTTTCAGAACGTTTTAGCCCTTAGTTTTTGAGTTATGGCCCGACAAAGATTTCCCAAAGTTTTGCTATACCCACCCCTTATGAAAAAATGGATTTTTCACCGAAACCTTTAAGTTTGAGCTATCGGGCTGAAAACTTACATACTTATGCTTTAAGGGATGCTGAATCCGAATAAATAGGTTTCAGAACGTTTTAGCCCTTAGTTTTTGAGTTATGGCCCGACAAAGATTTCCTAAAGTTTTGAAAGGGTACCCCCTTATGAAAAAATGGATTTTTCACCGAAACCTTAAAGTTTGAGCTATCGGGCTGAAAACTTGCATACTTATGCTTTAAGGGATGCTGAATCCGAATAAATAGGTTTCAGAACGTTTTAGCCCTTAGTTTTTGAGTTATGGCCCGACAAAGATTTCCCAAAGTTTTCCTATACTAACCCCTTATGAAAAAATGGATTTTTCACCGAAACCTTTAAGTTTGAGCTATCGGGCTGAAAACTTGCATACTTATGCTTTAAGGGATGCTAAATCCGAATAAATAGGTTACAGAACGTTTTAGCCCTTAGTTTTTGAGGTATGTCCCGACAAAGATTTCCTAAAGTTTTGCTATACTAACCCCTTATGAAAAAATGGATTTTTCACCGAAACCTTTAAGTTTGAGCTATCGGGCTGAAAACTTGCATACTTATGCTTTAAGGGATGCTAAATCCGAATAAATAGGTTACAGAACGTTTTAGCCCTTAGTTTTTGAGTTATGGCCCGACAAAGATTTCCCAAAGTTTTCCTATACTAACCCCTTATGAAAAAATGGATTTTTCACCGAAACCTTTAAGTTTGAGCTATCGGGCTGAAAACTTGCATACTTATGCTTTAAGGGATGCTAAATCCGAATAAATAGGTTACAGAACGTTTTAGCCCTTAGTTTTTGGGTTATGGCCCGACAAAGATTTCCTAAAGTTTTGAAAGGGTACCCCCTTATGAAAAAATGGATTTTTCACCGAAACCTTTAAGTTTGAGCTATCGGGCTGAAAACTTGCATACTTATGCTTTAAGGGATGCTGAATCCGAATAAATAGGTTTCAGAACGTTTTAGCCCTTAGTTTTTGAGTTATGGCCCGACAAAGATTTCCCAAAGTTTTCCTATAATGACCTATAACCCCTTATGAAAAAATGGATTTTTCACCGAAACCTTTAAGTTTGAGCTATCGGGCTGAAAACTTGCATACTTATGCTTTAAGGGATGCTAAATCCGAATAAATAGGTTACAGAACGTTTTAGCCCTTAGTTTTTGAGTTATGGCCCGACAAAGATTTCCCAAAGTTTTCCTATACTAACCCCTTATGAAAAAATGGATTTTTCACCGAAACCTTTAAGTTTGAGCTATCGGGCTGAAAACTTGCATACTTATGCTTTAAGGGATGCTAAATCCGAATAAATAGGTTACAGAACGTTTTAGCCCTTAGTTTTTGAGTTATGGCCCGACAAAGATTTCCCAAAATTTTCCTATACTAACCCCTTATGAAAAAATGGATTTTTCACCGAAACCTTTAAGTTTGAGCTAACGGGCTGAAAACTTGCATACTTATGCTTTAAGGGATGCTAAATCCGAATAAATAGGTTTCAGAACGTTAAAGCCCTTAGTTTTTGAGTTATGGCCCGACAAAGATTTCCTAAAGTTTTGCTATACTAACCCCTTATGAAAAAATGGATTTTTCACCGAAACCTTAAAGTTTGAGCTATCGGGCTGAAAACTTGCATACTTATGCTTTAAGGGATGCTGAATCCGAATAAATAGGTTACAGAACGTTTTAGCCCTTAGTTTTTGAGTTATCTCCCGACAAAGATTTCCTAAAGTTTTGAAAGGGTACCCCCTTATGAAAAAATGGATTTTTCACCGAAACCTTTAAGTTTGAGCTATCGGGCTGAAAACTGGCATACTTATGCTTTAAGGGATGCTAAATCCGAATAAATAGGTTTCAGAACGTTAAATGCCTTAGTTTTTGAGTTATGGCCCGACAAAGATTTCCCAAAGTTTTGCTATACTAACCCCTTATGAAAAAATGGATTTTTCACCGAAACCTTTAAGTTTGAGCTATCGGGCTGAAAACTTGCATACTTATGCGTTAAGGGATGCTAAATCCGAATAAATAGGTTTCAGAACGTTTTAGCCCTTAGTTTTTGAGTTATGGCCCGACAAAGAATTCCTAAAGTTTTGCTATACTAACCCCTTATGAAAAAATGGATTTTTCACCGAAACCTTTAAGTTTGAGCTATCGGGCTAAAAACTTGCATACTTATGCTTTAAGGGATGCTAAATCCGAATAAATAGGTTACAGAACGTTTTAGCCCTTAGTTTTTGAGTTATGGCCCGACAAAGATTTCCCAAAGTTTTCCTATACTAACCCCTTATGAAAAAATGGATTTTTCACCGAAACCTTTAAGTTTGAGCTATCGGGCTGAAAACTTGCATACTTATGCTTTAAGGGATGCTAAATCCGAATAAATAGGTTACAGAACGTTTTAGCCCTTAGTTTTTGGGTTATGGCCCGACAAAGATTTCCTAAAGTTTTGAAAGGGTACCCCCTTATGAAAAAATGGATTTTTCACCGAAACCTTTAAGTTTGAGCTATCGGGCTGAAAACTTGCATACTTATGCTTTAAGGGATGCTGAATCCGAATAAATAGGTTTCAGAACGTTTTAGCCCTTAGTTTTTGAGTTATGGCCCGACAAAGATTTCCCAAAGTTTTCCTATACTAACCCCTTATGAAAAAATGGATTTTTCACCGAAACCTTTAAGTTTGAGCTATCGGGCTGAAAACTTGCATACTTATGCTTTAAGGGATGCTAAATCCGAATAAATAGGTTACAGAACGTTTTAGCCCTTAGTTTTTGAGTTATCGCCCGACAAAGATTTCCCAAAGTTTTCCTATACTAACCCCTTATGAAAAAATGGATTTTTCACCGAAACCTTTAAGTTTGAGCTATCGGGCTGAAAACTTGCATACTTATGCTTTAAGGGATGCTAAATCCGAATAAATAGGTTACAGAACGTTTTAGCCCTTAGTTTTTGAGTTATGGCCCGACAAAGATTTCCTAAAGTTTTGCTATACTAACCCCTTATGAAAAAATGGATTTTTCACCGAAACCTTTGAGTTTGAGCTATCGGGCTGAAAACTGGCATACTTATGCTTTAAGGGATGCTAAATCCGAATAAATAGGTTACAGAACGTTTTAGCCCTTAGTTTTTGAGTTATGGCCCGACAAAGATTTTCTAAAGTTTTGCTATACTAACCCCTTATGAAAACATGGATTTTTCACCGAAACCTTTAAGTTTGAGCTATCGGGCTGAAAACTGGCATACTTATGCTTTAAGGGATGCTAAATCCGAATAAATAGGTTACAGAACGTTTTAGCCCTTAGTTTTTGAGTTATGGCCCGACAAAGATTTCCTAAAGTTTTGAAAGGGTACCCCCTTATGAAAAAATGGATTTTTCACCGAAACCTTAAAGTTTGAGCTATCGGGCTGAAAACTTGCATACTTATGCTTTAAGGGATGCTAAATCCGAATAAATAGGTTACAGAACGTTTTAGCCCCTAGTTTTTGAGTTATGGCCCGACAAAGATTTCCCAAAGTTTTGCTATACTAACCCCTTATGAAAAAATGGATTTTTCACCGAAACCTTTAAGTTTGAGCTATCGGGCTGAAAACTGGCATACTTATGCTTTAAGGGATGCTAAATCCGAATAAATAGGTTACAGAACGTTTTAGCCCTTAGTTTTTGAGTTATGGCCCGACAAAGATTTCCTTAAGTTTTGCTATACTAACCCCTTATGAAAAAATGGATTTTTCACCGAAACCTTAAAGTTTGAGCTATCGGGCTGAAAACTTGCATACTTATGCTTTAAGGGATGCTGAATCCGAATAAATAGGTTTCAGAACGTTAAAGCCCTTAGTTTTTGAGTTATGGCCCGACAAAGATTTCCTAAAGTTTTGAAAGGGTACACCCTTATGAAAAGATGGATTTTTCACCGAAACCTTAAAGTTTGAGCTATCGGGTTGAAAACCTGCATACTTATGCTTTAAGGGATGCTAAATCCGAATAAATAGGTTTCAGAACGTTTTAGCCCTTAGTTTTTGAGTTATGGCCCGACAAAGATTTCCCAAAGTTTTGCTATACTAACCCCTTATGAAAAAATGGATTTTTCACCGAAAACTTTAAGTTTGAGCTATCGGGCTAAAAACTTGCATACTTATGCTTTAAGGGATGCTGAATCCGAATAAATAGGTTTCAGAACGTTTTAGCCCTTAGTTTTTGAGTTATGGCCCGACAAAGATTTCCCAAAGTTTTGCTATACTAACCCCTTATGAAAAAATGGATTTTTCACCGAAACCTTAAAGTTTGAGCTATCGGGCTGAAAACTTGCATACTTATGCTTTAAGGGATGCTAAATCCGAATAAATAGGTTACAGAACGTTTTAGCCCTTAGTTTTTGAGTTATGGCCCGACAAAGATTTCCTAAAGTTTTGCTATACTAACCCCTTATGAAAAAATGGATTTTTCACCGAAACCTTAAAGTTTGAGCTATCGGGCTGAAAACTTGCATACTTATGCTTTAAGGGATGCTAAATCCGAATAAATAGGTTTCAGAACGTTTTAGCCCTTAGTTTTTGAGTTATGGCCCGACAAAGATTTCCTAAAGTTTTGAAAGGGTACCCCCTTATGAAAAAATGGATTTTTCACCGAAACCTTAAAGTTTGAGCTATCGGGCTGAAAACTTGCATACTTATGCTTTAAGGGATGCGGAATCCGAATAAATAGTTTTCAGAACGTTTTAGCCCCTAGTTTCTGAGTTATGGCCCGACAAAGATTTCCTAAAGTTTTGAAAGGGTACCCCCTTATGAAAAAATGGATTTTTCACCGAAACCTTTAAGTTTGAGCTATCGGGCTGAAAACTGGCATACTTATGCTTTAAGGGATGCTAAATCCGAATAAATAGGTTACAGAACGTTTTAGCCCTTAGTTTTTGGGTTATGGCCCGACAAAGATTTCCTAAAGTTTTGAAAGGGTACCCCCTTATGAAAAAATGGATTTTTCACCGAAACCTTTAAGTTTGAGCTATCGGGCTGAAAACTTGCATACTTATGCTTTAAGGGATGCTGAATCCGAATAAATAGGTTTCAGAACGTTTTAGCCCTTAGTTTTTGAGTTATGGCCCGACAAAGATTTCCCAAAGTTTTCCTATACTAACCCCTTATGAAAAAATGGATTTTTCACCGAAACCTTTAAGTTTGAGCTATCGGGCTGAAAACTTGCATACTTATGCTTTAAGGGATGCTAAATCCGAATAAATAGGTTACAGAACGTTTTAGCCCTTAGTTTTTGAGTTATGGCCCGACAAAGATTTCCCAAAGTTTTCCTATACTAACCCCTTATGAAAAAATGGATTTTTCACCGAAACCTTTAAGTTTGAGCTATCGGGCTGAAAACTTGCATACTTATGCTTTAAGGGATGCTGAATCCGAATAAATAGGTTTCAGAACGTTTTAGCCCTTAGTTTTTGAGTTATGGCCCGACAAAGATTTCCCAAAGTTTTGCTATACTAACCCCTTATAAAAAAATGGATTTTTCACCGAAACCTTTAAGTTTGAGCTATCGGGCTGAAAACTTGCATACTTATGCTTTAAGGGATGCTAAATCCGAATAAATAGGTTACAGAACGTTTTAGCCCTTAGTTTTTGAGTTATGGCCCGACAAAGATTTCCCAAAGTTTTCCTATACTAACCCCTTATGAAAAAATGGATTTTTCACCGAAACCTTTAAGTTTGAGCTATCGGGCTGAAAACTTGCATACTTATGCTTTAAGGGATGCTGAATCCGAATAAATAGGTTACAGAACGTTTTAGCCCTTAGTTTTTGAGTTATGGCCCGACAAAGATTTCCCAAAGTTTTCCTATACTAACCCCTTATGAAAAAATGGATTTTTCACCGAAACCTTTAAGTTTGAGCTATCGGGCTGAAAACTGGCATACTTATGCTTTAAGGGATGCTGAATCCGAATAAATAGGTTTCAGAACGTTTTAGCCCTTAGTTTTTGAGTTATGGCCCGACAAAGATTTCCCAAAGTTTTGCTATACCCACCCCTTATGAAAAAATGGATTTTTCACCGAAACCTTTAAGTTTGAGCTATCGGGCTGAAAACTTACATACTTATGCTTTAAGGGATGCTGAATCCGAATAAATAGGTTTCAGAACGTTTTAGCCCTTAGTTTTTGAGTTATGGCCCGACAAAGATTTCCTAAAGTTTTGAAAGGGTACCCCCTTATGAAAAAATGGATTTTTCACCGAAACCTTAAAGTTTGAGCTATCGGGCTGAAAACTTGCATACTTATGCTTTAAGGGATGCTGAATCCGAATAAATAGGTTTCAGAACGTTTTAGCCCTTAGTTTTTGAGTTATGGTCCGACAAAGATTTCCCAAAGTTTTCCTATACTAACCCCTTATGAAAAAATGGATTTTTCACCGAAACCTTTAAGTTTGAGCTATCGGGCTGAAAACTTGCATACTTATGCTTTAAGGGATGCTAAATCCGAATAAATAGGTTACAGAACGTTTTAGCCCTTAGTTTTTGAGGTATGGCCCGACAAAGATTTCCTAAAGTTTTGCTATACTAACCCCTTATGAAAAAATGGATTTTTCACCGAAACCTTAAAGTTTGAGCTATCGGGCTGAAAACTTGCATACTTATGCTTTAAGGGATGCTGAATCCGAATAAATAGGTTTCAGAACGTTAAAGCCCTTAGTTTTTGGGTTATGGCCCGACAAAGATTTCCTAAAGTTTTGAAAGGGTACCCCCTTATGAAAAAATGGATTTTTCACCGAAACCTTTAAGTTTGAGCTATCGGGCTGAAAACTTGCATACTTATGCTTTAAGGGATGCTGAATCCGAATAAATAGGTTTCAGAACGTTTTAGCCCTTAGTTTTTGAGTTATGGCCCGACAAAGATTTCCCAAAGTTTTCCTATACTAACCCCTTATGAAAAAATGGATTTTTCACCGAAACCTTTAAGTTTGAGCTATCGGGCTGAAAACTTGCATACTTATGCTTTAAGGGATGCTAAATCCGAATAAATAGGTTACAGAACGTTTTAGCCCTTAGTTTTTGAGTTATGGCCCGACAAAGATTTCCCAAAGTTTTCCTATACTAACCCCTTATGAAAAAATGGATTTTTCACCGAAACCTTTAAGTTTGAGCTATCGGGCTGAAAACTTGCATACTTATGCTTTAAGGGATGCTAAATCCGAATAAATAGGTTACAGAACGTTTTAGCCCTTAGTTTTTGAGTTATGGCCCGACAAAGATTTCCTAAAGTTTTGCTATACTAACCCCTTATGAAAAAATGGATTTTTCACCGAAACCTTAAAGTTTGAGCTATCGGGCTGAAAACTTGCATACTTATGCTTTAAGGGATGCTGAATCCGAATAAATAGGTTTCAGAACGTTAAAGCCCTTAGTTTTTTGGGTTATGGCCCGACAAAGATTTCCTAAAGTTTTGAAAGGGTACCCCCTTATGAACAACTGGATTTTTCACCGAAACCTTTAAGTTTGAGCTATCGGGCTGAAAATTTGCATACTTATGCTTTAAGGGATGCTGAATCCGAATAAATAGGTTACAGAACGTTTTAGCCCTTAGTTTTTGAGTTATGGCCCGACAAAGATTTCCTAAAGTTTTAAAAGGGTACCCCTTATGAAAATATGGATTTTTCACCGAAACTTTAAAGTTTGAGCTATCGGGCTGAAAACTTGCATACTTATGCTTTAAGGGATGCTGAATCCGAATAAATAGGTTTCAGAACGTTTTAGCCCCTAGTTTTTGAGTTATGGCCCGACAAACATTTCCTAAAGTTTTGAAAGGGTACCCCCTTATGAAAAAATGGATTTTTCACCGAAACCTTTAAGTTTGAGCTATCGGGCTGAAAACTGGCATACTTATGCTTTAAGGGATGCTAAATCCGAATAAATAGGTTACAGAACGTTTTAGCCCTTAGTTTTTGAGTTATGGCCCGACAAAGATTTTCTAAAGTTTTGCTATACTAACCCCTTATGAAAACATGGATTTTTCACCGAAACCTTAAATTTTGAGCTATCGGGCTGAAAACTTGCATACTTATGCTTTAAGGGATGCTGAATCCGAATAAATAGGTTTCAGAACGTTAAAGCCCTTAGTTTTTGAGTTATGGCCCGACAAAGATTTCCTAAAGTTTTGAAAGGGTACCCCCTTATGAAAAAATGGATTTTTCACCGAAACCTTAAAGTTTGAGCTATCGGGCTGAAAACTTGCATACTTATGCTTTAAGGGATGCTAAATCCGAATAAATAGGTTACAGAACGTTTTAGCCCCTAGTTTTTGAGTTATGGCCCGACAAAGATTTCCCAAAGTTTTGCTATACTAACCCCTTATGAAAAAATGGATTTTTCACCGAAACCTTTAAGTTTGAGCTATCGGGCTGAAAACTGGCATACCTATGCTTTAAGGGATGCTGAATCCGAATAAATAGGTTTCAGAACGTTAAAGCCCTTAGTTTTTGAGTTATGGCCCGACAAAGATTTCCTAAAGTTTTGAAAGGGTACCCCCTTATGAAAAGATGGATTTTTCACCGAAACCTTAAAGTTTGAGCTATCGGGTTGAAAACTTGCATACTTATGCTTTAAGGGATGCTAAATCCGAATAAATAGGTTTCAGAACGTATTAGCCCTTAGTTTTTGAGTTATGGCCCGACAAAGATTTCCCAAAGTTTTGCTATACTAACCCCTTATGAAAAAATGGATTTTTCACCGAAACCTTTAAGTTTGAGCTATCGGGCTGAAAACTGGCATACTTATGCTTTAAGGGATGCTAAATCCGAATAAATAGGTTACAGAACGTTTTAGCCCTTAGTTTTTGAGTAATGGCCCGACAAAGATTTCCTAAAGTTTTGCTATACTAACCCCTTATGAAAAAATGGATTTTTCACCGAAACCTTTAAGTTTGAGCTATCGGGCTGAAAACTGGCATACTTATGCTTTAAGGGATGCTAAATCCGAATAAATAGGTTACAGAACGTTTTAGCCCTTAGTTTTTGAGTAATGGCCCGACAAAGATTTCCTAAAGTTTTGCTATACTAACCCCTTATGAAAAAATGGATTTTTCACCGAAACCTTAAAGTTTGAGCTATCGGGCTGAAAACTTGCATACTTATGCTTTAAGGGATGCTGAATCCGAATAAATAGGTTTCAGAACGTTAAAGCCCTTAGTTTTTGAGTTATGGCCCGACAAAGATTTCCTAAAGTTTTGAAAGGGTACCCCCTTATGAAATAATGGATTTTTCACCGAAACCTTAAAGTTTGAGCTATCGGGTTGAAAACCTGCATACTTATGCTTTAAGGGATGCTGAATCCGAATAAATAGGTTTCAGAACGTTTTAGCCTTTAGTTTTTGAGTTATGGCCCGACAAAGATTTCCTAAAGTTTTGAAAGGGTACCCCCTTATGAAATAATGGATTTTTCACCGAAACCTTAAAGTTTGAGCTATCGGGTTGAAAACCTGCATACTTATGCTTTAAGGGATGCTGAATCCGAATAAATAGGTTTCAGAACGTTTTAGCCTTTAGTTTTTGAGTTATGGCCCGACAAAGAATTCCTAAAGTTTTGCTATACTAACCCCTTATGAAAAAATGGATTTTTCACAAAAACCTTTAAGTTTGAGCTATCGGGCTGAAAACTTGCATACGTATGTTTTAAGGGATGCTGAATACGAATAAATAGGTTTCAGGACGTTTTAGCTCTTAGTTTTTGAGTTATGGCCCGACAAAGATTTCCTAAAGTTTTGAAAGGGTACCCCCTTATGAAAAAATGGATTTTTCACCGAAACCTTAAAGTTTGAGCTATCGGGTTGAAAACCTGCATACTTATGCTTTAAGGGATGCTAAATCCGAATAAATAGGTTTCAGAACGTTTTAGCCCTTAGTTTTTGAGTTATGGCCCGACAAAGATTTCCCAAAGTTTTGCTATACTAACCCCTTATGAAAACATGGATTTTTCACCGAAACCTTAAAGTTTGAGCTATCGGGTTGAAAACCTGCATACTTATGCTTTAAGGGATGCTAAATCCGAATAAATAGGTTACAGAACGTTTTAGCTCTTAGTTTTTGAGTTATGGCCCGACAAAGATTTCCTAAAGTTTTGAAAGGGTACCCCCTTATGAAAAAATGGATTTTTCACCGAAACCTTAAAGTTTGAGCTATCGGGTTGAAAACCTGCATACTTATGCTTTAAGGGATGCTAAATCCGAATAAATAGGTTTCAGAACGTTTTAGCCCTTAGTTTTTGAGTTATGGCCCGACAAAGATTTCCTAAAGTTTTGAAAGGGTACCCCCTTATGAAAAAATGGATTTTTCACCGAAACCTTAAAGTTTGAGCTATCGGGTTGAAAACCTGCATACTTATGCTTTAAGGGATGCTAAATCCGAATAAATAGGTTTCAGAACGTTTTAGCCCTTAGTTTTTGAGTTATGGCCCGACAAAGATTTCCCAAAGTTTTGCTATACTAACCCCTTATGAAAACATGGATTTTTCACCGAAACCTTAAAGTTTGAGCTATCGGGTTGAAAACCTGCATACTTATGCTTTAAGGGATGCTAAATCCGAATAAATAGGTTACAGAACGTTTTAGCTCTTAGTTTTTGAGTTATGGCCCGACAAAGATTTCCTAAAGTTTTCCTATACTAACCCCTTATGAAAAAATGGATTTTTCACAAAAACCTTTAAGTTTGAGCTATCGGGCTGAAAACTTGCATACGTATGTTTTAAGGGATGCTGAATACGAATAAATAGGTTTCAGGACGTTTTAGCTCTTAGTTTTTGAGTTATGGCCCGACAAAGATTTCCTAAAGTTTTGAAAGGGTACCCCCTTATGAAAAAATGGATTTTTCACCGAAACCTTAAAGTTTGAGCTATCGGGCTGAAAACTTGCATACTTATGCTTTAAGGGATGCTGAATCCGAATAAATAGGTTTCAGAACGTTAAAGCCCTTAGTTTTTGAGTTATGGCCCGATAAAGATTTCCCAAAGTTTTGCTATACTAACCCCTTATGAAAAAATGGATTTTTCACCGAAACCTTAAAGTTTGAGCTATCGGGCTGAAAACTTGCATACTTATGCTTTAAGGGATGCTGAATCCGAATAAATAGGTTTCAGAACGTTTTAGCCCTTAGTTTTTGAGTTATGGCCCGACAAAGATTTCCCAAAGTTTTGCTATACTAACCCCTTATGAAAACATGGATTTTTCACCGAAACCTTAAAGTTTGAGCTATCGGGCTGAAAACTTGCATACTTATGCTTTAAGGGATGCTGAATCCGAATAAATAGGTTTCAGAACGTTTAACGTCCTTAGTTTTTGAGTTATGGCCCGACAAAGATTTCCCAAAGTTTTGCTATACTAACCCCTTATGAAAAAATGGATTTTTCACCGAAACCTTTAAGTTTGAGCTATCGGGCTAAAAACTAGCATACTTATGCTTTAAGGGATGCTAAATCCAAATAAATAGGTTTCAGAACGTTTTAGCCCTTAGTTTTTGAGTTGTGGCCCGACAAAGATTTCCCAAAGTTTTGCTATACTAACCCCTTATGAAAAAATGGAATTTTCACCGAAACCTTTAAGTTTGAGCTATCGGGCTAAAAACTAGCATACTTATGCTTTAAGGGATGCTAAATCCAAATAAATAGGTTTCAGAACGTTTTAGCCCTTAGTTTTTGAGTTGTGGCCCGACAAAGATTTCCCAAAGTTTTGCTATACTAACCCCTTATGAAAAAATGGATTTTTCACCGAAACCTTTAAGTTTGAGCTATCGGGCTGAAAACTTGCATACTTATGCTTTAAGTGATGCTAAATCCGAATAAATAGGTTTCAGAACGTTTTAGCCCTTAGTTTTTGAGTTATGGCCCAACAAAGATTTCCCAAAGTTTTGCTATACTAACCCCTTATGAAAACATGGATTTTTCACCGAAACCTTTAAGTTTGAGCTATCGGGCTGAAAACTTGCATACTTATGCTTTAAGGGATGCTAAATCCGAATAAATAGGTAACAGAACGTTTTAACTCTTAGTTTTTGAGTTATGGCCCGACAAAGATTTCCCAAAGTTTTCCTATACTAACCCCTTATGAAAAATGGATTTTTCACCGAAACCTTTAAGTTTGAGCTATCGGGCTGAAAACTTGCATACTTATGCTTTAAGGGATGCTAAATCCGAATAAATAGGTAACAGAACGTTTTAACTCTTAGTTTTTGAGTTATGGCCCGACAAAGATTTCCCAAAGTTTTCCTATACTAACCCCTTATGAAAAATGGATTTTTCACCGAAACCTTTAAGTTTGAGCTATCGGGCTGAAAACTTGCATACTTATGCTTTAAGGGATGCTAAATCCGAATAAATAGGTAACAGAACGTTTTAACTCTTAGTTTTTGAGTTATGGCCCGACAAAGATTTCCCAAAGTTTTCCTATACTAACCCCTTATGAAAAATGGATTTTTCACCGAAACCTTAAAGTTTGAGCTATCGGGTTGAAAACTTGCATACTTATGCTTTAAGGGATGCTGAATCCGAATAAATAGGTTTCAGAACGTTTAAAGTCCTTAGTTTTTGAGTTATGGCCCGACAAAGATTTCCTAAAGTTTTGAAAGGGTACCCCCTTATGAAAAAATGGATTTTTCACCGAAACCTTAAAGTTTGAGCTATCGGGTTGAAAACCTGCATACTTATGCTTTAAGGGATGCTAAATCCGAATAAATAGGTTTCAGAACGTTTTAGCCCTTAGTTTTTGAGTTATGGCCCGACAAAGATTTCCCAAAGTTTTGCTATACTAACCCCTTATGAAAACATGGATTTTTCACCGAAACCTTTAAGTTTGAGCTATCGGGCTGAAAACTTGCATACTTATGCTTTAAGGGATGCTAAATCCGAATAAATAGGTAACAGAACGTTTTAACTCTTAGTTTTTGAGTTATGGCCCGACAAAGATTTCCCAAAGTTTTCCTATACTAACCCCTTATGAAAAATGGATTTTTCACCGAAACCTTTAAGTTTGAGCTATCGGGCTGAAAACTTGCATACTTATGCTTTAAGTGATGCTAAATCCGAATAAATAGGTTTCAGAACGTTTTAGCCCTTAGTTTTTGAGTTATGGCCCAACAAAGATTTCCCAAAGTTTTGCTATACTAACCCCTTATGAAAACATGGATTTTTCACCGAAACCTTTAAGTTTGAGCTATCGGGCTGAAAACTTGCATACTTATGCTTTAAGGGATGCTAAATCCGAATAAATAGGTAACAGAACGTTTTAACTCTTAGTTTTTGAGTTATGGCCCGACAAAGATTTCCCAAAGTTTTCCTATACTAACCCCTTATGAAAAATGGATTTTTCACCGAAACCTTTAAGTTTGAGCTATCGGGCTGAAAACTTGCATACTTATGCTTTAAGGGATGCTAAATCCGAATAAATAGGTAACAGAACGTTTTAACTCTTAGTTTTTGAGTTATGGCCCGACAAAGATTTCCCAAAGTTTTCCTATACTAACCCCTTATGAAAAATGGATTTTTCACCGAAACCTTAAAGTTTGAGCTATCGGGTTGAAAACTTGCATACTTATGCTTTAAGGGATGCTGAATCCGAATAAATAGGTTTCAGAACGTTTAAAGTCCTTAGTTTTTGAGTTATGGCCCGACAAAGATTTCCTAAAGTTTTGAAAGGGTACCCCCTTATGAAAAAATGGATTTTTCACCGAAACCTTAAAGTTTGAGCTATCGGGTTGAAAACCTGCATACTTATGCTTTAAGGGATGCTAAATCCGAATAAATAGGTTTCAGAACGTTTTAGCCCTTAGTTTTTGAGTTATGGCCCGACAAAGATTTCCCAAAGTTTTGCTATACTAACCCCTTATGAAAACATGGATTTTTCACCGAAACCTTAAAGTTTGAGCTATCGGGTTGAAAACCTGCATACTTATGCTTTAAGGGATGCTAAATCCGAATAAATAGGTTACAGAACGTTTTAGCTCTTAGTTTTTGAGTTATGGCCCGACAAAGATTTCCTAAAGTTTTCCTATACTAACCCCTTATGAAAAAATGGATTTTTCACAAAAACCTTTAAGTTTGAGCTATCGGGCTGAAAACTTGCATACGTATGTTTTAAGGGATGCTGAATACGAATAAATAGGTTTCAGGACGTTTTAGCTCTTAGTTTTTGAGTTATGGCCCGACAAAGATTTCCTAAAGTTTTGAAAGGGTACCCCCTTATGAAAAAATGGATTTTTCACCGAAACCTTAAAGTTTGAGCTATCGGGCTGAAAACTTGCATACTTATGCTTTAAGGGATGCTGAATCCGAATAAATAGGTTTCAGAACGTTAAAGCCCTTAGTTTTTGAGTTATGGCCCGATAAAGATTTCCCAAAGTTTTGCTATACTAACCCCTTATGAAAAAATGGATTTTTCACCGAAACCTTAAAGTTTGAGCTATCGGGCTGAAAACTTGCATACTTATGCTTTAAGGGATGCTGAATCCGAATAAATAGGTTTCAGAACGTTTTAGCCCTTAGTTTTTGAGTTATGGCCCGACAAAGATTTCCCAAAGTTTTGCTATACTAACCCCTTATGAAAACATGGATTTTTCACCGAAACCTTAAAGTTTGAGCTATCGGGCTGAAAACTTGCATACTTATGCTTTAAGGGATGCTGAATCCGAATAAATAGGTTTCAGAACGTTTAACGTCCTTAGTTTTTGAGTTATGGCCCGACAAAGATTTCCCAAAGTTTTGCTATACTAACCCCTTATGAAAAAATGGATTTTTCACCGAAACCTTTAAGTTTGAGCTATCGGGCTAAAAACTAGCATACTTATGCTTTAAGGGATGCTAAATCCAAATAAATAGGTTTCAGAACGTTTTAGCCCTTAGTTTTTGAGTTGTGGCCCGACAAAGATTTCCCAAAGTTTTGCTATACTAACCCCTTATGAAAAAATGGATTTTTCACCGAAACCTTTAAGTTTGAGCTATCGGGCTAAAAACTAGCATACTTATGCTTTAAGGGATGCTAAATCCAAATAAATAGGTTTCAGAACGTTTTAGCCCTTAGTTTTTGAGTTGTGGCCCGACAAAGATTTCCCAAAGTTTTGCTATACTAACCCCTTATGAAAAAATGGATTTTTCACCGAAACCTTTAAGTTTGAGCTATCGGGCTGAAAACTTGCATACTTATGCTTTAAGTGATGCTAAATCCGAATAAATAGGTTTCAGAACGTTTTAGCCCTTAGTTTTTGAGTTATGGCCCAACAAAGATTTCCCAAAGTTTTGCTATACTAACCCCTTATGAAAACATGGATTTTTCACCGAAACCTTTAAGTTTGAGCTATCGGGCTGAAAACTTGCATACTTATGCTTTAAGGGATGCTAAATCCGAATAAATAGGTAACAGAACGTTTTAACTCTTAGTTTTTGAGTTATGGCCCGACAAAGATTTCCCAAAGTTTTCCTATACTAACCCCTTATGAAAAATGGATTTTTCACCGAAACCTTTAAGTTTGAGCTATCGGGCTGAAAACTTGCATACTTATGCTTTAAGGGATGCTAAATCCGAATAAATAGGTAACAGAACGTTTTAACTCTTAGTTTTTGAGTTATGGCCCGACAAAGATTTCCCAAAGTTTTCCTATACTAACCCCTTATGAAAAATGGATTTTTCACCGAAACCTTTAAGTTTGAGCTATCGGGCTGAAAACTTGCATACTTATGCTTTAAGGGATGCTAAATCCGAATAAATAGGTAACAGAACGTTTTAACTCTTAGTTTTTGAGTTATGGCCCGACAAACATTTCCCAAAGTTTTCCTATACTAACCCCTTATGAAAAAATGGATTTTTCACCGAAACCTTTAAGTTTGAGCTATCGGGCTGAAAACTTGCATACTTATGCTTTAAGGGATGCTGAATCCGAATAAATAGGTTACAGAACGTTTTAGCCCTTAGTTTTTGAGTTATGGCCCGACAAAGATTTCCCAAAGTTTTCCTATACTAACCCCTTATGAAAAAATGGATTTTTCACCGAAACCTTTAAGTTTGAGCTATCGGGCTGAAAACTTGCATACTTATGCTTTAAGGGATGCTGAATCCGAATAAATAGGTTTCAGAACGTTTTAGCCCTTAGTTTTTGAGTTATGGCCCGACAAAGATTTCCCAAAGTTTTGCTATACCCACCCCTTATGAAAAAATGGATTTTTCACCGAAACCTTTAAGTTTGAGCTATCGGGCTGAAAACTTACATACTTATGCTTTAAGGGATGCTGAATCCGAATAAATAGGTTTCAGAACGTTTTAGCCCTTAGTTTTTGAGTTATGGCCCGACAAAGATTTCCTAAAGTTTTGAAAGGGTACCCCCTTATGAAAAAATGGATTTTTCACCGAAACCTTAAAGTTTGAGCTATCGGGCTGAAAACTTGCATACTTATGCTTTAAGGGATGCTGAATCCGAATAAATAGGTTTCAGAACGTTTTAGCCCTTAGTTTTTGAGTTATGGCCCGACAAAGATTTCCCAAAGTTTTCCTATACTAACCCCTTATGAAAAAATGGATTTTTCACCGAAACCTTTAAGTTTGAGCTATCGGGCTGAAAACTTGCATACTTATGCTTTAAGGGATGCTAAATCCGAATAAATAGGTTACAGAACGTTTTAGCCCTTAGTTTTTGAGGTATGTCCCGACAAAGATTTCCTAAAGTTTTGCTATACTAACCCCTTATGAAAAAATGGATTTTTCACCGAAACCTTAAAGTTTGAGCTATCGGGCTGAAAACTTGCATACTTATGCTTTAAGGGATGCTGAATCCGAATAAATAGGTTTCAGAACGTTAAAGCCCTTAGTTTTTGGGTTATGGCCCGACAAAGATTTCCTAAAGTTTTGAAAGGGTACCCCCTTATGAAAAAATGGATTTTTCACCGAAACCTTTAAGTTTGAGCTATCGGGCTGAAAACTTGCATACTTATGCTTTAAGGGATGCTGAATCCGAATAAATAGGTTTCAGAACGTTTTAGCCCTTAGTTTTTGAGTTATGGCCCGACAAAGATTTCCCAAAGTTTTCCTATACTACCCCTTATGAAAAAATGGATTTTTCACCGAAACCTTTAAGTTTGAGCTATCGGGCTGAAAACTTGCATACTTATGCTTTAAGGGATGCTAAATCCGAATAAATAGGTTACAGAACGTTTTAGCCCTTAGTTTTTGAGTTATGGCCCGACAAAGATTTCCCAAAGTTTTCCTATACTAACCCCTTATGAAAAAATGGATTTTTCACCGAAACCTTTAAGTTTGAGCTATCGGGCTGAAAACTTGCATACTTATGCTTTAAGGGATGCTAAATCCGAATAAATAGGTTACAGAACGTTTTAGCCCTTAGTTTTTGGGTTATGGCCCGACAAAGATTTCCTAAAGTTTTGAAAGGGTACCCCCTTATGAAAAAATGGATTTTTCACCGAAACCTTTAAGTTTGAGCTATCGGGCTGAAAACTTGCATACTTATGCTTTAAGGGATGCTGAATCCGAATAAATAGGTTTCAGAACGTTTTAGCCCTTAGTTTTTGAGTTATGGCCCGACAAAGATTTCCCAAAGTTTTCCTATAATGACCTATAACCCCTTATGAAAAAATGGATTTTTCACCGAAACCTTTAAGTTTGAGCTATCGGGCTGAAAACTTGCATACTTATGCTTTAAGGGATGCTAAATCCGAATAAATAGGTTACAGAACGTTTTAGCCCTTAGTTTTTGAGTTATGGCCCGACAAAGATTTTCCAAAGTTTTCCTATACTAACCCCTTATGAAAAAATGGATTTTTCACCGAAACCTTTAAGTTTGAGCTATCGGGCTGAAAACTTGCATACTTATGCTTTAAGGGATGCTAAATCCGAATAAATAGGTTACAGAACGTTTTAGCCCTTAGTTTTTGAGTTATGGCCCGACAAAGATTTCCTAAAGTTTTGCTATACTAACCCCTTATGAAAAAATGGATTTTTCACCGAAACCTTAAAGTTTGAGCTATCGGGCTGAAAACTTGCATACTTATGCTTTAAGGGATGCTGAATCCGAATAAATAGGTTTCAGAACGTTAAAGCCCTTAGTTTTTGGGTTATGGCCCGACAAAGATTTCCTAAAGTTTTGAAAGGGTACCCCCTTATGAACAACTGGATTTTTCACCGAAACCTTAAAGTTTGAGCTATCGGGCTGAAAACTTGCATACTTATGCTTTAAGGGATGCTGAATCCGAATAAATAGGTTACAGAACGTTTTAGCCCTTAGTTTTTGAGTTATGGCCCGACAAAGATTTCCTAAAGTTTTAAAAGGGTACCCCTTATGAAAATATGGATTTTTCACCGAAACCTTAAAGTTTGAGCTATCGGGCTGAAAACTTGCATACTTATGCTTTAAGGGATGCTGAATCCGAATAAATAGGTTTCAGAACGTTTTAGCCCCTTAGTTTTTGAGTTATGGCCCGACAAACATTTCCTAAAGTTTTGAAAGGGTACCCCCTTATGAAAAAATGGATTTTTCACCGAAACCTTTAAGTTTGAGCTATCGGGCTGAAAACTGGCATACTTATGCTTTAAGGGATGCTAAATCCGAATAAATAGGTTACAGAACGTTTTAGCCCTTAGTTTTTGAGTTATGGCCCGACAAAGATTTCCTAAAGTTTTGAAAGGGTACCCCCTTATGAAAAAATGGATTTTTCACCGAAACCTTTAAGTTTGAGCTATCGGGCTGAAAACTTGCATACTTATGCTTTAAGGGATGCTAAATCCGAATAAATAGGTTACAGAACGTTTTAGCCTTTAGTTTTTGAGTTATGCCCCGACAAAGATTTCCTAAAGTTTTGAAAGGGTACCCCCTTATGAAAAACTGGATTTTTCACCGAAACCTTTAAGTTTGAGCTATCGGGCTGAAAACTTGCATACTTATGCTTTAAGGGATGCTAAATCCGAATAAATAGGTTTCAGAACGTTAAATGCCTTAGTTTTTGAGTTATGGCCCGACAAAGATTTCCCAAAGTTTTGCTATACTAACCCCTTATGAAAAAATGGATTTTTCACCGAAACCTTTAAGTTTGAGCTATCGGGCTGAAAACTTGCATACTTATGCGTTAAGGGATGCTAAATCCGAATAAATAGGTTTCAGAACGTTTTAGCCCTTAGTTTTTGAGTTATGGCCCGACAAAGAATTCCTAAAGTTTTGCTATACTAACCCCTTATGAAAAAATGGATTTTTCACCGAAACCTTTAAGTTTGAGCTATCGGGCTAAAAACTTGCATACTTATGCTTTAAGGGATGCTAAATCCGAATAAATAGGTTACAGAACGTTTTAGCCCTTAGTTTTTGAGTTATGGCCCGACAAAGATTTCCCAAAGTTTTCCTATACTAACCCCTTATGAAAAAATGGATTTTTCACCGAAACCTTTAAGTTTGAGCTATCGGGCTGAAAACTTGCATACTTATGCTTTAAGGGATGCTGAATCCGAATAAATAGGTTTCAGAACGTTTTAGCCCTTAGTTTTTGAGTTATGGCCCGACAAAGATTTCCCAAAGTTTTGCTATACCCACCCCTTATGAAAAAATGGATTTTTCACCGAAACCTTTAAGTTTGAGCTATCGGGCTGAAAACTTACATACTTATGCTTTAAGGGATGCTGAATCCGAATAAATAGGTTTCAGAACGTTTTAGCCCTTAGTTTTTGAGTTATGGCCCGACAAAGATTTCCTAAAGTTTTGAAAGGGTACCCCCTTATGAAAAAATGGATTTTTCACCGAAACCTTAAAGTTTGAGCTATCGGGCTGAAAACTTGCATACTTATGCTTTAAGGGATGCTAAATCCGAATAAATAGGTTACAGAACGTTTTAGCCCTTAGTTTTTGAGTTATGGCCCGACAAAGATTTCCCAAAGTTTTCCTATACTAACCCCTTATGAAAAAATGGATTTTTCACCGAAACCTTTAAGTTTGAGCTATCGGGCTGAAAACTTGCATACTTATGCTTTAAGGGATGCTAAATCCGAATAAATAGGTTACAGAACGTTTTAGCCCTTAGTTTTTGGGTTATGGCCCGACAAAGATTTCCTAAAGTTTTGAAAGGGTACCCCCTTATGAAAAAATGGATTTTTCACCGAAACCTTTAAGTTTGAGCTATCGGGCTGAAAACTTGCATACTTATGCTTTAAGGGATGCTGAATCCGAATAAATAGGTTACAGAACGTTTTAGCCCTTAGTTTTTGAGTTATGGCCCGACAAAGATTTCCTAAAGTTTTAAAAGGGTACCCCTTATGAAAATATGGATTTTTCACCGAAACCTTAAAGTTTGAGCTATCGGGCTGAAAACTTGCATACTTATGCTTTAAGGGATGCTGAATCCGAATAAATAGGTTTCAGAACGTTTTAGCCCTTAGTTTTTGAGTTGTGGCCCGACAAAGATTTCCCAAAGTTTTGCTATACTAACCCCTTATGAAAAAATGGATTTTTCACCGAAACCTTTAAGTTTGAGCTATCGGGCTGAAAACTTGCATACTTATGCTTTAAGTGATGCTAAATCCGAATAAATAGGTTTCAGAACGTTTTAGCCCTTAGTTTTTGAGTTATGGCCCAACAAAGATTTCCCAAAGTTTTGCTATACTAACCCCTTATGAAAACATGGATTTTTCACCGAAACCTTTAAGTTTGAGCTATCGGGCTGAAAACTTGCATACTTATGCTTTAAGGGATGCTAAATCCGAATAAATAGGTAACAGAACGTTTTAACTCTTAGTTTTTGAGTTATGGCCCGACAAAGATTTCCCAAAGTTTTCCTATACTAACCCCTTATGAAAAATGGATTTTTCACCGAAACCTTTAAGTTTGAGCTATCGGGCTGAAAACTTGCATACTTATGCTTTAAGGGATGCTAAATCCGAATAAATAGGTTTCAGAACGTTTTAGCCCTTAGTTTTTGAGTTGTGGCCCGACAAAGATTTCCCAAAGTTTTGCTATACTAACCCCTTATGAAAAAATGGATTTTTCACCGAAACCTTTAAGTTTGAGCTATCGGGCTGAAAACTTGCATACTTATGCTTTAAGTGATGCTAAATCCGAATAAATAGGTTTCAGAACGTTTTAGCCCTTAGTTTTTGAGTTATGGCCCAACAAAGATTTCCCAAAGTTTTGCTATACTAACCCCTTATGAAAACATGGATTTTTCACCGAAACCTTTAAGTTTGAGCTATCGGGCTGAAAACTTGCATACTTATGCTTTAAGGGATGCTAAATCCGAATAAATAGGTAACAGAACGTTTTAACTCTTAGTTTTTGAGTTATGGCCCGACAAAGATTTCCCAAAGTTTTCCTATACTAACCCCTTATGAAAAATGGATTTTTCACCGAAACCTTTAAGTTTGAGCTATCGGGCTGAAAACTTGCATACTTATGCTTTAAGGGATGCTAAATCCGAATAAATAGGTAACAGAACGTTTTAACTCTTAGTTTTTGAGTTATGGCCCGACAAAGATTTCCCAAAGTTTTCCTATACTAACCCCTTATGAAAAATGGATTTTTCACCGAAACCTTTAAGTTTGAGCTATCGGGCTGAAAACTTGCATACTTATGCTTTAAGGGATGCTAAATCCGAATAAATAGGTAACAGAACGTTTTAACTCTTAGTTTTTGAGTTATGGCCCGACAAAGATTTCCCAAAGTTTTCCTATACTAACCCCTTATGAAAAATGGATTTTTCACCGAAACCTTAAAGTTTGAGCTATCGGGTTGAAAACTTGCATACTTATGCTTTAAGGGATGCTGAATCCGAATAAATAGGTTTCAGAACGTTTAAAGTCCTTAGTTTTTGAGTTATGGCCCGACAAAGATTTCCTAAAGTTTTGAAAGGGTACCCCCTTATGAAAAAATGGATTTTTCACCGAAACCTTAAAGTTTGAGCTATCGGGTTGAAAACCTGCATACTTATGCTTTAAGGGATGCTAAATCCGAATAAATAGGTTTCAGAACGTTTTAGCCCTTAGTTTTTGAGTTATGGCCCGACAAAGATTTCCCAAAGTTTTGCTATACTAACCCCTTATGAAAACATGGATTTTTCACCGAAACCTTTAAGTTTGAGCTATCGGGCTGAAAACTTGCATACTTATGCTTTAAGGGATGCTAAATCCGAATAAATAGGTAACAGAACGTTTTAACTCTTAGTTTTTGAGTTATGGCCCGACAAAGATTTCCCAAAGTTTTCCTATACTAACCCCTTATGAAAAATGGATTTTTCACCGAAACCTTTAAGTTTGAGCTATCGGGCTGAAAACTTGCATACTTATGCTTTAAGTGATGCTAAATCCGAATAAATAGGTTTCAGAACGTTTTAGCCCTTAGTTTTTGAGTTATGGCCCAACAAAGATTTCCCAAAGTTTTGCTATACTAACCCCTTATGAAAACATGGATTTTTCACCGAAACCTTTAAGTTTGAGCTATCGGGCTGAAAACTTGCATACTTATGCTTTAAGGGATGCTAAATCCGAATAAATAGGTAACAGAACGTTTTAACTCTTAGTTTTTGAGTTATGGCCCGACAAAGATTTCCCAAAGTTTTCCTATACTAACCCCTTATGAAAAATGGATTTTTCACCGAAACCTTTAAGTTTGAGCTATCGGGCTGAAAACTTGCATACTTATGCTTTAAGGGATGCTAAATCCGAATAAATAGGTAACAGAACGTTTTAACTCTTAGTTTTTGAGTTATGGCCCGACAAAGATTTCCCAAAGTTTTCCTATACTAACCCCTTATGAAAAATGGATTTTTCACCGAAACCTTAAAGTTTGAGCTATCGGGTTGAAAACTTGCATACTTATGCTTTAAGGGATGCTGAATCCGAATAAATAGGTTTCAGAACGTTTAAAGTCCTTAGTTTTTGAGTTATGGCCCGACAAAGATTTCCTAAAGTTTTGAAAGGGTACCCCCTTATGAAAAAATGGATTTTTCACCGAAACCTTAAAGTTTGAGCTATCGGGTTGAAAACCTGCATACTTATGCTTTAAGGGATGCTAAATCCGAATAAATAGGTTTCAGAACGTTTTAGCCCTTAGTTTTTGAGTTATGGCCCGACAAAGATTTCCCAAAGTTTTGCTATACTAACCCCTTATGAAAACATGGATTTTTCACCGAAACCTTAAAGTTTGAGCTATCGGGTTGAAAACCTGCATACTTATGCTTTAAGGGATGCTAAATCCGAATAAATAGGTTACAGAACGTTTTAGCTCTTAGTTTTTGAGTTATGGCCCGACAAAGATTTCCTAAAGTTTTCCTATACTAACCCCTTATGAAAAAATGGATTTTTCACAAAAACCTTTAAGTTTGAGCTATCGGGCTGAAAACTTGCATACGTATGTTTTAAGGGATGCTGAATACGAATAAATAGGTTTCAGGACGTTTTAGCTCTTAGTTTTTGAGTTATGGCCCGACAAAGATTTCCTAAAGTTTTGAAAGGGTACCCCCTTATGAAAAAATGGATTTTTCACCGAAACCTTAAAGTTTGAGCTATCGGGCTGAAAACTTGCATACTTATGCTTTAAGGGATGCTGAATCCGAATAAATAGGTTTCAGAACGTTAAAGCCCTTAGTTTTTGAGTTATGGCCCGATAAAGATTTCCCAAAGTTTTGCTATACTAACCCCTTATGAAAAAATGGATTTTTCACCGAAACCTTAAAGTTTGAGCTATCGGGCTGAAAACTTGCATACTTATGCTTTAAGGGATGCTGAAT